>CP139502.1:105718501-106424935 GCA_021014915.2 Artemisia tridentata subsp. tridentata | reverse complement strand
TCGAGTATCTATCTGTGTACGTGTGTGCTAATCGCTGATTCGTGCTCATTAGTTTAGTTTATATTTAATCATAACCAAACCGTGCCAGTCTCTCAGGCTGAACCCCATTGCGTTAGATTAGGTTGTACAGCTAACTTAAGATATTAAAATACTGATTAGAATAACTAGATAATACGTTCCACTCTTAGTGATCGACACTCTACTTACCATTATATTCATACTGACCGGGTACACTGCTCGTTAAAGTGTGTGTTTTATTGATAAGTCGGCTAAATATAAATTTAAAACTTGAGTAGGCATTAATACTGCTAAAACCACAACGACACATCGCGCGCGCACCAAGTTCTTGGAGCCGCTGTCGTGGACATAAAAGAATTAGAGCAATACACACACACATCAAGTTTTTGGCGCCGTTGCCGGGGAGTGAATTGTTATTATCTGTTAATTTGATTAGTATTTTAATTAGGTTTTTCTTTTTAATTTTTAGATTCTAACCGCTAACCCCGTTGTATATTAGTTAAATTGCATTCATTGTATTATTTGCATATTTTCTGTTTTTGTGTGTTTTTATTTTCTTTAATTTTTGTTTCTTTTTGTTTGATTTTTTTTTTCTGCATTCTGCTATCGTTGTACTGTGCTAATATAAATGATACGGCGCATCTATTTTCATAAAATACAACGCGTTTACTAAATTCAACGGCGTATTGCGTATTGCGTTTACTAAATTCAACGGCGTATACGGCGTATTGCGTTTAATTTTTATAAAATACAACGTGTTTACTAAATTCGAGTACGACGCATCTTTCCCCAAGATACGGCGTATTCTGTTTTTAATAGAAATTTTTCTAAACGATAACGCCATACGACGCATCTGTTTTTACAGATACGGCGTATTGTCGATTTAAATTAAAAACAGTTTTCGAATTAATACTTATACGACGCATCGATTTTTATCGATACGGCGCATTTACTAAATCAAAAATCTTGTATTTTGAAACGTAACGAAAATACGGCGCATTAGCTTTTGTTAATACGACGCATTTAATTTTAATAAATATAATCGATTTTTGATAATTTAAACTTGATACGGCGCATTCTAATTTATAAGCGGCGTATCTGTTTTCTGAATAAAAGTCTGATTTATTTTTAACAATTATAAGATACGGCGCATCCTATTTATAGGATACGGCGCATCGTCTTCAGATATCAGTAACTTTTACTTATTCCCGAACAGAGAAAATTCTAATCATCTTTCCTGTCTCTTAGAAATTTTTTACTTTGAAGCCTATTTGTTTTGTGTTTCAGGAATCATGATTGATATTTTCCCAAGCTGGTTCGGAGGATCAAGGATCAAACTTACAATCGACGAGATTATATCAAAGTTTGCCCAAGAAAGCGGAAAGGAACTATTGCTGAAAGAACAAAACAATATGATTAGAGAAGTGACGATTGAAGTGCACCAATTGTCAAGGGTGATTAAAGGAGTTTTGTTCCAAAGGCACGACCTTAAGGGAAATACCTTGATAATTACATCGACAACGCTGATAACGAAGTTGTCGAGTTTGAACCCGAAGTATTGGAATAAGGAGATGAACGTGAGTCTAACTTGAAGACTCTGGAATAAAGACAAGTGCTGACAAGGAGACAACCCGGAAGAAAAATTATTTTTACTTTTCTGTTCTGTGTCGAGTCTGTCAGACCTGCAGAAGATGCTGCGCATCTCCATCCTAAGATGCGACGCATCGCCTACACTGGTCATATCTTATTTAATTTTCTGCATTTTTATTTTTGACTTTAAAACTTTCTGTCAGTTTATTTAATGCGGCGCATCCCTGGTTAAGGATGCGACGCATCTTTTATTCTGATTCGTATTTATTCCAGGCTCGATACGGCGTATCTTTTTCCATAAGATACTGACCTGATGATTTTTATTTTTAATTTTTTATGTTTTATTTTTACTAACTACTAATGTATTATGCAAGTTTGAACCTTCTTAATTCAGGTGTGTTAAAATCTTAATGGTATTATAGATTCCTGCATTTCTGTGGATACATCATCTATGAAGCTTAAACGTTCTCATCCACAAGAAAGTTGATTTTTGCTCTTATACGAATAATGGAGGATCATACCGAGCAAATCTCAGGGGAGTTTTTCTGTTCTAATTCATTTATTTTCCAGTTTTTAACCTTTGTAACAAACAACGAGGACGTTGTTTAACTTAAGTGGGGGGATTGGAGAATTAGAACACTTACTTGTCCTAAACTTTTTCATAATATGCTTAAAATACGCTTAATATATCAAAATTTAAAATTTTTTAGCATGTTTTTGTTTAAAGTCTAAATTACATAGCTGCACACATAACATTATTTCCAAAAATTGTGAACTTATCAAAATTCACAAATCTATGAGTGTGCCGGTGACTTGTAAACTTTAGAACTTGGCTTGTATACTATTCGAGACCACCATAATAAGTATTATCTATATAATTGGAATGACTTGTCTAAATTGGTAAATTTATAGGATTACACCCAAATAGCCTTTATATGTTATGTGATATTAACTAACTACATTGGTTAGTTAACCCCCTTATAAACCCTTTTGTTACTCTCACTTTTAGAGTAAGATACCCCTAGAAAAACACTCAGAGCCATTCCTTTCGTTTCTTACACCTTTGTTATAATGTTTCGTTACACCCTTACACCTTAGCCTACCCTGTAGATTAAAATCCGTGGTTAATTGCTTTAGGCAAAGTGTGTTTCCTTACATTACCTGTGTTCGCGTGCGTAATTCATTATTTTTGGTTGAGTCAGGAAATTGCACAATGCAATTGGTATGAAAGTAAATATTTTATATCTTTGAGTTTATTTTTCGTGTGTTTACTACTTTCGCTATTACAGTTATTTTTGAAAGTATAAAGAGTATGGAAAAATTATCCGGAAAAATAGTGATAGAAAAGTTGTGAAATTTTACACATATGCATTGATAAAAAAAAAAAAAAAAAAAAAAAAAAAAAAAAAAAAAAAAAATTAGAAAAGAAAAAGAAAAAGGAAAAGTTGGAAGTTTGTTTTAACCAACTTATGTAAAGTTTTGTATTAAGTGGGCGATATCACCACTACTTGTTATATATTATATTTATGGATTGAATGGGAGTTGGCCGTTATGGGAACGCCAACTAAGGTTATTCTTTGATTGAGATCTTGTTGAGTATAATTCGTGTCTACCTAAAGCGTGTGTTTCAAGTGTTAAAGCGTGAGTTATTCAATGATATGAGTCTTATTCATGGGATGGTTGGGAAAGTAATTTACCACACTTAGGATTTTAATTTATCCGTTTTGTTTATTTTTCATTTTACACCAATTTATATCCCAAATATTATCCATACCCTATATCATTCTTCATCCAAACCTTTGATTTATTGAGATTAGGGATTTGAGCAATCTTAAGTATCGTAGTCGTGGATTCGGCTATGTATTTATGATTTTGTCGCCCTTTTTGATATAATATTATTGGTGAAGATTACTTGGTCCTATCTTTAGCCTATTCGAGTTAAGGATTTGAGCAATTGCAAATATCGTGGTCGTGGATTCGATCATGTATTTGTGATTTTGTCGCCTTTTCTGAAATTTGAGATCAATAGAGATTAAAAAAGGATGATTAACCCTTAACCAACAAACCCTTTTTACCGCTTTAGACTTGTTATTCCTTAGCTTTAGTGGGGGAGATGCGTATACTTGCCAAGCTTATGATAGAATATTCGTCACGACTGGACAGCTAAACGATTAGATTTGCTTTTATCGAAATATTTTATTTTATTTCTAATTCGTTAAGTGTTTGGTTGTGCAATTATGACAAAACGAATACATGCTTAAATATAAAAATAAATCCCAATATCTTTTAGGATAAATTTTCATAAAATTCATTCTAAGGTTTACTTGGGGACAAGTAAAGTTCAAGTGGGGGGATATTTGATGAACTCAAATAAGTATATTTTATTATCATCATTTATCCTATTTATTTGACTTGTTTTATTATATTATATATGAGAATTGATACGTTAATGTTTACTTTTGTAATTCTCAGGTAAAAACAAGTATTATGTGAAACTTGGCGATTTTGGACCAATTATGGAGCAAAACAAGCAAGATGTTAAGAGTCTACTGAAATGTACAAGATCAAGATCATTCTGCTCCAGATACGCCGCAACATACTTATTACATACGGCGCATCACTATCAAGATTTCACAAGTTACAATCCAAGACAGCAAAGGACATGCGCCGCATAGAGAAATGGAGTTACGCCGCATCTTAAGGCGGTGTACGAATATTCCTGAATATATTAATCTTGGACCCCACGTGAAGTTAAGTCGATGCGCCGCATCTACTTATCCTATGCGCCGCATCTAACCCTCAGACAGAAACTATAAATACCCCAAGGCCAGACGAATTTTAAGATCCTTTAGACACCGAGCTTAGGTTGGACAGTGCAAGATACCAGACGAATTCAGACGTATTAGCAGCACAAGACACACCCTAAACGAAGATACAAGTGCTGTAAGAAGGTCCTGCATGTATTTAATTCATTAAGTAGTTTTGTTTAATTGTATTAGTACACTTTAATTCATCAGGATTGATGGGCCGATTCCATGTGACTACGGAAAATCATGGGCACCCCTTAAAATTGCTTTCCCATTAATTAAAGTTTATATGTTGATGTCTTTGGTGACTTTTATTAGTGCATTGATAACCTCTGTGTCTAGCTGAGCATTGCTTGGGTCGCCATGCCCCTTCCTCGCCTATCTATTCTAGCGTATATGAAACGTGGGCATCACAAATGCTCAATATTCTAGGATAGTGGGATAGACATAAGTGATCATTAAGGGTTTACTCGCCGATAAGATTAGAGCAAACGAGAAATGGTTAATTATATACACTTCATATAAAACTAGCAATAAAACAAGCGACAAGCTACTTAATTATCAGGACAGGTCTTCTTATTGTCTCGAGTATCTATCTGTGTACGTGTGTGCTAATCGCTGATTCGTGCTCATTAGTTTAGTTTATATTTAATCATAACCAAACCGTGCCAGTCTCTCAGGCTGAACCCCATTGCGTTAGATTAGGTTGTACAGCTAACTTAAGATATTAAAATACTGATTAGAATAACTAGATAATACGTTCCACTCTTAGTGATCGACACTCTACTTACCATTATATTCATACTGACCGGGTACACTGCTCGTTAAAGTGTGTGTTTTATTGATAAGTCGGCTAAATATAAATTTAAAACTTCAGTAGGCATTAATACTGATAAAACCACAACGACACATCACGCGCGCACCAAGTTCTTGGAGCCGCTGCCGTGGACATAAAAGAATTAGAGCAATACACACGCACATCAGCTCCCTAAAATCTGTCCCAAACCTTAAACTTGTAACTTGACAGAATTCCTCCCTACCAAACTTAATCTCAACCTCACCTACCCGATCAAGATCACGTACATGATATCTCAAAGGAACAATCTCTGTATCTCCCTCCTCACACGGCACTTGGTGGCATATAAAATAATGTACTAACACCCCACTCTCTTGCATTTTCGGTATATCTAACAACCAACCAAAACATGTTTCCCTAAATAATTGTTCCTTAAGGGTGTTCAAAATCAAATCTCTAATGTCACTAATAAAAGACAACCTACTCCTACATGTAATTTGCGCAGCATAATCCTAAAATAACAAAAACATATAAATATATATTACAACACATATACGTAACAAATAAACAATACGTGTAACAACCTAGGCAAATCCCACATCGGCTGTGGCCTGGAGAGATGCTGGGTTCATAAGATAACATTCGCCTTACAATGAAACAACGCGTTTTGTGGTCTACTGCGAGTTGGGTTCTTAGGAACTGGCAGTTAAGCGTGCTCATGTGAGAGTAGCACTGGTATGGGTGACCTGCCGGGAAGTCTCACACGAGGGCCACAAAGCAAAGCCGTGAGCCTGCGGGTAAAGCGGACAATATTGTGGTCTGAGTAGGCGGGATGTTACAAGTGGTATCAGAGCCACTCCTGAGCCGTTCGGGATGGTGGGGCAAACCTCATCGAGGACGATGAGTCCCTAAGGGGGGGGGGTGATTGTAACACCCTAGGCAAATCCCACATCGGCTGTGGCCTGGAGAGATGCTGGGTTCATAAGATAACATTCGCCTTACAATGAAACAACGCGTTTTGTGGTCTACTACGAGTTGGGTTCTTAGGAACTGGCAGTTAAGCGTGCTCATGTGAGAGTAGCACTGGTATGGGTGACCTGCCGTGAAGTCTCACACGAGGGCCACAAAGCAAAGCCGTGAGCCTGCGGGTAAAGCGGACAATATTGTGGTCTGAGTAGGCGGGATGTTACAATACGCGTAATGGAACAAAAAAAAATATTGCGAAATATCCGATAATCCGCCATATTCACCGCCAACAACCATTAACTCAGTCACCACCGCAGCCAACACCACCACAGTCACCTCACCACCACCTGTCACCACAGCACAAACACCACAGCCAACACCACCACACAGTCACCTCACCACCACCTGTCACCACAACACAAACACCACAGCCAACACCACCACACAGTCACCTCACCACCACCTGTCACCACAACACAAACACCACAGCCAAGACCACCACACAGTCACCTCACCACCACCTGTCACCACAACACAAACACCACAGCCAAGACCACCACACAGTCACCTCACCACCACCTGTCACCACAACACAAACACCACAGCCAACACCACCACACAGTCACTTCACCACCACCTGTCACCGCAACACAAACACCACAGCCAACACCACCACACCCCACCACACAATCACCTAACGACCACCTGTCACCACAGCCACCACCCCTATCACCACCACAACATCACCAACAGCACCCAACACTTTTTTTATCACCACCACTAAAACACCAATGTAACACATACACTCAAAATTAGATCTATGAATATTCGTCCGCGAAATTACGTTCAAATAAGCTTTTTCATATGAATTGTCGTTTCAAACTTTTAATATTTCGGTAAGCTTTTCAGGCATTGCTCCTTCCCAAGACAATGTCGGGTATATCCATACGTGACATTGGTCTAGGGTTTTTTTTTTCCTCTTCGTCCAATCAGAAATAGCCACGTAATGTCGGGTATGGAAATACATGACATCCTTGGGTAGATTTGTAAAGGTGGAAAAATGTTGGGCACTGTCGGACACAACTGTTGTGGCTGGGTTAGTAGAGTAATTTTCGCTAGTTTTATAGTTACCAGGACAAACAAAAATATAAAGGTAAGCAACACTTTTGGGTCGCACGGAGCATAAGTAGTAACACTTATTCCTGCTTTCCTTGTAATAAACAAAAGAACATCAATAATATTTGTGTAATCACGACAGAGCAAAAGTAGACCCAAGAACCATTATCAGTAATCGGAAGAATATAAACCACATCTAGGTGCGTCCCCACATACTGTTTTTATTATTATTACTCGTATTTTTTAATTTTTTTTTTCTTTTTATTTTATTACTTCAGTCCAAGCTTTCGCGATTTCGCCGCTCAGATTGCGGGGGAGTATTAGTTGTATATGTTAGTTGTCGTGTAAAGGGATAAGCCAAAATGAGTTGGCATTGAGTTGTTGATTAGCTAGTCTTAAAGGGTAATTGTAATTTACCCTAAATAGATTAGAGATGCTCATTATATATTCCATGTATTGTACATGTATTGTACGTATGAAAGGATCAATCAATAAACAATAAGATCCACAAAACCTAAACTCTTCCACCGCCGGCTACACGCCGGAGGTTCGGAGAGCTCCCTTTAATCCGTAACCAAAATAAACCACAACTTCTTCTAAATCTGTGATCTTTATGTTTTTCTAGGGAAAAACACGCCCCGTTTGTTTGGAATGTTCTTTGGGGGTTAAAGTTTTAGAACCAACTTTCGTTTTATCATCTTTTCTTTTGATGTTAATGCATGAGTTTATTGTTTGTCAATTAGTTGATTGTTAGTACGGCTTTGTTACCAGTCGACTGACCATTGGTACCAGTCTCAAAAGTCGACCGTTGGTACGGTTGTGTTACCAGTCAACTAAAGTCGACCGTTGGTACGGTTTTGTTACGAGCCGACTAAAGTTATGTTTTTATTATGTTAATGTACTTTTTTTCTAGTTTACTACTCCAGTCCGAGCTTTCGCGATTTCGCCGCGAAAGCTCGGACTGCGGGGAGTGTTAGACCCAATATTGTAGATAAGTCTTCTATGAGTTGTAGCTTAGTCATAATTCTCTGGGACATTCAATGTGATTGTTGTCTAATTAGCATGATTTGTGGGCATTATATATTTACCTTAAATAAGCCCATTGCATGCCCTATATGTATGTTATCTCATTGTAATGCAAAGACAGACAATCAATAAAATACAATCATTCATGTTCATCATACGCATTATCTCATATATTATCACTGTAACATGCTAATACTGCCATTATATCTTTAAACTGCCATCACTGATGCTAGTATTTTCATGCTTGGCTTTAGCATTGGAGTAGCATCAAAGGAAACCCTCTCTAACCAAAGATTCTCTCTTAATTAAGCATACCCTCAAGAGTCAAGACTCAACGAAGCTTATTATAAATGATAAAAACAAATGCTACGAATCAAACAAACAAGACAAATCAAGTGACCAGGACACATAATTAATTGGCATTCAGTACATCTGCCCACGACTAAATAGCATTCAAACTTTTCATACAATACAGTAAATGATTAGAAAAGGGGTACACAACACAACAGAGTTCTGGCTTCCATGTCTTTGATCCTCGAACATTTATTTCAAAAGAATAAAATAAAAGCAAAATAAACAGGAAAGAAGCACATACAGACTCCATCAGAACTGGATCATATGATCATCTGGTCGCAGCCTTCAATATGCTCCTTACCCATCCAGCACGACTCTCTGCAAAAGTGGACAAAAAATTAGATCGAAGATATCTAATCAAGATATGTTAATGGGCCTCTACAACTAGCATCAACTTATAACAGAATCTGGACTAATTTATTTTTTATAGAGAGCAATGATCACATTCATATATTGAAGTGTGTGTTTATATATAAGTATAACCACGATGGATTAAACAAAAAGGGTTCAAGGTAAAAAGACGTGTCCTTGGTGTATCAGTTAGGAAACATGATGCGTGGTTTTGTAACCTTACAACAGGTTTTACCTCTCGAGGGATCTCAAGAGGCTTACAACCCCACCAGGCAGTGTACCTGACCGATGTAGTATAGTGTAGTGGTAAGTACGGGGGATTGATCATTCTCCACAGGGAATAGTGTTCGTTAGGTATGAAAGGCTACTCTAATTAGGTCTAAGGGTTGAGGAAGATTCTT
Organism: Artemisia tridentata subsp. tridentata; assembly: GCA_021014915.2. Classification (NCBI taxonomy): domain Eukaryota; kingdom Viridiplantae; phylum Streptophyta; class Magnoliopsida; order Asterales; family Asteraceae; genus Artemisia; species Artemisia tridentata. Next base: position 106,415,510 of record CP139502.1, on the reverse strand, counting down.
TTTATGTTTTTATAATTTTTATGAAAGCAAGTAAAATCTCGGGTTTGAAGGAGTGGGCGGAATTAGTTGCTAGTCAACTAACCCAAATTACTACGAATGCAAATAAAATAAATAACTGAAAATGAAAATGTGGTGGAAACTTATATGTAGAGAAATGTGTTTACTTAGATTTCCTTACTCCTTAACTATCTTTTACCGGTTGATTAGTGTGTATTAGTCGCGTGGATGACGGGTGTATTCCTTAATACCATTCGTGGGGTGGCGTACGTACTTCCCCAACTCTACAAGCTCCTACTTCACTCCTATGTCGAGCCGGCTAGGAAGCTCCTAACATGGGATCACTAGAATTCGCTTGTGCATTAAATACAACCATAAAAACCTTTAGTACGCATTTGGTTCATGTTTCTTAAGACGTTCAAGCAAGTTACCGAATAGGAAGTTAGCCAGTTTTCTTAAGCCTAACATAGATAAACAATCATCCAATACAACTAATAACACACTAATAACCAATAATCAATAGCTAGGTTTCATTAGATCTAAGCAAACACAAGATAAATTTAGCCTAACATGTTAATCAAAAGACAAGAATAAGATAAAATCAAACAACACATAGACATATTGAATGATTAATTGATAACTTATCTTTCAATGTAACATGGAAGATCTCAAGGCAAAAAGCCTTGAAAAAGAAGCTAAAATCGTCTTAGGGTTTTCTCCCAAAATTCCACACACTAAGTTCCACACTAATGACAAAAAATTAGAAAACTATATATAGACTTTTGGATCTGACGGCGTCACCTTATGGAGTGTGACGCCGTCACCTCGCCGCTTCTAGGGTTCCCGGATGACCTTCTTGACGCCGTCCCTCTTTAGCTCTTCAAAAATCCATTCTGGCTTATCAAGGCTTGACGCCGTCGAACCTTGAACGTGACGCCGTCCCTCTTTGATTTAAGCCGTGACGCCCTTGATCAAGTTAAAGCGTGACGCCGTCAGAATTCACATGCTATTTTCACTGGCTTATCATGAGTAAATTTCACGTCCACTTTTTCTTGCCAAGGCATGACGCCGTCTAGAGTTAATTTTGACGCCGTCAAAGGTAACTTTTAGCCGATTTTTGAGACTTTGCCGTTTTCTTCACTTTTATGCTCCAAAAACGTCCAAAATGCCTCCTTTTCCAGATTTCTCCTCAAAAGTACCTAAAATGACAAAAGGAACAATTTAGGGCGATATTTGATCAAATAAATACGATTTAGGGCTTAAATGACCCCTTAAAAGCGGTACACTTTTTGCTTCATCAAATACCCTTACACTTGAGATTTGCTTGTCCTCAAGCAAATGCGCTTTTATTCTAATCAAAATACAAGTTAGGGGTCATTTAATGCTAACATAAAAGTAATTACAACAAATAATCGTTCCACTTCAATCATAATAAGCACGGAGATTACATACTAGCACCTCACAAGTAGTGTTTAGATACTCACATCTCTCAAGTGTCATCAAAATAAATCTCATAAATGAAAACGGATAATATCTCTCACTACCTGTCATAGCAAATAGATTACCATAGGCTTGGGAAAGGATCGAAAACCTCCTCCACTAGGCGTAAGCACCTAAGATAAACTATCAAAGAGGGCTTTTACATGGGTTATAACGTTAGGTGTAGGGAAAAGGAAAACACGGTTTTGTTGGATAAAGGATATTTTACTGGTGGCGAGTTAAAGATCTTGATCAATTACATGTACTATACAATGTTGCTAAGCCAAGACTCGACTCGATTTAAGCAAATGAAAGAAAATAACAAAATAACAAAAACACAAAAATAAACATAAAATGAAACGGGATGGTAGTCCGTATGTTTTTTTCTATTTTTCTTTTTCTCATTTTTTTGTATTTTTCTTGATTTTTTTTTTTTTTTTTTTTTTTTTTTTTTTTTTTTTTTTTTGCATACACTTTTGCCCTACCATCCAAAATAATACATCATAGGGGCATTGCATTCCCCTTACACTTGAACTTTTACATAACTTTACAAATACTAATCTAATGACTCGAATTAAGATAATTGAAAAACTTGGAGTACTTTTAAAACATTTAGCACATATGGGGGTAATAAATGATGTTCTTCCCCATTACTCCATTACACTAGTACTTTACCCATGAGTCCCAATCGTCCCAAAACAATATGTACAAGGATATGACTCGACTTAGCAACCATGTAATCAATTAGATAATTAACTTGGGTTTAAACAAATGTTGTAACAATAATGCACTAAAAATGAGTGCATACAAGGTAGGCTAAGGTGATTTGGGTGTACATTTTAGTGGGGTGTAACAAATTCTTCCTTTAAGTAAAATGCTTAAAGGTCGAAACGAAAAGATAGGCTCTGAGGGGTGTACTAGGGGTATCGTGTACTAAAAATGAGTACAACGCAAAGGGTGCGGGAGAATTACTTGACCAATGTAGCCAATGTAATTATAACAAAAAACAGGTGTAAAACAATGGGTTAATCCTAATGCCTCTTATCATGTAGTAAATCTAACTACACGAATGTAGTCTCACTTGTGGGCTTGGAATGGTCCTAACGCAAGTTCTAGAATCTAAGTGCTACCGGTACACACATCATAGCATAAATGCTTTTCCTACCAATTCTAGGGGCGAACCTCACATATTTGGGAGTGGAAAATTTTTTAGTGGTACGGTTTTTGTGCTAGTCATATAACTCCTATCCGTGAGACGCTCATTAAGATCAAAGTTTCACTCCTATATGTTGTAAAAAATTTTAAATTTGGCACTAAAATTTCCCTAACAGGTATTCCTCTCAGTTTTATTACACATCTACTATTAAACAAACAAAAATCAAGCGTAAGAGCATTCTCTAAAATCGTACTTTTACCCCCCCCCCCCTTACACTTAAGATGAACATTGTCCCCAATGTTCAAATAACAAGATGTAAAAGCATAAAGTAAAAGAATGAAATCAAATACTCCCCTGATTCGCTCGGTGGATAGTGAAATTACACGGTTAGATCTTCCTCCAAGGTAATGTTGAAGCTCCATGACTAATGCATCGCCACAAGCTTGATTCAAAACATTTCCTTGTCCAAAATAACCTGTTAAACCTGAGAAAACAAACACGAAAACCTGCATAACATCGGCGGGATAAATCTATATATAAGGATATAATGCTTGTGGAATGATAATTTTGCAGATTCCTGGAGATTATAAGTTGGAGATTTTAATAAAAACTTTTTTTAAAAACAAAACTTTCAAAAATTTCTGAAAATTAAATCTGACGCCGTCAGGTTATAAACCCTGACGCCGTCAGAAATGACCTGACAAAAATTTTCATTTTAAGTTTCCGGAAAATTTCTGGAAAAACCTTTACCTTACTTCCTGGAATTCCTGCAAAACATCATTATGACTCGATACAAGCATTTGACTCAAACAAATACTAATATGTATGTTAATTTAGTATTATTATGATTCATGTTCATTTGTGTTCTAATAAACCGATTTAGATTTCCCTTACACTTACTTTTGCAAAATACCTTTATATGTAGTTAAGACGAGGTTAAAAACAACATAAAGCATTTTCACAAATTACTTTTGAACATGAATCAATAATGATAAAAATTAAACACACATACGGAAACAAATAAAAACAAACAAACAAATAAATAAACACACAAAGCAAATAAAACAAATAAAGCTTGGGTTGCCTCCCAAGAAGCGCTTTTCTTTATTAACGAGTCTTGTAGCTAGACTCAAAGTCCATCTATCTAGTGTCGCTTATGCTCACGTACCCGAGTGTGAGCCATCTAATTGTTGCCTCATTTTTCTTGTATTCATCATTTAGCTCCAAACATCCATGATAATATCTCTTATTTTTCTCATGTGGATATTTGAGCCCCTTACCCTTATCATTCTCACTTAACAAGTCGATAGGCATAATTCTATTGCAGGATTCAATGGGGTAGTTCTTAAACCTAGGATGTGCTCGGGGCATTTGATAGACAAAATCTTCATCCCCATCCGAGAATGTAATTAACCCGTCCACAAGTTTTTCGTCAAGGTTGGTCAACCTTTTGAAGGGTTCTCCAAAAATGACTTGGGTTAATTTGTCATCGATAAATTCTCCTAAGTTCTCCATAACCATAAAATCCACCAAATACACAAAACTTCCTACGAACACGTGTAGTGGCTTAATCCTAGCAACAATGTTATCTCCTTGATATTCAAGCTCATCTACCATGATTTTATTATAATTAGCGCGAGAGATAATGTTCATAGGCAAAGATGAGTTAAGATAAGCATAAAAACTATGATAACCAATCTTACACGGAAATTGCATGTTAAAGAGGCTATCCTTTTCGATCTTAGTCCTAGGGTCAACATACTTAAAGGGATCAATTTCCTCTTTTCCCCATTCCTCGTTAACTACTTCTCCATCATCAGCATCCTCATCGGAGTCTGAATAGTAAAATGGACTAACATAGTCATTCTCATGGTCAGACTCCTCCATCTCAGAATTGTTACCAAAGTGGTGGTCGGGTGAAAGGTTGTTGTTTGCTACTATGGAGGCGGGAACGGGTAGTTGAAAATTTGCACGGCGAAAAACACGAATAACAGGGATCAAATGACCAATGTTACTCATGAGGTAAGTGGAAGGTATCACAAACAAAAGTACAAAGAAATAAGATAGACTAAAGAAAACCTAGAAAAATAAAATAAAAATCTCACTAGAAAGGAATCTAGTGAGTAGACCTAATAGAAATAAAAATTCAACCTAAACAATAACTATTCCCCGGCAGCGGCGCCAAAAACTTGATGCGTGGTTTTGTAACCTTACAACAGGTTTTACCTCTCGAGGGATCTCAAGAGGCTTACAACCCCACCAGGCAGTGTACCTGACCGATGTAGTATAGTGTAGTGGTAAGTACGGGGGATTGATCGTTCTCCACAGGGAATAGTGTTCGTTAGGTATGAAAGGCTACTCTAATTAGGTCTAAGGGTTGAGGAAGATTCTTTTTATGTTTTTATAATTTTTATGAAAGCAAGTAAAATCTCGGGTTTGAAGGAGTGGGCGGAATTAGTTGCTAGTCAACTAACCCAAATTACTACGAATGCAAATAAAATAAATAACTGAAAATGAAAATGTGGTGGAAACTTATATGTAGAGAAATGTGTTTACTTAGATTTTCTTACTCCCTAACTATCTTTTACCGGTTGATTAGTGTGTATTAGTCGCGTGGATGACGGGTGTATTCCTTAATACCATTCGTGGGGTGGCGTACGTACTTCCCCAACTCTACAAGCTCCTACTTCACTCCTATGTCGAGCCGGCTAGGAAGCTCCTAACATGGGATCACTAGAATTCGCTTGTGCATTAAATACAACCATAAAAACCTTTAGTACGCATTTGGTTCATGTTTCTTAAGACGTTCAAGCAAGTTACCGAATAGGAAGTTAGCCAGTTTTCTTAAGCCTAACATAGATAAACAATCATCCAATACAACTAATAACACACTAATAACCAATAATCAATAGCTAGGTTTCATTAGATCTAAGCAAACACAAGATAAATTTAGCCTAACATGTTAATCAAAAGACAAGAATAAGATAAAATCAAACAACACATAGACATATTGAATGATTAATTGATAACTTATCTTTCAATGTAACATGGAAGATCTCAAGGCAAAAAGCCTTGAAAAAGAAGCTAAAATCGTCTTAGGGTTTTCTCCCAAAATTCCACACACTAAGTTCCACACTAATGACAAAAAATTAGAAAACTATATATAGACTTTTGGATCTGACGGCGTCACCTTATGGAGTGTGACGCCGTCACCTCGCCGCTTCTAGGGTTCCCGGATGACCTTCTTGACGCCGTCCCTCTTTAGCTCTTCAAAAATCCATTCTGGCTTATCAAGGCTTGACGCCGTCGAACCTTGAACGTGACGCCGTCCCTCTTTGATTTAAGCCGTGACGCCCTTGATCAAGTTAAAGCGTGACGCCGTCAGAATTCACATGCTATTTTCACTGGCTTATCATGAGTAAATTTCACGTCCACTTTTTCTTGCCAAGGCATGACGCCGTCTAGAGTTAATTTTGACGCCGTCAAAGGTAACTTTTAGCCGATTTTTGAGACTTTGCCGTTTTCTTCACTTTTATGCTCCAAAAACGTCCAAAATGCCTCCTTTTCCAGATTTCTCCTCAAAAGTACCTAAAATGACAAAAGGAACAATTTAGGGCGATATTTGATCAAATAAATACGATTTAGGGCTTAAATGACCCCTTAAAAGCGGTACACTTTATGCCGTGTTCATCAGACGTGTCCTTGGTGTATCAGTTAGGAAACATGGTGCATCCAATTGTAAGGAAGGTGCATCAGGACACATGTCAGCACTATAATCTTCCCTACCATTTTACCTTAAGCTCGTAAGTCATAATATATAGCATATAACACAGAGTAACATTGAACTGTAGTTGTATATGTTTACTGATGTTAGTGATAAGGTGTATAAATATCAAATAGAACTAAAAAAATAGAGCAAGAGCACCTTCTAATAATCCCCAATTGCCTCACCCAATCATATCACTATTGTCATCCCCGCCAAAAGGAGAGACTAAGCTCTCAACATATAACGCTTCATTAAAAGCCATTGTGCCAAAATAGCCAAGTTGCTGATCACAACCCCATCCTGGGAGACGAAGACTAGAGAGATCGACTAAAGATGATACATTAAACCAAGATTCTCCATATTCTTGCATCATCCATACCTCAATTTTTTGTTCGGTGATATAACGAACAAAACACAATTTCCCTTCAAACACACCATATTGAAACTCACTGAAATCATCTAACCAATCAGGTTTAAGGATTTTTTTGAACCTATCTTCAACTAGATCAAAGCAAACAATAACAGGATAAATAACTTGATCATTAGCAGAATGCTCCCGATACATCACCCAATGTGGGGCCCCATTCACAGTTACACCTTGAGCATTTCCACTGACCACATATGGGAAATGTTCAATCTTTTCCCATTTTTCAGTCTTGATATTATATACGCTGGTTGTAGTTGAATCATGAACATCATCGTTAAACCGAGGGTACATAACATTCTTTTGAGAACCCAGAAACCTTCCGCCGATAAAACGCACAATCCTTACAACCTTGTAATCCTTCGTTGTTGCTTCGTAACCTAACGCAAAGTTCCTTAATTCATCTCTATATACAGATGGACCATTAAAAGGTTTTAGTAACCTAGTTGAAGGATTCCATAAATAGTAACACTTAAAATCATCACCTAATAAAAGCAACCCATTGCAAGAAGCTAATATCTCTACACGGGGTAAAAATTCTTTCATGGGAACAGTAAGTTGATGCATTGTCCCTGGATCTTCTAAACAGATAGCGTTACTATCTCTCTATAAGTTTTTCTATCTCTATAAGTTGATGGTTGTGTCTTTTATCTCTCTCTCTCGTAGTATAAGTTTTATATGCTTTACTACTATCAATATCCAACACGTTAAAACTAGATTGACATAAGTCGATCTATAAGTTTTAAAAAGAAGTTTTAATTGGTAAAACTATTCAACCTCCCATTCTAGTTTTCTACAATTGGCATCAGAGTTTCGTTACCAAGTTTCTTAGAGTATATTGTACTTTAAAAACTTCATACGAAGGAAAATCTTTGCAAAAATTGATACCAAAAACATTTTTTTTGCAAAAAGAATAAAACTTATATTTCTTGGATATTGATATTTCATCTTGTCACTAACTATCTTTCTTAAAGAAATTTCACGATAGGATTCTTCATAACTTCATCCTCTTAAAGGAAAAAATGAAGTACGCTAAAAGAACCAAAAAGAGTTTCAAATCTGTACTACTATAAAGTGTGTAATCATCTTAAGAGCTCGTGAATTATTTCAACCTCATCTAGGAAAAACCAAGCAAAGTTATGTTTTCTCGCAAGACAAATAAAGACATGCTTATTGTGTAGAGTTAAAATACATATGTGTCTTCTTTCTTCTCATACGTGACTTTAAAAGAATCCAGTTGATGCTAATCATCCTTACATCCTACCTGGTAAAATACATACCTTAGTCATCAAAACTTTAAATTGACTCGGTAGACGTTTTACTAGGATTCTTGGTTCAATAAGTTTTAAAAATCTTAATGGAAACTTGCTCTTTTCACTCTCTTTACAAATCTAATCTATCTCTTTAAATCAATACTAGTGTTTCTAGTGAAATATCACTATCTCATATTTTTCTATGTTCATTCTATTACATCTGATGTATGTAAGAACATAAGTATACTCTCATTTCTCTCATTGTGAACAATCTTCCAAAAACTCTCATCCTTAGGATCTTGCCTTTTAAAATAACCACATAATAATTATCAACATGTCGTAAAAAAATGATGATCTAAAATCTTCCTACATCAACCCGGAACCCTTCATTATAACGGGCCGGATCCTTTCTATAATGGATCCGGAAGAAACGGCTTAACAGACATCAGATTATTATCTCATCTCTCAACGAACAACCATGTATTCATATCCTTTCAGTTTAGGATCTCATCTTCCTTACACTTAATTCCACCCTTTTGAAAAACAACATCTCATCAATACCTCTCTAAAAGGCTTCAGCCCTTTTTCTAAAACAATTTTTGTTCCCGTTAAATCTCTTGAAAAGTTTGTTTAGCATAAATCACAAACACTCAAACAAACAAGGTTCTATAAGATATCTTCATCAAACCTTTTTCGAACAAACTTTTTCAAACATCCCATACTTTCAAAATATAAGGATCTTCTCGCATCACTCACTTCCTTATTTACATTGTTAATACAAAGCAATCTACTAATTTTGTCACAATTTTTGTAAGTCATCTCAACTCATAAAATATGTATAAAATACTCTTTAAAATACTCATTCTTCAAAAAGATGAATATTATTCTATTACGTAAATAATCCTCTCAAACTGTCTTCATAGGTCTCAATATGTCTCACGAGTATGATTTTGACTTTCGAGACACCAGCTTCTACATCCGAGACATCTCCCATGAACCAACCACTCCTGGCAACCATGTTCGTGGGTTTAATAATCTTGAAACCCGCTTCCTACACGAAGGTCGTGTTGTTGACTCTTCTCTTATCTTCGACAGAGACATCAACACATGTTTCCGCACCATAGGCTTTGAGTGTCTCCTCACCATCAACGAACCCATCTGTCCACGGTTCGTGTTGGAATTCTTCTGTCAAGTCGAACTTGTACGTAATGAGGATCGCTCTTTCTCACTTTGGTTTTCAATAAAAAACCATAAGTTTGTTCTAACTCTTCATCAATTTGCTAGCATTCTTCGAATCCCAGGCTTTTGGCAATGTGCCTACACCGAAGATTGGTCTCTTGAATCTCTCTTTAATTACCGTGAAGAAAACAGCCCATATTGCTCATACATACCTCCTCCACAAGAACTAACTCGTCTTATTCGTACTCCTCAACGTTTCGATTTTCTTCATCCAGACATAATTGACACACTTGAGATTCTCTATGAGCTAAAACCAATGGCGGTTATCTTAGGTGAAAATGTCTGGAGTCTTACGGGAAATCGTGAGCAACTTCCGGCGTGCTGTGCTCATATGATCTACTGTCCTCTAACTCAACATAACACCCCACATACATTTCAATAACCCTATGGAATGTTTCTAACTCGCCTCTATAATCACTTCATGCACTTCCATCCACACTTCCAAGGACCTCAATATTCTCTCGTCGATAAAGTGATGATGCCCTTAGACAAGGACTATATATCATCCTTCTTCATCCCAGAATCCGCTACCAACTATGCACCCCTCGATGATCCAACAAATGAAAACGTTGAACAAGATAACGGAAGCTAGGAATGAATCTTTTTCTTTCTTAAACTTGTAGTTCTGTCTATGTCTTTTTATTCTAAAAAGTAGCCTTTTGGCATTAAAATTCACTCGGTCTCTTTGCTTGTCTAAACCTTTTGAAGTTTGAGAAACTTCACCATGCATTCTTATTTGTGTCTCTTTTGTGATCTACTTGCTGGATTAGACCTATATGTATGTATAATTGTTTCTTGAATCACTAGACTTTAGATTTTATATATGAGCAAAATTCTACGAGCCTACTATGTTGTAATCTATCTCTAAAGTCGGATCCCTTAGTTTTCACTGGCCGGATCCCTTTTGAAAAGGAACCGGCAGATCCGGCCAAACAGAACAATTTTTATACTACCTCTCATCACCCTCAATCTTTCTAACCTTAGTACACTATTCATTCATCTCCTATTAGTCACATTTGAGCTGATCTTGAGGTTAGTAGCTCTTTTGATTTCTTAGGATTAACTTAAGTTTCTTCCGAGATGTTTATGATTTATCATCTTCAAAATAACCACCATTTCTCAGTACCACTTCTTGCATCATCTCCCTCTGATCATTATACACTTATCTACAATTTAAATAAATTTTTAACAAATTTATTTTCACCAACTCTACCTCAAAAGGCTCTAAAAACAATCTTTTAATTCTTATGATTTTTAAGGAATTTTTAAAATTTTCACACAACCTTTCCCTAAAACCTACAAACAATTAACACTTAGTGGTATGATTCTCTTAACTCATTTTCACTTACTAACCTACTTTAGATTTCTTTCTCCACACTAAAGACCATTAATGGCAACCCTTCATCATTAGTCTTAAACCACTCAGGATTTTCTCATTTAAGACACCTTTTCACACTCATTACACCAGGAAACATAGGGCTGCTATAGCTTAATCATAATCATTTTCCCTCACACCTGATCTGTTAGTCGGATCCCTGTTGAAAAGGATTTGCTGGATCCGGGCAAACAGACACAGGTTTGATCACTTAAAACCTTTCAAAACTCAACTTTATCCATTCAAACACACTACATTGCCTTTAATATATCTCCTAGAAGATTGTATCACTGTAGTTGACCTTAGTGCATGCATATCATTACAATTCAAAGGATTTTAGTGGTTTAGGCTTTAATTGCAATACTTGATCCTTCACTATTTAAACCATTTGTGTTTGTGCTTTCAAACCACACCTAAACAAACCATCTTCTACTGTAAACTCACCTTCTAAACTTACCTCAAAACATGACTAAAGCACCAAGTGCAAGATCATCCACTAGAAGCCCTCCAAGAAAATTCGCACGTATTGTGTATGAGATATCCTCAACGGAAACCTCACCTATCAAGACACCTTGTACTAAAACACATCTATCAAACTACATCCAAACCCCTCCTTCAAATGAGCCAACTCCACCACAACTTGCTTCCACCAAAACAACCTCAACACAACCTACTCCTCTTGAACCAACACCTATCTCAACTCAACCCATACAAGTCTCACCTCTTCAACCTCAAATCCTTTCCTTTACCACACCTCCTACCTCTCCTCATCCATTCTTGAACGCATTGGAGGACCTACCTGCTAGAAACTTTAATCCACTACCATTGCCCACATTCTCATCCATTGAGAGATTGTCAACTCAACCACCATCCCATCACCTAGATGTTGACATAAACATACCACCATCTATAGCAAACTTGCCTTCCTCTCCTCTACCCTAAAATGGCCCATTTTGGGTTATGAGAAGATATCAACCATCTCAACCACCTCAACCATATATTGATACACTTCCTCCCACACATACCTCTCAACCAACACCTATGGTACAACCACAACCTTTCCACCAAGGTGCTTCCACCTCAAACATGCCTAATGAACCTTCTATCTAAGGCTCTTACCAACCAAGTCATGAGGAGACTTGTACCCATTGCCATCATACTCAAACCACGGTGCATGAACTACACAATGAAATGCGTTTCATGTTTCATCACATACTTGAACGTCTTGAAGATGTCACCAAACCTAACCTTCCCTTAAAACCTTGAAGTGAAAGCACAAGTGGTCTCCCTATTATTAGTCTTAGGCCTAACTTTAGTTACTAGGACTTTTTCATGTTAAGATCATTTTCTTAGTTTTTAGAGATTTGACCATTGTTGTATCATTTCTCTTATGTTTATTAAATGAATCTTCATGACTATGTGCTTATTTGAACATGATTGGTGTGATTGTTACTTGATTTCATACCTTTTCTACACTTTACTGCTGCTAACATGTCACAGGTAAGCCGGATCCCTCATTTTATACTAGGCGGATCCCTTCTGAGAAGGATCCAGGGGAACCGGGCATACAGAGGACTAACAAATTTTTATGCAGCTAAATTTTCTACAAAGGGACAACATATACTTGTTTTCTAACCATTGTTTTGTAGATTTTTAAAAATACACTTGGAGCACTCGACGACCTCAATGAGGGGGAGCTTTCCTCAAAGCAAAAACATTGCAAATAATTTGCAATGATCACGTTTAGTCTTCCTAATTACTTAACGCCCTCATCAAGGGGGAGCAAACGTCAAGGGGGAGCAACTAAGCACTTTTTACCCTCTTTGCTCCATATTTACATATTTATTTTTAAAACTTGCAATCGGGTTAGTTTCTTTTCGACATTCTTTTTGTTTCGACAAAAGGGGGAGAAAAGTGTAAAAGCTTAAATTCAAACTTACGAATTTTATCCTTTTACTTAAAATAATTTTATGTTTTGTCATCAACAAAAATGGGGAGATTATTAATACAAATAAACCTTAAAAACGTTTATTTATATTTTACGATCTTCTAAATGTTTTGTCGATAACAAACGTAAAATCATTTTAACGAGATAGATAAAATACGTAACGCTTTGAGCCAAAAGCTTACTAACCTATTTCATTAAACAAATAAACCTTAAAACATATTTAGTTAACAAGATTACATAAAACCAAAACCATTTTATAAAATCACTTAAGTAAACTAGTTACTTACATTTTATAAAAATACATATTACTTGTAAATTAACTATAAAAGACTTGGACTATCCATGACCCAAAAACCAAGCCCATAACCCATATCCCGTGGAGATTAACCCATAACCCATGACCCATTGCATGACATCCATAATGGGTAAAACTCATGACCCATGACCCAAAGTCCATAACCCATAACCTAAATTCCATGACCCATGACCCAAAGATGTCTTTGACATCAGGCATGACATCATCTATCCATGGATCATAACCCATAACCCAAAACCCGAAAATGTAACCCAAAATCCGAACTGTGGATACCAGATAGCCGGATCCCTTGGATTACACTGGCCGGATCCCTTTGGGAAGGGATCCGCCGGATCCGGGTGAACAGTGGACAGTTTTCCTATAAATAGTGAGCCATTTCTCTCTTGCTCCTCACCCCTTTTAGACATACCTTCTCTCTATGTTCTAAACTCTCTAACCACAGATCCAAGGATCATTCTATTTAGTCTTTCTTTGTGATTCTTTAGGTTCCTTCTAAAAGGCGAGATCACGACCTCTCGAAGACTTGCAAGCTCATGATATGAGTTGCTAGGATTCTTCTCCTCCAAGATCACAGAAGTGCACCTTGTTCTTTCTTCTTCTCAAAAGGGTGTTGTAGATATGTTGAGTCGTTAGGTGTAAAAGGACGTTGGATCATTTATTCATGTTGTGTTAGTTGTGTTGGTTTGGTCCACCGTGCTAAGGACCCGGTATCTAGCCTTGTACCAGATAAAGTGTAGGCGACGAAGGTTTGGCTTTACCTCGTGGAAAAGCCCGGTATCTAGCTTTGTGCCAGATAAAGTGTAAGCGACGTTGTGAAGGCTTCTCCGCCAAGTGAAAGGAGTTTGTGTTGTGAAGTGTTTACAAACTCTCGAGTAGGAGACTCGGGGAGTGGAGTAGGGCAAGGAAGTTGACCTTGTAGTCGAACCACTATAAATACTTGTGTTATGGTTGTATGTTTCTATCTCTCTCTCGTAGTATAGTTTTTACATGCTTTACTACTATCAATATCCAACACGTTAAAACTAGATTGACATAAGTCGATCTATAAGTTTTAAAAAAAAGTTTTAATTGGTAAAACTATTCAACCCCCCCCCCCTTCTAGTTTTCTACAAATTTGTTAGAAATGATGTTTGAACATTAGTTCCTCAACCAAAAACTCAAACTATAATTGGAACAAAATGGATCTTTCAAAATAAAATGGATGAAAACGGTGTAGTGTCTAGAAACAAAGCTAGGTTAGTAGCAAAAGGTTATAATCCACAAGAAGGCATTGACTACGATGAAACTTTTGCTCCGGTTGCTAGGCTCGAGTCTATTAGAATTTTACTTGCATATGCATGTGCACATGATTTTAAACTTTTTCAAATGGATGTCAAAAGTGCATTTTTGAATGGATTTATAAATGAAGAAGTATATGTCGCACAACCTCCGGGTTTCACCGATTTTGAAAAACCAAATCATGTTTATAAACTTAAGAAGGCTTTATACGGACTTAAGCAAGTACCAAAAGCATGGTATGATCGACTTATAACATTCTTAGTTGAACATAAGTACACCATGGGCTTAGTAGATAATACTCTCTTCACCAAGAAAAAAGATTCACACATTATCATTGTCCAAATATATGTGGATGACATCATATTCAGATCAACTTGTCAAGAGCTATGTGATGATTTTTCAAAAATCATGCACAACGAATTTGAGATGAGTATGATGGGAGAACTAAACTTTTTCTTAGGACTTCAAATCAAACAATTAGAAGATGGAATATTCTTTAACCAATTTAAATATATAAAAGACATGCTTAAGAAATTTGGTCTTGAAGATTCTAAACCTATTAAAACACCTATGTCCTCGGAAACTAAACTCACCAAGGATGAAGAAGGTGAATCAATAGACAACAATAAATATAGAGGAATGATTGGTAGCCTACTTTATCTCACGGCTAGTAGACCCGACATTATGTTTAGTGTTTGTCTATGTGCTCGCTTTCAAGAAGATCATAAAACAACACATCTTGAAGCCGTAAAACGAATCTTTAGATACATAAAAGGCACTACACACTTAGGAGTATGGTATCTGAAAGGAACGGGTGTTGAAACCATAGTATACGTCGACTCGGACCATGCCGGTGACTATGTTGATAGAGAAAGTACAAGTGGTGTTTGTACTTTTGTTGAACATTGTCTCACCTCATGGTTTTCAAAGAAACAAACGGCTCTCGCCATCTCAACAACCGAAACTGAATACGTATCAGCTGGAAAAGCATGTCAATAAGCTCCTTGGATGAAGCAAGCTCTTGTCGACTACGAAATTCAACTTAACGACATCTCTATTCTTTGCGACAACAAATGAGCTATCGACCTCAGTAAAAATCCATTTCAACATGCTCGAACTAAGCACATTGAAATCCGTCATCATTTCCTTCGTGACAATGTTCAAAAAGGAAACATCTCAATCGAGAAAGTATCCTCAGAAAATAACATTTCCGACATCCTAACTAAATCTCTTAAACGAGAGCCATTTAATCTTCTTAGACTTTGACTAGGACTAGTGGAACCTAATTTGTAGTTTTGACCCTTGCCTGAACCTTCGTTTAACCAAAACGACAAAATCAAATTCTCGCCCAAGGTACCCTTCGACAACACGGACGAAACCAAAAAATTGGTTCCGCCCAATCCGTGGGTACCTGGGACAGTTTTTAGCAGTTAGGGCCTTCTCTTCAACTAATCTCTGCTCCAATCAACATTGTAAGTTTCCTTACTACTTTTATACTCTTGATCCTAAGTGTAGGGTTTCTATTTATGCACAAAATTAAACTTGGGGTTTAAGCATTACTTTTAAGAAATCATGTAGTACATTTGTTAAATTGCATAACTAATTATTTTTCCATTAGTTAGAAATTGTATCTTGTAAGAAATTATCATGATTTACTAAAAATCCCGTGTCAAATTTTTTGTAAAAAAACTTCTCACAATTAGGACACAAATTATCTTACACATTTTTCATACAAAAAAAAACGTTATGTTTAAACAACACTTGCATAATGTCTCTTGAATGCTAAAGGAAGTACATAATTAATATGTATTTTCGGGTACATTCAATCGAAGCAACATTGAATTAGGAGCGTTTGGGTTATCTCGCATATTGTTACAAAATTACTAAATAATTTCTTTTATGCATTAAAAGAGTCAAGATAACCGCACCTCCACATTGTCTTCATATAGGCACACACTATAACATTATATCAAAATTCTCATTAGTTTCGACTAAAGTGTGAATTATTTGTCTCTAGGACCAAACATGCCTCCCCCCAATACTTATGATCACAAATACACTCTCGCCTACATTCCTCCTCATCATAAGTGTAACACCCCAAAATATCGCAGCGGAAAGTAATATCATTAGGGTGCTACTCATAGTACAATAGTCATAATCATAGAAAACGACTCTAAATGAGACGTTTTAAAAATTTATCATTCGATCATAATAAAACATCAGAGTTACAAGAGGTCCCAAATAGTTTTAGAAAACATAATGTATTAACATAAAAGTTTTCAAAAGTTTATCGAATGATAACACAATGCAAGCCATCAAAACATTCTCCGTGCGACTTCATGTTTGCCAATTACCTTAAGGACCTGAGATAAAACATGCTAAAAAGTCAACACAAAGGTTGAGTGAAATTCATAGGTTTATAAATAAATAATGGACCATAAGATTTCAAGTTTAAGAGACAATTGCGTAACCCACAATAGTCATAAAGCAGATATTATTGCACTAAGCTCATGACACGCAAACTGACTGAAGGTTCATAGAATGAACCAATACCCTGAAAGGTAATTTGGCATTTTACTTAATTATTCAAATATAGTGCGTTTGTAATATCTATCTGATCAACACAAATGGGATTCGTCAATCCCAATAGGCCTATTCACAATATTCGCATTCACACACAAGTGATTAATGGTTCATGATATAGTTAGGGACTTATTTTTGGCAATATCGGTACTTTAGCAATAATATGTTCTGATAAGCATACAGTTTAAAACACTTGTGTCCAAATTGTAAAATAGCATATATCTCCCCCAATGGGTTTATAAACAGTTTAAAGAGTAAAGTGGGGCTATGAACTCACCGAAAGCCAAGTGAACAATCAAAGTGAATGTAGTGATGAATAAACCGCAAGTGTTCTACAAGCAACCTAAACATATACGCGTGTCTCAGATTCTAAAATAATAATGTAAGTATGTCTATATGCCTTATAGATTATTATTTCAATTATGCTTGGTACATAATATATAAATAAGTGTCAAGACAAGCCATAATGGTTCGATTAAGTCCAAGGGTTCAAATTTAGTCAAAAGGGTTCAAATTACTTCAAAAGTTCAAATTAAGTCAAAGAGTTCAAAATATATTAAATGGTTCAATATCAAATTTAAGGGTTCCAAATATGTGTCATGAGTTCAAATTAGTCGTTCTTAAGTTTCTTTAGTCTATGAAAAGATTTACGGGTCTATTTCCGATAGTGGGTCCTACCACTTCGATTTTTATTTAAAAATGGTCAAGTACTGTTATTTGACAAGTTTCTAATAGTCCAAGGGTCCATTTTTATAAGTTAATAACTTTTTACACATTTTAAGTCCAAAGCTGTTAGAAATTTTATAAACATGTCTATCTTCAAAATTTTATTACTCGCAAACTGTAATTCGAAAAGTTATGTTTTTTATATCCCCAGAAAGGTATTTGAGTGTACTAACTAGATTTGTTGGTCCCACTGAGTCAAAAATTACCTAGCAGCAGTGAAATTACCAATTTACCCTTAACTACCCAGTTCTGATTTTAACAACATCACAACAGTCTCGGGAAAAATGCGATATTTAGAGTTCTACAAGCCCGTTTAACCCCATTTTTGCGGCCACGTTTAAGTTAAGATGTTAGCTACCACTTTCATTCTTTGAAAAACAGTTGGTTATACTAAAAAAAATGACTTTTATAGTTTACAATTCTGTTACTCAGAATATGACATGTTTCACGAAAACATTTTTAGTTTAATCATCGGGTGTGGTCACGGGATGCGCCACCCGGAAAAATGACCACAAGACTTAGATCTTTGAGACAATATTTTTAGTTTAGGTCTAAAGTCCACTGATTAGTGTAGTTAATTCTGTTTTTACCCCTGATCAGAAATCATTTTTGCATGTCTAGTCCTCTAATGATTTCTAGTAATTCAAAGCATGTACCAAGCATAACCAAGCATAATAAACTTATGAAACATATAAAATACATATAATGAAATGTACATCAGTAGTGATATGAAAAATATGGTGTGGTTTCTTACACAAGAGTGGAAAGAAACACAAGAAAAATCAAGATCAAGAGTACTAGATCTCAATCACCACAACAACAACCTTCCAAAATTTTGTCACCAAGGTATTGTGAACACTAGATCAAGACACAAAAAACCCTTGTAAGAACTCTATAACTTCAGCCCTAAATCCAAGAAAATGATAGGTTTTGATGATGAAATGATGGTGGTTTGTTGTGATGGTCAAAAGGATGAATCTAGAGGTGTATAAATCTTGAAATATCATGATTTTGGTGGTGTTTTGATGCAGTTGGTGGTGATGGACGAATTTTTGCAAGGGAGAGGGAGTTGTGTCTTGTTTTGGAGAGTGAATGAGAGAATGAAATTCATGTGTGAAGGTGAATGGGATAGTGAGGTGTTGAGACATGCAAAAGAGAACACACAAGTGTCCTTTACTAGTGTCTTAATGAGACACATATGTATGCTAACTCACCACATGGACACCCATGTGGTTTACACGTTTTCTCTAGCACAAAGGAGGACAAAATGATGTTGATTTTGTGTTATATTTAGATAGTATTAGTTTATAGGGTTTAGTTTGATCCCGGTAATTGCAAACGTAACATTTTTAAGACGCGAAACTTAAAACCGGGTAACACAAAATTACAAAACTTACAAAAATGTTAAAACTTGTCAACAAATCATATTTTGATATTTTAGGTGATCCTTGAGCTTGTTGGGTGATTACTTGATGTTTAAAAAATTTGAAAATGCGCAAAATGCAAAATGTGCAAAGTTTAACTAAAAATACGAAAGCAAAAATGGGATATTTAATTTATGATTGTAAGAAACCAAAATGCATAAAAATAGTTATACTGTATATTGTTAGGTTTCGGTTTGAGTTAAATGTACGTTTAACGTTGTACGCGGGATAACCTATCTAGTTACTCGCAAAGAGTAAATTTACTTAAAATAAAATATTAAGTAAATTTAAATAACTAAATAATGACCTCAAAATTGTGAATTGTTACAATAAGACTAAGGGACTCTCTAATGTTCAAGTCAATATATTCAAAGCTCTAGAAAAACGCTATTTTCATGAGGGTAGAACCATAACCCATCCTTTTTAGAAGCCACAAACATTCGTCAAGAACTTGCAACAATCAACTTTGATTGTCTCTTAAACATCGACGAACAAATTTGTCCTAGATTCGTCCTAGAGTTCTATGCAAGCGTAGTTCTCACAAGTGATGATGATGGATTCATGACAATTCACTTCAAAGCAAATCAACATGAGTTTCACATACCTCTCCGTCAATTTGGCGAAGTTATTGGACTCCCCTGTGAAGGTACATGCCTTTACTCGGAAAAAAGGTCCCTCTCGATTCTTGACACAATCGTTGATCGCACTTTTCCATACCAAACTCCTTTAGTTGACAAATAAACAATCCAAGAACATTTGTTCCTTCCTAGAACTTCGGGTATTAGAAAAACTCGTTCGGGTGAAGAAGTCAATCGAGATCCATTTGGAATGGAACTAAATGAACTCAAACCTCAATTCAAAAAATGGGAAGAAGTCATTCGGGCAAACGTCTTGTGTACCATTGGAAACCGCGATCACATCAATGCTTGTCTTTCTTACATGCTCTATAGTGTATCAAGTCGTCAACCTTTCAACTTAGCTTACTATGTTGCCAAAAGGATGGCCGACATACCCACTCAAGGAACCACGGCTCTTCCTTATGGTATGCTTCTCACTCGTCTCTATAGGGCATTTGCACCTATTCCACCTAATGCTAAGGGAATATTTCTTGGGTATGATCTTGTTGATCATGTCATGGTACCTTTGAGTAATAAAAGGGTTGCAAAGACAAAGTCTAAAGGAAAACGTCCTCATCCTCCAACTTCCTCATCATCGTCCAATAGCTCGGATGATGGACTTCCTAACTCAAAGCTTCCCCCTCTTGACTACCTCAGACAACTTCCAGAGATTGAACAACCATCGGAAGAGTTCAAGTAAACAAAAGGAATGTTTAAATGCTTTGAAAGGTTACTCACCAAGATCAACAAGAAATTAGACAAACAATGAAGGTTTTATGAATGTCTGGTACAATGATTCGAAAACAATGGTGTATGGTCTATGTTAGCATTCCTAGGATTTTAACTTGTTACTTATTGCTTATCTAAACTAACCAAATGTCATGCAGGTAGATAACATTATCATGTTATCAATTTTCTCTTTTCACGTTTTAGTGAAATTTCTATCTATTGCCTGTTATATATCTATACATATGTGTATACTTGTTTTATTCATGTTTCTCTATCACAATTAATTAATTACACATATTCCAGGAAAAATTACGGGATTTGAACGGGTTTTCGAGGGTTAAATATGCCCTCTGTAAACATTTCAGCCTCCCACGGATTGGGCAGAACCAAAAAAAATTTACCGCCCTTTGAAATTTTTGGCACCGCCAAAAATTGATCCGCGGTTTGGGCGGTACCAAATTTTTGGGTCCGCCCGTTATAAAATTTGGTACCGCCAGACATCTCAGAAATCATCTCAATTTTCGTTTTAATCCCGCACTCTAGATCACTAAATTTTCTTTTATTAGGATCTTTTTCACTGGTAATTACACATATTAGGATCATGTTACTTCACTTGCACCAATAGGATAAGAATTTCCCACCAAAATTTGAAAATTCTCAAAAACCACTCAAGGTACCTTTCTCTATAAAGGAAGGAACCCTTTATTTGGTACCTTGCAATCCATGGGTCACTGACCTCAAAGATTTTGCAATCATTACACTTCATTAACTGCAAATCTTTCCCTCCTCACTCAACCTCACCTCATTAGGTTGACTTTCACTTGTCATATCACTCTAATAACTTAACAAAATCATTAGGAATAGAGGAATTTAAGTGGATTTACATCCAATCCATGCACAAACATCAACAATTCTTGAACTCTATAAATTAGAAGCTCTAGGAACTTCAATTTCATCACCTTCACCACAACTTCCTGTGAATCTTTGCAACATTCAAGCAAATTCACAATGACAAAATCTACAAACTCATCACCTTCCAATAGGGCATCTAAAAGAACCGCTAGAATCACTGTGCGACCATGTTGTTTCGTCAACTTGAACTCCTCATCCTTTGATGAATCACCCATCAACATATCCTCACCCATTCATGATGACAATGTCATCAACTTAAGCACTCCAAGACCTCAACAAAGATCTCCGATCATTGTGACAACTCCACCTCCCACCAAAACTCCGGTGGCAACCACACCACCTCTCGCTCCATCACAACCACCAAAATCATCATCACCAAAGTCTCCAAAACTTGAACCTATTAAACTCTTCACCACTCCACCAACATCTCCGCATCCATTTATGGAAAACTTGGGAGATTTTCCACCAAGGACATCTCATCCACCACCTTTACCATCATTTGCCTCAATTGAGTGTATTGCTCACGAACCACCTCGGGCATCATTCATGCCCAATGAACTTTTTTATGATGAACCTCAACCTCATGAACCTCAACCTCAACAACCTCAACCATTTTTCCCTACTTATCGGGAAATTGATGAATCAATGTGGATTGATCCTCCACAAGCACAAGAGCAAATAAATAACCAACTTAATGGTCTTTATGCATTTTTAAACATGGTGGACTCCCACCTTCAAAAAGCTATGAACCTACAAACCACTTTACTTGCATCAACCATGGCACCGCCACCAAATCCTAACCATCAATCAACCAATGAACCGCCACCTACAATCGAACTTCCTCTACCACCTAACTTTCCTCGTCATGGTTGTACTATGTATGAAAGGGCCGCTAGGATTAGTGAAAGAACTAAGATCATGGTCTATGAGCTTCAAGATGAAATGAGGTTCATCCTCACTCACATCCTTGAACGTCTCAACGCTCTCTCCCTTCCTCCACCACAATAGAAAACACTAGGATGGATGTTTTTATAAGTCCAATAACAATAGGACTATCTTTATCTTGTTTTAGGACCTTTTTTATTTCTAAGTTTTTTTTTCTTTTTGCATTTTTATTCCATCATAGTTATTGTCTCATCATTGTGACTTTCGTCATAATGATATTTTACATAATATATGTTGTGTTTTATTACTCTTGTGAGTTGTTTATTTTATTTATTTGGTATATTGTATGAATGGTGATGTTTTGAATTCATATTACTCTTGTAACTAACCTTTTTTTTTGTAGCTTTCAAAATCCATGTATCTCATACTTGGCACCCCAACAAGGGGGAGTATTGGCCAAGGGGGAGCACACAAGCTCGGGCTTATTTTGCATTCCGCTTCGCTTCTCTTTTTGTTTCGACAAAAAGGGGGAGAAAATATAAACTTCACATTTTATACTAAATTTGCATAAAACAAAGTTTAAATCTAAATTTTTAAAACACTTGCACATTTTTATCTCATTGCTTAAAAATAAACTTTATGTTTTGTCGTCAACAAAAAGGGGGAGATTGTTAATACAAATATCATCTAAAAAATGTTATTTATATTTTAAGATCTTTGCTATATTTTGTTAACGACAACTATAAACTTTATTTTAGCAAAGTATGAATTTAGTCAAGTCTTTTATATATAGCTACAAGTTTTACTTAAACAAAACTAAATTCCAATATGATACAAATTACTTGTACATAAGTAGTATTCAAGTAATATTAAGAAAAGTGCCACATTAGGTGTTAAAAGCAAATAAAGTGCCACATTAGGTGTAAAAGTAAAATAAGTATGTTTTACAAATAATAAAAATGTGTCTTATGATAACATAAGTAATCAAACATTTTTAGTAACTCATAAACTAACTTGTTACTTTTTAATTAACATCATTTAGCTAGCTACAATATACATTTTACAAGTTTACTTTGTTAAACATTTTA
The DNA here is from genome assembly GCA_021014915.2 of Artemisia tridentata subsp. tridentata. Classification (NCBI taxonomy): domain Eukaryota; kingdom Viridiplantae; phylum Streptophyta; class Magnoliopsida; order Asterales; family Asteraceae; genus Artemisia; species Artemisia tridentata. Next base: position 106,392,315 of record CP139502.1, on the reverse strand, counting down.
ATCAAAATAAAATTGCATTATAACATCACTACTTGGATCATCCTATTCTAGTATAATCTGAGATTGCATATCATTGTAGGATGCTAGAGAGATATGGAGAATATTTTGGTTAGATTTGATAAAGATTTAGAAGATCATGTCAGACAGACTGGCGGAACCAAAAATTAACAAGGGCGGACCCCTTTTTTTGGTTTCGCCCAGTCCGTGGCTTGTTGAGGCTTTTGCCTATAAATAGCAAGCCAAACTTAGTTGTTTTACACACACTTATATACATAAATATTGTATATTCTCTCTCACTCATTATTCCCTGTATCTAACTCATTCATATTCATTTTAGTGAACTTCTTAGATAACAAGAAGATCAAAGCATCATTGATGACTTATAGGCTTCAACAAAATGTTGCAAGTCTTGTTTGTTCATCACAAGTGTGTATTGTAATTATTCATGCATCAATGTTTGTACCAAAGTATCATAAACCTCTATAGTGATCGGTTAGTATTTTAGTCCTCAAAATACGTAGTGTGACGGGAGTGGTTGTGCCCTTGTAAAAGAACTCGACATCTAGCTTTGTGTCGGAAATATTGTGTAAGCGACGTGTAAAGGTTTTCTCCGCCGGATAAAGGAGCTTGTTGACTAGTGAAGGATACTCTCGAGTTGGATACTCGGGGAGTAGAGTAGGGCAAGGAAAAAGTGTCCTTGTAGACCGAACCACTATAAACCCTCGTGTTGTGGTTTGATCGTTTCTATCTTTCTTGCACTTACTTATTGTTATTTTGTTTGAATACGTTAGTTGACTTCACAAAGAAAAGAATTTAAAAACGTTAAACTATTCAACCCCCCTTCTAGTTTTTCACAAAACTGAATAATATATATCCCTAATTAATGGACATCTTTTTTGTCCCAATTTACAGGTAACTATTATGTTTACTCTAGAAAACCTCTTCATGAGTAATTTGGTACGCAAACTATTTGTCGCTCCTTTTTCTTTTGCATGCAAGGAAAAAAAAATCCCAAAGACATAGATTTCTAACTAGTCATTTGCAGTGGACGTTCAAGTTAGGACGAATTCCCTAACCAGTTTTCCAACTCCCAACGTGCACATCTACTAACAAGAGACAATAGATTAAGTAATTAACAACTAGGTTTCATAAAATCCTAAGTAAATACTAACACATTTAGACTAGCATTGCGATAGAAAAGAAATCACAAGAAATAATCAAACAATAAAGGGGAACATCATTGATTGATTAATTAAGGAACTTATCTCTTCAATACATGATGTCTTCGCTGGCCAAAAACGCCTAAAAACTGTAAATATTCCACAAGGGTTCGGGTACAAAAGCTCCTAAAAAGTTCCACACACAATAACGAAAACAATGCGAAAGTATATATAGAATTGAGGTTGTGATGACGTCACGTTGGGGTTGTGACGTCGTCACCTCGCCATTGATTTTAGGTTTAATCTTCCATCTCCATAGTGTGACGCCTTCAGGTCTTCATTGTGACGCCTTTACCTGAGGCTTGTGATGCCGTCACACAGGGCGTCTCAGCCCACTGAGTCATCACTAATTTCTTCAAAACTTCACTTTCTGGGCACATTTGGTGACCACGTCACAAATGCCGGTTACGAGTCTGAACTTTGTCTTTTACTTCCGTTCTTCATCCAATCGAGCCCAAAACAAAGCATTTGGGGGAAATATATGATACAAAGTGTACTAATTCCGAGGATAAAAAGTGTATAAAATTACACCTCATCACCAAAAAATAGAAAAAGAAACACGATGATCCTCAAGAAGGAGAACCAGATGGAAAGTCCATCTGACAAAATACCAAGCCATATATGAAACAAAAACACCAAACCAAACAAAGAAAATGTCTTAAAATAAAATGTGCAACAATGCGAAAAAAGAAGCACAAAACGATTATGGGGGTCAAACACTTTCAAATGTCATGGACAAGAGAACATGGTAATTGTCACTGGGAAATTTGCAAAATTGTAACCCAAGATGACACTTATTTCCAACTTTACTAAACTTTGTGACGTATTGCTAAAACTAGGACACCAAGTCACCTTTTTTTTTTTTTTTTTTTACGATTTTACCATTCTGCACCCACTGTAGACCTATTTCTCACCTTTTTATCATTTTATTTAATAGCCTACTACACCTCCAATGTCACATAATCGGCCATATCTTCTCGCACGTAACTTCATTCTTTCTGGAAATTACATTGTCTTCACTGACGTCTAATTCCAATCGTCTCGCTTATTTTCCTGCACACCGATTTTCGACCAGGACAAAATTAAACATATTGTGATCCTGTTGCGAAGTGAGTGTCATGTGATAAAGAAAGGACACCCGTTCTCACCCAACAGTTTCTATATTGCGACATCCTGCGATTCGATTACGAATGTTTCAACAGAACAGGTTGTTTCTAATAATGACTGCGAATACATTGTGAATTTATTGCGAATGAGTTTGAGAGGGAACGCTGACAAGACAGTTGTTTACCTTTCCAATAATGCTTGAGAACTTCAAATTTATCATTAATATATAGTTGTTTTTTTTCTTATAAATCCACTCTACATTTCTTGTACTTTAACTTATCCCTCTTAAACTCTCCTTACCTATAAATACCATCTTAAGCTCTACTAATGATATTTCCGGCTACTCTATATTTACTGTTTACGTATGTTACATATTGGAGGGTTGAGGCGGCTATCCGATTAGGTTTCCCTCGGTCGGTAAGGACCCCGAGGTGTGACCTAAGTCACTAGCTGGGTAACACTTATCGGAGTAGCCGGAGTGGATTGTGAGAATCCACTCAATGTGTGTGTGTGGTGAAGCTAAGTTGGCTCATTTGTGGAAATGAACCTTCTATTTATAGGGATGGCCCTAGGGTTTCGCACCCTACCTGGGAGTCCATCTATGTTTCCAGGATAGTCCACGTGGTGGACATCCAATGGTGAAGATGAAGGACAACAGGTGGCGTGCTTCCTTTGGTCTCACTAGAAGCATGGAAAGATCCGCGCATGATTGCAACTCTACCTCATAGCGAATGTGGTAGCGACATGTGTTCAATGGAAACCGAGAACTTTGACGGTTGGTTTCCCAGTTGTCCAAGTATTTCGAAGTTTACAAGAAGTTGGTTGCGGTAACAACCAAGATACTATAGGGGTGGTACTTTGCTTCTAATATACCAACAATCTGCTATGATTGTTTACCTGATGTGGTGTCTAAAGTGTCTCAAGTCATCTACTAGATGTAGGGGCATCGAAATCTTGGTCAGGACTCTTTGCTTGAACCAAAGGTGGGAACTTATACCATCCCTATTAGAGTACATGGTTGTTTATCAACCATGACCACCCTCAATGCACTTTCTATCCATTTCCCCATATTTATTACATCCTTTTGTGTGAAGCATCGTGGATGAAGTCACTCGTTTATAAAGAATATGCTTCAACTACAATTGTTTCTACATGAATGGATTCGCAAATTCTGTCACAGTGCATCGACTGATATGTCATATGCGTAAGTCACACATATTGGATTCGCAATTGGTTCGCAATACAATTGTACTTGATAGCACCGGTCGCCGTGTTTCAAAATAATCTTATAGACGGAAAAAGGTTAAATTTGGTAACTTATAGCTGCCTGGTAAAGATACAAACGTAGTTCAAGTTAAATAGCCAAAATAGGTGCATTTAATAAATTAAACCATAAATTAAAGTACATAATGCTAGGGATAATTTTGGCATTTAGAAAATATATATATATATATATATATATATATATATATATATATATATATATATATATATATATATATATATATATATATATTCATAGTTTAAACAAAATACCACAAAGTGAGTCAAGTTATTGGATCAAAATTTTCCCTTATCATTCCTATGAGACTATATTGATGTTTGTTAGAACTTTTGTTTGGGTTTACAAGTTTATTTGACTTTGGCTTATATAGTTATACTACTCATAAGCTCATTTTTGTTTGACTTATTAGCTTATATGATTTAAACATGGAAAAAATCTATAAGCTAAAAAATTAGTCTAAAAATATGGACTTATAACATATAAGCCGGATCAAATAAACTCATAAAGTAAAAACGATAAGCTTAACTAAACACCCCTGAATGTCAATCAGTTTAGTTTTGTTGACATTTAGTCTAGTTTCTGACATTAACATTAGTGACAACTAAACTAACCACAATATGATGCATTTACACATACAATACCTATGAAATATTGGTCACGAGAGTGATCAATGTTGGGCCGTCAATAGAATTTAGACGGAATATATAACTTTGTTATGTTCTTTGAAGTGAATAAGTATTGAAAAAACCGCGAGCAACAAGTTTGGGACACACAATGGAACAGTGGTGACAATGATTCTGACGGTCCTCGTCAAAAGTAAAACTAACGGGCAGGTGGAAGTAGACACAAGAACCACAAACAGTACGTGTAAGTACTGAAACCATATCCAGGTGCTAGATACAAAATTAAATCCGGAACTTAGCTTTTATGACCGTAACACTGCCATTATATCTTGAACCACACTCACTCATACTTGAAATTTCCTGGTTGGCTTTAGCATTATATTTACAAAAACCCTCTAACCATGGTTTCTTAATCTATCTTAAACATACCCTCCAAGAATTCACCAAGCTTGTTATGATTGTATTTTATGAATAAATGATCAAAAATATGCCAAGAATCAAACACAACAAATCAAGTGACCAGAACACATAATTAAATAGCATTCAGTACATCTGTGCCATGACCAAATAGTACAGATGATCTGCCCCATGACCAAATAGCATCCAAACTTCTTATACAATACATAATCATAAAAGGGGTACAGAAAACAACAGAGTTCTGATTTCCATGTCTTCAGACTCGCAACATGTATTATAAAAAAGCAAAACAAAAAAGAAAGAAGCACAAACAGACTCCATTAGATCTGGATCATCTGTGAAAGCCTTCAATATGCTCCTTAGCCATCCAGCACGACTCTCTGCAAAAAGGACAGAAAATTATATCGAAGAAATCTAATTCATGATATTTTAATGGGCATCTACAACTAGCATCAACTTATAAGAAACACTGGATTAATCTATTTTAGAAGAGAACAACGATCACATTCATCTAATGAAGTGTGTTTATATATATAATAGGGATAACCGGGACAGGATCAAACATAAAGGGTTCAAAGTAAAAAGTTTGGGGAAGATTCTTGTGCTGGCACGTGTCCTTGGTAATCATTAGAAAAAATGTGCATAACAGTTCAACACATTTCAGCACTAGAATCCTTCCTACCCTTTTTACTCAAGTCAAGTCATAACACAAATTCAACTGTACTTGTATAGAACTCAAATAATGAGCAAGAGAACCTTCTAATAATCCGAATGGTCTCATCCAAGCATATCACTATTATCGTCCCGCAAAGGAGGACTAAGCTCTCAACATATAATGCTTCATCAAAAGCCTTTGAGCCAAAATGGCCAAGTGGCCGATCACCACACCATCCTGGGAGATTAGCGATATTGACTAAAGATGATACATCACTCCAAGATTCCCCATACACTTGCATAACCCACACTTCTCTCTTTAGTTTGTTAATATCACGAACAAAACATAACTGCCCTTCCAACACACCAAAACAGAATATACACGAATACTCTAACCAATCAGGTTTAAGGATTTCTTTGAACTTGTCTTCCACGAAATCAAAGCAGATGATAACAAGATCAATATCTTCATCATTAGCAGAGTGATCCTTATACATCACCCAATGTGGGGACCCATTCACAGTTACACCTTGAGCATTTTCGAAGACGAAATATGGGAAATGTTCAATCTTGTGCCAAATTTCAGTCTTGCAATTATAAATGCTAGCTGTCGTTGAATCATAAACAGAATCATCAAATCGACGGTACCTTAATCCCTTTCGAGAACCCCACAATCTTCCGCCAGTAAAACGCACAATCCTTACAACCTTGTAAGCCTTTGTTGTTGCATCGTAACCTAAAGCAAAGTTCCTTAATTCATCTCTATATACAGATAGACCATTAAACTGTTTTAGTAACCTAGTTGAAGGATTCCATAAATAGTAACATTTGATATCATCACCCAATAAAAGCAACCCATTGCAAGAGGCTAATATTTCTACAAGGGGTAAAATGCTTTTACGGGAATATGAATTCATACCTCATCCATCGATCTTCTAAATAGAAAGATTTCATCCATGGACCATCATATATATACCTTCTTATAGGCTAAGGTTGTGTATGTCATTGGCCCTATCAAGGTGTGCTTTGATAAAGCGGTTATCGGAGATTATATCACGCCATTGTTTACAAACTGATCTTAGCTGTAGCAATAATTTTGTTGGTAACATTACCAACACCATAAAAAAGATTTCAGATGGTATATATCGTTCAGAATCTGACGATTTCTTCACAGATTTCGCCATTAGGGTTCGCATGAAATTTGATTCAAGATTTCAACTGATTGATATCTTTGGAGGAATCGAATTATGTGGATAATCAAAATAGAGTGAAAGCAATGTCACCGATGAAAACGAGTACAACGTTGAGTAAATGAAGATTGAGAAAACGTTATGAATGTAGCAGAAAGTGAATGAGGAAAGTAGCGGACGGAAAGCTCGAGGTGGATTAAAAGCCTTACTGTAGAGAATTTAGTAAATATATTTACTTTTCACTTATCTCTATTTTTAAATATAAAACATATATACGGTAGTATCACAACGCGAAAAATAGATATTATATTTGAGACATGGCGCACTCCTTTCTCGGTAACTAATAACTAAATCATTTGGTAGAGGGAAAATCGCCAAGAAAGTATCCACTTGTTTTTCAATCATCAAACGGATTGTGAGTTCAAACTTTGTTCCAAAATCGGATTTCTAAAGTTTTATTTTCCTTTTTTTTGGCTAATTCATAGAACAAAATCAAAGAAGTATGGGTTCGCCACTAACATACCATGACCAACAAATAGGGTTAATGACATGTAATAGCAACATACTTTCTCATTTGTTCACTTATCAGATATAAACCCAAAAAAGTTCCACAATACCAATCAAACTTTGTTTGTTTTGGGTTGATATCAGCAAAAACCCGTTTTTTATCTCCAAATCCACGTCAGCTGACAAATGACATGCCAAGTCATAAATTTGTACCATTATGATCCATGTCAGATTGAGTTCATGTCTGACAAGTGAACATTTGACAAAGTTTGATGGGTATTTTGAAACATATGACAAAGTTTGATGGGTACGGAGTATTTTGAAACACCTAACTTCATGTAATTAACTTAAAATAAAAAATAAAAAAATCCACGTATTCGATTTAACCGGTGTAGCCGATTGCCTGTAAAGACACGTAAGCATACGTATGATAAAGAACCAAAATTTGAAAGTTTGATGGGTATTGTGGTTCTTTTTTGGGTTTATATCTATAAGTGAACAAATGAGAAAGTACATTGCTATTACGTGCCATTAACCCAAAAAAATATAAAAACTGGTTAAGATAGATTACATTAGACATGAACTTGCATCTATATACTTCTAAAATCTAAATATTAATGAAACTAATTGTTACTTAATCCTTTTAGATGTATAGTTTATCTCATAATCTATAAATACTACTTTACAAAAACTCATGCTTAAAAAGTGAATCTACAAACAATAGTTATATGAACTAACAAATAAGAAACAATAGTATATGGTAGTTTTCATTGAGAGCAAAAACACTAACATAACAGGAGAAGTTATGATGTAATTATTTGAACCAATATTGTTAAAAATGTTACCATGTTCATCGTGTAAAACCATAAATGATAGTTCAATAAAACTGAATGCGCACCTTTGATTTACAAACCTCCTTTGTATCAGGAAGTACTCTGGTTCACTAGAGGAAGTGAGGAACAAGAAGTCCTGTCATATAATAAAAATAAAATAGCAAGATTGTGTTCTCGCAGGTACATTATTTTTTAAGCTAACTTATTCTAAAAGCTCAAGCTCTTATAAGCTTCCCCCAAACACACCCATTGTAGAATTATATAACAAACTGAAAGAATGATCATACGCATTAGTATACCCCCACATCATAAATGGAACCAGGTACCAATGTACCATACTAACAGTGGCGAAGCTTGACCAAAATTAGTGAGGGGTCGGGATCTAATATACCGAAATTTCACAATTAAAATGGGGGGGCGAAACCGAATATACCAAAAATTTTCTACACGAAAACTATATACCCCCTACATCGCAAAAAAAAATTTCGGGGGGTCGGGCGCCCCCCCCCCTAAGGAAGCTGCGCCACTGCATACTACCATTACCATGTACCGCAGTTATCAATAAATTTTAAATAAAATAATAAGAGATTTACATTTACTGTACCTTTCAAATAAAATAATAACACCCATGAAATGTTTTTGTTGTGAAAAATCTTGTAAAAGAAAGAAAAGGGGAAGGAAAGCTTAGAAATCCTGCACAGTTAGGAATAGTTGTAGAATATAGGATAATATGCATGTAAAATAAAATTTCAACCTAGACAACCAGTGAATGATTTCAAATCTTTAGAAACTGGATTTTGCTACTTCAGCAAGTTCAAACATTAAAAGTCAAAGTTTTTTATCACGTTGTGCATCGGATCAAATGTCAAACAATTGAAAGTCAACTCACTGACCCAACATTCATGTGTTGGTTATTTTGCTTTCTCTGCTCAGTGCAACATACTTATATATTATCATCATCATGTTCAACATTTGCAACCCGACAATCCCTTTTGCTTAAAGAATTTTTTTAGATTATTTTGGAAAACCAACTAACGTGTAACATTTATTTGTTGTATGTCACAGTTTCTTGCAATAGTAGATGCTCAAATCAATTTATTGAAAGAAATAAACCAGAAACAAGGTTTGCTTGCTTATTAATGAAACAAAATCAGATTGATGAAGGTATTAAAAGAATGAAAGATGGTGATGAACAGATGCGGTTTAACCAATGACATGCTTTGACATTGAGTTGCTTTCATGATATCCATGAGACAAAAACAAACTTATTTCTGTCAATCCTTTGATACTGGACAGTATCAGAGAGATGAAGATAGTCAAGAAACAGAGAAAATGTTACCATCCTTCCTTATATGTGTTCAAAAAATTGACGCCACATGACTCCACTGTTTATACATATTGGATGAGTCTGACAATTGTAGCTAACCAACTTATTCACTATAACGAATATACCATCAACAATTAGTGTTGATGTCATCCTTAGATGCTAAGTTAGTGAGTAGAGTAGAGTTAGTTAGTCACAACTAATAGAGGCTACCCCATTTTGTAGTACTAAATAATGGGTTCAAGTGGCGTTAATTTCAGTCGAGGCATCTTAAAAAGGATGATCACAGTAACGTTTGTTTCCATGTCTTTTAATACACCATCTTTTGCTTTTTGTCTATTTCTCAGCCTTTGAGCTTCATGATGTGTAATTCTATGTATAGCATGACGCACAATAAGCGCACCATAAATTAACTTGCTGGAAGAAGCCAAAATATTGGCTTTATCATCCACTTACATATTTCCTTAATTATTAATTTTGGTTTTAAGACGACAATATTCACACGTATCAGATTATTAGAATTATACTAATAACCTCAAGGTTAGCCTAGTGGTTCAGTACTCTCAATGTACATGTTTCTCTCCCACAGTTCCTCTTATTGTCATATCGCTCTTGTGGCAAACACATGTGAAAGTAGCCTACATGAAATTAGAAAGACTCTCTTGTATCAATCGATCAAATACACAAACAAATTCGTTACAGGGTTCTTACGCTATTTTGCCTCTTTCTTATATCACATTACACTTGAGATATGAATCAATCGGATAACAAAAGGGTATTTGGGATTGCTTATTTTTCTGCTCATCTGCTCGGTTTTAAGCAGATAATCAGTTTGAAAGTGTTTTGATCATCCAAAACTAAAACTGCTTATGCTTATTCGCTTATATTAAGGTAAGCAATTTTCAGTAAGTAAACAACCACCAAATGGCCTAGTGGTAACGCACTTGACCTCCTCGCAAGGGTTCAAACCTCACTAGGTACACATATGGGGGTGGTCAGGGAAAGGGTCGCCTCGGTTAGGCCGCGTACATGTGCGTTATTTCAAAATGTAACAAAATAAACTAACTTTTTTACCCAAACAATTTTTTCTTTCCCTGGTCTTAATTGCATTTTTAATTTCTTTTAGAAACGAGCATTGATAGGCATGATGTACCTATAGAGCTTAGGGACCCACTTCTTTACGAACCAAGAAACCATTATCACATTAATTTAGGCACAGAATTAGTCACCTTTTAGGCCTCTCTATCTTTTCTTTTTTTCAAAAACAGGAAACCCAAACAGTATACTTTGAAGCTAGAAAAGTACATAATCCCAAACACCCTCTAATATGATAAACATTGAATTGAAATTGGAATAATTAATTAAGTAGGAAACTTACATGTTTTGAAATTGGAATAGAATTATCGATTTCACCAGTTTGCAACCAAACAAAAGGATGAAAGAAGAAACTAACGGAAGGGGTATTTGTAGCTTTTCTTTTTATTTTTTTTTAAATTTGAAAAGGTCCATCTTTATGTTTCCGCTTTATGAGTCGATTAAGGTGTACTTTTTGGAAATACGAGTGATGGAGCTTAAATGGGAGTTCACGAGAGGCGTTTGATTACTCAATCATTCAATTGTAGGCTTGTAGCCAGGGGTGTCAAAATGACCTACTAGATCCGAACCTGAACCCGATTAAGCCTATTTGGGTCTTGTTACTTGGGTCACTAAATTTTATTCAGGTCAACTCAACTAAACCGATATCTAAATAGGGTCGGGTTCGGGTATGTATTTTTTTAGTCTCAACTTGAATTGACCCGACCCAAATTGACCCGAACCCGACCAAACCGACTCGACTAACACTTTTACAATGTAAACATATATATGTAAGCAAAATTTTTAATCATTTTACTTATATTCGGGTTTATCCGAACCCAAATTGACCCGAAACCCGACTAACTTGAGTTCTAAATAGGGTCGGGTTCGGGTATGTGATAAGGATTTATTTGGTACCTTTTTAAGGGGCATTTAGTCCCAAAAGTCGTATTAATATGATCAAATATTGCTCTAAATCATTTCTTTTTGCATTTTAGGTACTTGGGACGAGAAAGTGAAAAACCGACATGTTTTGGACCAAATTGGACGAAGAAACGAAGAAAATTGATCAAGTCACGAATCTGTTAGACATGGGGATCTGACGGCGTCACAACCTATAAGATGACGTCGTCACTTGTATTTGAAGATCAAGATTTAGTGCAAAGTTAACACGTGACGGCTCAGATGAATTATAACCGGACGGCGTCAGAAGACAAGGAGCGACGGCGTCACAACGGCGACTTGCACAAGACAAAACCTAATTGGCGACGGGCTGACGACGTCACAACCCATAACGTGACGCCGTCACAACTGTAAATCTATATATATTTTCGTAACTTTTCTCATTAATTGTAACATCTGGAAGTAATATCTTGGAGTATCACTTAGGGAACGATTTTCTCAGCTTTTATAAGGGTTTCATAGCCCCCAAAACTCATATTTTATTGAAGATAAGTTATTCTTTTAATCATTCAATATGTCTATGTATTGTTTGATTATTTGTTTTTCTTCTCTTCACTTTAACATGCTAGGCTAGATTTATTAGTGTTTGCTTAGATCTAATGAAACCTAGTTATTGATTATTTATTTGCCATCTCTTGTTTAATTAATTGCCTCGCGTTAGGAGTAGGAAAACTGGCTTCTTTCTTATATGTTTTAGCTTGAACGTCTTACTAAATGCAACCATAGAGTGCACTATTGGTTTTTCTCATTGTATTTATTGCGTGAATTGCGGCTTGTAAATCCTAAAAAACTTAATAGACTTTAAGGTTTTTAGTGCACCTCTCCACGACCAATATTAAGGAATACAACGCTTCTGTGGAAAACTAGAAGGGGGGTTGAATAGTTTTACCGTTTTAAAATTAATTCGCTTTGTGACTTAACGTGATTTCAATGTAAGTATGCACAAACAAACAATATAATATAAGTAAGTAAGGAAAGGAATGATCAAACCACACAACACGGATATTTATAGTGGTTCGGCTACAAGGACTCTCTTCCTTGCCCTACTCCACTCCTCGAGCCTCTAACTCGAGAGTTTTTCTTCACTAAGAAACAAGCTCCCTTCTAGGCGGAGAAAACCTTTACACGTCGCTTAATCTTTATCCGGTACTAAGCTAAACACCGGGTTCTTTACAAGGGTACAACCACTCCCGTTGGTTCTTTCACAAGGGTACAACCACTCCCGACACTCTTTGTGTTTTAAGGACTAAAACACTAACTAAACTCTACTGAATAAATGATACAAACAATGATGTGTGAACTAAAACAAAATCACACAGACTCTATACTAAAAGGATAACAACAGAAGGTTGATCCTTATATGTTGTGATCTTCTTTGCTACAAAAGGAAAGATCAATGAAATGAAAGAATGATATGGGTTAGTGATATGTAAATGAATGAGTATGTATTTAAGCTATATGAGTGATGAAAATGGCCAAATGATCAGCTTGCTATTTATAGGCAAAGCTGAACAACAGTTGGCGGATCCGGCGGATCCCAAAAATTGGATCCGCCTTTGTATGGCTTTGGATCTGCCATGTCAGGCCAGCTAAGATATTCCCATATCTTTCCATATCTTGCACAATCTTTCCATATCTTCAAATGTCAACTCTTTAGCTTGAAGATCTAAACAAGATATCTCAAAATCTTTCCAAGATTGTGTTCATGATGCATGCCATGATGTCATCCTAATATTTAGAAAATAAAGTTTCTAATTTAAGAAATAAACATGTAAATGTGTGTAATGTTATTCCTAGTAAACTTGTAATGTGTAAATGTGTTTTAAAAAGACTTATCACTTTAAATGTAAAAGACTTAATCTTATTTATGCTTTGTTTAAAGATAAACTTTGTAATTGTTATTAACAAAACTAAGCAAAGATCGTAAAATATAAATAACGTTTTTAAGATGATATTTGTATTAACAGCTTCAAATAAAACAAGGACGTGACAATTCGACTAATCAATAGGAGATAACTAGGGAGTAAGGATATGTAAGTGAACACATCTCCCTATCATAAGAAGTTACCAATTTACTTTTCTTGTTTATTATTTTAAATTAGTTTAATTATTAGTTTTAGTTTAATTAAATAGTAGTTAAACCGCCCACTCTTCTAAACCCTAAGATTTTAATTTGCTTTCTAAAAAATATAAAAATAAAAAAATAATCATCCCTTACCTTTTGACCTATCTCGACATACACTTCGACCTTTCAAAACACTATTTCCCTAGAGAACGATTAATCCCCCGTGTCTTACCTATACTACACTACAACAGTTAGGTATACTACCTAGGAGGATTGTAAAATTTCTTGTGAGGTATTAAAACCGCCGCATCAGTATGTTTTTTAGTCTCAACCCGAATTGACCCGAACCCGACTGGGTCAACCCGACTAACACCCCTACTTGTAGCCGTAGCTTATTATAAAAAATAACATGAAAATACGTCAAATTAAGTCTCTTATATTTCAAGCTTTTACGTGTTTATTTGTTACATTTTAGTAATTTGACTAATAAGAAACTCTATTCATATCTGAAAACATAGTTGTCAGGATTCCGATCCTGATCTTAGGATCTTACGATTTTACGATACTACAAAGTAAAAACGATCCGAATCCTATGTAGGATCTTAGCACATTTAGGATCTTATAAGATCCCAATTTTGACCATAAGATCTTAAGATATAATCTGATCCGATCTTACTTTTCTGGAATCGTAATCTAGAAAACAAAAAAGTTATGGATGATATTTTATTGAATTTAAAAAATAACATGTTAATCTTCTTAAATATCTCATATTCATAATTTAAAACAACATTTTCATGAAACATTCGTATAATTTTGTGTTAATGATATATAATAATTTGTAGATTTGAATAATATTACAAAAAAATATTAAGAAAATAACATTATAGTAGGATCTTAAGATCCCGATCCGATCTTACGATTCCGTTCTTGCAAAAACGAAAACGATCCTGAGTAAGATCCCGATCTTGAAAACCTTGTGTGAAAAGGTAAATCGCATAAAAATGTACCCATCTTAGGTCCAATTTGAATTAAATGTACAAGTCTCTTTTTCTCAATTTAAGGTATCGATTTTTTTTCTTGTTACAATGTTGGACAATTAGTAGGTTTGCAGGTTACAAAGAATGTTAAAATACCAAACACCCCCTTATCTCTTATTACACCAAATTCCTTGTCACCTTTTAATTTTTTAATTTTTTCTTTATTAAATTTTCGGGTTTTCGGTTTTGGTATTTTTTTTTTTCATTTGGTTTCTTTCCGGTCTTACTTTTAAGTTTTTTTACCGATAAATAAAATAGTTACTTCGTCGTTATTTAGATTTTAATAAATACAAAAAGTCAGTCAGAAAATAAAAAATTAAAAAAGAATGATAAAAAAGTAATAACAAAATGAATAAAAAAACATAGTTAATTACAACTTACTCAAATAATAATAATATAATAAAAGTTTATTATTATTTATTTTTGTTTTAAAAAATTTCAAACCACGAGAACGAAAATTGAAATTTGACCAAATCACGGGACGATTTTTGCGACGTACTCGAATAATAATAATAATAATAAAATATATGAAAAGATGAAAATAACCTTCAAGTTAACGGTCAACTAACAGAATTATTGGTCAAAGGACCAAACCCGTAACGGGTCAAAAACCACAAGAACACGACCAACTTAAGAAAAAGCACAGTGTAATAAAATATATTTATATTTTGTTGGATTGTGATTCGTGATGGGTGTATGAAATAATTGTTGGATTGTGATTTAGGCTAAAATGGCCCAGCCCGGCCCGTGTAGAAATTAACCGACTTGAATGTCGGTAAGAAGCAAAGCCTATAAATACAGGATCAAACTCCATATTACTTGACATTAAAAAAAACTGCTTATTACATTATACAACACACAATTAAACCATTCTCATTCTCTCTCAAATACATTGACTAACTGATCGAATCGAACAATCTGAATCATGGAACATGGTCGAAGACCTAACAAGAAACAAAAGTTATCATACCATAGTGAAGATGATCGATATGGAAAAAAGATAGATTTTACAAATCTGGAACTTAAACCAAATCACGCCAATCACCCGTTATGGGCTTGTGCAGATGGACGGATCTTTCTTGAGACCTTCTCACCTTTGTATAAACAAGCTTTTGATTTCTTAACTGTTATCGCCGAACCTTTTTGCAGACCCGAGTTTTTCCATGAATACAATCTCACTCCTGTTGCCACTCACTTTATGCGGCTGTGTCGCAAGGTTTGGAAACTGAGACCATCATAGTTGTTTTGAACAAGCTTACAAAGTCTAAGCTCCCTAAGGAAATGGTCGACTTTATTCATACCTCAACAACAGAAAATAACTATCCCTTGTTGGAGGAGTATGATTTCAAAAATGATACCATCAATCCGGACCTTGAGATGTAATTAAAGCCTCAAGCACAACTACGGCCGTATCAAGAGAAGATTCTTAGTAGGATGTTTGGAAATGGTAGAGCAAGGTCTGGCATCATTGTGTTTCCTTGTGGGGCTGAAAGTCTTTAGTGGGCGTTTCTGCAGCTTGCCGAATAAAGAAAGGTTGTCTTTGTTTGGCAACGAATGCTGTGTCAGTGGATCAGTGGGCTTATCAGTTCAAGTTATAGTCCAACATTCCTGATGGACGTATTTGTCAGTTCACATCTGATAGCAAAAAAATGTTTTCTAGGAATGCTGGAGTTGTTGTGACCACTTATAACATGCTTGCTTCTGATGGTAAGCGATCTCAAGAGTCTAATAAGATCATCGAAGAGATAAAAAATAGAGAATGGGGTTTGCTACTCATGGACGAGGTCCATGTGGTTCCTGCTTCCACATTTCGCAAAGTCATTAGCGTTGCTTGTTGGGAATTATCACAAGAGAAGAATTAATATGAAGAACAGACTTAAGTCTGTTGGTTTACTTAGTTAAGTCTGTTAGTATTGTTCATGTCATAGTTAAGTCTGCCAGTACATTGTTAAGTCTGGTAGACATAATAGAATAGTTAAGTCTGGTTGACTGTATTAGTTAAGTCTGTTTATGAATTATAGGAAGTTTGTTAGCTATAAGTTAGGAAAGGATACGTGGTTATCTTTATAGAAGATATGGTTAGATACGTTTATCCTTCTACACGTTTTGTATCTAGGGTTTCCTTGGTGTATAAAAGGAACCTTATGGGTTATTAGTTTGGAGGAACGACATTGTGAAAGTTAATAGAAATACGAAGTTAGTTATCTTGTGTTCTTCATTTTTATTGTTAAGATTCCGCATTAGCAATAAACAATCTGTTACAGTTTCTTACCTAGATCAATTTGGATTTATTCAAGTTGTCTAACAAGTAACAAAGGCTACTTGGATCCATAACTCGTGTGGACCTACAAGTGGTATCAGAGAGGGTTGCTCTCGATATCTAGGATCTACAAGGTTGTTACTGTTGGTAATGGAGCAGATTCGAAGAAAAAGAGCAGATCTGGTACGAATTGGTCTTCATAAGGTATAAACAGATTTATTCTTGTTTTGGTTCCGATCTGTTAAAAAGGTGAATTATTTTTGTTAATTGATCGGATGTTACATGTGGGGCTGATTTATTGTCGCTTGTGGTCTATCAATTAATGTGCATATCGATTCTTCTAATTTTGTGATGACGATAAAGTATTCTCGTACTGGTTTCGTTATTAACTGATGGATTAATTAATTGGGTTTGTCGTTAATTGGTTGTGGAGCACGGTGATTTAATATTAACCTCGTACTCTGTTATTAAATTGGTCAAGGTATATTATTCGAATGTGAGGCGTGAATTAAATTGGTCATAAGGGTCCTTGACAGTTGGATTTGATATAACGTGGCTTGTGATTGATATCACATGGGTCTTTGTCGTTTTTCTCACATGGGAGTTGATTTGTTTATTTAAATACTGCTGCTGTTGAATTGTGGGGCTACACCTATTTAAAGATTTGGTTGTTGTCTCGTACTGATATGGATAAAAGTAGATCAGTGGTATATTTAATTTGGTTTGTCGCTCAGTCATCAGGTTAAGTCTGCTCGCTTCAAATATTAATTATGCTCACTTTATTTTAAGTCTGCTCGTGTTGGAAATTAATACTGGTTGAATTAATTCTGGTGATTAATTCTGGTGGTTAATTCTGGTTGGTGATTAATTCTGGTCGGTATCCACTTAAGTCTGCTCTTGGGAATGTTAATACTGCTCTTCGAATGTTAATACTGCTCACCTTAGCAGTTAAGTCTGCTTGGTTTTCGTGTTCGTACTGCTGGCTCAAGATGGATCGCTGACAGAATGGTTTATTTTATGCCTTATTTTGGGGATTATTTGAAGAAGACAATTTATTATCACTTATTTGATGTTGTAGTTGAGTTTCACAGGTGCGTGTTCTTATCATATCTCAAAGTGGGTGTTACACTTTGGAGATAACTTGTTTGTGTGTTAATGCGGTGACGAAGACTTGATGAATCTAGCAAAAGTGTGTGATCTATAATCTAGGGTGCTTAATGCTCACATTTGCTATCACTTTAAGGAGTTACATTGTAGTTCTCAGTGTCTCATATAGTTGAGGATTTATCAAGAGGTTACGACCTACTTCTAGTATGAGTTTGGAGTCACGTAGATAGTGCAAGATATAAGACGCAAGTTTGGGAAATTCAACTTCTTCATCAAATTCGTTATACTCGGTTTTCTTCATCAGTGATCATTTCATAAAGCCTACGGAGTTCGTGATTCAAGAGATGATTATTGGTTTCAGGGGAAGCTTGTTTAACCATCTACATGTACCACTTAAGAGGAAGTGTTTCGATTCAAGTTGCATGAAAGACCCCTATTCGATGATTACAAAAAGGGGAAGATGATTGATTTGCAGCTTATTATTTGTGGTGACATGTTCAAGAAGACCTCAAGGAAGCATTGATCGTTGTTTCATGAAGATAGTTTTGTAATATCAAATAGGGAAAATTTGTTGGGAATTGGATTTGATGATTACAAAACTACATATGCCTAAATGAAAGATCGTGAAACAATAGGGACTTATTATAGTAAATTAGTTAGCTTCCTTAGAAAGTTAGGTTTTCTTGTAAAACCCTATTTATAAAGGGTTTAGCCGGCTGTATTAGATATACAGAAAATGTAGATCTCTCAATGAGAGTCGAATATTAACGTGTGTGTATACACGTTAATTAGTAGTTGTAGTAGATTTATTATTATTCAATAAAGATGAACGCGTTCGTTAATAAATAACATCTTGTTAAACATTATTGATCGTTGTTATTCTGCTGTGCATGTGTCAATGATGTTTGTAAAACATATCCTAGATGGGGCTAAACGATCTTCAACAAGTGGTATCAGAGCCTGTAAAGAGACTCTGAGTTCGAAGAAACACAAAAACCACAAACCCAAATTCACTCCAATAAACCCTGCACAATGTCTGAGTTTGAGAAGCATGAAAAACCTGATGATTTCTCAAACCATCCCAGTGATGATGAGAAATCAACCCATGATGAAGAAAAATCTGAAGCTGGCACATCTAAACCACAACAAACTATCCCTGCAACAACAACCATATCCAACATAAAACTCCCAATCCTGAAGAAGGAAGAATATGATATCTGGGCTATGGAGATGGAGCACTATCTAGAGTATATTGATAACGAGGTCTGGAAGGTCATACAGAATGGGAATTCGAAGAAGAGGATTTCGGTTGGTAAAGATGGAGTGGTTAGGGTGCTACCACCAGTATCTGCTGAAGAGATATATGCTGTAGAAAAGGAGAGAAAGGCCAGGACTATGCTGCTGATGGCACTTCCCAAGGAGCACTTGAGAAGGTTTCATGGCATGAATGATGCCAAGGAAATTTGGGAAGCTATCAAGAAAAGATTTGGAGGGAATGCTAACTCCAAGAAGATGCAGAAGGCTGTTCTTAAACAGCAGTTTGAAGCATTCAGTGTATCCAGTTCAGAGGGGTTGGAAAAAGGTTATGACAGGTTTCAACAACTTCTATCACAATTGGAGGTTCATGGTGCTGCTGTGTCAGAAGAAGATGCAAACCACAAGTTTCTCAGATCACTACCAACAGAATGGTCAAGTGTGACAATGACCATGAGAATGAAGGAAGAAATTGACACCATGACAACTGATGACCTGTACAACAATCTTCAGGTTTTTTAACAGGAAATCCAAGGAAACACAAAAGCATCTTCAAGTTCTACCAATGTTGCCTTTGTTTCTCAAAGCAAGGGCAGCACTAACAATGTTAAGTCTGACGGTTTTAATTCTGGTGGTTATGAAACTTCTTCAAGCAGCATGAGAGAGAGAGAGATGCTCCTGCAGGTTTTGCTGATGAAGTAGTTTACTCATTTTTTGCTAAGCAACCAGAAGAGAAGGACTTCATCAGTGAGGATTTGGAACAGATCAATGATATTGAAGTTGAAGAGATGGATATCAAATGGCAAATTGCCATGATTGCTCTCAGGGTTAAGAAGTTTTACAAGCAGACTGGGAGGAACATTAGGTTTGATGGGAAGACACCAGTGGGGTACAATAAGAGGACTGTTGAGTGCTACATGTGTCACAAACATGGTCACTTTGCTAGGGATTGCAAGGCAAAGATGACTACTGATAGGAACAGGAAGAAGCATTCTGACTCTCAAGATGATGACAAGCTGGAGAAGAATCAGATGAGCATGTTGACACTGGAAGCTGGAGCTGTAAATTGGGATGAACACACATAGGAGGAAGAAGTGCCAAACCATGCACTTATGGCTATTGGTTCCAGTAATGAGGTATCTTTGTGCTCCAAAATATGCATTGATTCATACAATCATCTTAAAGCTTTGTGTGATGAACAATTAAAACAAATAGGTGATCAGGAAGTAAAAATTCTTGCTTATACTAAGGCTGTTAAAACTTTAGAAGCATAAATAGTCACCTATCAAAAACAACAAGCTTCCTTAAATGAAAAACTCACCTTTCAGGCTAATGAAATATATGAAAAGGATGAAAAACTTAAGAAATATAGAAGAATTGGCATGAAAGTAGTGAAAGAAAGGGATGAATTGCAGAAAATACTAGACTCATGGAAAGCTTCATCTAAAAATCTCTTTAAATTAGTAGATTATAGTATGAGTTCTACGTGTAAAATTGGCTTAGGATATGAGATAAAATCTGATAAGGAAATTCTAAGCTATGAGGAAGAGATGGCTAGAACAGTGTTTGTTAGTTCAGAAAGTGACTTAGCTGGTAAATCTACATACAATAGATTCATAAAAACTAATGATTTTAAAGGAGTTCCACCTCCATTAAGTGGAGATTACACTCCTCTACAAAAGGAAGAACTTGATGACTCTTTGTTTGTATATGGTAAAAAGGGTCCTCAATATCTTGAGAGAGGCAACTCAGATGATAAATCAAGTGAATATTCTACCTGTCAAACTAATGACAGTGAAGGATCCACTAGAGATGTCTCTGAGCAGTCTAAATCAGAATCAGAAAGTGAACCTAAAGAAGTTTCTGAGTCAAAATCTGTCAAACATAGTGAACCAGTTGTGACTACATCCAAACCTGATACAGATAAACCTAGTTGTGATACTCACATAAAATCTCCTAGGAAGTCTGTCAAAAGTCAAGAGTCACCAAAATCTGATAGGAAGAGAAGAGAGTACAGGAAAAACTACACCTTTGGTCCTAAGAGGTGTTTTGTCTGTGGTAGCCTAAGTCATCTAATTAAAGACTGTGATTTTCATGAGAAAAGGATGTTGAGAGAGGCTGAACTTAGGAAGCAGAAAAGTGTTAATACTGGTCATGTGAATACAAAACCAGTTTGGAATAATGCAAACAGGATTAATCATGCTAATAAATTTGTTACTAGACCAGCACAAATAAATACTGGTAGACCTCAGGTTAATTCTGTTAGGTCACAAGTTAATTCTGGTAGAACAAATTTTAATTCTGTCAGGCCAAATGTTAATTCTGTGAAGCCAAATGTTAATTCTGGGCGGTTTAATCAATTTAGACCTAGACAACCAGTAATTAGACCACAGGTGAACTCATATAATCAAAGAAATACTTTTTATAAACCTCATTCACCTGTGAGGAGACCCATTGCTAAGACTACAGCACAACTTTCAAACAATAATGCTGTAAAGGGAAATGAGGGGTCTGCTGTTAAGGCCTCAGCATGTTGGTCTTGGGATCTATTTAAGAATACACTTACCTACCAATCTAAGAACAACAGTGGATCAAGCTCATACAAGACTTATAAATATGTTGATCCACAAGGCAAACCCAAGCCTGCAGAGGCCTGGGTCCTTGAGAAAAACTAATCTCCTTTCTTTATGTGCAGGATCATCCACTCAAGAACATGGGAGATAGAGGAATATTTGACAGTGGGTGTTCTGGGCACATGTCTGGTAACAAGGATCACCTAAAGGATTTTCAAGAATTCAAAGGAGGTTCTGTTACCTTTGGAGGAAGCAAGGGGCAAATTACTGGTAAAGGAAGGATTGTTGTAGGCAATTTAGAGTTTGACAATGTATCTTTTGTAAAAGAACTAGGGCAGTTTAACCTTTTCTCAATATCACAAATCTGTGATAAGCAGTATAAGGTGCTTTTTACTGAAACTGAATGTTTTGTGTTGACTCCTGACTTTAAGATGCCTGATGAAAGTCAGATACTTCTCAAAGTCCCAAGACAACACAACATGTACAGTTTTGATATGAAAGCACCTGAACCTGCAAAAGGTTCTGCCTGTTTGATTGCAAAAGCCACTTTGGATGAATCTAAATTGTGGCATAGAAGGTTAAGTCATGTTAACTTTAAGAAGATAAATAAACTTGTGAAGAATAATCTAGTTAGAGGCTTACCTTCAAAAGTTTTTAAGAATGACCATGCCTGTGTAGCTTGTAATAAGGGCAAACAGCATAGGGCTTCTTGTAAGGCTAAGTTAGATAGGTTTGTTACTGAGCCTTTACATACCTTACATATGGATCTGTTTGGCCCTACATCTGTACAAAGTATTAACTATGCTAGCTACTGCCTTGTCATCACTGATGATTGCACTAGATTTTGTTGGGTGTTCTTTATGTCTAGGAAAGATGAAACCACTCCATTAATTCAAACTTTCATTAGGCAGATAGAAAACCAACTTAATAAAAAGGTTAAGATCATTAGGACAGACAATGGCACAGAATTTAAGAATAGAAGCATGATTGAGTTTTGTGGTAATAAAGGAATCAAGCAACAATATAGCAATGCTAGAACTCCACAGTAGAATGGAGTTGCTGAGAGAATGAACAGGACCCTGATTGAGGCAGCTAGGACTATGCTAGCAGACTCACTCCTACCCACAACCTTTTGGGCTGAAGCAGTAAGCACTGCTTGCTACATATTCAATAGGGTTAGAGTGACCAAGCCTCAAAATAAAACACCTTATGAGCTTATTTTTGGCCATAAACCAGTTGTTAGCTATATAAGGCCTTTTGGGTGCCATGTTACTATTCTTGATACACTCAGTGTGCTTGGCAAATTTGAAGGAAAGTCTGATGAGGGATTTCTAGTTGGGTATTTACTGAATAGTAAGGCCTTTAGGGTATACAATTTAGTGACCAAGAGGGTAGAAGAGAATCTTCATGTTAATTTTCTTGAGGAAAAACCCAATGTGAAGGGACTAGGTCATAGATGGATGTTTGATATTGACTATTTAACTGATTCTATGAACTATATTCCTGTCTCTAAGGAGAATCAAGCTAACCCTCATGCAGGTTCCATAGAAGTAACTAACAATGCAGGTACCCAAGTTACTTCTGATGCAAGCACTGCTGAGCCAGACAAGGAGATTGAGGAGCTTATTGTGATTCCTACCACAGAATTCAAACATGTTGCAGCTGATGAAGGAACAAAGAAATCTTCTACAAAGAAGAAGGAGACTGTGAACAAGCCTCAAGCAGAAAGGAAAGAGGCTTTTCCTACCAAAGTTACAGAAGATATTTCATCTTTCAGAGAAGAAGTGAATGCATTGGCTGACAAACATCTTGGGAAGCAGGCTGCCAGTACTTCTACACTTAAGTCTGGTAGTGAGTTCGTTAATTCTGCTGCCAGTACTTCCACACTTAAGTCTGGTGGTGATGCTGTTAATTCTGCTCAACTTGAGTCTACTCCAAATTCTGATTTTGATGATTCTGAGATGCCAGAACTTGAGGTCTTTGATAATCCAAATGAAGGTATATTTGAAGGAGCTTCTTATATATGATGATGAAGGAGTCATCACTGATTTCAACAACTTACCCACAGAAGTGGCTGTAAGTCCAGCTCCAACACTCAGGGTTCACACCATTCATCCTAAAAGTCAAATAATTGGTGACCCCAAGTCAGCAGTTCAAACCAGAAGTAAAGTGCAGAAGCAACCAGAAGTACTTGCACTTCTCAGTCTTGTTAAGAAGCAGCAAAGGGTCAACCATAAAGATCAGAAACATTGCTTGTTTGCTTGTTTCCTTTCTCAAAAGGAACCCACCAAGGTCTCTGAAGCACTAGAAGATGAGAGTTGGGTGGAAGCAATGCAGGAGGAATTGCTGCAGTTCAAATTGTAGAAAGTATGGGTTCTAGTAGATCTACCTCATGTGGCTAAGGTGATTGGCACAAAGTGGGTCTTCAGGAACAAAAGGGATGAAAGATGAGTAGTAGTCAGGAACAAGGCAAGATTAGTAGCACAAGGGTACAGACAGGAGGAGGGAATAGACTATGATGAGGTTTTTGCTCCTGTAGCCAGAATTGAGGCTATCAGGTTATTTTTGGCCCATGCATCATATATGGGGTTCATAGTCTATCAGATGGATGTCAAGAGTGCCTTTTTGTATGGCACTATAGAAGAAGAGGTGTATGTACACCAACCTCCTAGCTTTGTTGATCCTGCTCACCCCAAGAAGGTATACAAAGTCATTAAAGCTTTGTATGGTCTCCATCAAGCTCCCAGAGCTTGGTATGCAACACTCTCCAACTTCCTTGAAGAGCATGGGTATAAAAGAGGTGTGATAGACAAGACCTTGCTCATCAAAAGGAACAAGAAGGATATCATCCTAGTCCAAGTTTATGTGGATGATATCATTTTTGGTTCTACTAAAAGGTCTTGGTGTGAGGAGTTTGAGGCATTAATGAAGGGAAGGTTCCAGATGAGTTCAATGGGTGAGCTCACATTTTTCCTAGGACTGCAAGTGAAGCAAAAAGAAGATGGACTATTTATCTCTCAAGACAAGTATGTTGCTGAGATCCTAAAGAAGTTTGATCTTGCAAATGTGAAGACTGCAGTCACTCCCATAGAGAACAAGGTGCCATTGACAAAGGATGAAGATGCTGATGATGTGGATGTGCACCTCTACAGATCAATGATAGGTTCTCTAATGTATCTTACTGCCTCTAGACCTGACATTATGTATGCAGTCTGTGTTTGTTCTCGTTTTCAGGTTACTCCCAAGACTTCACCTCTTCATGCTGTGAAGAGAATCTTTAGGTACCTAAAGGGCAAACCCAATTTGGGCCTTTGGTATCCTAGAGAGTCATCTTTTGACCTGGAAGCCTATTCAGATAGTGACTATGCTGGAGCAAGTCTTGACAGGAAATCCACAACAGGAGGTTGTCAATTTCTTGGTAGAAGGTTGATTTCCTGGCAATGCAAGAAGCAGACCATTGTGGCTACATTAACAACTGAAGCTGAATATGTAGCTGCTGCTAATTGCTGTAGTCAAGTCTTGTGGATTCAGAATCAAATGCTGGATTATGGTTTGAACTTTATGAACACTGTAATTCACATAGATAATGAGAGCACTATCTGTATAGTTAAGAACCCTGTGTACCACTCTAAAACTAAGCATATAGAAATAAGGCATCACTTCATTAGGGATTGCTTTGAAAAGAAACTAATTATAGTGGAAAAGATACACACAGACTTCAATGTGGCAGACCTATTAACCAAAGCCTTTGATGGACCTAGGTTTAATTACTTAGTGGTTAATATTGGTATGATGAACCCATAGCTGGAATTAAGGGGAGGTTACATTTTAGGGGAGGTTAAATGTAAAGTTTGTATAATAACCAGTACTTAGTAATTTTTTTTAATTAATTCTGGTAGCTTTAGAAGTTAATTCTGGTAGTAGAGTTAATTCTGGTGGTTAGTGTTTTTGATTTTGATTGTAAAATTGGTTGTTTGTGTGTTTTTCTTGGTTTGTCTTGGTGTTGGGACTAACTTTTGCAGGAAACACATGGATTGGTGATGATCAGAAGCCTTGCTATTAGTTTTTATGCGTGTTTGTCTGATCCTTTAGTTAAGTCTGGTGAGTCAGTGGTTAAGTCTGGTTGACCATTTTTAAGTCTGGTAGTGTAAAAAAAATGTAATAAAATTTATTACCGTTAGGTCTGGTCTGTCAAATAATGATTTTCCTTATAAAATATTACCGTTACTTAATTTTCGGGGGAAAGAAGTATATAAGGATAAAATTTGATAAATTTTTCACTTTTATCCATTATTTACTTCTAATTTTAAAAATCGTTATTTTCGGCCTACGATACTCTGTTTTACACTACAAATTCTCAAACCCTAATTCGATTCTCACCCAGAACTTAATCATTATCTCATCTATGGCTTCTCTAAAGTTTTGTGACAAGCACAACCAGGTTGGTTTCTTGAAGAAACCAAATAAAAGTGAAGGTTTCGGGCAGATAGTGGATTTCTTGAGAGGTTCTTCAATTTGGTATGCTTTAACTCATAATCCTACTATCTATGCTTCCCTAGTCAAGCAGTTTTGGGGGTCTGTTACCTCCGAAACTCTTGCTGATGGGACACCACAATTAAGGGCAACAATAGATACTCATGAATTCTTTATCACTGAAGCATCCATAAGGAGTAGTCTTCAATTGGATGATGCTTCAGGGGATTATATATTGCCCAAGAAAGAACTTTTAGAGGGTATGAGAACCATTGGATATCCCACTGATGGTACTTTTACATTTTGGAAAAACTTTTTCTCACCTCAGTGAAAGTTTTTACTTCATCATTTGCTCCATTGCCTCAGTCCCAAGAGTGGTGGATGGGATCAGTTTGGAAGCAATATTGCTTCTGCATTGGTCTGTCTTTCACTTGGAAAGACTTTTAATTTTTCAAAACTGATTTTTGATGGCATGGAAGCAAATGCCAATAATAAACACAAGTTTTTAATGTACCCTCGATTTCTACAAATGATTTTGAATTTTAAAACTGATAATAAAATGCAGACTTATGTAAGTGTGGCTTTTAAAGATAAAATCTTTGCAAATATGAAAAGGGGTTTTTCTGGGGAACATTGGCCACTTTTGCCTGCTATGCTTTCTGGTACAACTAACATTGCAGGTACATCTAGTGCTGCACAAATGGAGCCAACCCATGAGGAGCAAACCCAGGACCAACCCATATCACCCACACCACAATCAAGTCCATCTTCATCTCAACCCAGAGCACCTACATCCACACCATCTTCACCACCACAGCAAACTCAGGTTCCAAGTCCTACTCAGGAGGAGGAATCTACTTCCATGACTGTGGAAGGTCTTTTGCAGCTGGTGCCTACCTTGGTTCAAAGGGTTTCAGATTTGGAGAAGGCAAATAAATCCTTGAGTGGAGCTGTTGTGACATTGGTTAGGAAGGTGAAGAAAATGGAGAAGGTGATGAAAGAAAATGGAGTTACTTTTGATGATCAGGAAGGGGCTCAGGATGAAAATTCTTCCAAACAGGGGAGGAATTTGCAGGATGAACAAGAATTTAAGACCCCTACTCAAGAGAAAGCTACTGAGATCAGTCCTGAAACTATGGAAGCAGCAGAAACCTTGGCTCAATCCTTCAGCAAAATTCAACAAGGGAAAAAGAGAAGGTTGAAGAGAAAATTGAGGCTTGAAGAAGATAAGTCTGGGGAAGATGTTCTTAAGTCTGGTGAACTAGTTAAATCTGCTGATGGTGTTAGTTCTGGTGTTAATTCTGGTGAGGTTATTAAGTCTGGTGGTGATAAGTCTGGTCAAGAAAAGTCTGCTGAGCATGTTAGTTTTGCTTATGAAGAACAATCTGCTAGTACACAAAGGGAAGGAAAACAAATTCTGATTGAAACTCCTAAGCCTAAGAAGTCAAAGAGGCAAGAAAGAGAGGAGGAAGCAACCTTAGCCGAAATTAAGAGGATTCAAGCACAAGACATTGCTGAGAAGGAGAGGCTTGAAGAACAAAAGAGGCAAGACGAATTGTTTGCTAGAAGGTTGCAAGAGGAGTCTGTTGATGATCCTGTTATGTCACTGATTCAAGATGATGATGATTTGAGAGCAAAGTTGGAGGAGCTTAAAGCTGTTGAAGGATTGACAACAGAGGAGAGAGCCAAGCAACTTGCAGACTTCATCAATGAAAGAAGGAATTCAGAGACATTGGGTGACTTTATGGAAAAGGTAAAAACTGACTCAGAAAAAGAAAGGTACCAAAAAGAAGCTCACAAAACAGGAAAAGATGTATGATATGAAGATGTACATGAAAAACATGATGCATTCAACCTTTGAAAAGATGAAGGGAATGTCATATGAAGAGCTTGAAGGGAGGTATCTCAGGGCATATGAAAGGGATCAAGGTTATAAACCTACTGATTATGAAGACTCAATTAGAAAGAGTTTTAAAAGGCAAAAGGTGTCTGAAGGTGAAAAGATAGAGAAAGTAACTGAGGCAGCCAAACCATCTGATGAAACAAAGAAAGTAGTAAAAGTTGATAAGCCAATTATAATTTGGAACAGAAGAAAGAGTATAGCAAGAAAAAGTAAATCAGTGTCCAAGAATGTGGTGCAGGAAGAAGAAGAACCTTCATCTGAGGAGTTCACTATGGGATCAATTCCAGAGAGTTTTGCACAACCAGCTAAGATTGCCCGATATCAAATCATCAAGACTGGGATGAGAGCTGCTTATCAGATAATAAGGGAGGACAACATTGATGTAGTGTATGTCAACTTTCCAGGGCTGTTAAATAATGTAACTAGGGAAGATCTCAAGGAGTTGTACAAATTGGTGAATATCAGACATGGAGACACTTGACCTGAGGAAGAGTTTGAAAGGGTCTTTTGGGGAGATCTAAAGGTTATGTTTGAGCCACCTTCAAGAACAGATGAAATTTAGAAGCTGCCATACCAACAAGAAATTTTCAGATGGAGATATTTTCACAGCTGTCAGGTACATTGTTTATCATTACAGAGAGCTCATATCTTCATGTTGGCAGAAGTGGAGTATCCCCTACCACCTAGAGTCTGCAAAGAAATGTTGGAAAAGAAGTTGTATGCAGACAAGAGGGATGAAGTGTATGAGCAGATATTGGATTTGATTAAGTTGCAGTCACTAAAGGAAGCAACTTGGGGTGCTTGAAAGTGTTTGAAAGAATTTTCAAGTTGTTAAGTGAGACTAAAGGAACTTCTTACTTGGTGAAGGTGCTTTGCACTAACACAACAAATGGTTATCAGTCCACCATGTCTAATCCACATAAGGACTGGCTAATCCATGAGCAAACGGCTCTGGTAAAGATATTTCAAATCCGTTTATGGCTGACAATTTGCCAAAAATTGTATGGTAATCAACTCACCATATCTGTGATAGTGAAGAGTTTACTAGCCCACAAGAGTATGGCTTGTGGTAAAGGCAGTAGAAAACCATAATTGGTAATCAATTCACCAAGGTGAGGTGTATTCCATCAAAGAATTGGCTAGTCCAAAAGCAAACGGCTTTTGGTAAAGACAAAACAAATCCGTTGTTAAGCTGATGGTTTGCTAAAAATCATATGGTTATCAATGTACCATGGTCTTACACACCAAAACATTGGCTACTCCAGTAGTTAATGGCTATCTGGTAAAGAGACATCAAATCCATTAATTTTCAATGATTCACCTCTCACAGGAGTTTACACACCTGGAAGTGATGAGAATAGTATGAAACTTAAAGAATTGATGTACAAAAGGTTATTGTTGCTGAAAAGATCAGATGAGTTGAAGATCAGATGGTGAAAAGATTGTTAAAGTCAAGGTTGCTGCACAAGTTCAAATATGCTGATTTGAAGAGTTAGAGTTCAAGATAATTCTAAGAGTTTAAGAGTTCAATCCTCAAAAAGCTGATCAGAAAGGAACTTGAAGTTCATGAAGCATGAAGATCAAGTTAGGGGAGGATTGTTGGGAATTATCACAAGAGAAGACTTAATATGAAGAACAGACT
The DNA here is from genome assembly GCA_021014915.2 of Artemisia tridentata subsp. tridentata. Classification (NCBI taxonomy): domain Eukaryota; kingdom Viridiplantae; phylum Streptophyta; class Magnoliopsida; order Asterales; family Asteraceae; genus Artemisia; species Artemisia tridentata. The sequence goes on along the minus strand of CP139502.1, from coordinate 106,362,804 downwards.
TAAGTCTGCTGGTTTACTTAGTTAAGTATGTTAGTATTGTTCATGTCATAGTTAAGTCTGCCAATACATTGTTAAGTCTGGTAGACATAATAGAATAGTTAAGTCTGGTTGACTGTATTAGTTAAGTCTGTTTATGAATTATAGGAAGTTTGTTAGCTATAAGTTAGGAAAGGATACGTGGTTATCTTTATAGAAGATATGGTTAGATACGTTTATCCTTGTACACGTTTTGTATCTAGGGTTTCCTTGGTGTATAAAAGGAACCCTATGGGTTATTAGTTTGGAGGAACTACATTGTGAAAGTTAATAGAAATACGAAGTTAGTTATCTTGTGTTCTTCATTGTTATTGTTAAGATTCCGCATTAGCAATAAACAATCTGTTAGAGTTTCTTACCTAGATCAATTTGGATTTATTCAAGTTGTCTAACAAGTAACAAAGGCTACTTGGATCCATAACTCGTGTGGACCTACATTGCTAAATCCCACTGCAAGCTTGGGCTTACCGCTACACTTGTTAGGGAGGATGAAAATATCACGGATTTACATTTTCTTATTGGTCCTAAACTGTACGAGGCAAATTGGTTGGATTTGGTCACCAGAGGGTATATTGCCAACGTACAGTGTGCTGAAGTGCGGTGTCCAATGACAAGAGAGTTTTATGCTGAATATCTAACAAAAGAAAATTCCAAGAAGAAATAGGCATTGTGTGTGATGAACCCGAACAAGTTTAGGGCTTGCGAGTTTCTTATTCGATTCCATGAACAGGAGCGCGGGGATAAGATAATCGTTTTTTCCGGCAACATTTTTTCACTCGAGAAATATGCAAAGAAACTTAACAAACCAATGATTCATGGTGGAACAAGACATATGGAAAGGACAAAGATATTAGAGGCTTTCAAGACCAGAAAGGATTTTAATACTGTGTTTCTTTCAAAGGTTGGAGATAATTCTATCGATATTCCCGAGGCAAATATGATTATTCAGATTTCGTCACATCCTGGTTCGAGGCGTCAAGAAGCCCAATGGCTCGGGCGTATTCTTAGAGCAAAGGGTACTCTCCAAGATAGAATGGTGGGAAGAAAAGAGGAAAACAATGCCTTTTTCTACTCCTTAGTATCTACAAATACATACGAAATATACTACTCAATTAAGAGGCAGCAATTTTTGATTGATCAATGTTATAATTTCAAGGTGATAACAAGCCTACCTCCACCACACAGAGGCGCCGAGTTGTACTATCATCGTCTAAAGGATCAAAATCAACTTCTTGATGAGGTTTTAAGTGTTGGTGATGATATGCAGTAGGCATGGAAATATTGAAATATGATGCAGATGGAAAATTAAGCGCTTCATAAGGCTCAACTCATGGGATCCATGAGTGCGACAGAAGGGCGCTTTAGCAAAGATCAAGCCCAAGGTTCCAGCAAAGAGACATCAACTGTTTGCTAAGCGTTTTAGTCGGAAATTGCATCTAATATGAAAATTGGTGTTGATCCCAACTATGTACTTGATCGAATACCCTTAGCTTGTAAAGGTTTAGTTATGCTAGATAAACTAACACAACTAGTTATAGAAACTATATTGAATTACTAAGGTTTATGCGGAATCTAAGCAATAGTATTAAGAAGAACAATGATCACAATAGTAAACAAACCATCAGCTTCAATATATTAATACGAATACTCTGAAAGTATTAGGGTTTACAACCTTGAAGCAATGAATAAAAACGTATCGAACTCTATGCCCTAGGACCTCCTTTTATAGACTAAGGAGTCCTAGTCGGCTTACAATTACTTTCTATACAAGATAAATCTTTAAAGAATCTTTTCTATATTTATCTAACCGACAATACAAGTTTATCTCATTAACAGTATAAACTAATACTCTAGCAGTCTTAATTCTAACTCTAGCAGTTGTATTCTTGTAGCAGTTGTAACTTTGAACTAGCAGTAGTAACCTTCAGTCTAGCAGCAGTAACTACTTAGTGTATTTTCTTGAACATCTTCAGCATCATTAGCAGTAGTAAAATACACCAGCAGTAGTAATATGCATACCAGCAGTAGAAACACACTTAGAGCATTTTCCTTTTATTCACCTAAGCAGTTGCAATCATATGAGTAGTATAAATATCTTGAGCAGTATAAATATCTTGGAAGCTTTAATTCCCAACAATCCTCCCCTAAAATTGATATTTTCACCTAAAATCATCAAGTTTCAATTAAAGCTTGAACAAACACTAGGAGGATGCTTCCATACATATCAATTCTTCTTCTTTTCCTTAGGGATGAGTATTCTTTCCATTTTTTTCAGGAGCTGATAACCTATTTCATCATAAGGATAATCAAGTTCAAGTCTAATTTTCCCATTCAATATCTGATGAACTATGTTCTTCTGATATTGTAGAGGATAATATTTCTCCACAAGCATATAAATGATCAGACCATATGCAAACCAAACATGAACTCCACATGACTGATATAGCTTCCATTACAAAACAGTATTATGTTTTAGTCTTCTCCATTCATCATCCTCATGGTGAGGTTCAAACATCACCTTCAAATATCCCCAGAAGACCCTATCCAATATACTTTCTGGTTGTTTAGGACCAAATTTATCCTTGAACAGCTTCCAAAGGGTCTCCAAATCCTCTCTGTCAAAATGATGCAACAATTGTGGAAAACTAATAAACGTTACAGAACTTCCACCAACTCTTTTGATATCCCACCATGTTGTCTTTCCATGCAATCCTGAAGTCCAACCAATAATTGGAACTTTAATCTTGAGAGGAACAGCATCAATGACTTCTTCTTCATTAACTTTTGCAAGTTCTGTAAGTGCTTGCATTTTTGTTACATCATCTTCAACTTCAGCTTCATGTTCTGGCTCATGCTCATCTTGCTCATCAACTTGCTCTTGCTCTGTTTCAGCTGTAGATTCATCTACCTTCTGCTTTTTAGTCACTTCAGAGTCCAACTAATCACCTGCTCTCTTAGAACTAGAGCTTCCTTGCACCTTTTCCACCACCACCCCTGTTTCCATAGGCACAAATGCACTTATCTCCCTTTTTGCACTCTCATACAGCTCTTGAATCTTTCCATCATCAAAATGAGTTAGAACATTTAGTTTCCAACCCTTCATGTTCTTCAAATAATGACTCATGAACTTCCTTTTTTGAGCTTTGGTGGGTGGTTTATTCTTTTTGGCCTCTAACCTCTGTGCAACATAAAATTTTCTCTTTTGTTCAAAGAACTCCTTTAGTATTCTAGCCCTTTCATCAATGGAATACTGTGCTTGATCTTCTTCTGTTAACTTTTTAGCCAGCTCCCAATCAGCATCACATTAGGCTCTTTCATCATCCCATTCTTCTATCAATGCTAGTCTTTGAGCTTCTTTTTCAGCTGCAATTCTCCTTTGTTCAGCAATAATCCTATTTTCTTCTTCAAATTCTGCAGCTAAAGCTTCTGCAACCTCTGCATCATGCTTCATTTGTTCTGCTCTTGACATTGGTTTCACCACAGGCTCTTCAATTAGTATTGCTTTGCCTTTGCCCTGTGGTGGTGGTTGTGTAACTTTTGTTGTTGTTGTTGTTGTAGAAGATGGTTCTCTTATTATAACTGTTACACCCCATGCCCGCTTCTACCAAACTTTTAAAACTTTACACGCGGAAACGCTTGACTGTTACAGACATCTTGTCACTCTTTCGACCATTTATAAAAATCTATAAACTTTTCACACTAAGGTCTAGATTATGGAACCAAAACGGTGATCCTTGTCAGAACTATGGATCCATGATAAGGTTTAATTTTTACGAACCAAAAGGTAGATCCAGGACTGAAATCTGGATCCACACTAAGGACTACAATTTCGAACCAAAAAGTTGATCCAAAAGAGAATTATTGTAACACCCGACTGCATATCAAAATCCCGTCTTGAAAGTCCGACCTCCCGAACTCGATTCTTAACCAAACTTTCCAGATTTACTTAGTATACCAATGGGCTCATTTTCATACAAAAACATTTACCATTTGACTCTCGAAATAGTACTTTACAAATTGACGGGTTATGCATAAAACCCATTTTGACCTATTTACACAACAAACTACTCATACCACTTTCTTTTCCCACCAAACTTGACCATCATCATTACTTTAACATACAAGACATATTCCAAAGACACTTGACCCGTTTACCACCCAAAATGGGTACATTTATACTTAAACCAAACGCTCCTTTAACTTTTACTAAAAACACATAAGGCATACTTTGCCACGACGATTGACCACCAAATCGTTATACAACTCTTGGCATACAATTTGACACTTGTCTACTCATTACAAAACATTACTTGACTCACGGGGGTACAAACTTTACACTTGAGCTCGGTATTCTACCTAAGCTCCTATACCCATACTACCTTTGATCTTGCATAACCAAATCCTTAATCCCTATATCCAAGCCATCCATAAAAGCATACTTACCTTAGCTCCAAGCTAAGCACAATCAAGGCCTCATCATCAACCTTATCATCATCATCATCATCATCATCATAAACACCCTAAATCATAACATCATACAAATACTTAACACATAACATAATAATCATAACAATGGTTTATACAACCATCAACTTACTTCTTTCATCTCTAATCATCATATAATCATATATTGATTACATGATAAACAATCCCATCACTTACTAACTTAAACCCATCATCAACACATCACATAATCATCATTACCTCTTAATTATACTTAAAATACCATTTACCCATCTTTCCCAAGTTAGGGTTCATAAACCCTAACCTCTCAATTCATCAACTAACACTAATTAGAGGGATTACTTACTTACAAGGATCATAGCTAAGGATGGCCATAAACATCAATACTTGATCACCTTCTTTCTTAAGCCATCAAGACACTTCTTTCCCTCCCTTTTCTTTCTCTAAGAACCGGACCTCCACAACACCCTTGAATATTGTGGAGAATACTAGAATCTCATGGATAAATAATAGCTAGTCACTAGTTTGGGCTAAATGCAAGAATAGCCCCTCAAGTCTCTTTGCTTTCATTTTGCCCACAAATACTTACTATAACACAATTTGGCATATGACAACTTAAGCCCTTGAAGTCACAATACTTTCATAATCTTATTACACCTGCTTTGACTATCACTTTGACTATCGGGTTTGACTATAACTTTACATTCATTGACTGGCCAATCACGCAAAGCCGTTGGTCCACTTTCATCTAGGGTGGGGTACAAGTACCCGGGAAACGGGTCTAACAATAACTCCTTTGACTGGTGGCTTTGACTTCTTCAGATCAGTCATTTCTTGAGCCAAAACAGTCTCATCATCCATCACACCAACATTATCAGTAGTAGAAACATCATCTTTGTTAGCAGTTGTAATTTGTGGCTTAGCAGTAGAAACTTTTGTTACAACAGCAGAAACTGACTCACTAGCAGCAGTAACATGCTCACTAGCAACAGTAATTTCTTTATTAACAGCAGCATCCACCATAGCTTTTGCTACTTCAGGAACCTTCAAAATATCAACATTTTGAGTTTCCACTACTTGTTCCATCTGCTCTTCTTCAACAACCTTAGCAGCTTTATCTAAAACCACTTCATTACCCATCATATTAGCAACCACAAACTCATGAACCTGCTCATCATCCACATTATCAAACCCAGTTTCAAACTCCTCTCCTGAAGCTTGGCTTCCATTCCTCCCCTGTTTGGGAGCATCCTCCCCCAAACTTGTAGCTTCAGAAGAACTAACCCTTGTAGTAGTCCCTACTTTGTGAATTCTCTTGAGCTTGTGGGTTCTTGACGTTTTATACCCCTTCTAAGAACCTAACTCTTCTCTTCAACAATTTGATTTCATCACCCTTAGAAGCAGCTATTTTTTTTAGGTCAAGAACCTGTTGTGACAATGTGGTACAAGTAACCATCAATTCATTAATGAGTTCCATACTACCCTCAGCACTTTGGAGTGTGTTACCTCTCCCGAGTGGTGCATCATTGGGAATATTAGACTCAGCTCCAAACCTAGTTTGAACACTTGAGCCCCCATGGTTTCTGGGCGCCTGGGGATTCCTTCGCCTGATTCAGTTCCATGGGACTTGAAGCATTAGAAGTTGCCTTGGATCGGGTTTTAGTGATGTTACCACTGGCCTGTGCTGCATCTAAGCTAGCAACAGTAGTGGCAGCCCTTTCCAAACTACCTCCTAACTCCTCATGGGTAGCCTCATCTGCTTCCATACCAGCACTAGCCTGAGGTAGCTCAGTGCCCTTTTTAGTGATCCTATGGTTATAGGTCTTTTTATGTGGTTGGGAAGAAGAAGGTAAAACTGTGGGTGTGTGTTGGGTTACAGTTGGGATTACTGAACCTTCACCCTGGGTTTGAGATTGGTCAAGTGCCACCATTTCAGGAAATAATGGTGTCACTTTCCCAGAAAAATCTTTACCCACCCTTCTCATATTAGCAAACAGTTTCTTTGTGAGCAAGGGTGCATCAAAAGTTCTTTTGTGAACTTTCTTCAGAGAAAGTTGTTGATCCAAAAACCATTGCAAAAATCTTGGATATAGAAAATAGTTACTTGATTTATCCAAGTTCTTAACCAAACCTTCCAAAATCATTTTAGAAAAATTAAACTGCTTTCCTGAAGTAAGGCAAATTATAGCAGAAGCCATACTAGTACCAAACTCATTCCATCCAGTAGTTTTAGGGCTTAAACAATGTAGGAAGGTGTGGATTAAGAATTTCCATTGAGGTGAGAAGAGTCCTTTATAAAATTTCAAAAAATCATTTTTCTTCTCATACCCCATTATTTCAAGACCAGCAAAAATTGCAGAGTTTGTGAGACACTCCACACCATTATCATCTGCTAGATGAAGTTATTCCCTAAAAGAAGACTCAGTGAGGAGTATTTCTTGGCCATCTACATTAGCCTTTATTTGTACTTCCCCATTAATAGTTATGGCCTTAGCAGTAGACCAAAACTGGTTAATGTGAGAAAGATATATAGTAGGATTCACAGTTAATGCAAACCTTATAGGGTTTGCATTCAAGAAACCAATGATTTCTGTGAACCCTGCAAACTCTTTGGGTTTATCAAGAAAGGCAACCATGTTGTGACTCTCAGCAAATTGACGTGTCGACATTATGAGTTAAGCTTTGTGAATTAGGGATTTTGAATTTAGATGATAAAAACGTGTAAGGGTTTGGGATTAGAAAGAATTATGAGTGCGTGAAAGTGATTAAGTGATCCAATTGGGGATTTAAACCCTTAAGTGAAGAAGTTACAGAATCGTCCCGACACTCTCAGAGATAACAGCATAAACCTAGCAATAGTAAGTTAGGCTTAGCAGCACTAACTTTTTCCCAGCAGCACTAAGTCTGTTTTCGACTCCAAACAACTTAATAATAAACACTCCAACACTTTTCATTGCTTATCCTACAAAAGATTAGTCCAAAAACACCGAAACACAAACAAAAACACATTCTCCAAGAATCACATACTCAATTATACTTAGCAGTTGTAAGTATAACAAGCAGTTGAAATTATAACTAGCAACACTAATTACTCTTAACAGCAGAAACATTAATTGACATACATGGCAGTACTAATCCATACAAAACTTTACAAAAACACAAAGAGATAAGAGATTTTAAAGATTTAATATTCCAATACTGGCAATCAAAAATTGAAATCTACCCACATCAAAAGCTTTTGTGAGCAAATCTGCAACATTATTATCAGTATGAATTTTAACCATTTGAATTAACTTCTTTTCATTACAATCTCTTATAAAATGGTGTCTTATCTCAATATTCTTTGTTTTAGAATGATAAACAGGATTTCTAATTATGCACATAGTACTGCTATTGTCAATAAATATTTTGGTATGCATAAAATTTTACCCATAATCCAGTAATTGATTCTGAATCCAGAGCACTTGTCCACAGTAACTTGCAGCAGCCACATATTCAGCTTCAGTTGTGAAGTTTGCAACCACAGTCTGTTTCTTGCACTGCCATGAGATTAATCTACACCCAAGAAATTGACATCCACCTGTTATAGATTTCCTATCCAAACTTGCTCCAGCATAGTCACTATCAGTGTATGCTACCAAATCAAAAGGTGAATCTTTTGGATACCAAAGGCCCAATTTTGGTTGACCTTTTAAGTACCTAAAAATCCTTTTCACAGCATTAAGATGTGAAACCTTAGGTGTGACTTGATATCTGGCACAGGTACACACTGCAAACATAATGTCAGGTCTTGAAGCTGTAAGATACATCAATGAACCAATCATTGATCTATATAAGTGTACATCAACTTCTTCGCCATCTTCATCCTTGAGCAAAGGCTTGGAAGTCTCCATTGTTGTCTTTGAAGGCTTCACATCAGTAAACCCAAATTTCCTCAAAATATCAGTTACATACTTATCTTGACTGATAAATATGCCATCCTCCTTCTGCTTGACTTGTAACCCTAAGAAGAATGTGAGTTCACCCATAGAACTCATCTGAAACCTTTCATGCATAAGTTTCTCAAATTGAACACATAACTCCTTGTTTGTTGATCTAAAGATAATATCATCAACATAAACTTGAACTAGTAGAATATCATCTTTGTGTCTTCTGATAAACAAAGTCTTCTCAATCTTCCCTCTACTGAAATCATTTTCCAATAGGTATTTTGAGAATGTGTCATACCAAGCTCTGGGAGCTTGATGTAAACCATATAGTGCTTTTTCCACCTTGTAAACTCTATTAGGAAAATTTGGATCTTCAAAACCAGGTGGTTGAGAGACATATACTTCTTCTTCAATTGTCCCATATAGAAAAGCACTCTTCACATCCATCTGATGCACTACAAAATCTTTGTATAAAGCATAAGCCAAGAAAAACCTTATAGCTTCAATTCTTGCAACTGGGGCAAAGACCTCATCATAATCAATAACTTCCTCTTGTGTGTATCCCTGAGCAACTAATCTTGCTTTATTCCTCACCACAATACCTTTTTTATCTTTCTTACATCTAAAAACCCATTTAGTACCAATTGCCCTTTTTTCATTAGGCAAATCAACCAAAGTCCAAACTTCTTGGTAGCTTGAATTTCAAAAGCTCCTCTTGCATAGCCTCCACCCAGCTTGGATCTTGTAATGCTTTAAACGCATTCTTGGGTTCTACTTGTGATAGGAAGCAAGCAAATAAATAATTTTGAAGATCTTTATGGCTGTTTCTTTGTTTAATAGTTCTAGCAAAGAAACCTTGGTCCTTCTCATCCTTTGTCATTCTTCTTGTTTGAACAACAGACTTCACATCTCCAATGATTTGTTCTTGTGGATTCTAGTTGTTGGAATAGGACTGACAGGAATTTCATGTTCCAAGTTGTTCATGTCAGCCTCTGCACCAAGTACTTCATCATCAGTATCAGGATATATGTTCTCCAAACCAGGCATTTCTGGATCCCACAAGAAATCACCATCTTTACCATCAACAGCACTCTCATTGCCAGCAGCACTAACTTTTGGCTTAGCAGTATTAACCGTGTTACTGCTGCTAGTGTTGTTGCCTTCATCAGCATTCTTCTCTTGATCTCCACTTTCAAAGTTTGTTTTTGGAGCTTCATTTGATGTCTTATCATCAGAGTCACTTTGATTCCCTTGATCTTCATTAAACTCTTTTGCATCATCACTAGAAGATTTGACAACATTTTCTTCTGAACTCTTATCATCTTGGGTTGAGAGAGGTGGATCATCAGTCCATATAGGCAGCAAAATGTATTCTTTGCCAGGTCCGGCCTCCTTACTAGCTTGACCTGCTTCAATACTCCCTTTTGTACCTGCACAATTGTTAGATTGTGTACCTGAAACAACTGGCTCATAATTCATAGTCTTTGTTAGTGTATCTATATCAAACAGCCAGTCAGGTCCACTCCCTGCAACATTAGGTGTATTCTCCCTAAAATTAACATGCAGATTCTCTTCTACAACCCTTGTTCTACTATTGAATACCCTAAAAGCCTTGCTATTCATAGAGTACCCAACAAAAAATCCCTCATCAGCCTTACCATCAAACTTGCCTAGGTGATCTATGTATTTAAGATAGTAACAGAACACCCAAATGGCCTCATAAAGCCTAAAGATGGTGTTCTACCATGAAAAAGTTCATAAGGGGTCTTGTTATGAGGCTTAACCACCAACACTCTATTCTGCACATAACAAGCAGTATTTACTGCTTCAGCCCAAAAGGTGGTTGGTAACTTAGAATCAGCTAACATTGTTCTAGCAGCCTCAATAAGTGTCCTATTCCTCCTCTCTGCAACACCATTTTGTTGAGGAGTTCTAGCCACACTATATTGTCTCTCAATACCTTTCACCTCACAAAACTGGTTCATATCCCTATTCTTAAACTCAGTTCCATTGTCACATCTTATCACTTTAACCTTATGATTTACTAGGTTTTCTACCCTGGTTATAAAAGTCTTAAGGATTCCACTAGTTTCATCCTTAGTTGCTAAAAAGAAAACCCAGGTAAACCTACTATAATCATCTGTGACAACTAGGCAATACATCTTTTTCATTAAACTTTTTACATATGTTGGCCCAAATAAATCCATGTGAAGCATATGTAAAGGCAAGCTGATTGGGTTCACTGTTTTGGTCTTACAAGAGGCTCTATGTTGCTTTCCCTTCTGACAAGCAACATAGTTTTGATCATTTTCAAAAACTTTAGAAAGTAAACCTCTAACAAGATTTCCCTTTACCAATTTGTTCATTGTTTTGAAATTCAAGTGCCCTAACCTTCTATGCCAAAGATTAGATTCATCTGTTGTGGCCTTTGCAAAGAGGCAAGTTAAACCTCCTTTGGGAACCATATTCTCTAAATCAACACTGTATATATTATCTCTTCTAGGAACTTTAAGCAAAACATGACTTTCATCAGTTAGCTTAAAGTCAGGAGACAAGACAATACACTCAGTGTCAGTAAAAAGAACACTGTTCTTTTTGTCACACATTTGTGAGACACTAAAGAGATTGAACTTTACCTCTTTACAAAGTACACATTTTCAAAATCCAATTTACCAGTTCTTATTGTACCTTTCCCTGTGATTTTCCCTCCTCTGGGGTTACCTCCAAAGGCAACATATCCTCCATCAATTTCTTCATAATCATCAAGATAGGACATGTTTCCTGTCATGTGGCTAGAGCATCCACTATCAATAACACCTTGATCTTGTAGTTCCACATGTGGATTGCCCTGCACATAAAGTAAGAAAATCAGTGTCTCTTGGGGACCCAAGCCATTACTGACTTGGATCTGCCTTGTGCATCAACATAATCAAATTTCTTTAAAACAATTCATGCACTATTGTTTCTGAAAACATGATCTAAAACTTTAATTTTTGGTTTTCAGACCCAATAAGCTGAGGCCTTAACAGCATAAAAATGATTTCCCAAAACAGTATCAGTTACTACTTTTGGCTTAGCAGTAGAAACTACTGCTTTTTCCTTAGCAGCACTAAATGTTGTATCCTTTTGAATGGGTCTTGTTGGAGATGAATGTGCCAATTTTGAAAAATGTAACCTTGATTTAGCACCATTCTCTGTTCTTTTAGTAGGAGCAACATTAATTTGTCTAGCAGTAGTAGTTAATACTGCTGGTTTAAAAACATTTTGTTGGGTTTTATAGATTCTATAGATTTGATGATACAAAACAAGAAGAATGAAACATAAGGATTGCTGAGAAAATATGGAAAATACACCAAGTAGATACTACTGCTAGGCATAAAAGATTCTACTGCTAGTGAAAATGTTTCTACTGCTAGTGTATTGATAAAGTCTGATGAAGCTATAACTAACAGTACTAACTTAAGTTAGTACTGCTAGTACAAAGAAGCTACTGCTAGTACAACAAAGAAGCTACTGCTGATCAGAGTCATACTACTGCTGAATGGATAAGAATGAAGAAGATATTATTTGTATAAAATTCAAATATATACGGTAGATAATATCTTAGATATGTGTTCAGTCAACATGTTGTATACACAGAACAAGTTGTATCTTAATGACTGACACACATAACAAGCAAGTAGTTTGATAAGACTTATCCATATTGTAAAGATCTCCTTTGTTCTATAAAAGGGAGATCTTAGCTTAGTTATTCTGTGTACTACATGCTTATCTATGTGCTTAATGTGCTTAGAACAAAAACACCAAGAGTGTTAAGATGTAGACACCAAAAGAGTGTGTGTGGGAACATCAGACGAGGGTTTGGGTAGAAACCGTCTGTTGTTGTTAGGTTTGTTTAGCCTCAAGGATCTTTGATCCCTGATTAGATTGTAATCGTGCTATATTTGATCACATAGCATTGGGGCTGTTAGTGTAGTTTGTCATCTCAAGGATCTTAGTATCCCTGTTACAGTTCATTGATGTAACCGTATTATGTTTAATAATATTGAGATGATGTAGAGAAAGTTTGGCAAAACCTTGTTGTGATAATATTGTTTCTATCAATTGAATATTCCGCCAATATTATCATTATGCTTATCATAGTTTACCCTAGATCAAGGTCTAAACAACCTAGAGTTCAAAAACGGTCCTAAGAGCTTATAGAAGGTGTTAATAAGTTTTCTCACGTTTTGTTTGGCAGTACTGACTGATACATACCAAGATTTCATTAACACAGCTCTTGGAACTATATTTCTTTTAGCATTAGGGTGAGTATTTTTAGAAAAACTTTGATGGTTCACCCTCCTAGCATAGTTCTAAACAGGCTTTTGATTATTATGACAGTCCCGTTGCAAGTGCTCAAAACTACCACAGAAATAACAAGCCTTATTGATCAATTGCGAATCACATCCTAGCCTTTGAGATACCATATTATTCCAATTCCTCTGATTCCCACTAGGACTGTGTGTGTTGCTCCTAGGTTGCTCAACAAGATCAACAATTTCCCTAGTCAACCTTCTACCAAACTTAGGTTTGACCAACTCCGGCTTTTCAACACTAGGCTTAATTGTTTCTCTTTCAACCTTTGGTTGAGACTCATCCTGTTCCTCATCGTCAGATACCCAATCTTCAATAATTGGGGCATCACTTCAAATTGGTTTAAGTTCTACCTCACTAAACTTAATTTTAGCACTCTCGTCTACAGACTTATTAACACATTCATCTAAGACTGTAAAAGGCAAATCCTTTGAGGGAGGTGCAAACATACCTGTAATAGGAGGAGGAACAGACTTATATCCTATACCAGACTTACACTTGTTTATAATCTGACTGTCAATTATCTTTTGAGTTCTTTTAGATGCATATTCAAGTGTATCTACACTTAGTTGTATGTTTGCTTTTTCTTTTTGGGCTGCATCTTTTTCATTCTTAGCAACTTCTAGTCTCTTTCTAAGTTCTTTAATGAGTTCATCTCTAACATAAAGTTCAGTTTTAAGTATACTAATCTTTTCAACATACTCATACTCATTTGCTTTAAAGAACTCTAATCTTTGTTCCACAGACTCCTGGCCTACTTTATATCCTAAACACAGCAACTCAGACTTTCTTAAATCTTCTAACAGTTTATTAATCCTAGATTTAAGTGTCTCAATAGTATCTACACAAGATTTATATGAACAACTAGAATCATTAGATACCTCAGAGTCAGAACTGGAGCCTGATGAATATGAATAAGCCATCAATGCATAGTTAAGTCCTTCTGCAGCCTGGTCACTCCAATCATAGCCACCTAAACCATCACAAGAAACCAAAGCTGTGGAATTGCTTGTTTCCACAGGCATAGTTCTCCTTGAGATTTCACAATTTTTCTGATCTTGGCTCCTTGGTGCCCTGCATTCTCTGGCAAAATGTCCTTTCCTGTGACAATTGTAGCATTCAACTTTTGATTTATCAAACCCCATGTTGTCCTGCCCATTGACTTTGAGCTGCCTTCCTGTGTTCCTCAAAAATCTCCTTGCCCTCATTGTCAACATTGCCATCTGCCACTTCAAATCCATCTCTTCAAGATCATCAGGATGAATTTGTTCCAAATCCTCATTCACCAATTGAGGACTATTGGCTTGACTAGCCAAGAAAGCAAAGATCACAGCATCACTCAAGTTGTCAACATTTGTTGAAGTAGAAGCAGAAACTTGAGTGCCAGCAGTATTAACTCCATGAGTAGTAGTAACTGCTTCATTGGTACTGCTAGTGTTGTTTGAGGAGGACACAAAAGCCATGTTTTGTGTATTTGTACTGGAGCTAGATGATCCTTTGACCTCTGGTTCATAAACCTTCAAATTGTTGTACAAATCATCCATGCTCATTGTGTCTAAAGTATCTTTGTTTCTCCACACAACAACATGTGTGCTCCATTCAGATGACAGACTTCTCAGAAACTTTTGATTCATGTCTTCCTGAGGAATCACTTCACCCAACATCTCTAACTGACTGATAAGCTTTTGTAGTCTATCAAAGGTTTGATCCAACTTTTCAGAACCTGAAGCAGAAAAGTTTTCATACTGCTGCTTCAAGAGATTCTTCCTTGTCTTCTTAGTAGTAGCATTACCTCCAAACCTCTTCTCAATAGCTTCCATCAGAGACTTGGCATCTTTAATGGAGTTGAACTTCAATTGATGCTCATTAGGAATGGCCATCATCAAAGTACTCCTGGCTTTAACTTCCAATATCTTCTTAGCTTTTTCCTCAGCAGTTGTAAGAGGAATCACTGTAACAACACCTTCAGCAGATGTTGTTGTTTTTGGTGGTTCATTACCATTCTCAATAACCTCCTAGAGTTGAAAGTCAAGCATCTGGATGTACTACTCTATTCTCATCCTCCAGATCTCATATTCACTAGCCTTGAGCAATGGAACCTTTGATGCAGCAATCATAAGAGTAGATTCTGAATCCATGGCTTCAGTAAGATCTTAAACAATCTTGAGCTTTAAACAAGTTCTTCTTTATCATAGCTTCTAGATCACAAGCTCTGATACCACTTGTTGATCCCAGCTATGTACTTGATCGAATTCCCTTAGCTTGTAAAGGTTTAGTTATGCTAGATAAACTAACACAACTAGTTATAGAAACTATATTGAATTACTAAGGTTTATGCGGAATCTAAACAATAGTATTAAGAAGAACAATGATCACAATAGTAAACAAACCATCAGCTTCAATATATTAATACGAATACTCTGAAAGTATTAGGGTTTACAACCTTGAAGCAATGAATAAAAACGTATCAAACTCTATGCCCTAGGACCTCCTTTTATAGACTAAGGAGTCCTAGTCGGCTTACAATTACTTTCTATACAAGATAAATCTTTAAAGAATCTTTTCTATATTTATCTAACCGACTATACAAGTTTATCTCATTAACAGTATAAACTAATACTCTAGCAGTCTTAATTCTAACTCTAGTAGTTGTATTCTTGCAGCAGTTGTAACTTTGAACTAGCAGTAGTAACCTTCAGTCTAGCAGCAGTAACTACTTAGTGTATTTTCTTGAACATCTTCAGTATCACTAGCAGTAGTAATATTCATACCAGCAGTAGAAACACACTTAGAGCATTTTCCTTTTATTCACCTGAGCAGTTGTAATCATATGAGCAGCATAAACATCTTGAGCAGTATAAATATCTTGGAAGCTTTAATTCCCAACAACTGGACCCACCCTGCATATGTAAAAAATATAAGTCAACATTATCTCAAGTTCTATATTAGTACGACAAGATTATCTCAACTTTATCATGAATACGTGATGAAAATCTATGTCAGAAAGATTTTACTTGATTATTTAAAAGATTGGTGCATACTTTCTCCTTATTTGAAGTAGCTTATCTGCTAGAGCTTATGTAGTTTGGAAAAGCCCTGCAAAAATTTCTACACAAGTAAGCCAATAAGCCCTTAATAAGCTTCACTAAATAAGCCAATAGGCCACCTAAAATACAAATAGGACTAAGGTATAAATGTATAATACATATTTGTTCATTTGCCCTTAATTTAATCCTCGTCATTCATTAATTATGATTTTACGGGATTTACCTTTAAATATTAGTGGTGAGAGTGATCATGATTTTACATTATGTCCCATCGAGGCACGACTAGAATAATCAAGCAGGATCGGTCCTTTTCTTGTGACAAAAAATCAACTGGGCCCGAGCCCCAAACGAGCTAGGACTGAAAAAAGAACACACAATAATGGTAGGAGGGTATGAAATTAGTGTGCGTTTGGTAGGGGGGGAATGGAATGAGGGAATCATATCGGATATGATTGCAAATGTTTGGTTAAGATGTGTATCTTTTTAATATGGGATTGAAATATACATATCTTCCTTACTTCATAGTACTCAAAAGGGTAAGGTATGAAACTTTCACACCTGTTGACCCCACCTTATATCCAAACGCATAACCATTGTGATTCATGACAACATATCAAACGCACCCCGATTATTACTCCAAAAGTATTGTTAAAACCCAAAGCTAAATTGTCAGCTACAACTTAAATAATTTTAGACAGAATATACAACTTGTTTAATTATCTTTGAAGTGAACAAGTATTGGGCAAAATAAACTATAAAAGCGAGCAACAAGTTTGGGACACACGGAAAATAAGTCGTGACAAAATTGATCCGACTTTCCGCGTCACACGTAAAATAACACGTAGAATAACAATGTAATCATCACCTGGTAAAAGTAGACCCATGAACCACAATCATCAGTACCCTAAGAATATAAACCATATCTAGGTGCATCCTGAGATACAAGATTCAATCTGAAACATTAATCTTTATGACAGGAACACTGCCATTATATCTTAAACCACCATCAACCGTACTAGTATTTTCATGGTGGAGTAGCATCACAGGAAACCCTCTCTAACCAAAGATTCTCTTTTAAGCATACCCTCAAGACAAACGAGACAAATCAGGTGACCAGGGCACATAATTAACTAGCATTCAGTACATATGCCCGCGAGGCCACGACTAAATAGCATTCAAACTTCTTATACAATACAGTTGATAAGAAAAGGGATACAGAACACAACAAAATTCTGGATTCCATGTCTTCCATCCTCAAAACATTTATTTAAAAAAAAAAAAAAAAAAAAAAAAAAAAAAAAAAAAAAAAAAAAAAAAGAAAGAAAAGAAAAAAAGCTAAATAAACAGGAAAGAAGCACATATAGACGCCATCAGAACTGGATCATATGATCATCTGGTCGAAGCCTTCCATATGCTCCTTAGCCATCCATCACGACCCTCTGCAAAAAGCGACACAAAATCAGATGGAAGAAATTAATTCAAGATATGTTAATGAGCATCTACAACTAGCATCAACTTCTAAAATCACTGGATTGATTTATTTATTATAGAGAACAACAATAACATCCATCTAATGAAGTGTGTGTTTATATATAGGTATAACCGGGTTGGGATCAAACAAAAAGGTTTCTAAGCAAAAAGTTTGGTGAAGATTCTTGTGCTGGCATGTGTCCTTGGTGCATCAGTTAAAAAAAATTATGCATGAGGACAGATGTCAAATAGAATCCTCTCTACGCTTTTGACCTCAAGCTCGTAAGTCATAATAACAAATGACAGAGAGTTACATTCAAATGTACTTACGTTAGTGATAATAGTGTATAAATATCAATTATAACCCAAAATAATAGAGCAGGAGCACCTTCTAATAATCCCCGGTGGCCTCATCCAATCATATCACTATTATCATCCCCACCAAAAGGAGAGATTAAGCTCTCAACATATAGTGCTTCATTAAAAGTCATTGCGCCAAAATACCCAAATTGCTGATCACGACACCATCCTGGGAAACGTACACAATTGACTAAAGATGTTACATTAACCCAAGATTCCCCATACTCTTCCATTATCCATACTTCAGTTTTTTGTTTGGTGATATAATGAATAAAACATAACTTCCCTTCAAACACACCATACTCTAACTCACAGAAATCATCAAATCAATGAGGTTTAAGGATTTCTTTAAACCTATGTTCCACTAAATCAAAGCAGACGATAACAGGATCAATAACTATGTCGTTAGCAGAATGATCCTGATACATCACCCAATGTGGGGCCCCATGCACAATAACACCTTGAGCATTTCCACAGATGACATATGGAAAATGTTCAATCATGTCCCATTCTTCAGTCTTGATATTATATACGCTGGCCGTAGTTGAATCATAAGCAGAATCGCTAAACCGACGGTACATAACATTCTTTCGAGAACCCCGCAATCTTCCGCCGGTAAAACGCACAATCCTTACAACCTTGTAAGCCTTTGTTGTTGGGTCGTAACCTAACATAAAGTTCCTTAATTCATCTCTATATACAGATGGACCATTAAACTGTTTTAGTAACCTAGTTGAGGGATTCCATAAATAGTGACAATTAATATCATCACCTAATAAAAGCAGCCCATTGCAAGAAGCTAATATTTCTACATGGGGTGAAAATTCTTTCATGGGAACGGTAAGTTGATACCGCCTCCCTGGATCTTCTAAACCGGTAGATCTCATCCATACAGCGTCATCCATGTATCTTTTAAGGTTATTGTTGTGTATGTCATTAGCCTTATCAAGGTGTGCTTTAAAAAAGCGGACATGGGAGATTAAATCACGCCATGCTTTACAAACTGACCTTAGCTGTAGCAAGAATTTTGTTGGTAACATTGCCAACACCATAAATACGATTTCATATGGTATATATCGTTCAGAATCTGACGATTTCTTCACAGATTTCGCCATTTAGGGTTCGCACGAAATTTGGTTCGAGATTTCAAACTGATTGATATCTTTGGAGGAAATAGAATTATGTGGATGATCAAATTAGAGTGAAAGCAATTTCACCCAAAAAAACGAGTACTACGTTAAGTAAATGAAGATTGAGAAAACGGTATGAATGTGTAGAAGAAAGTGAGTGAGGAAAGTAACGGACGGAAAGCTCGAGGTGAATTAAGAGCGTGATGTAGGGAATGTAGTAAATATGTTTAATTTTCACTTATCTATATTTATATATATATATAAAAAACATATACTGTAGTATTGCAATGCGAGAAATAGAAATTATATTTGAGACATGGCACACTCCTTTCTCTGGTAACTAATAACTATATCATTTGATAGGGAAAGTCGCCAAAAAAAAGTATCCACTTGTTTTTCAATCATCAAATGGATTGTGAGTTCAAACTTTGTACCAAAATCGGATTTCTACAGTTTATTTTCATTCTTTTTTTTTTTTTATTTTTTATTTTTTGCAAATTCATAGAACAAAATCAAGGAAGTATGGGTTCGCCACTAGCATATTATGACAACTCAATTTCTGGGTAAGATAGATCAAATTATTTTTAATAACGGTACTATTTCTAACCTCTAAAAGGAGTCCAAATTTACCATATACTATGTTTAATAATCTCGTCTGCCTTATAAATTAGACATGAACTTGCATCTACATACTTCTAATTAAATATTAATGTAACTAAATGTTGCTTACTACTTTAGAATGTATAGTTTATCTAATAATTTATAAATACTACTTCACAAAAAACTCATGCTTAAAAAGTGGATCTACAAACAATAGTTATATGAACTACTAGTAACAAATAAGAAATAATAGTATATGGTAGTTTTCATTGAGAGCAAAAACACTAACATAACAGGAGAAGTTAGCATGTTCATCGTGAAAAACTATAAATGATAGTTCAATAAACTGAATGTGCACCTTTGATTTACGAACCTCCTTTGTATCAGGAAATACTCTGGTTCACTAGAGGAAGCGAGGAACAAATCCTGTCATATAATAAAAATAAAATAGCAAGATTGTGTTCTTGCAGGTACATTATTTTTTAAGCTAACTTATTCTAAAAGCTCAATCTCTCATAAGCTTCCCCAAACACACTCATTGTAGAATTATACAACAACCGAAAGAATGATCATACTCATTAGTATACCCCCACTTCATAAAAGGAACCAAGTACCAATGTACCATACTACCATTACCATGAACCGCAATTATCAATGAAT
This sequence comes from Artemisia tridentata subsp. tridentata, assembly GCA_021014915.2. NCBI lineage: Eukaryota > Viridiplantae > Streptophyta > Magnoliopsida > Asterales > Asteraceae > Artemisia > Artemisia tridentata. The sequence goes on along the minus strand of CP139502.1, from coordinate 106,342,752 downwards.
TTTAAATGATAAAAGGATCACACGCATAGTTAACAAGGTTTACCTCTTGAGATAAGTATAATTACAGCTTATAAGAGATTTTCTGTACCTTTCAAATAAAATAAAATCACCCATGAAATGTTTTTGTTGTGAAGAATCTTGGAAAAGAAAGAAAAGGGGGAGGAAAGCTTATAAATCCTGCACAGTGAATGATTTCAAATCTTTACAAACTGGATTTTGCTACTTCAGCGAGTTCAAACATCAAAAGTCATTTTTTTTAATCCCGTTGTGCATCGGATCAAATGTCAAACAACTGAAAGTCAACCCACTAACCTGGCGTTCATGTGTTGGTTATTTTGCTTTCTCTGCTCTGTGCAACATACTTATAAATATTCATCATCATGTTCGTCATTTGCAAGCCCAACAATCCCTTTAGCTTTAAAAGATTTTAGATTATTTTGGAAAACTAACGTGTAACATTTATTCATTGTATATGACGGTTTCTTGCAATAGTAGATGCTCAAATCAATTTATTGAAAGAAATAAACCAGAAACTAGGATTGCTTGCTTATTAATGACACAAAATCAGATTGATGAAGGTATCAAAAGAATGAAAGATGATGATGAACAGATGCGATTTAACCAATGACATGCTTTGATATGGAGTTGTTTTCATGATACCCATGAGACAGAAACAAGCATATTTCTGTCAAGGCTTTGATAGTGGACAGTATCAGACAGATGAAGAAAGTCAAGAAACAGAAAAATGTTACCATCCCTCCTTATATGTCTTGAAAAAATCGACGCCATATGACTCCACTGTTTATACATATTGGATGAGTCTCTGTCAATTGTAGCTAACCAACTTATCTCACTATCTTACTTACATAAGTAGCTAACATTACATCACTATAACGAATATACAATCAACAATTAGTGTTAATGTCATTCTTAGATGCTGAGTTAGTTAGTGAGCAGAGTGAATTAGTCACAACTAATAGAGGAAACCCCATATTGTAGTACTAAATAATGGGTTCACAACAACAACAACACCACCTAATCCCGCTGGAGCGAGGTATGGGGGAGGTGAGATGTAGACAATCACACTCCTACCCGAGGGTAAAGGGACTGCTTCCGGAAGACCTCCGGTAAGTGTGTGTGCGCAAGCAAACAAACAATATGTAAGGTGTGTGTGAGGAAAGAGAGACAATGACATAAACGGAAGCATATAAAGCAAAAACATACAAGCGAGCAAAGACATAAACGCATACAGACAAAGAAACAAGGGAGCATGCAAGCCAAAATAAGGAAGAAAAAAAACACTAGGGGCAGATCAAATTTCACAAAGGCAACATATAAGAAGATAAACAAAACCCACAAAACAATCAAATATAAACATTAAAAACGCAATAGCATACAAGAGTAAAAATTAAATACAAAAATAAAAAACATGCATAAAGGCCATAAAGCCATCTATAGGATACAATCATACGAGCAAAATAAGGGATAGAGCTAAACAAACACACATACGCCGAAAACACATAAAAGCAAGAAAACTTATATGCGTGAACTCTAAAAGGCTAAAAGGGCCTAGGCTAAGCTACCATGCATCTCTACACCTATGCGCACTCCTCATCTACCCTAATCCTAGCTTTCCACGTGATCCTATCAGAGGTCATGTCCACAGACAATAGGAGCTCCTTCAAGTCGAGCTTCAGTCTGTCCTTACACCCGAGCTTTAGTCTACCCCTTCTCAAGCCATTGACAGTAATAGACTCCACTCTCCTAACAGGTGCAGGTGCAGGTGCTACTGTGGTCTCCTCTTGACATGCTCAAACCATCACAATCGTCCTTCTCTCATCTTCTTTATTATAGTCGCAACTTGGAGTTCTTTTCAAAAAACTCCATTCGGGATCATGTCTAACATAGTTTTATCACAAGTCCACCTTAGCATCCTCATTTCCGCCACTTCCATCCTATTTGCTTGAGGCATCTTAAAAAAGGGTGATAACGACAACGTCTGTTTCCAGGTCTTTTAACACACCATCTTTGTGTTTTTTGTTTGTTTCTCAACCTTTAAGCATCACGATGTGTAATTGTATCCGTAGCCTGACACACAATAAGCACACCATAAATTAACTTGCTTTAAGAAGCCGAAATATAGGCCTTATCTCCCACTTGCCTATTTCCTTATTTATTAATTTTGGTTTTAAGATGACGATATTCACACATACCCAAGCTTTCCGATTGTTAGAATTAAGCTAATAACCTCAATGTTCGCCTAGTGGGTTCGGTACTCTCAATGTACATGTTTCTCTCTCCTCAGTTCCTCTTATTGTCATATCTCTCTTGTGGCAAACACCTGTGAAAGTAGCCAACATGAAATTAGAAAGGCTCTCTTGTATCAATCGATCAATAAACACTAACAAATTCGTTACAGGGTTCTTACACTATTATGCCTCTTTCGTATATCACATTACACTTGAGATACGAATACAATCAGATAACAAAAGGATGTTTGGGATTGCTTATTTTTCTGCTCACTTTTAAGCAGATAATCAGTTTGAAAGTGTTTTGATCATCCAAAACTAAAAAATGCTTCTGCTTATTTTAGTGTAAGCAATTTTCAGTAAGTAAACTACTACCAATAGCCTAGTTGTAAGGCACATGACCTCCTCGCAAAAGGTCTAGGGTTCAAACCTCACAAGTTACATATTTTGGGGTGGTCAGGGAAAGGTCAGAAACGGTCACAGAATACCTTAGTTAGGCCGCGTACATCTGCGTTAAAAACTCGCTGTCCCCAGGTAACCTCATCCGTTTACCCACAGTAAAGAGGACGGACGGGACATGCTTATTTCAAAATAATGAGATCAATATAATTGCAATTTAACGAGATACATAATTTTAAGGTAGAAAAGTAAACAATCCCAAACACCATGAAATATATGTCTAATCTGATAAACATTCAATTGAAACTGTTAGTAGCCAAAAAAAATGGAATGATTAAGTAGGAAACTTACATGTTTTGAAAGAAAGAGATGAATATAATTAAATTATCGATTCACCAGTTTGCAACCAAACAAAACTCAGGATGAAACAAGAAATCAACTTTTTTATTAACAAAGAAGAAATCAATTAAGGGGGTATTATTTGGAAATTTGAAAAAGTTTATTTTTGGTCGCTAAAATTAGCGTACCTTTGTATATATTGATACCCGCGCACATCTTGCTAACCCAACTCTCATGCAATTCTGTACCCGCTTAGTGAATTCATTTCGCAACACTCTGAATGTATATGTATTAGTTGTATGTGTTTGTTTGAGTTTCCTGTAGCTTTCCCGTGACATCATTATTCTCGCATATACAAAGATTCTCACAATCTCTTACGCGTCAAATACTCCCCTCAAAAGTATATGATTTTGACAAATCAAGTTTGTATTTATTGAAATAAAGGTTAAAGTCGTAAAAAATTGAATTAAAATAAAATAAACCCACTAAAAATGTAAAAACTAAAAACTCATCAAAATGTATCAAAATGAATGTTGAATTAAAGAGCACAAAATTTTAGAAAATATGATGAAGTTAGATAATAAAAACAAATAGATTAAAATATAGTACTATTTCAATTTGAAAATAAATGTGATTTTTTAGTTGAGAAGTGACACATATTACTTCATGATTAGAGCTCAATATCTTAATGTTTGGTGGAGCCCACAACTTAGATATTTGGTGGAACTCACAACTTAGGCTGAAGGGAGTGGGGCGGTTTCTCAGGCGAACCACCCCTGAAACGCCCCTGGGTCGCCGGCCACACTCCCCCCCCCCCCAGGCGATCCTCACTCCAGGCGACCTATTTGAGTCGCCGGCTCATCTGTACTTTCCTTTGCATTGCAAGTGAAAAAATGGAATAAACTATTATTATATAAGGAAAGAGGAGAATCTTTCCTACTATTAAATAATACTCCCTACCTACCACATTTATTGAAATACGGAGCATCTGTTATTATATAAGCTAGGTCGCCGGGAACACCACTCCCCCTTTTTTTTGAGGCTACCCAACATGCTGACTCAGCGCCACGTGTCGCGAGTTGCCCCTTAGTTGGGTAGCCCCACTCCCTTCAGTCTTAAATGTTTTATATAATAGTATAGATAAGTTAGCAATTAAAATGCGCGCGAACCCATTAGTCATTTGCGTATATACTTCCTTTAGTCCGAAGATGAGATGTCTGGTAGTAGTTTGCTTAAGAGCATTGGGTATGGTCCTTGTCGTGCTTAGCCATAGTGATGTGTGTGACACTCCCAAAATCACATTATTCGCGGAAGCATACAATTTGGGGTGCTACGAGGTTGATAATCGTCACACAAGATATAGTGAACGGATTAAAAATCCGTTTTAAAATATATTACATAAGTCAAGTCATGTAGCGATACATAAAAACCATTTCAGATGAAAATGAAGCCCATTTAAACAAAAGGTCCAGTTGTCAGAGTAAACGCATTAAAAACATTTCCATCATTTATTGTGACCGACGCCATGCACTGCTTCCGGCTAAACGTACCTCAGTTTCCTGAGAAAAACATGCTAAAGTCAGCTAACGCTGGTGAGTTCATAGGTTTAAATAAATAGCACACATGGACCAATAGCAATATCATAAAACAAATCAGCAGATACACGCTATCAGTAATGCAAACACTAAGCCTCATCCTACCAAAACTAAGACAATGCAGCACGTCTAGCGTTAGCAAATAAATAAGGGTGCCCGCGAGTGTTAATCCCTAGACACCCGGCTAAAAACCCGAATGGTATACGTTCGCCTTGGCTATGCCGAGCCAACCGAACAGGGACGTCACTCCCAATAGATCTATTTATAACAACCGGCTTCCCATCAGGAATTAACGGCAGATGATAGTGGGCACAAAATGGGATTCAGCAAACTTAGGTTTCTGCATACTAGTGTGATCTTAAAAGCAACTTCAATTTTGGTCCATGAAAACAGTTTTGCATGTTTCTCACCCCAAGCTTATAAAACCAAAAATCGTATAAAAATATGGGGCTATAAACTCACCTTTCAAATACAGCAATTCAGCAATCAATCAAAATAATGCAACCGCGCCGATCAGCACCCTAAATTAGTACGGTAAGTCTTAGCAAAACGTTCGTGTCTCAAGTGTCTTTTATTTTATTTGAAAAGTTTTACGTTTGACCTGTGCTCGTGTATTTCTTGCTTGCTGTGTGGTAAAGTATATTTCGAAACGATCTATTTTTATAACTCTTTGGGGGTAGCTCATGGTGAAAATGCATGGTGGGAATACGTAACGGAACATCCGTGCTAGTATTCGCAACTTAACGTGCAACCGTTATATATATATATATATATATATATATATATATATATATATATATATATATATATATATATATATATACTCATACTTTACATATATATATACATATATACTTTATAAATTCATCTCTCATATATTGTAATTATAAAGATTAATTAAATCCGTTTTGAAGATTGGTTAATAAAATATATAGTTAGTGAAAATCATTATGTTTAGAAACATCGTTTATTATTTTTATTATAAGAAAACAAGTTTTGTTAAGTAATTCCATAAAGTTTTCTTAAGTTAGCGTTTTCACAAAAATATTCTAAGTGTTGGATTTTTAGAAAATTTAGGCATAACCCATTCGTTTATACAACGTTTCCATTTATCTCACGTGTTGCAAACTTTTCTTCAAATACTTCGCTAACTAGTTATAAGTGCAAAATACTTTTAGTGACATATATGTCAAGTGTCGTGAATATGTATTCGTAGTTATATTGTTCGTTATCTTAACTTTTAAGTATTATCACTAAATTTCGACACGAAGTCAATATTTCTTCAAAAAGTCAACAAAAGCCAATCTCAATATCATTTTAGTAAAAATGTCAATTTTTACCCTTTTGGAGACTAAGCGTCTCAAAACAAGTCCAAAAATAGTTATCGTTATATTTATCGCGTCGTTAAACATTATTAACTACGGCGAGTCGGAAAATATTCCAAAAATCAAATTTATCATTTTTATTTATAAATTGGGCCGAAACTATCAAAATAAGCCCAATTACCATTTTTGACCCAAAACACATTTTTAGTTATAACGTATATATCGACACGTTACTAGAAATCATTTTACTCGTTCAATACATCTGTTTGGTCAAAAAGTCAAACTTTCAAAATTGTCCATGGGCTTCGGCCCAACAGTAAAATCGTGGGCTTTTTGGCCCAAAAAGCCATTTAGTAAAATTTGTATTTATTTGGTACTTATTAGTTATTTTTAGTTAACAAATACACTTTATACTTATCAAATAAGCTCTTATAATTAAGCTCTTTAGTCAAAAAGTCAACCTTGACCAGGCTACTGTTCATTCGAACCATTTAATGCATCTCAACTTATTTTCACCTTTTAACTAATTATTTTTAGTAACTTATAACTTATTAAATAAGCTAATCTAAATAAACACTTTACTATATTTTTTCACCATTTCACCACTTGAGCCAAAATTTTATGTTTATCAAAACCTCAATAGTCTCATATTTTATTTAGGCCGAACACTATATGTGCTCAAAATTTCAATATAGTGCTTAAATTAGTGTAAAATCCATAACTAGTGTTTGTATCCTCAAACTAGCACCATATGTAACAAGATTTACCACACAAGCAAGAAATCTACTAATTAACTCATATTCATCATAAAAGTCGAGCACTATGTAACAAAGATCAAACCCTAGCTTTTATCATATTATCAAAACATGCACATTTAACACTTTTAAACATCACTATACACCAAATAAACAAGAGATAAACAAGTTTAGAAAAATTTTAAGAATCCTTACAATGCTATGAAGTTATACGTGTGATAGGAGGAACAAAGACACCCAAAACCTTGCTAGTTTAACCCAAATCCAACTCCAAATTACCCAAAACCTTTGCAAACACCTTTGATCTTGAATCTTTTGTAGAGAAAATTTTGTAGAAATGTGTTGTGTGTTATGGTTGGCGTCAAAATGAGGCTAGAAAAAGAGATGAGAAAATTTATTTTTGGCAACATTTAGTGATAAGGTCCTAAAAATCCAAAAAGTAATACACTATATTTAGTATGTTTAGATTACATTTAAGATAGATGTGATTTTGTCCCATGTGATTGCTAGGGGCCGGTTATGGGTTTAATTGGGAAAGGGTAAAATAGTTTTGATCCCGCTTTGGTGTATAGTGTGTCGGTTTAAGTTAAAAAGTTACCGTAAAGTCCCGGTTTGACTTTTTGGACCCGATAACGTAAAATAAAGTTTTTAACCACGTTTTCATCAGAAATCTAATAAAATGTCATTACTGACTCAAAAACATATTTATTTGACCTTTACCATATGTACTGTGCTGTCGGTACGCGCGTGCGGTTATTTTTCAGAAAAATGCGAGAAAGCTCTCAGTAAATTATAATACTTGTCAGTAACTATCAGAAATGTGATAATTTAACTTTACTGACAAAAATAAACTTTTTCTGTAGTGACTGTAAGCTACAGTATGCTGGGACAGCTCCCAAAAATGCTTAAAAATACTCAGAAACATGCAAATGCGCATAGAAATGCTTAGCTTAAAAATAATTAATACTCATATAATATTAATTAGCAACGTGAAAATTACCATTTGTCACAGTCTCCCCATCTAATCGGGAAATCCGTCTCGGATTTCAATTGACGCCACTCTTGGTTTTCGAAAAAAGATGAGGGTATTTTCGTTTGATCTCGTCCTCTCACTCCCAGGTGTATTCGGGGCCTTTGCGAGAGTTCCATCGGACCTTCACAATTGGGATACGACTCTGCTTTAGTCGTTTCACTTCCCGGTCCATGATTTCAATCGGTTCTTCAATAAAATTTAACCTCTCATCAAGCTGGATTTCATCCAAAGGAATAACTGCGCTTTCATCGGATAAACACTTCTTCAAATTGCTGACGTGAAAAAACGTTATGCACAGCACTGAGCTCAGATGGCAGTTCGAGTCGGTAGGCTACCGGCCCGATCTTATCAAGGATCTCAAAAGGTCCTATATAGCGAGGGTTCAATTTACCACGCTTGCCAAATCTGATCACGCCTTTCCATGGCGAGACCTTCAACATTACTTTATCTCCCACTTGAAACTCAAGGGGTTTTCGCCTCTTATCAGCATAGCTTTTCTGACGGTCACGAGCCGCCTGCATTCGGTTCTTAATCTGTACAATCTTTTCAGTAGTCTCGTGGACTAGCTCTGGCCCGGTAAGTTGGCTCTCTCCAACTTCCGCCCAACAAATCGGCGATCTGCACTTACGTCCATAAAGTGCTTCATACGGTGCAGCTTTAATGCTGGTGTGATAGCTGTTGTTATAGGAAAATTCGACTAAAGGCAAATGCCTGTCCCAGCCGTTTCCGAAATCAATTACACAGGCTCTTAACATGTCCTCTAATGTCTGAATGGTTCTTTCACTCTGACCATCCGTTTGGGGATGATATGCCGTACTCATATCGGGTTTGGTTCCTAATGCATCCTGAAGCGACTTCCAAAAATTTGACGTGAATCGACTGTCTCTATCAGAGATAATAGAAACAGGCACACCATGCCTTGCAACAATTTCCTTAACATATAAACGCGCGAGTTTATCCATTTCAATTTTCTCCGCTATAGGAAGAAAATGCGCTGATTTTGTGAGACGGTCAACGATTACCCAAATCGTGTCGTAACCACTCGATGTCCTAGGCAATTTTGTTATAAAATCCATAGTAATGCGCTCCCATTTCCATTCCGGAATTTCAGGTTGAACAAGCAGACCGGACGGTCTTTGGTGTTCTGCCTTAACCTTCGAGCACGTTAGGCACTTGCTGACATATTCTGCTATATCGGCCTTCATGTTTGGCCACCAATACAACTTTTTCAGGTCTAAATACATCTTGTCAGATCCTGGGTGAATGGAGTACTTGGACTTATGGGATTCGTGCATAATAAAATCACGAATTCCTCCATACAATGGAATCCAATACCTGTCTCCATAACGCAAAATCCCATCGGATCTTTTTACTAATCCATTCTCAAGTTCTGGCATTCTGTGAATCTTTTCACTAGGTCGGTTTTCATCTTTGAGTGCCTCATCCTGAGCCTCAAGAATTTTTGCTGGAAGCGGCGAATTAATCGTCATCCCTAACGATCTAACCCTAAGAGGTTTGATCCGTTCTTTTCTGCTAAAGGCGTCGGCAACAACATTTGCCTTGCCTGGGTGATAACGGATTTCACAATCATAATCGCTAAGCAACTCCAACCATCGGCGCTGTCTCATGTTCAGCTCCTTCTGGTTCAAAATATGTTGTAGACTCTTGTGATCAGTACACACTACGCAGTTAGTTCCATAAAGGTAGTGTCTCCAAATTCTCAGTGCAAACACGACTGATCTTAATTCTAGGTCGTGGGTTGTGTAGTTTTTCTCATGGGTTTTCAGCTGTCGAGAAGCGTATGTTATTAACTTCTCTCTTTGCATCAACACGACTCCCAAACCTTTGTGTGATGCGTCACAATACACAACAAAATCTTCGCTACCCTCGGGTAAAGCTAAAATAGGCGCACTACACAATTTTTCCTTAAGGAGTAGAAAAGCTTCTTCCTCATCATTTCCCCAGTCGTATTTCACATTCTTTTGAGTCAATTTCGTCAACGGTTTAGCTATCTTAGATGTAACACCCCGACCCGACAAGGGTAAAGATGTCACAATAATGGTTTCATATCAGAACAAACACAAGCATATGACATAAATAATACAATTGAATTTCAATGGTTACAATGGAAAATCTAAAACTACAAGGTTACAAATGAGAAATACAATAATTACTAGTCTAAATATAGGCTCTTCTAGTCATCTCTAATCCAATTAGCTAGTAAGGTCTTCTAAGTCCAAGATACTCTCCACTCATACCTAGCTTCCAACTAAAACCTGCCGCAGGAAAAGAAATGCGGCTGAGCTACGAAAGCTTAGTGAACAGATATAAAGGTAACAAAGCAGTAATAGGAAATTATGAAAAGTAAATGAAGTACGATCAATAAGAGTTAAGGCATAAGTAAAGGACAAGAGTAAAGAAAAAGGTTAGGAACAGTAATCCTCCACGAGCCAAGTCAAATCAAGTAAACAAGTATACATGTATACGGAGGGGTGACCTCGGTATACCAAGTATAATATGAGGGGATACCTCCAAGGGGTGGAGTCATGAGCTCCCAAGAGGTGAAAGACGTGTATCGCACACACCCATCAGTCACCTAATATAACAAGTAATATAATCAAACAAGTCAAGTCAAGTCAAGTCAAATCTAGGATGCATCCATACGCCCCAGGTGGCCAAAGTCTGCCTCTACATAACAAATCAAATCAAGTCAGGGACGGGATAGGACATCACTCTCCTACCCTAGAGTCATGCCATCGGTGCATCAATGACATGGACATGAAACCCTCATGCCTAGTAGTGGCTCGTAGTCTCAAACTGTGGGTCAAGGGTCAAGTATCAAGTATCAAGTGGACCAAGTATCAAGTATCAAGTATCAAATGTCAAGTATCAAGTATCAAGTGGTCCAAGTCAAGTATCAAGTGGTCCAAGTCAAGTATCAAGTGGTCCAAGTCAAATATCAAGTTTATGTCAAGGTTCATGTCAAGGTTCAAGACAAGAGATCATAGCAAGGATTCATAGCAAAGGTTCAAATCAAGTGGATCATATCAAAGGTTCACAATTCAAGGGAAGCATATCAAGGTTCAATGAAACAAGATAACAAAAGAGAGAGAGTTCATGAGAAACCTGGGAGAAGGTCAGAATATCTGTACCTTATTCGATAGCAAAACAAACTAAAGATAACTCACGAGACACCGGGTCACTCCCACTTCATGGAACCTATACGAATTAATAATCATATATTACTTTAAGTCCAATTTAATTAAGTTACTCTTTTGAGTATACTTTCCCTTTTTAGCAGGTTTCCCGAATTAGTAAGTTTCCATATTTAGGAGGTTTCCGTATTAAGAATATTCAAGGTTATCATTTACTAAGTTTAAAGTGTCAAATGTGGCAATATCAGTAGTTTAGGGTTCATAATGATATTTACATAAGTTTAAGGTTCATAATGCGGTTTTCATAATTTCAGGGTTTATTATGTAATTATGTCAAGTTTAAGGGTTATAGTGTCCTTATGATAAGATTAGGGTATAAAATGTAAATATTATCAAGTTACAGGTTTTTACAAGTTAAGTCCTTTAGTTTTAGAAAGGTGACAATTTAACCCTTTAGTTTAGAAAAATAAACACATAACACCTTTTAAATCCTTTTTAACCCTTTACAGTTTTTTTAAGTACGAATTTGTTACGTTTTCTCTAATTTGTGAATCATATGAGAACTCAGAAATAAAATCTCCAAAAATTCCCAGAGATACTTCAATGTCTTAAGTATTTTACCTAATTTTTCCAGATTTTATTAAGTAGTAAATCTATGGATTAAAAATCACTTAAGCCAACTCGTTCAGAATTCTAAACAGTTTTAACATACGAAAATTTTGTAATCTGTAACCCCTTCAGAAAAATTCAGAAAAATCTATAAAAATTCCAGTAATTAATAGACATATGAAATATTACTCAGTTCAAAGTTCATCTTCTAATTCGACATGGTTTGAAAATTAAAATTCAAAAACACCAACTGTTTTTCCAGACATACGAATTCAGTTTGACACTTTAACTTCTAAAAATCAAAAAGTTGCCTTCCACACCTCTAAAAATTACAAGGTTAATTTTCCCAGAAAGCTATATTCCTGAACTTATTTATAGACTCAAGAAACACCCAAAAATACGTCCAAATCATATTTAAACAATCAAAACAATTCGGCCAAATTTACTAGACAGCAAACTCTTTCATAATTTCATGTAATCTTTTAGGGTTTTGATATTCCAACCATTATTCCAAACGAAGAATCAAGAATACCACAAGAGCAAATCACCACGCCTCTTCTTCCTTCCTTCATGTGGTACGATCGGCAAAGAATCAAAACAAGAAAGAATGGGTCGATTAGGGTTTGTTCAAGAATTCAATGGATTAAATAAGAGGTGTATTCAATTACCTTTGAAGATATGAATGGAACAATGATCAATATTGAAAGCCTTCTTCTTCCTTTCTATTCTTGATGTCGACAATAGCAAGTTTTAGGGTTTGCTTTTTATTATTATTTTTTTTTGATGAGCCGTGAGATTGGAGATATGGGAGGAGAGAAAACCGTATAATTAGATGGAGGGGTTTATGGGAAGACCAAAATTAAGGGAATTGATTTAATAGTTTACCAAAATTAGCTCAATCACGTACTAGGACTAGATTCAAGACCGTATTCGTTTGTATGTACACATATGGATCGACTAGGCATTTAAAATGTGTAACAATATTTTAATTGTGTATAACATAAGTTTTAATATTCGCATTACGTTCATATGTTCAAATATTGGCGTGTTATATACTTAGGTTAAGTTCACTTATTTAATTTTCATGAGTTCTTAAAAGTTTAAAATTCAGAGGGTATTTTAGTCATTTCAGATCATATAAATTTTCGGTTTTACAACTTCTTCCCCTCTAAAAGAAAATTTTGGTCCTCGAAATTTGAAGTTGCAAGGTTAGACGAAGTCGTAACAAATCGCAAAAGATCGTCACAAACATTCTCACGCCCGGGGAGGTTCTTCCAAAAAGGATCTTCAAACCAAATAATTTCTCATGACCCAATCAAAACAAGGTGGGTTCAAATTCCTCAGAAGGAGACAAATTAGGTTGATTCTGATAAAAAGGCCCATGCAATATAAAATGGATGATAGGTGAATCTTTTGGAAAGCTCATATGGAATACGAACAAAATTTCAAATCAAATTAACTGTATCAACAGTAGAGAGCTCTACAAAGAGCTCAAGATTTATAACTGAGGTCAACAGAATGCAAAACGAGAGTTCAAACTCATCCAGATATCTAATGAACAAAGGCAGAGTATACGCATAGGTAGAATGAACCTAAAGTCTCACTAATCACGGATAATCCAATGGAGATCAAATTCTAAACTTCTTAGGTACTCCCCAAGATATCCTATGGCCACAATGAGTGCACTTTATATGGTGTAAGTATTATCACGTTGATCAGGCGTCATAATACTAGCACCACATAAATATGCCTTCATGATGATCATACTTTATCTCGAGTCGTGAGCAAAACAACCTATCTTAATCCACCTAGTACTTCTACAGTCTCAGAGGTCAACAAAATCAAATGTCATAGTCAAGAGGGAAAACAAAACTACTCGCAAGAGTATCGGAATCCCAGATTGCCTAGCAGAAGTAAGGTACGCCGTACACAAGCATCAGATCTTCCACAATTCGCCAAAATTCCCCAAAACAAAGCCATCATCGAACATACGAAAAATAACCACGGAACTGAAATGCTTCTAGGGAACTTAAATCATTAGAGGATTTTATTACTATATAACGAAGCTTAAGTGAGTCAACGGAAGTGAAAGTTAGTCGCCAATAACTTCGGCCTTCACATAATCAATTCTTCCAAACATAAAAGGTCTGTTTCAAAAATCCGTTCATTCAAAACATCCAATCTCTTCAAGTCCGGTTAATCTGTCTTCGTTTGTCCATCAATCTGGAAGTTGAAACAAAATCGTGAACTTGTGTCTGGTTCATCAAGCTTCCTGCAGTTCTTCTTGGAATGTGATGGAGTAATGTGAATTTCTGGCACGATCTTTAAAATCCCTTCATCATCCAGTCTGCTTCCGCTCTCAATTCATCTTAGTACAACCAAGATGAATAGGGAAGTGAGACTGCACGTCTTCATCAGTTCCCGGTTTGCCATCTTGACTAGATCTCTCTTTTTTTTTTTTTTTTTTTTTTTTTTTTTTTTTTTTTTTTTTTTTTTCTTCTGCATCGCCAACACTTCTGCCTTGTAAGGAATGTCTTCACTCTTCAGGGTAGCCACCGTTGTTGTCAACTCCAGGTCAGGCAGTGAAGTAATTCTTCTGATATGGTTCTAGTTGTCTTGATGCATACGCAAAACCTTCTGTGCAGCAAGGGAGTATAACCGAGTCTCTTTCTGAAATGTCCCAAAATTGGTTCCGCCTAAAGGTATGGAAGCTAATTTCTATTTCAGCTTTTCCAAAACTCCATTCTCAATCAAACTAAGCTGTTTCTCTCTGTTCATGAAATTTATCACTGGTAACGCAAGGTGTAAACATCTTCCAGAATTCTTCTGCAAAGTTCGAAAGATTTCAGTTCTCCATTCTTTTATCGGTCTTGACCACTTGGTGATAGTTTCAAAACTTGCGGGATTTAAAGAGATATCCTCAATTAAGAACACCGTTGTCTCAACAATTATCAATCTCCCAGAATGCACAAATGATCGTCAAATTTCTAACAAAGTGCAAAAATGATTTTCATGCTCTTCCTCGTCTCCGAATGTACTATTAAGTCATACAATGACCATTTGCCCAAGTACTCACGAGAAAACATCATTAATCAAATTCACAAAATAGTCAGAGCTTCAGCTAATACTATTAGCGTCACTAACCGTCACAGCAGTCGTTACGAATACGGAAGGCGATTCCAAGAATAACCTCAATTCATACTTCCATCTGAAGGAAACTTCGCGCTCTGAAATTGAACAGATACATAGTCGTTTCAGGGTGGAGAAATAATGGTTCCTAACAGCAATACGGTTCAGCTTCCAGTAATCAATACATATCCCCTGTCACCATCCTTCTTTATCGCGAATGAAACTGAAACACGCCCAGAAGATACACTTAAGAAAACTCACTTCCTGGTCTTCGGTTGCTGCTCTTTCCGGTTGTTCAAATCAACTGGTATGATCCCGGACACATCTGAAATACATCTTCGCTTGGTGACTAGACATTCTCTCCGTATCATGTCAAATCCTACTTCACACTCCGGTGGAAAAAACTTGGTGGTTCAACCAGGAATCATATTCAGAAAACTCAGGGTGCCAAATAACTCTCAAGATAAGGTTCATTCATTGGTGTACGAAATGGGTTCTAGGAAAACTTCATAACCGCGAAAGTAACATACGAGTCTCCAGAGTAATAGTGATAGCCAAAAGTTTAACAATCGGTAATCATGGTAGGGAGTTCAAAATTGTTTCAAACGCCAAAGGTGAGACATAGGAGGATAGTTGTCAATATTTTGAATGCTCAATCAACCAATCCCTTATCAGAATAAAATCGAAGTTAGCTATCCAAAGAAGACGGATCAACAAAGCAAATCTTATCGGTTCAAAAGCAAGAGGAAAACATTCTTATACTCGGGGTTAAACAACCACAAGACTTCTCATAGGGACAGAGATGGGTAAGACGAAATCAAATAGCATCGGAAGATTCATAGATGCTTATCAATAGCAAGAGACAAATAACAGAATGTATCAAGTACGTCATCGCCATGGAGATTTTCAGAATGCCCGAAGAGGTGTCAAAATGATTAACAAAAGGATCAGAGGTCAGAGTCGGAATCTGAAGATAAGGATCAAATAGTGTCAGGCAATTACTATGCAATTCTCAATGCCTTCAAGATTTATTTAGGTTTCAAAATCTTAGGTGGTGCAAAGCATAAGCTTTCAATCTCCAAAAGTGATCTCAACAGGCCTTAACCAAAAGCAAGACACGAATCAGAGAGATGCGGAAGCAAAGATAATTAAGCAAATGCCTTATAGTCTACCCATTCCTCACTGGTCAAAACTTAAGTTCACATAGGGAAATCCTAAAGCAAGTTCTCAAGGTGTTCTCCTATGTTCTTACAGTGGAAGCCTAATGGTCCAAAACTCACAGGTCAAGGGTAAATGTATTACGAGTCGCAGCCTGTTCTCTGATACCATAAATTGTAACACCCCGACCCGACAAGGGTAAAGATGTCACAATAATGGTTTCATATCAGAACAAACACAAGCATATGACATAAATAATACAATTGAATTTCAATGGTTACAATGGAAAATCTAAAACTACAAGGTTACAAATGAGAAATACAATAATTACTAGTCTAAATATAAGCTCTTCTAGTCATCTCTAATCCAATTAGCTAGTAAGGTCTTCTAAGTCC
This sequence comes from Artemisia tridentata subsp. tridentata, assembly GCA_021014915.2. NCBI lineage: Eukaryota > Viridiplantae > Streptophyta > Magnoliopsida > Asterales > Asteraceae > Artemisia > Artemisia tridentata. The sequence goes on along the minus strand of CP139502.1, from coordinate 106,326,611 downwards.
AAGATACTCTCCACTCATACCCAGCTTCCAACTAAAACCTGCCGCAGGAAAAGAAATGCGGCTGAGCTACGAAAGCTCAGTGAACAGATATAAAGGTAACAAAGCAGTAATAGGAAATTATGAAAAGTAAATGAAGTACGATCAATAAGAGTTAAGGCATAAGTAAAGGACAAGAGTAAAGAAAAAGGTTAGGAACAGTAATCCTCCACGAGCCAAGTCAAATCAAGTAAACAAGTATACATGTATACGGAGGGGTGACCTCGGTATACCAAGTATAATATGAGGGGATACCTCCAAGGGGTGGAGTCATGAGCTCCCAAGAGGTGAAAGACGTGTATCGCACACACCCATCAGTCACCTAATATAACAAGTAATATAATCAAACAAGTCAAGTCAAGTCAAGTCAAATCTAGGATGCATCCATACGCCCCAGGTGGCCAAAGTCTGCCTCTACATAACAAATCAAATCAAGTCAGGGACGGGATAGGACATCACTCTCCTACCCTAGAGTCATGCCATCGGTGCATCAATGACATGGACATGAAACCCTCATGCCTAGTAGTGGCTCGTAGTCTCAAACTGTGGGTCAAGGGTCAAGTATCAAGTATCAAGTGGACCAAGTATCAAGTATCAAGTGTCAAGTATCAAGTGGACCAAGTATCAAGTGGTCCAAGTCAAGTATCAAGTGGTCCAAGTCAAGTATCAAGTGGTCCAAGTCAAATATCAAGTTTATGTCAAGGTTCAAGTCAAGGTTCAAGACAAGAGACCATAGCAAGGGTTCATAGCAAAGGTTCAAATCAAGTGGATCATATCAAAGGTTCACAATTCAAGGGAAGCATAGCAAGGTTCAATGAAACAAGATAACAAAAGAGAGAGAGTTCATGAGAAACCTGTGAGAAGGTCAGAATATCTGTACCTTATTCGATAGCAAAACAAACTAAAGATAACTCACGAGACACCGGGTCACTCCCGCTTCATGGAACCTATACGAATTAATAATCATATATTACTTTAAGTCCAATTTAATTAAGTTACTCTTTTGAGTATACTTTCCCTTTTTAGCAGGTTTCCCGAATTAGTAAGTTTCCATATTTAGGAGGTTTCCGTATTAAGAATATTCAAGGTTATCATTTACTAAGTTTAAAGTGTCAAATGTGGCAATATCAGTAGTTTAGGGTTCATAATGATATTTACATAAGTTTAAGGTTCATAATGCGGTTTTCATAATTTCAGGGTTTATTATGTAATTATGTCAAGTTTAAGGGTTATAGTGTCCTTATGATAAGATTAGGGTATAAAATGTAAATATTATCAAGTTACAGGTTTTTACAAGTTAAGTCCTTTAGTTTTAGAAAGGTGACAATTTAACCCTTTAGTTTAGAAAAATAAACACATAACACCTTTTAAATCCTTTTTAACCCTTTACAGTTTTTAAGTACGAATTTGTTACGTTTTCTCTAATTTGTGAATCATAAGAGAACTCAGAAATAAAATCTCCAAAAATTCCCAGAGATACTTTAATGTCTTAAGTATTTTACCTAATGTTTCCAGATTTTATTAAGTAGTAAATCTATGGATTAAAAATCACTTAAGCCAACTCATTCAGAATTCTAATCAGTTTTAACATACGAAAATTTTGTAATCTGTAACCCCTTCAGAAAAATTCAGAAAAATCTATAAAAATTCCAGTAATTAATAGACATATGAAATATTACTCAGTTCAAATTTCATCTTCTAATTCAACATGGTTTGAAAATTAAAATTCAAAAACACCAACTGTTTTTCCAGACATACGAATTCAGTTTGACACTTTAACTTCTAAAAATCAAAAAGTTGCCTTCCACACCTCTAAAAATTACAAGGTTAATTTTCCCAGAAGGCTATTTCCTTGAACTTATTTATAGACTCAAGAAACACCCAAAAATACGTCCAAATCATTTTTAAACAATCAAAACAATTCGGCCAAATTTACTGGACAGCAAACTGTTTCATAATTTCATGTAATCTTTTAGGGTCTTGATATTCCAACCATTAGTTCTTGCTACAAAACAATTATAATTGATTCTTACATGATCTTAACATATTCATAGCCATCATTAACACAACCAAAAATTATAGATCGATCCATATTAGTATCCGTATTAGTGTGTTCATATTCATTATTTCATGTAGTAGGGTTGTTATTTTATGTGATTCTCATTCTAACATTTTATGTGATATTATAATCGACTAGATCATCATAATAGCAGCAAGAATCAAACGAGGAGATAAAATTACCCTCGAAGGCCAAACGAAGAATCAAGAATACCACAAGAGCAAATCACCACGCCTCTTCTTCCTTCCTTCATGTGGTACGATCGGCAAAGAATCAAAACAAGAAAGAATGGGTCGATTAGGGTTTGTTCAAGAATTCAATGGATTAAATAAGAGGTGTATTCAATTACCTTTGAAGATATGAATGGAACAATGATCAATATTGAAAGCCTTCTTCTTCCTTTCTCTTCTTGATGTCGACAATAGCAAGTTTTAGGGTTTGCTTTTTTTTTTTTTTTTTTTTTTTTTTTTTTTTGATGAGCCGTGAGATTGGAGATATGGGAGGAGAGAAAACCGTATAATGAGATGGAGGGGTTTATGGGAAGACCAAAATTAAGGGAATTGATTTAATAGTTTACCAAAATTAGCTCAATCACGCACTAGGACTAGATTCAAGACCGTATTCGTTTGTATGTACACATATGGATCGACTAGGCATTTAAAATGTGTAACAATATTTTAATTGTGTATAACATAAGTTTTAATATTCGCATTACGTTCATATGATCTTAAATCGTTCAAATATTGGCGTGTTAGATACTTAGGTTAAGTTCACTTATTTAATTTTCATGAGTTCTTAAAAGTTTAAAATTCAGAGGGTATTTTAGTTATTTCAGATCATATAAATTTTGGGTTTTACATTAGAGAATCCCTCTATAAATCTTCTGTAATAACCGGCAAGTCCTAAAAATTGTCGGATTTCCGTCGGCGTTGTGGGCGTTGCCCAATCCTTAATGGCCTCAATCTTAGCAGGATCTACGTGAATCCCTTGCTTATCGATCACATGTCCAATAAATTGCACGGTCGATATCCAAAATTCACACTTCGAAAACTTAGCATATAACTCTTCCTTTTTCAATAATTCCAGAATTAGCTTGAGATGTTCCTCATGCTCTTGCTCATTCTTGGAATATATCAAGATATCGTCAATGAACACTATCACAAATTTGTCCAAATACGGCTTACACACACGATTCATGAGATCCATGAATACTGCTGGTGCATTTGTCAAGCCGAATGGCATAACTTGAAATTCATAATGGCCATATCGGGTTCGGAATGCGGTCTTCGGGATATCCTCTTCCCGGACTCGAAGTTGGTGATAACCCGATCTCAAGTCTATCTTAGAATAAACCGATGATCCCTGCAACTGATCAAACAAATCGTCTATCCTCGGGAGTGGGTATCTATTCTTAATGGTTAGCTTATTCAGTTCCCGATAGTCTATACACATCCTGAAGGATCCATCCTTTTTCTTAACAAACAAAACAGGAGCTCCCCAAGGCGATGAACTCGGTCTAATGAAACCTTTTCCAGATAATTCAGCTAATTGATCTGACAATTCTTGTAATTCCGTAGGTGCTAAACGATAGGGTGCTCGCGCTACAGGCGCGGCTCCTGGCACTAATTCGATGTGGAATTCGATTTGTCTGGCCGGTGGAAGTCCCGGTAAGTCCTCTGGAAAGACCTCTAGAAAATCCCTTACGATTGGCACATCTTCCAACCTTTTCTCTCCAGGTTCCTTTTCTTTCTTTTCCGTGACATGAGCTAAAAAGAGATAGCATCCCTTCTCGATGTACTTCTGCACCTTCGTACACGAGATGAGATGATTGCCAATCTTGACGAACGCGCACGATCAGAACGGTCACCTTCAACAATCAGAACTTCGTTCCCATAGGGAACTCTAACGATTTTCTCATCACAAACGATGACGGCATGATATTTCGATAACCAATCCATTCCTATGATGACGTCAAAACTACCTAATTCCACTGGCATCAGATCAATGTTGAAAGGACGATTCAACAAGTTTAGAGTGCAACCCCTGATGATGGTACCTACTCTTTCTAGATTTCCGTTTGCTAATTCTACGTCAAAGGCATTATCTAAGGTGGTCGGGGCTATGTCAAGTAAAGGACTAAAATTGGTTGATACAAAACTTCTATCTGCTCCCGTATCGAAAAGTACTGAAGCATAACGATTATTTAAGAGAAACATACCCGTCACCACGTTCGGGTCGTCCTGTGCTTCTCTTCGGCCTACGGCATAAACTCTTCCACGAGCCCTTCCTTCATTTCCCTGATTCCCATTGTTAATCATTGCCACCTGGTTCCCTGGTCTACCACCGTTTCCTTGGTTTTGGGGCTTATTGCACTCATTCCGATAATGACCTTTTTCACCACACCCAAAGCAGGTGACATCCACCTTACGATTGTAGGCTGGTGCTGCTTGTACTGTGCCTAGTGGTCTTGATCTGCAGTTCTTTGTTATGTGTCCTATCCTCTGGCAATTGTTACACTTCACAGTGCACTGTCCCCTGTGATGTAACTTACAGCGGTTACAAAAAGGCGTATTCTTATCATAACCCTTCTTGTCTCCTGAACCAATTGCATAAACCTTGCCTCCATTCTGCTTTTTGTTTTAAGAGCTGTTGTTGTTACCCTTGGAGTGATCTTCCCACTTCCTTTTGTGGTCAGTACTCTTCTCTGGAATATCCTCCAGTTCCTGATCCATTAACTTGTTTGCCGTCTCCATGGTCTCATGAAGATCTATAGCTCTCGAGGTAATCACATCACCTCTTATGGATTTCGGCAAACCACCGATATACCTTTTAATCAATCTGGCTTCCGTCTGAACCATTTCTGGACATAGCAAAGCCAACTCCTGAAACCTCTGGTTGTAAGCAACGATGTCGTTGTTTTGCACCTTCAAATTCCAAAACTCAATTTCTAACTTCTTAATCTCATTTCGTGGGTAATACTTCCTAATTACTAGTTCCTTAAAGTCTTCCCAAAGCATGGCATAAGCATCCTCCATATTAGCAGACTTCATGTAGTTGTTCCACCAGGTCAAAGCGGAATCCATGAAAGTGAATGACGCAAACTTAACCCTGTCATTCTCATGACATCCACTGATATGAAATACGATCTCAAGTTTCTCAATCCATCTAGTCAAACCAACGGCTCCTTCTGTTCCTCCAAATCCTCCAACCATGATTTTTCAGAACTCAGCGTAAGTACAACCTCGGCTGTTGTTTACTGGTCTAGATGTTCCGGTTTTGGTGGTCGAATTGGTCACAGCTGCGAAAGCGGCTGCCACACGGTCAGCAACAAGTTGATCCAGTGTTGCTTGATTCATTGTTGGGGTAGCAGTTGCGGCCCTAGTTGGTGCCTCTTCCTCTGCTGTTTGAACCGGTGTGTTAGCAGGTCGTCCTCGTGTGACTCTGATCGGGGCAGTGGGTTCAACAGTCTTTCCCCTCACTGACCTTGTCTGAATGGGTGTGTTAGCGGGTTGTCCTCGTGTGGCTCTGGTTGACTTTCGTTTTGGTGCCATTTATCTGCATCACAAAAGATGGCGATAAATGAGATCTTTGGTTATGGGAAAATAAGTTATACGGATACGTGAATAGCGAAAACAAATACAAGAATAAAGTCAACCACAGAGGAACAACGAAAGAAGGAAAGAAAAAAAAAATATAAATCGGATAGAAAGACTAAGCTTGTTATATATATCAAAAGATGAAGGTTTACAAAATTACAAGCTCGTCAATAGATAGTTCTAAGATACTACGGAGATACTATTAGTCCTAGGAATACATCATCACTACTACGAATCTAGGAATACATCATCACTGCTACTACATCTAGTGGTCGGTCCTAGCAATGCGTAGCTCCTCAAATGCTCGGGTCAATCCTCCAATGGTGGTCTCTAGCTGGGCTACTCGGTCTCTAAGCTCTTGGTTCTCCCTCATCACTGAACCAATGATAATCTCAGCGGTCACAATCCTCTGCCACTGAGTACGATCGACTCCTCTAGCTCGTCGCAACATACCCTGAATCCTCTGCTGGCCTCTACCTAAACCAATGGCCCTAAAGTCCAAACCTCTAAGCTCCCTACCATGTAACCTCTCTAAAGCATCCAATCTAGCCCTCAATCCAATCATCACTCTACGGTCAGAATACAACTCTTCAAACAAAACACAAGCTGCCTGATCAATAGTCCCAATCCTCCTCTCCACAGTCTGAACACGCTCAGACTGCTCTAATCTCCCAAGCCGATCAGAATGAACATTAAGTAAACTTGCCTGGTTCGTCAGCTGAATCCAGATCTGATCTATCTCGGTAAGCTCAGGTTCTGTAAGTGGGGAACCTACTGGTGAAGGGAGTGGAGTAGGCATCGGAGATGGTGGTATAAAAGAAGGAGATGACGGTGTGTACTCTGGGCTAGCTGCACGTACACCCGCGCTAACATCACAAGTAATGTCCAACCACTGACTATCATCCAAACCCTGAATCTGTGCATCTCTCAAGCTCTGTCCAACCTCAAACAATCCCTGAACATCCTCCATGATACCTTTGCCATCCATCGGCATCCTAACCTGATCTATGTCCATAGGAGTATCCCTATCCCTATCATCCTCTAAACCCATAGAAGTGTGCTCAGCAGGTGCAGTCACAGTAGGAGTAGGCTCATCCTGAACCTGCTCTGGATCCTCCATTGGGTCCTCATCCTCATCCGAATAAGTCTCCACTGATCTCCTACGTCTCTGACTAGGTGGGGAATCATCTGGAGATAACATAGGTGACTGAGGTGGTGAATCAGTAGGAGTACCCATATAACCATAACGGGTCCTACTACGAGATGAAGTCAATACCGAAGATAACTGAAGACGACGTCCACGGACTCGCCTATATGATGCCCGACATCTGACAGGTGGAGCATCGAGATCATGCCGAGTAACGGTGTACAACTGAGCTGGTGATGAACGGTGTGCTGTGGTGGATCTGTGTAAATACGGCGAGATGGATACTGAAGTGATGTGTGCAGGCGGAACTGGAATAGATGGCTGAGCAGCAGCACGAATAACCTCCATCAGTGGGTCATCCATGAACGGAACTGGCTGCTGTGTCTGAGAAGTGAATCCAGTAGCATCTACCTCAGAGTGTGTGCCGAATGGGAGAGACATGGTCTGTGACAAATATAGTGCGACACGTATAAGTATATAGAAATTACTTATATCATATATGCTTAGTATATTATACTCAAATAGCATGCCAAAAACACTTAATCAAATAAAGCGAACAATGCTCAAATCAAATAAGCAACTAATGCTCAAATCATAGCAAGCTAAACTGGCAGGCATCTGGCGGTCATGATGGAAAGTTTTTCAAAATCGGTTATAGTTTAAGGGTTTTTATAAACCACGTTCTCTATAACCTAGGCTCTGAATACCAATCTGTAACACCCCCAAAATCACATTATTCGCGGAAGCATACAATTTGGGGTGCTACGAGGTTGATAAACATCACACAAGATATAGTGAACGGATTAAAAATCCGTTTTAAAATATATTACATAAGTCAAGTCATGTAGCAATACATAAAAACCATTTCAGATGAAAATGAAGCCCATTTAAACAAAAGGTCCAGTTGTCAGAGTAAACGCATTAAAAACATTTCCATCATTTATTGTGACCGACGCCATGCACTGCTTCCGGCTAAACGCACCTCAGTTTCCTGAGAAAAACATGCTAAAGTCAGCTAACGCTGGTGAGTTCATAGGTTTAAATAAATAGCACACATGGACCAATAGCAATATCATAAAACAAATCAGCAGATACACACTATCAGTAATGCAAACACTAAGCCTCATCCTACCGAAACTAAGACAATGCAGCACGTCTAGCGTTAGCAAATAAATAAGGGTGCCCGCGAGTGTTAATCCCTAGACACCCGGCTAAAAACCCGAATGGTATACGTTCGCCTTGGCTATGCCGAGCCAACCGAACAGGGACGTCACTCCCAATAGATCTATTTATAAACAACTGGCTTCCTATCAGGAATTAACGGCAGATGATAGTGGGCACAAAATGGGATTCAGCAAACTTAGGTTTCTGCATACTAGTGTGATCTTAAAAGCAACTTCAATTTTGGTCCATGAAAACAGTTTTGCATGTTTCTCACCCCAAGCTTATAAAACCAAAAATCGTATAAAAATATGGGGCTATAAACTCACCTTTCAAATACAGCAATTCAGCAATCAATCAAAATAATGCAACCGCGCCGATCAGCACCCTAAATTAGTATGGTAAGTCTTAGCAAAACGTTCGTGTCTCAAGTGTCTTTATTTTATTTGAAAAGTTTTACGTTTGACCTGTGCTCGTGTATTTCTTGCTTGCTGTGCGGTAAAGTATATTTCGAAACGATTTATTTTTATAACTCTTTGGGGGTAGCTCATGGTGAAAGTGCATGGTGGGAATACGTAACGGAACATCCGTGCTAGTATTCGCAATTTAACGTGCAACCGTTATATATATATAATATATATATATATATACATGTATATATATATAATATATATATATAAGTATATATATATACATGTATATATATATACATGTATATCTAATATATATATACATGTATATATATATACATGTATATATATATACATGTATATTATATATATATAATGTATATATATATATACATGTATATATATTATATATATATATATATATATATATAAATGTATATATATATATACATGTATATATATACATGTATATATATATATATATATAGTATATATATATATATACATATATATATATATACATATATATATATATACATATATATATATATATATATATATATATATATATATATATATATATACATATATATATATATATACATACATATATATATATATATATATATACATATATATATATATATATATATATATATATATATACATATATGTATATATACATATATATTTATATATACAATATATATATATAAACATATATATATATATATACATATATATATATATATGTATATATATATATATATATATATATATATATTATATATATATATATATATATATATATATATATATACTCATACTTTACATATATATATACATATATACTTTATAAATTCATCTCTCATATATTGTAATTATAAAGATTAATTAAATCCGTTTTGAAGATTGGTTAATAAAATATATAGTTAGTGAAAATCATTATGTTTAGAAACATCGTTTATTATTTTTATTATAAGAAAACAAGTTTTGTTAAGTAATTCCATAAAGTTTTCTTAAGTTAGCGTTTTCACAAAAATATTCTAAGTGTTGGATTTTTAGAAAATTTAGGCATGACCCATTCGTTTATACAACCATTCCATTTATCTCACGTGTTGCAAACTTTTCTTCAAATACTTCGCTAACTAATTATAAGTGCAAAATACTTTTAGTGACATATATGTCAAGTGTCGTGAATATGTATTCGTAGTTATATTGTTCGTTATCTTAACTTTTAAGTATTATCACTAAATTTCGACACGAAGTCAATATTTCTTCAAAAAGTCAACAAAAGCCAATCTCAATATCATTTTAGTAAAAATGTCAATTTTTACCCTTTTGGAGACTAAGCGTCTCAAAACAAGTCCAAAAATAGTTATCGTTATATTTATCGCGTCGTTAAACATTATTAACTACGGCGAGTCGGAAAATATTCCAAAAATCAAATTTATCATTTTTATTTATAAATTGGGCCGAAACTATCAAAATAAGCCCAATTACCATTTTTGACCCAAAACACATTTTTAGTTATAACGTATATATCGACACGTTACTAGAAATCATTTTACTCGTTCAATACATCCGTTTGGTCAAAAAGTCAAACTTTCAAAATTGTCCATGGGCTTCGGCCCAACAGTAAAATCGTGGGCTTTTTGGCCCAAAAAAACCATTTAGTCCAATTTGTATTTATTTGGTACTTATTAGTTATTTTTAGTTAACAAATACACTTTATACTTATCAAATAAGCTCTTATAATTAAGCTCTTTAGTCAAAAAGTCAACCTTGACCAGGCTACTGTTCATTCGAACCATTTAATGCATCTCAACTTATTTTCACCTTTTAACTAATTATTTTTAGTAACTTATAACTTATTAAATAAGCTAATCTAAATAAACACTTTACTATATTTTTCCACCATTTCACCACTTGAGCCAAAATTTTATGTTTTTCAAAACCCCAATAGTCTCATATTTTATTTAGGCCGAACACTATATGTACTCAAAATTTCAATACAGTGCTTAAATTAGTGTAAAATCCATAACTAGTGTTTGTATCCTCAAACTAGCACCATATGTAACAAGATTTACCACACAAGCAAGAAATCTACTAACTAACTCATATTCATCATAAAAGTCGAGCACTATGTAACAAAGATCAAACCCTAGCTTTTGTCATATTATCAAAACATACACATTTAACACTTTTAAACATCACTATACACCAAATAAACAAGAGATAAACAAGTTTAGAAAAATTTTAAGAATCCTTACAATGCTATGAAGTTATACGTGTGATAGGAGGAACAAAGACACCCAAAACCTTGCTAGTTTAACCCAAATCCAACTCCAAATTACCCAAAACCTTTGCAAACACCTTTGATCTTGAATCTTTTGTAGAGAAAATTTTGTAGAAATGTGTTGTGTGTTATGGTTGGCGTCAAAATGAGGCTAGAAAAAGAGATGAGAAAATTTATTTTTGGCAACATTTAGTGATAAGGTCCTAAAAATCCAAAAAGTAATACACTATATTTAGTATGTTTAGATTACATTTAAGATAGATGTGATTTTGTCCCATGTGATTGCTAGGGGCCGGTTATGGGTTTAATTGGGAAAGGGTAAAATAGTTTTAATCCCGCTTTGGTGTATAGTGTGTCGGTTTAAGTTAAAAAGTTACCGTAAAGTCCCGGTTTGACGTTTTTGGACCCGATAACGTAAAATAAAGTTTTTAACCACGTTTTCATCAGAAATCTAATAAAATGTCATTACTGACTCAAAAACATATTTATTTGACCTTTACCATATGTACTGTGCTATCGGTACGCGCGTGCGGTTGTTTTTCAGAAAAATGCGAGAAAGCTCTCAGTAAATTATAATACTTGTCAGTAACTATCAGAAATGTGATAATTTAACTTTACTGACAAAAATAAACTTTTTCTGCAGTGACTGTAAGCTACAGTATGCTGGGACAGCTCCCAAAAATGCTTAAAAATACTCAGAAACATGCAAATGCGCATAGAAATGCTTAGCTTAAAAATAATTAATACTCATATAATATTAATTGGCAACGTGAAAATTACCATTTGTCATAATGTGGCACCCTTGCCACAACTAGCCACCACACCACACCATCTTGCCATAGCTCACCATCTTCCCCTTCGTTGTGCAGACGACGAGCAATGTGTTGTACGATTTATGTATTTATTTATTTATTTTGGATTTATAATGGTTGTGTGTGTGAATAAGTGTGTATGTGGGACCCAAATCAAGTTGTTTTGTTTAGTTGTGATAAGGTGAGGTTGTAAAAGAGGTTGTGTTATGGTGATTTGGCACCCCGTGTGGCCCAAATGACAAGCTAAAGCTTGTCACGACACCTAATGCTCTAAGTTATTTAGAATAAATCCTACCAAAAGTCAATCCAAAACCATAATAGTAAATCTGTAATAGAGGTTCCCCAAAGCTTCCTTGAATCTTCTAAAGAATTGTTGTCACCACTTTTATGCTATTTGAGTATACAAATTCCTTTCTATAGGAAGTCCTACAAAATAGTACATGAACAAATATTGAAATAAAGAAAATTAACTGATCTCCATAGACATGAACAAACATTACATACCTATATAGCAAAAAGGCTAATAGCACGCATTAAGCTAGTACCCAAATAGGACTCTAATCCGCCCCATTATCCGTAACAGTGCCGAAATATGTACCCGCTTTATTGCTATTATAATTAATTAATTTTTATACATAATATTTAATTGCTTCTATTATACTCCGTATTCCTTTTATTATATAAGGATCTTTATGATCTAACACATCTGGACTTTATACATGAATTGTTTGAAATGTTAAATTATTTTATAAGATATTAAAATCGATTTCTTTAAGTATCAATTTTTTTTCAATATATTCGCGTGTTTTGCGTTAGTTTTTGGTGGGTTTCACTCTAATTTACTCTTCATACTGAAGAATATTCAACTGGGGATAACCGATACGGAAAAAGCTGAAAAATATATGAATAATACTAGCCGGGTATCCAACGAGTAATGAGCGGGTATGGATGTTAATATTATAAACGGGTACGCGTGCGGGTTCACTAAAACCTACCCAAACCCGACCCGTTGTCATCCCTATTACAAACCAACTACCCCTAAAGTGAGTGCAAACGGGTCCAAATGAGCACGGGTTTAAACGGGCAAACTCAAAATTTAAATCAAACAAGCATAGATAAACACAGGTCCGTTTGAGTCAACACGAGCTCTGGTCAAACAAACACAAACTATTATTGCACAAGTAAACACCTATTTTGAAAACAATTTTATTACCATTCATCTTTACATACCAATGTCACAAACATTTCATTAGGTGGCATATATGGATTATATTTATAAGCTTATAAGGTTTTTAAAGAGTTTAGTTTAGCTCATTATACTAAATTAATAAGCTAATATGTTTGAATTAGCTTATACGTTAAAATGCCTAAAAGAAAATTTTTCTATATAAATGCATAAGCAAAGCAGTCGTAAATAAGCCAAACAGAAAGGTAAAATTGTCTTTTGTAATAATAGCCCCAAAATATGCCCAAACTCTCCCAAATATGCACAATAAAGAAGTTTATCAAAACCCTATAAAAAGCTATAAGCCTAAGTATTTGTTTGGCAAAACAAGCACTCAGCATTACCTATTAGTACACACTAACCGTTGATTCTATAAAAGTGTTTTGTAAAATTAATTGTAGTTACTGATTTTAAAGTGTAAAATGACGTGACGGTCAAAGTTAACGTTGAACGCTTCTTTTATCACCCTTTCAAATATAAACGTTTATATATTCTATATGCTAAATGCTTTAAAAGGCTCGCCGCCAAACACAATCTAAGGTCACATGCTTTATCCAAACACCCAACTTGCTTATTTTTACTACGTAAGTTAATAAGCTAGACACACTCATGTTTTTCTTAAAAACATGTAAATAATCCATACACAACAACAACGGGGACGACGATACGCAATCCCGCAAGAGCAGGGTATTGGGGAAGATAGAATGTAGACAAGTCATACCCCTATCCTTGGATAAACCCAAGGGTAAGAAGACTACTTCCAGGAAGACCTCCGGCAAAGTGAATGTAAGTGTGATAGTGATCAACAAAAGAATATGAGAATGCATGATAATGCAAGGAAACATGGCAGAGGAAGATAAGAAAGCATAAGACACATGGCAAGAGAAGCTAAGCATGTATAAAACACATAAAGAAGAAAAACCAGGTAGAGCCAAATAGCAACAAAATGAGAACGAAATAAAAAGGGACAAAAAGACATACAACGCAAGGCAACATATGAAATAGATAAGCAAAAAAGCAAGAGCTCGTGGAAACCCACAAAAGCTCAAAGAAACAGCAAGAAGCATAAATGAAAAAGCATACAAAAGCAAGAAAGCAAAGGGAGCAAAGAGAACAAACGAGCATAAGCACAAGCACAAGCATGAAACAAGGCAAAAAAATAAATAATAATAATAATAATAATAATAATAATAATAATAATAATAATAATAATAATAATAATAAAGACCTACAGGCACAAACTAAGTTTGAAAAGGCATAAAGCAAAGGGGCTCTCTACCTAACGCGAAGGCAAGAGCAAAAAGGATACGCGGGGCTACTACAACGTGCCTAAAAAGGAAAAAGGAACTAGCAGAACAACTCTATACCTACCATCTAACCTCCTAATCTAATTCTAATCTCCTAATCTAATTCTAGCCCTCCTAATCTGTAATTAATCTACACAATCCCCTATATTTCACAGGCTAAAGCATCAACGCTTCTGATATTCATGCAAACAAAGGAATTGTTACTCCAAAAAGTGCAAAAATCTGTTTGAACCCAAGCAAAAAATGTGCTACAACCTAAGGGCATCCTCAATGCATTGCACTCAAAACAGTTTAATACACCGCCACATCACTGCCACATCAGCATACTTCATTTTTATACAAAATATTCACAATGCTTTAAACATTACATAGTTTAATGAATTCCCACATCACTAATCTATTTCTTCAATTACTTATAATTTACCATAAACTAAAGATACAATAACTGTAATACATGGTTAATAAAAAGTATCGATATATACATTTTACACATACAAATGCTCATTAAAAAAATAAGGAAAAAGATGCAATATAAACTTAGCAAAAAATAAACCTGAAAGTATTTTCTTATTGACCACTTATTTTAATTACCTAGTAATACTTAATTTTAAATTTTATATATCATCATGTTTTGTTAAGCAAAAACCAAAAACTTCAAAATAAAAGTTGCACAAAGAAGCATCATGTAACGATAGAGCCTTCAATATAATATAATAAAATAAAATAACAAAAGCCAAATGGCCAACCATCATAGTTATTTAACTGTGTGTTCAAAAACACACCACAATTGAATGAACGGATATGTTATACATACTCTCCCTAGTGAGAGAGTACAAAAACCCTCCCTAGTAAGAGGGTGTACTTTTGTACCTTTTCTTTTTTCAATCTTTTTGTTGCTTTTTTTTTTTTTTTTTTTTTTTGGCTGTTCTTGTTTGTGTAGAAACCAAGAAACTAATAAACCAGTTTTTCACCAACATAAGCAGTTTCATCACCAAGAAACCATCACCAAAAAAAGATAACAATTTTTTTTTTAGATCTAAAAATAAATTTTTAGATCATAACGAGAACCATCACCAAAATTTTTTTTAGAAATTTTTAGATCATAACGAGAACCATCACCAAATTTTTAACAATTTTTTTTTAGATCTAAAAATAAATTTTTAGATCATAATGAGAACCATCACCAAATTTTTTTTTAGATCTAAAGTTTTACCATCGTTGTAAACAAAAAATACTCGATCTATACTTGATCTAAACAAAAAATAAAAACTAGATCTAAACAAAAAATACAAAACTCGATCTAAACAAAAAATACAAAACTCGATCTATACTTGTTTTTCACCATCACCATCATCTACAACCACCACGGTTTAGATCTATGTTTTTTTCCACCATGGTTTTAAAACCACCACGGAAACAATAACAACCCATCACCATCATCAACAACCACTCGTTTAAGATCTACAACGAGTGTTTTTAGATCTAAAAGAAGTTTTTAGATCTAAAAGAGAGAGAGAAAGAAATTATCAGTGGAGAGAGAACTGAGAGACTATCAGTGTGAGTGATTGAGAGAGAGAGAGAATGGAGAGAGTGATATGAGTCAGAGACAAAGTGGGGTGGGGGGGGGGGGGGGGTTATAACCAAAAAACGGGGGGCGAGGGTATCCGGTTTTTTATAAATTATTATTATTATTTTTA
The DNA here is from genome assembly GCA_021014915.2 of Artemisia tridentata subsp. tridentata. Taxonomy (NCBI): domain Eukaryota; kingdom Viridiplantae; phylum Streptophyta; class Magnoliopsida; order Asterales; family Asteraceae; genus Artemisia; species Artemisia tridentata. The sequence goes on along the minus strand of CP139502.1, from coordinate 106,310,862 downwards.
TTTTATTTTTAATTTCAAAGTTATAAATTGTAAGTGTGATAAAAAGTTGTAAAAAAATAATAAAAGTTGTAAAAAAGTAGTTTGTTAAAAGAATAAAAGTTGTAAAAATTAAAAAAATAAAGTATTTTGTTAATATTTTTTGGAGAACCCTATCTGTTCCGTGGCCTAGTATCAATACTCCTACACCTGAAGATGGTCCTTCTTGTGAACCTGAAGATGGTACTTCTTGTGAAAATGACATACAACAATTCAAGAATGTTTTTGGCAAAATGTCGTTGTTTGTCAAGAAAAATATGATAAAGAATGTGAGAGGGATATACCAACCTGAATCTGTTGATATACGTGAACCTGTTGTTCACAAAAGTACTCGTGGACGTCCGAGCGCAAAGGACAAAAAGTCATAAGTATTTATAATGTGCGAGGTGTTGGAGATGAAGTTAGCGACTATTTGATGGAGCAGATTCCAGAGATTTTCCGTCGATACATCATAAGTATTTATAATGTGCGAAGTGATGGAAATTGTGGGTTTCGGTGCATTGCCCATGGTATTGGTCAACACAAAGATAGGTGGCGCGAAATTCGAGCTTGGTTATTGCAAGAGTTAAACACTAATAGTGGCTTTTACATAAGTATGTGGTGGCAAAATGACTTTAACCAAATTCGAAGATCAGTAGACTGGTTCGAAAATGGATTTGCACCGCAAGAATACTGGATGAGTATGCCAAACTGTTAGGTCACTATATTAATCACACAAGACATATATTCTAGAGAGAGAAAGTAAGAGAGAGAAAGTGATGGAAGGAACTTGTATATGTAATAAAAAAAATTTCATTAACCAAGAACCAACCCCCTTCTCCAAGTGAGTAGGGGTATTTATAGTTACACAAGAGTTAAGGGGCGTTGCCCTAGTAGCAAGTAATAGGCCGCTCATGGGCTTGCTTCATGAGTAGGCCTTGTAACTAACATACAAGCCTTATAGTTTACGACCTAATACATATACTAAATGACCGACACTTTATAATGGTTACACATAATCCCAACAATCTCCCCCTAAGAGTTGGTCATTTCAATACTTAGGTCGTCTGACGTCTTCTTTGCTTCTTTGGCTTTGACATCTTTCGTATCTTTGTTCTTTGTTCTTGTTATGTGTGATATGATAATGTTGTGTTCTGCCTTTCATCAACGTCTTAGTCTCTGGTGTCTTTACGTCTTTCCAACATGCTCATACTTCTTTTGACTTTGATCTTTATACTTCAAGTGATTCTCATTTTTTAGCTTGATCTTTGACTTTTGAACGTTTGCTTCGATCTTTGATGAGAATTTTCTTTGAACTTTGAATGACTTTCTGATGTAGGTATGAGCATGTAGAGATGGAATGTAGTTGATGATAATGGTGGTAGTGGAACTCCTGGTCTCCATAAGTACCTGCATGAAAACAGTTAGCAATAAAGCATCCGGCACTTACAGGTTCGGACTTCGAGATCGTTAACAGCATAGTGTGAAAACTTTCTCTAATCCTTGCCAAGGCCGTTCCTGAATCGGATGCCTACAAGAGGGCTTACACAGATACACCGAAGTGTATCAACGATTCAGGGTGAGCCGCTGAAGTATACCGAAGTATCACTCCACGACTGTAGACCGTTTGAAACCACCGTTAACACTAAGTGTAACCCACAAGGGATTACCGAAGTGACCTGCTGTCAGGGCTGTTTGATGTTGACCCTGATAGGAATTTCCATTCAATCATCGTGAACCACAATTGTGAATTCCCTCATGAATGTTCTTGGCAGATTGCTAAGATCTGCGTAGGACTCTTGTTACTTACAACTGGTGTCCTTAATGTTGAACAACAATGTAGAAATATTAAGTGTTCCTAAGAGATCTTTTGATGTATCTCGCGGCTCTAGACTCGATTTAGTGTGCTTTTATTTTAAGTCATTGGAGGCGTGGAGCAGATTGCCTCCTTTTCAATATCAACACATTTCGGAGTGAACGGTCGATAGATTAGGAAGGGTTCTCCGTGAGAAATGAAACAAGTATCTTTTGAGAGATACTTGAGTGGCTAGAAGGTTTAATGCAATGCGTCACTGGGTCTATGACAGCTTGTCTTCAATACCGGTGTCACCATAGAAACATCCAGTAGCATATGAATTGAACCCGGTTTCTGCCCTAAGGTTGAACATTTGAAGGGCTATTTCTTTTAACCCTTTCATTTACTTTTCTTTTTAATTCTTCAACCCCTTCTTTCTCCTTTCATTTCTTTACTCCTTTTTTCAATCATACCTAAGGACTTCTAGTACTAAACTATTGGTATTATCCATGGGTAGATCCCTCCGGTTCTGGCGGATCATAGGACGTATTTCCTAACCTTAGTCACCTTATAACTCCATGACTATCCTATGTTGCCATAAACCATTCATTTGAAAATCTCTCAAAGTGTTTATGATTATAAAACATATTTTGTTAACACCTTGAGAGTTTTGCTTTTTCAGAAATACTCCCCCTTCACATGTGCTCATAAGTTTTTAAGATAAATTTGCACATGTCGGGTGGAGTTTGCACTTTTGAATTGACTGATTTTCAATGAACATGACCGATTCGAGACACGCTTACATCACTAGTTAGACTAGCTTGAAATTATTACCCGTCCTGGTCATATTCAAAGAAAATATCTCAAAACGGTACACTCTACTCAGACAAGTCTTATTCGAGACACGCTTACATCACTGGTTAGACCAGCTTGAAGTTATTACCCGTCCAGGACAAGTCCTTTCGATTAATGACAGTTACGTATCGTCAATTCTTGGGTAAAATCTGAGTCGAGCTCATGCGAGATTCCATACTTCACACACATATTTTAATCACATATTTTCTTTCTCCCCTTCAAAAATAGCATATTGATGTTCTTTTTGAAAAACGTTAGATTAAAATATGCTTTTTGAGGTTCACGGGAAGAATTCAACAAGAACTTTTTGTTTTGAACAAAGATGATTTCAAGTACTCCCCCTTAATAAGTGGAATAACTTTTTAAGGTTTTGATTATAAGAGGGAATACTTTTTCTTTTGGGTAGAATTATGAAAAACACAAAATTTGATTAATCCTACTCAAAAGTAAGAAGCTTTCGCTCCTTATATGAGGATTGAGGCACTGAAGTGTACCTCAGGGTCCTTTCTTTACAAAGATCTGGTTGTGCACTGTTATTTGTACACAAGCCATTGTTTTAATACAAAATTTGTTTTCTTTTTAGCGAAACACTCCTCCTCAAATAATGTTTTACTTATTCGAGGGATAGTTTTCTTGAGCTGAATTTTGAATTGTATTTTGAAAAAAATATTGTTTGAAAATTCGTGAGATGACTATGCTCAAGGTTTTAGAAAAACACAATCAAGTATTATGCTACAACGAATGTTTAGAGTTATTACAGATGTCGCTTGATTATCAGATTAGACAACAACCTTGGGAACCCATTTAAGCATGGCGCCAACGGGTTTACCAAATTTTGAAATCCATTTGTAGGTTGTGTCAATCCGATTTGAAGATATTGAATTCCAACGAGGACTGAAAACCAGTGTTTCATTTTGAAATGATACTCGTGGAATCCATAGAAATTTAAAACTCCTTTTCTGTTGAAAATTGTTTGAGAAACCCGGTGTCTCTCTTTGAGTTTTAAAATCTGAAGAAGAAGATTTCCATCTAGAATTGAACCTCATGGGTTCATTTTGAAGATTTGTTTTTGTGATAAATGGGAATCTTTCGGTATTTAGAGTGTTCAAAGTAGGGTCATTCTCATATTGCAATGAAAGTATTCCATATTTTGAAAATTTGAAAGGTTTTGAACGACTATGCTTTGGTCTCCACACTTGCTTTACTGGTGTAAAACGAGAGTGGAAAACTTGTTTCTCATCATTTGATTCCTTTTTCAAGTTTGGCCATTTGACACATTTAGCCCTTTGACCTTTCTCATTTGAGCCGTAAGACCTCAAACACCGCACGATAATATCTAATTATTTTATACTTTGAAAATCACTCACGAGAGATTGATGCGTGGTTTTGCAACCTTACAACAGGTTTTACCTCTCGAGGGATCTCAAGAGGCTTACAACCCCACCAGGCAGTGTACCTGACCGATGTAGTATAGTGTAGTGGTAAGTACGGGGGATTGATCGTTCTCCACAGGGAATAGTGTTCGTTAGGTATGAAAAACTACTCTAATAGGTCTAAGGGTGAGAGAAGATTCTTTTTATGTTTTTATATTTTTATGAAAGCAAGTAAAATCTCGGGTTTGAAAGAGTGGGCGGAATTAGTTGCTAGTCAACTAACCCAAATTACTACGAATGCAATTAAAATAAAATAACAGAAAATGAAAAGGTTGGTGAAAACTTATGTGGAGAGAAATGTGTTTACTTAGATTTCCTTACTCCCTAACTATCTTTTACCGGTTGATTAGTGTGTATTAGTTGCGTGGATGACGGGTGTATTCCTTAATACCAATCGTGGGGTGGCGTACGTACTTCCCCAACCCTACAAGCTCCTACTTCACTCCTATGTCGAGCCGGCTAGGAAGCTCCTAACATGGGATCACTAGAATTCGCTTGTGCATTAAATACAACCATAAAAACCTTTAGTACGCATTGGTTCATGTTTCTTAAGACGTTCAAGCAAGTTACCAAATAGGAAGTTAGCCAGTTTTCTTAAGCCTAACATAGATGAACAATCATCCAATACAACTAATAACACACTAATAACCAAAAATCAATAGCTAGGTTTCATTAGATCTAAGCAAACACAAGATAAATCTAGCCTAACATGTTAAACAAAAGACAAGAACAAGATAGAATCAAACAACACATAGACATATTGAATGATTAATTGATAACTTATCTTCAATGTAACATGGAAGATCTCAAGGCAAAAAGCCTTGAAAAAGCTGCCAAATTCGTCCTAGGGTTTTCACACACAAAGTTCCCCAATAAGTTCCACAATAAGTTCCACACTAATGACAAAAAATTGCAAAACTATATATAGACTTTCAGATCTGACGGCGTCACGTTATGGAGTGTGACGCCGTCACCTCGCCGCTTTTAGGGTTCTCGGATGACCTTCTTGACGCCGTCCCTCTTTAGCTCTCCAAAATCCGTTCTGGCTTATCAAGGCTTGACGCCGTCAGATTTAGGGGTGACGCCGTCCCTCTTTAAATTAAGCCGTGACGACCTTGATCATATTAAAGCGTGACGCCGTCAGAATTCCATGCAAATTTCACTGGCTTATCATGAGTAATTTTCACATTCACCTTTTCTTGCCAAGCCATGACGCCGTCCAGGGATAATCCTGACGCCGTCAAAGGTAACTTTTAGCATGATTTTGAGACTTTGTCGTTTTCTTCACTTTTATGCTCCAAAAACGTCCAAAATGCCTCCTTTTCCAGATTTCTTCTCAAAAGTACCTAAAATGACAAAAGGAACGATTTAGGGCAATATTTGATCAAATAAATACGATTTAGGGCTTAAATGACCCCTTAAAAGCGGTACACTTTTCGCTTCATCAGATATTGGTGCAGTAGAGATCATGAGCATCACAAGATTTCAACAATTTGAAAATACGCAACTACAAGAACGAAATAGTTTTGTAACAGTTGACCATTTTTCTCCCCCTCAAAATATGTTCCATAAGAAACATTTTGACAATTGTTGAAATTTTAACGAAACATATTTTGACTTTTAAATGGGATGACATGTACTTGCACAAAGAAAATGCATCAGGCATAAACAAGCATACAGATGAATCAAAAACTCATTCTAAATCTTCCTAAGTGCTCAGGATTCTCAAATTAACACAAAAGATCACAGATTAATTCATTATTTCACTCGAAATTTTCCGATTATTATCATGGTTTGGGTTATGATTTGAGACTTTGCACGCATGTTAGCATCATAATGCATGAATATTGTACAAACAAACGCCCTAGTAATAGCAGCAAAGACATCGACATCTTAAACCATAAATCACTTGATTTCAAACCTATGTTGTTTCTAATCGAGCAAACATACCAATCGAGCATTCTTTAGTGTTCTCTAAAGCTATATGAACCAATTAATTAGACTAAAAAACACATCAAAAAAGAAATGCCCCAATCGATAATTACATAAGCCCTAGTTTCTAATTATCCCTTTTTTGACCGTTGAAATCATTTGAAATATTTAGGGAACGATTAGACAACAACCATGAAGAAATTAGAAATTCGCAATCGTGAAAAAAAGATCGAGGATAAAAAATCGTTAGTATGAATCGTTGAGGTTTTCGATTATGTGTGATACTTTTGAGAATATTTGTGGAAAAATTTATTAGTGTCACTAAGTGTAGAGTAAAGTTTGACTGTTTGACACTTGCAGTCCCTGAGCCCGTTTTATTTTCCATGCAAGGTCCTTTTACCTAAGTTTAAGACTTTTGTGTACTTTACTCATTAAAGGTTAGTTACTTTTCCATTTGAAGTCCAAACATGGTTAATTTGGGATCGTTGCAAAAAAATTACTTTTCTCCCCCTCAAACTAGCATTTATTTTGTGAAAACTTTTTGCACATTTTAATTCGAGAGATCATAGAACTCTTGAAAATGAGTTTTTAATATGAATGATAAAGAAACAATTTTACTTGAAGACTTATGATAAGGTGTGCAAACTTCATGATGTTGTGAAAATTTTCTCCCCCTCAAAACATGTTCCATTTTGACAATGCAAAGCAAAATTTGTTTTAATGGAGGAACATAGTTTTGAAGATAAGAAGTTTGCACACGGAGAAAGAAGGTTTTTTTTTTTTTTTTTTTTTTTTTTTTTTTTTTTTTTTTAATAATTATTTACAAAATGTTTGGTGTTTGACTTGGTTATTTTAGTTTAAGAAAATTTTCTAGATCATCTGGAGTCAAACACCGCATACCAATCTGATGGACTAACTCAGCAAATCTTGCCGAAGGTAAGGCTTTGGTAAATAAGTCCGCCAATTGGTATTGAGTACCCACAAAGTAAAGTTCAGTTGTACCCTTTTCGACATGCTCCTTGATGAAGTGATATCTGAGAGCAATATGCTTCGACTTGGAGTGTTGAACAGTGTTGCATGAGATTGCAATTGCATTCTTGGAGTTGCAATACATCGGGACCTTGTCAAATACGTAACCGCAGTTCATTAGTTGTGTTCTCATCCAGATGGGTTGAGCACAGCAGGCGAACATAGCTACATATTCTTCTTTTGTAGAAAACAATGATGTGCAATACCGTTTCTTTGACTACCAAGATACCAATTTATCACCTAGAAACTGAAGACCACCAGAAGTACTTTTGCGAGTATCTAAGCAACCTGCGTGATCATTATCTGAAAGAAGCTATTAGTCCAAAAACAGAATCCTTCGGATACCAGAGTCCCAAGTGAATGGTATTCTTTATGTATTGAAGGACCCTTTTAGCCTCACTGAGGTGTCGTTCAGTTGGTCTTGACTGATAACGGGAGCAAAGATAGACAACAAAGACTATGTCTGGTCTGCTAGCTGTTAGATTCATGAGAGACCCAAAAAATAATGCAGTATTTGGTAGGATCAACAAGTTTCCCATGTAAATCAGCATCTAGTGTTGGTGGTGTGGCTGACATAGAAGTATTGTAAGTATCACAACTGGTCATGCCATGTTTCTTCAGTATATCAAGAGCATATTTGGACAGACAGAGAAAGATGTCACGGGGTGATAGATGAACCTGGAGTCCTAAGAAGAACTTTAGTTCACCCATCATGAACATTTCAAAATTTTGTTTCCTTAGTTTGGCTAAAACATTTGAAAACTTTTTCTTAGTTAAACCAAAAAAATAATGTCAGTTAACATATATTTGAACAATTTAAAAATGTCCTCCCCGTGACGTTGAGTAAACAACGTTGAATCCATAGATCCTTTTGTAAAATGATTGGCTATCAAGAAAGCTGACAACTTATCATACCATGCCCGTGGGGCTTGTTTGGCTGACATACACTTCTTCACGTAATAGACCATTTAGAAATATTGTCTTCACATCCATTTGATAGATGGTGATGTTCTTGTGAGCCGCATATGCCGAAAAAAATTCAAACTGCCTCAAGTCTAGCCATTGGAGCGAATGATTCTTCAACATCGATACCTTCTTCCCGATGAAATCCCTTAGCCGCCAATCGAGACTTTTTGCGAATTACCGTACCTTTAGCGTCTACTTTGTTTTCTCAAATCCATCTTAGTTTAATAACATAGACTCCATCTGGTCGTTCAACTAATTCCCAGACCTTAAGACGTTTGAACTGATTCAATTCCTCTTGCATTGATTCGATCCAGTTGTCATATGTCATTGCTTCTTTAATGTTTTTGGGTTCAATATGACTAATTGTGAGAGCATAAATGCAGGTTTCACCGTCGGTATGAAGTCGATGTCTTGTCATGACTGGAGCTGAGGGGTTGCCAAATAACGTTTACAAAAGGGTGATCTTTTGTCCAAGTTTGTGTCAAAGGGTGATGTTGGTAAAATGTATGCATATTAGACGGATCCAAATTGCGTGAAGACGACTCTTCAATATCTGGAACAATTGGAGCCGGAGCAAATGGATTGAAGAAATCATTGCCGTCATAATCTGCAAGTGCGGGCACTTGTTGATTTTGTTGATCATCAGCTGTCTCATTTTTGTTGGAAGCAGTTTGTTCTTCTGTTGTTGGAGAGCCAATTGGAGGTGCATCTGTAGCAACGGTTGTTTTTGTTGGTTCAGATGTATCGAGAATTGGAAAAATTTCAGGTTGTGCAGCGGAAATTGGTGATACATCTGGTGCACGACATGCAAAAGAATCATCAAACAGTGGAGCAAACAATGTTTCCAATTCTTTACGGTTAAGTAAAAGAGGTACGGCTGATTGATCTGGAAAATTTAGACGGTTGGTTGCGGGTCCTAAGCTGTTTTGCTCAGAAGCCATTTCTGTAAGCTCATCAAAATTAGCATGAATAGTCTCCTGAATTTCTCTAGTACGACGATTCCAGATTCGAAAACCTTTGGAGTTCTCACAATATCCAATGAAGATACCAATGTCATCCTTTGCTTTGAGTTTTCCAAAATCATCACGATCATTATTTGGATAGCAAAGAGCACCAAATACATGAAAGTATTGAATATTCGGTTTGCGGTTGTGAACAATCTCATAAGGAGTTTTGTAATTCCGTTTGGTGATCATACAACGGTTTTGGGTATAACATGCAGTTGATAAAGCTTCTGCCCATAAGTAATCTGGTAATTGAGCATTGATTAGCATCGTTCTTGCAGCTTCCACTAACGTCCTGTTGCATCTTTCGACAACCCCATTCTGTTCTGGACTTCTTGCAATGGATGTTTGATGTTCAATTCCCACTTTCTCAAAATAAGATCGAAGAGTTTGATTTTTGAATTCAGTTCCATTGTCTGTTCTAACTTTTCTGACCGTATTACGAAGCTGAACTTGAATTTTTGTCAGAAAGGTGATGATCATTGAAGGAGCTTGATCTTTTCTTCGGAGAAAATAAACCCAAGTCCATCTGGAGTAGTCATCGACAATTACTAGAATGTAACATTTACCGTTTATCGTTTGAATACGCATAGGGCCACACAAATCCATATGAAGTAGTTGAAGGACGTGATCTGTACTGTGTTCAGTTTTTTAAGGGAAATGTACACGAGTACTTTTTCCTTGTTCACAAGCTGGACATAAGTGATCTTTTGAATATCGAAACCGTGGAAGACCATCAACTAGTTTGTGATGTGCAAGTTCAGTCATGGTTTTGAAATTCAGATGAGATAGTCGTTTATGCCATAACCATGATTTTGTCGAATGTGCTTTGGAGAGCAGACATATAGGAGAAGAAGCATTCATATCAGACATTGAGATGGTGTAAAGACTAGTTCCATGAGTGCCCGAAATTAGATCATTTCCTTGTAAGTCATGAACGAAACAAGTTTTCTCCCGAAATGCTACTTCCAAATCCCCGTCACAAAATTGACCGGCGGAGAAAAGGTTGTGACCAAGGCCTTCGACATAATAGGCATGACTAATTTCAATGTTTCCATTGACGTAATCTCCATAGCCCATGATAGCAGCGAAATGATCATTCTCGAATATGACAGTGCCGATGAACTTTGCAACAAAGTTTACTAACAGTTTGAGATTGCCTGTCATATGTCGGGTACAGCCGCTATCAACAATCCATAGAACAATTTGTACCACCTGCATCACACGAAGACGACGAAGATGAAGTGATGGTAACGGTAGAACCCAGAGAATTTGTGGGTTCTGTTGGGTTAGTAACACAGTTATTAATAACTTTAGGTAGCCATGTAAAACTAGGTTTCCTTTGTAACCAACGTTGCCATGTCCAACTAGTTTTAGCTTTCTTCTTAGTGAATTCGCTAGGTGATGGGATTGTCTTAGGAGTTGTATGCGCAACTATGGGTGTGTCTAAGGCATTTTTAGAAACTACACTTGGCGGTTTTTCTAACATAGACTTAGAAGCAATAGTGGGCCTAGAGGGAATGCCAGATGTACGTTTCTTGTTACGAGTTAAAAGAGATTTTGTAACACATTTCATATGATCTCCAGATAACATGCTTTTACGACAGAACACACAAGATGCATTAACATTCAAAACACTCAAAGTTTGAGCATTCGTTATATCGATATTAGAATTACAATTTTTTAAGTTCGAATCTAAAGCAGACGCAACATGCGTTTTATTCAAATTCCTAAATTGATCTTCTACTTCTTGGGCTTCTAGTTTTCTGCTTCTACGTTGCCAGATCCTATTCTTCTGTTTGTTGCTCTTACGCTTTGATCTGCTAACGCTAGTAATGGGGACTATTCCTGTAGAAGTGGAAGGATTCAAATTAGTAGTCTGAGGTGATGTTTGCCTAGGTGTTGTGTCCATTTTGTACATTCCTGGTGCAATCACATTTATGTTAACAAACTTTCCTTTTTCTAGTAACTTTATTTTCTCTTTAAGTTCAATGATGATGTGATTCTTTTGTTGAATTTTTGAATCGAGTTCTCTATTTAAGCGAACAGTGTCATTACGATTTTGAAAAACTTCATCGATTTCCTTTTCATATTTGAAATTTTGACTTTTTAAAACAACATTTTCATCTTCAAGATTCTCAACTTTGGATGTGTGACTGTTATGAAAGGACATCGTTTCATTTTGACTTTGCAATTTTAATTCAAAATCAAGACTCTGAGTTTGACACCATTGTAGCTTCTAATTAAGTTGAAAATTTTATGTTGAAAGTTTACTTTGCACATCATCATTGTGTTTAATGATTCTCTCATTTTCTCTTTTTAAAGTCTCAATTTCATGTCTCAACGTTACAGTGTCAGCAGTGTGATCATCAATAAGCATAGCATTGCAAGACTATGTTGATGCAAATAATGTTCTAAAAACGTTATTTCTATCTTTCGATAACTTTACGTTTTGAGGATGACAAAATGTGAAATCACATTACGTTAAAATTAACGTAAACAAGTTTTTAATCGGAAGATCCCGTTTCTACACAAATCACTCTAGAACAAAGTTACAACTTAACTAATGATCAAAGAAGTGAATTTGAATTTTAGACATCACATTTTTATGTGACAAAACATTTCTTTCAAAAATATACTTTACAAATTATTTTTGAATAATTAAGAAATGTTTTAATGGAAAAATAAGTTTAAAATACATAACAGCTATTTTTCCCCCCAAAATCAGCTCCAAACTTCCCCAAATAAGTTTTCACCAGAAAAGACAAAAAAATAGAGCGTCTTTGTCTGACACGGTTCCACTAAATTTAGTAGAGCCGTGGGTGATTTAGTGGAGTCGTCCCTCTATAACGGCCAGATTTTTTCTGCCTATAAATACCAGCCCTGTTCATAGTTCTTTGGCATTCTTTTTCACACAGAAACTTCTGAGTTTAATACTCCCACCCCACTCTCTCTTCTTGATCATTTAGTTAGGTTTTCTTTTGTTCAAGAGTGATCCAATCATCCATTCAAGTGATCCACTTCATTCCTCTTCATTAGCAAGAGAAGAACACAAAGTATCCAAGTAGATACAAAGTGTTGTCATTCCTATTCATTTGCAAGAGAAGAACTCAAGGGATCCAAGAAGATACAAGAGTTGTAGTTGTTAGGTCTTGTAACATTTGTTACACACTTGTTGTATCATAGCATACATCAAGATCATTTTTATTTTGTGAGAGAGTGAGTCAAGATCATTGTGATCTTATAGAGATATTGATTATCTCTTGAAGCCATTGGGCTTGTGTGATTGATCAAGAGGATCATAGATTATAGAATAGGTTGAGAGAAGTGAGAGTTGATCATTGTGATCGTGTCGAGATCTTGGAGATCTCTTGAAGCCATTGGGCTTGTGTGTTTGATCAAGTGTGATCATAAGTAGATCGGGTAGATCGAGTCTTGTGTGAAGTTGTAAAGGATCAAGTGGATCATGGTAGATTGGTGCTAGCTAAGATTAGCACTCGACATCTAGCTTAGTGTCGGAAAATAAGTTAAGCGACGTGTACTGTTTTCTCCGCCTTAAGGGAGGTTGTTGACATAGTGCTTGAAACTCTCGAGTGTGGTACTCGGGGAGTGGAGTAGGGCGAAGAAGAGCTTCGTAGCCGAACCACTATAAATCCTTTTGTCCCGGTTTGATCTTTCCATCTCTACTCTTTACTTTCATTACTTATTATTTGTTAGTTTAGTGTGTAGTTCATATTGGTGTTGTTTGATTGCACTTAAGAATCGAATCAAAGGTTTCTAATAGCAAAGTTTTTAAGAAACGTTAAAAGAACATAAAAACCGGTAAAACTATTCAACCCCCCCTTCTAGTTTTCCACAATTGGTATCAGAGTCAGGTCAGTCAAGATTTTAAAGTAAATTGTATTTTAAAACTTGAATTGATCAATGGATTCCGACAAATATCTAGAAGGGCAATCTATGCAAAGACCACCACTTTTTGAAACCGATTGCTTTATCTATTAGAAAACAAGATTCGAAACGTATGTGAAATCAAAAGACATTGATCTTTGGCATGTTATTACCGAGGGTGACTTTCAACCGATTCAAATGAATCCGGAAACTAAAAAGGATGAAATAGTTAATTTCTTTTGATAAACAAAGTGATGAACTTAAAAGAAAACTAGCCAAAAATAATGAGGCTAAGATGATGATTTACAATGCTTTGCCTAAAAAGGAATTTGAAAGAATTTTCATATGTAATATGGCAAAAGATATTTGGAAAACTTTGTTAGTCACTCACCAAGGTAATAACCAAGTCAAAGAGAACAAGATAGATCTTCTTGTTCAACAATATGAACAATTTTCCATTTCGGAAGATGAGTCAATAGATAATGCTTTTGCTAGATTTAATACTATTATCACTAGTCTTAAAGCTCTTGATGAAGGTTACTCTAGCAAGAATTATGTTAGGAAGTTTCTTAGGGCTCTACATCCTAAATGGAGAGCAAAGGTCACCGCCATTAAAGAGTCAAAGGACTTGGCGATATTATCACTCGATGAACTAATAGGAAACTTGAAAGTTCATGAGATGATAATCAAGAAGGACTCCGATATAGTCAAAGGCAAAAGCAAGAGAGTTAGATCTCTAGCATTGAGAGCCAAGAAGGAGTCTAGTGATGAGGAATGTTCGAGTTCCGATAGTGAAGATGAAGAGTATGCACTAGCCGTTAGAAACTTTAGAAAGTTCTTTAGGAGGAAAGGTAGATTTCCTAGACAACCTCGTGATAAAAAGAGGTCATTCCAAAAGAACCAAGATGATAGGAAAGGGACAAGTGATAGGAAATGCTTTAGATGCGGAGATCCTAATCACCTCATAGGAGAATGTCCCAAACCACCGAAAACCAACAACCAACAAGCTTTCATAGAAGGCTCTTGGAGTGATAGCGGTGAAGAAGAAGAGAAGAAGTCCAACGATGAAACGTGTCTAATGGCTCAAGCTTCTAATAAGGTACATTCCAACTCTTCTTATTATAGTAATGATAACTCGTCAATAGATGACAATAGATTGCATGACGAGTATAACAAATTATGCGAGGTTAGTTCTAAAATTTTAGGTAGAAACAGAAAACTAAAATTAAAATTGCATGAACTTGAAATGCTAATTCTAGAACTAAAGGATCAAGTCAAAAGACTTGAGAAAAATAAAGAAGTAGACTTAGGATGTGGGTCATGCATAAGTCTTCAAGTAGAAAATGAGAAACTCAAAGAAAATGCTTTGAGAATCATTAAGTTCGAAGAAGGAACAAAAGTACTTAATGATATGCTTGAAAACATTAGATATAATGAACATGACCGTGCGGGTTTAGGATTTGACCCAAATCAGGCTTCAACAAGTAGTACTAAACAAGTAAAATTTGTAAAGCCTGAAGTATCTGAGTCTGAAGGAGACGGCAACACTAAAGGTACGGACGGTACCATTAAATTTAATGGTACCGTGGTACCGTCTGGTGCTGAGGTCAGATCAGGGTCAATTTTGAAAAATAACTTAAGTCCTAAACCAAGTCACACAGTTGTAAATGGTACTAAAGTACCTATTGCTAGCATAGAGGAAGTCAAAAGATTTTACAAACCCTTGTCAACTCCCGAACTTGGATTTGTAAAACCCGACACTAGGTCGAAGACTCCTTCACCTATAAAAACAAATTCTCCCAAACCTCGGTCAAGAACTCCTCTATCGAGAGGTAACTTTAGAAGACAAAGTTATCCAAGTAACTTCCCCGTAACTGGAATGACAGTCAATCACAAGGTTACTTACCATGGGAATTTTGTCCTCCATTCTCACATCCTAAACAATTGCAACAAATGCGTAGGATGTTTGCCACTAACAACTTTGGACCCATGAGATATTGGGGACCAAACGTTTGAGTTTCTGTTTTGCTAGATAAACATGGTTGTTGTTAGGATCTCTGAGAAATAAAGATTTCTCATTGCTGCTGGTAGTGCAAGCTGGTTCTTGCCGATAGTGTTCGGTTCCTGCTGAAGTTTATTGCTGCCGATAGTATAGTTTTGTTTCTGCTGATAGTGTTTGTTGTTGCGGGTTTTAGTAATTGTTATCCCGTATGTTTAGAAAGTTTGTTAGATTTACTTTTAGAAGAGATTGATGGTTATCTCTTTACACATTTTCTTGTATGACGGGTTAGGGTTAGGGTTTCTTGTCAGTATAAAAGAAACACCCCGTCTATGAGTTTTGCACAACTTTATCGATTACAATATTCAATAACACAATTTCTTAGTTCATAATCTGATCCATAGAGGATCATTGTCTTCTATTATTTTCTTCTTTACATCCTTGTTGTTTATTTTCCGCATAAACACAAGTCTTACACCTAGAGATTCTCATTTAACCAAGCTCAATCAAGCTAGAAGCACTCGATCCTACAAGTGGTATCAGAGCCTGGTGAGGATCTCTGATAAAGAAGAAAAAGTTCTCTATCTAATCTCTTAACCCTCTCTCAATGGAAGGCGACAACCCTGAAAACATTGTCATTAACCAGGAAGAAACTCAACCCAAACCTGAAACCTCACAAGTTCAAACACAAATTATCACCACTGTGTCCAACAAAAATGCTAAATTCCCATACCTAAAGAAAGATGAGTATGAAGTCTGGGCCATGAGAATGGAATACTGGATCACGAACAGTGATTACAACCTGTGGAATGTAATTCTTAAGGGAAACAACAAGAAGAATACTGGAAGGGATAATGATGGCAACATCTATATAGAGCCACCTGTTACAGCAGATGAACATCTTGCTGTACAAAGGGAAACCAAGGCAAGAACCCTTTTGCTTCAGGCTATTCCAGAGGATCATATGAGTGATTTCCATCACCTGGATGATGCTAGACAGATCTGGCGTGCTGTAAAACCCAGATTTGGAGGGAATGATGAGTCCAAAAAAATGAGAAAGTCTATGCTCAAGCAAGAGTTCCAGGAGTTTAAGATCTCTGAGGCTGAGGGGATTCACAAAGGGTATGATAGGTTTCACAAGATCCTGAGCCAACTCAACCAGTTGAAAGCTAGGCCGGACAATGAAGACTGCAACACCTAGTTTCTGAGGGCCTTGCCTCCATCCTGGTCTCAGGTTTCCATAACACTCAAGGCCAAAGGTGGACTGGACTATATGAGTTTTGATGATCTGTACAACAAGCTGAAAACCCTTGAAATTGATATCAAAGGGTATTCCACCTATTCACCTCAAACTCAACCCATACTGCATTTGTTAGTACCTCTGGTGCTAATAAAGCATCATATGGAAACAGTCCAACACCATCATCATCATCAATTTCCTACTCACCTGCCACACCAAAAGCTCAGACCAGATCTGATAATGTTCTAGAGGAAGTGTTTCATTCATTTGTTGCTGAAAGTACACCACAACAGCAGATTGTTTATGAAGATTTTAATCAGGTGGACCAATTGGATCTGGAAGAGATGGACATTAAATGGCAGATGGCTATGCTGTCATTGAAAGTGAATAGGTTTGAAAAGAAGGCAGGAAGGAGGATTAACTTTGATGGACAAGAGGCTGCAAGGTTTGACAGAAGGAAGGTGAGGTGCTACAAATGTTCTCAACCAGGTCACTTTGCCAGGGAATGTACAGATAAGAAGGTGGATGATAAAGCCAGGTATTCTGCTTTCAAAATTCAAGAGTTGGAATCAGAGGACCCCAAGGCCTTGGTATCTGTGGATTCGATGGTGGACTGGGAACATCATGAGAAAGCTGTTGCAAGTGGAGCAGAGAAGGTCTATGGGATGATAGCTGGATATGGTGAGAAGAAACAAGTGGCTGGTCAATTTGGAATGATGGGTCATCCATCTCAGGTACAAAACTGCCCATTTGGTTGTGAACCTATATATGCTAAACTGAAACAGGAACTTGATGATAAAGAGAGTGAATATAAGGATAACTTTATACAACTTAAGGCTCATAAAAATGCTGTTAAAACATTAGAACAACAAAAAGTCTGGTATCAAAAACAACAATTAGCATATGAAGAAAAAATAAAGGTTTTGGAAAGAGATTTAAAAAACGCCACTAATGAGTTTAAACATTCTGAAAGAGTAAAAGCTAAGGTGGTGTTAGAAAAACAGGATTTGCAGTCTAAGCTAGACAATTCCTTGGCTAGGTTTGATAAATGGAAAGAGTCATCTAAAAACCTGCACAAGTTAATCGATAGTTCTATGTCTACAAAAACTAAAAGAGGTTTAGGGTATGGTGACCTGATAGGGCCAAATCAATTTTATGACCCTAATGAGTATAGTGTTTTTGACCCTGAACCTATAGATTATAGAAAACCTGTAAAGTATGTAAAGGAGGGTGGAATGAATGCTGTTTCCTCCACCCATAACTGGAACATTTAAACCTGCAGACCCCTATGTTGACTTTGATGATTCACAAATGACTTATGGCAAAAAGGCAAAGAACTTGCCTGATCTTGATTGTGACTCTAATGAATTTGTCTCTTGTTCTTGCAGTGACAAATCTTCAGAAATCAAGACTAATGACTATGCCACATGTGGATCAAGTGACAAGTCAGCTTCAATAAAATCAGAAGATCTCTCCTCAGAAGTAGCTACTGATGAATCTCAATCAAAGACAGCTGCATTTGAAGATATTTCTTTTGATAATGTTAAAAAAAATAATGTTTCTAGTTGTGGTTCTGTTTCAAACAATTGTGGTTATGGTTTTAATTTTGTTAAGAATGATTTTGTTTCTTGTGTTGGTTTGAATAATTCTGGTTGCAATGAGAAAGATAATGTTAAGAAAAAGTCCCCCAGAAAGAAATCTTGCTTTGTGTGTCGTAGTTATGATCATCTTATCAAAGACTGTGACTATTATGAAAAACAGATTGGGATATATGCTTGTCAAAATAGGTCTGTGTGGAGCAATGTCAATAATATTCCCCCATACATTCCACAAGCAGCAAGAATAAACTCTTGTAGAGCTTCTGTTACAGCGGGTAAGCCAGTTCCAGCTGGTAAGCATGTTGCTGCAGGCAAACCAGTTCCTACTGGTAAGCCTGTTGCGGCTGGCAAGTCCATTCCTGCTGATAAGCCTGTTGCTGCTGGTAATCCAGTTCCAGCTGGTAGGATCAATCCTGCTTGTTGGAGAAGCAATGCTGCTAGACCTTATTACAGACTGATGCGTGCGTGTGATTGCTCTAATTTATATCCACGATATGTCGTTGTGGTTTTAGCAGTATTCAAGTTTTAAATTTATATTTAGCTGACTTATCAATAACACACACTTTAACGAGCAGTGTACCCGGTCAGTATGAATATAGTGGTAAGTAGAGTGTCGATCACTAAGAGTGGAACGTATTATCTAGTTATCCTAATCAGTATTTTAATATCTTAAGTTAGCTATACAACCTAATCTAACGCAAGGGGGTTTCAGCCTGAGAGACTGGCACGGTTTGGTTGTGATTAATTATAAACTAAACTAATAAGCACGAATCAGCGAGTAGCACACACGTACACAGATAAATACTTGAGACAATAAGAAGACCTGTCCTGATAGTTAAGTAGTTTGTCACTTGTTTTATTGCTAGTTTTATATGAAGTGTATAGTTCGATGCAACGCACCGAGATTAAGTCCTTTCTCGTTGGTTCTAATCTTATCGGCGAGTAAACCCTTAATGATTACTTATGACTATCCCATTTATCTTTCTTCCTACTTTTCTACAGACGATAGAATGCATAGGCGATCTAATAAATAGGCGAGGAAGGGGCATGGCGACCCAAGCAATGCTCAGCTAGACACAGAGGTTATCAATGCACTAATAAAAGTCACCAAAGACATCAACATATAAACTTTAATTAATGGGAAAGCAATTTTAAGGGGAGTTGAAGTGAATGATAACATAACACAAGCCCATCAATCCTGACCAATTAAAGTGTACTAATACAATAAAACAAAACTACTTAATGAATTGAATACATGCAGGACCTTCTTACAGCTCTTGTATCTTAGTTCAAGGTGTGTCTTGTGCTGCTACTTCGACTGAATTCGGCCTAGGGCTTCTGTCCTTCGTATATCGTACGTACCAAAAGTCTTTTAAATTCGTCTGGCCTTGGGGTATTTATAGTTTCTGTCTGAGGTAAGATGCGGCGCATTGACTTAACTTCGCGTGGGGTCCAAGATTAATATATTCAGGAATATTCGTACACCGCCAGAAGATGCGGCGTAACTCCATTCTTAGATGCGGCGCATGTCCTTGACTGTCTTGGATAATATCTTGTGAAATCTTGATAGTGATGCGCCGTATGTAATAAGTAAGATGCGGCGTATCTGGAGCAGAATGTCTTGATCTTGTACATTTCAGTAGACTCTTAACTTCTTGCTTGTTTTGCTCCATAATTAGTCCAAAATCGCCAAGTTTCACATAATACTTGTTTTTACCTGAGAATTACAAAAGTAAACATTAACGTATCAATTCTCACAGATAATATAATAAAACAAGTCAAATAAATAGGATAAATGATGGTAATAAAATGTACTTATTTGAGTTCATCACAGACCTACTAGCACTTACTTTCAAAATGATATGAGACCTGTATATTTTGACACCATGCACATGGGAGGGGCAGGATGGGAAACTGCTGTTAAGTCCTCAGCAGGTTGTTCTTGGAGAAACAATAACCAAAATTTGAGAATGGAGTCCAAGAACAATGGTGGATCTCATCAATCTCCATGGTTTAATACTTATTGATCCACTAGGCAGGCTCAAGTCAGCAATGGCTTGGGTCTCCCTTGTATCTAATGTTGTAAATGTATTCTTTGTATCAGGAATTTCTTTTTAGAAGTAAAGATGTTGGCATTGTTGACAATGGATGTTCCAGGAGTATGACAGGAAATTTAGAGAGACTGCATGACTTTGTGCCCTTAAATGGAGGTTCTGTGACATTTGGAGGAGGAGATGGCACAATTACTGGAAAGGGTACTATCAAAAAACCAAGCTAGACTTTGAAGATGTGCTTTATGTGAAAGAACTCCAAAACTTTAATTTGTTCTCTGTCTCACAAATTTGTGACAAGAAGAACAGTGTTCTCTTCACTGAAACTGATTGCTTTGTGTTGTCCAAAGACTTCAAGTTGCCTGATGAAAGTCAGGTTGAACTCAAAGTTCCAAGGACTTACAACCTTTACAGTTTCAATCTAAGTGATGTTCAGCCTGAGGGTTCACTTGCTTGTTTGATGGCAAAAGCTTCTGTGGATGAATCTAATAAATGGCACAGAAGAATGGGTCATGTGAATTTCAAGACCATTAACAAGTTGGCTAAGAATGGTTTGGTCCAAGGGCTCCCTCTCAAGACCTTCTCCAATGAACACAATTGTGTTGCATGCAACAAAGAAAAGCAACACAAAGCTTCATACAAGGCAATCACAGCTGTGAGCACCATCACTGAGCCTCTGCAGCTTCTTCATATGGATCTCTTTGGTCCTACTTCTATCAGAAGTATTGACCACAAGTACTACTGTCTGGTGATTACAGATGATTTTAGCAGGTTTTCTTGGACTTTCTTTTTGGGTACTAAAGATGAAACTTATCCAGTTATTAGGGACTTTATTACCTTAATAGAAAATCAGCTAAATAAAAAGGTTAAGTCAATAAGGTGTGATAATGGAACAGAGTTTAAGAATTCTAATCTAATTGAACTCTGTGGGAGTAAGGGGATAAAAAGGGACTATAGTAATGCCAGAACCCCTCAACAAAATGGGGTTGCAGAAAGGAAAAATAGGACCCTTATAGAAGCAGCTAGGTCTATGTTAGCTGACTCTAAGATGCCTACTATGTTTTGGACTGAAGCAGTCTGCACTGCTTGTTATGTGCTGAATAGGGTATCTATTACTAGTCCTCATAATAAAATACCTTATGAGCTTTTGTCTGGGAAAGTTCCAAACATTAGTTACCTTAAACCTTTTGGATGTCATGTCACTATATTGAATACTAGTGATCATCTAGGCAAGTTTGATGGGAAGGCTGATGAAGGGTTTATTGTTGGGTATTCTGCTCATAGTAAAGCCTATAGGGTATATAATCTGTCTACTAAGAGGATAGAAGAGACTCTCAACTTAAGATATCTTGAGGATAAACCTAATTTGCAGGGTGCAGGTCCAGAGTGGTTCTTTGACCTAGATTATCTGACAGATACCTTAGGTTATTCTAGATTCAAAGCAAATCAATCTGTTGGTACACATGTTTCTCAAACTAACAATGCAGGTACCTCAGATGATGATTCTGATGTAGAGAGTGATGAACGACCTATAATTGTTCCTTCTTTTCCCTCTAACAATATTTCAGGTTCAAAGTTCAAAGATACTTCTGATATGGCTGGAAGTGATTCAAGTTTTGCAGAAGATCTTGCTAGGCTTCAAAGACAAGAGTATAATGCCAAGAAAGCTGTTGAAATGTTTGGTTCTGGGTTTTCTAAAGAGAAAGAGGAGATTCTGAGAAATGCTGAAGCTGAAGTTCGAAAGCAACTGAATTCTGCTGGTGGTCTTCCTTTTCCTGATGCTACAATTTCTGCTGGTAGTGCATCTGTTCCAGCTGGTTCTTCTAATGATTCTGCTGATGTCTCCACTCCTGGTGTTCCTGTGTCTACTCCACCTGTTGACTCTCTGGGTATTGATAACTCCCCTGAAAGATTTCCAATCCCTTCTGATCTTGGAAATTCCTTCTCTTCAAGAGATAAGCTGGAAGATCCTCATCATCAATCCAGAACAGGCATTTTCACTTCTTCCTCATATGATGATGACTTCAACCCCTCCATTACTAATCAGGCTTCCACAATTGATGTCAATCCCATTGTTACCAAGAGGATCAATACAGTTCATCCTCAGTCCTTGATCCTTGGAGATTTAAATTCCCCTGTTCAGACAAGAAGCAAAATACATCAACCCAAGTTTGGAGAATCTGCTTTTCTCAGTTATATCCAGGATCAGTTAAGAAGCAATCATACTGATTACCTACATTGCCTCTATGCTTGTTTCTTATCCCAAATTGAACCAAGTAGTATAGCCCAAGCTCTTGATAATTCTGATTGGTTGAGGCTATGCAAGAGGAAATGCAGCAGTTCCAGAATCAGAAAGTATGGATGTTGGTACCTTTGCCTGCAGGAAAGCATGCTATTGGAACTAAATGGATTCTCAAGAATAAAAGGGATGCTAGGGGAATTGTGGTTCGAAATAAAGCTAGGTTGGTGGCTCAAGGACATAGACAAGAAGAGGGGATTGATTATGATGAAGTGTTTGCTCCAGTGGCAAGAGTTGAAGCCATCAGACTGTTCTTAGCTTTTGCCTCATTCATGGGGTTTGTAGTATATCAGATGGATGTGAAGAGTGCCTTTTTGTATGGAAGGATTGAAGAAGAGGTTTATGTTACTCAACCAAAGGGATTTGTGGATCCTCAGAATCCTGATTTGGTTTACAAAGTGGTAAAAGCACTTTATGGTCTTCATCAAGCACCAAGGGCTTGGTATGCAAGGCTATTTGCCTTTTTGCTAAAACATGGTTACAGAAGAGGGGCAATAGATAAAACACTTTTCATCAGGAAGAACTTCAAAGATATCATTCTGGTACAAGTTTATGTAGATGATATCATCTTTGGTTCTACTAATGAAGCCTGGTGCAGGGAATTTGAGGAATTGATGAAGAGTGAATTTGAGATGAGTGCTATGGGTGAAATGACTTTCTTCTTGGGTCTTCAGGTTAAGCAGAAACCAGAAGGGATCTTTATCTGCCAAGAGAAGTATGTTTATGACATACTTAAGAAGTTTGATATGGAAAATGTGAAAACTGCAACAACCCCATTTGAACCTCCAAAGCCTAAATCCAATAATGAACCTGATGCTGCTGTTAATGTTCATCTATACAGGTCCATGATTGGGTCACTCATGTATTTGACAACTTCTAGACCTGATATCATGTTTGCTGTCAGTGCATGTTCTAGACATCAGGTTACACCCTTGACTTCTAACTTAAATGCAGTCAAGAGAATCTTCAAGTATTTGAAAGGACAGCCTAAGTTGGGACTTTGGTACCCAAAAGATTCTCCTTTTGTGTTGGAAGCTTATAGTGACAGTGATTATGCTGGTGCTAACTTTGATAGAAAGTCAACTACTGAGGGTTGTCAGTTTCTGGGTAGAAGGTTGGTTTCTTGGCAGTGCAAGAAGCAGACTATAGTGGCTACATCTTCTACTGAGGCAGAGTATGTTGCTGCTGCTAGCTACTGTGGACAGGTTCTTTGGATGCAAAATCAGCTGTTAGATTATGGGTTCAACTTCATGAATACTAAGATCTTCATTGATAATCAAAGTACTATGTGCATTGTTAAAAATCCTGTCTATCATCAAAGGACAAAGCGTATTGAGATAAGACATCATTTCATAAGAGATGCTTATGAGAAGCATCTTATTCAGGTGATTAAAATTCATACTGATGAAAATGTGGCGGATCTGCTGACCAAGGCTTTTGATGGACCAAGATTTAACCATTTGGTGGTTCATATTGGGATGGTAAATCCTTAGGTACTGAGTTTGAGGGGAGGACAAAGCCTAAGGGGAGGCTTTCTGGCCTAAGGGGAGGCTTTCTGTTGTATAATTTGTTCTTTTCTTTATTTTCTCTTTTATTAGTTCAAAAAAAAATTGTGTGCTAATAAGTTGGTTTTGAGTAACACCTTTGCAGGTACATTGTTGGTGTTTACACCTTCACAGCAAATGGTATTCAACTCACCATATCTCACAGACAAGAAAGAGTTGACTCACCATGAGGGTACAGCTCTGGTGTGAATGTCAAATCTGTTGATAGCTGTAATAGCTTGCTCAAAGCTATAGGGTACTTCAACTCACCCATGGTTCATTCCTGAGAGTTGAAATGGTTTTCAATTCACCATGGATTTTACTCCTTTGGGGTTTCCAAAGAATTGACTAGCCCACAAGTGTATGGCTTGTGGTAAAGGCAGTTGGAATTCCATACTTGGTACTCAATTCACCAAAGGTTATTTTCAACCTAAGAATTGGCTAGTCCTGAGCAAACGGCTACAGGTAAAGACAAGTCAAATCCGTTTAAAGTTGCTGATTTACTAAAAATCAGATGGTTTTCAATGTACCATGGTCTAACACACCTAAACATTGGCTACTCCAGTAGTGATGGCTATTGGTAAAGAGACATCAAATCCATTAATTTTCAATGATTCACCTCTCACAGGAGTTAACACACCTGGAAGTGATGAGAATAGTATGAAACTTAAAGTGATTTGATGTACACATTGTCATAGTAGCAGTCAAGATCCAATGAATGACATGGTGACCAGCTTATTATTTTGAAGATGATTTTCTTTTGCTGCTGAACTATCGAAGTTGTTGCTGCAAGTTAAAGGTGTTGCTGCTGGTTACTTACTATTGCTGCTGCTCCAATGCAATCCTCAAGCCTGAGAAGTGTTTAGGGTTGGCATAATTTTGGTAGAACTAAAATTGGGTGATGCCTTGATTAATTTACATCATGATGAATATTTTATGGATGTATGTTTTTGGGATTTAGGTTTTCCGTTTAGGGATGAAGATTGAGGGTTTTCTAGTTCATGGGTAAATTTGTGTGTTTGATCTACCGTTCGTATGACATAGGTAGTGTTTTTGTTTACATTAAATGCTGAGAGGCGGAAATGAATTTGGTACGTTGGATCAAAAAAAATACCACGTGTAATTATCTAGGAATTTTGGTGGGGTGTTTCCTTGGGGAAACCTTGTTTTATATAGGTGGGGATTGGTAAAGAAAAACAGAGTAAATGACTCTTTATTTTTGTGTGTTTGGTTTATTAAGGGTGGAGGGGCATGTATAACATAAGCCTTATTCATTTGGTTTATGGGTTTAAGCCTTTCATTAGTGTTGGGTTTACAAACCCATTTCTGTATCCACAACTATAGGGATTCTTTAATACAAACCAAACGCCATCTTAATGTTTTGTTGATTAGCAGGTTTGTTTATGTGTATCGGTATCAAACTCACACAAATTAGGCATAATTTAAACCTAACTCGTTCTTATTTTTACAAAGCAACCTCATAATAGTGATGACAACAACGATACTCAATTTCATTAGAGCAGGGTACGAGAGAGATAGAATGTAAACATATCATACCTCTACCTCAGGAAAAACCCCAAGGTTAGTGAGACTATACCCACAAAAAGATAAAAACCTTAAAAGTGAGTGCTAGTATATTGTCTTAGAGGCGGGTGGGTTCAAGTAA
This sequence comes from Artemisia tridentata subsp. tridentata, assembly GCA_021014915.2. NCBI lineage: Eukaryota > Viridiplantae > Streptophyta > Magnoliopsida > Asterales > Asteraceae > Artemisia > Artemisia tridentata. The sequence continues at coordinate 106,285,548 of CP139502.1, read as the reverse complement.
CAAGTACAAATGGGCACGGGTTTAAACATGTAAACTTTAAATTTAAATCAAACTTGTATGGATCCAAACATGCTTGGGTGAAAGCGAGTTCGGGTTACACTGGCCGTTTTAAGAAAACAGAAAGAAAAAAAAAATACATTTCTTAAAAATAATGCATAAGGAAAACTCTCCCAAATAAGCCACTAGATATCCCCAAACTCTCCCAACTATGAACAATAAAGAATCTTATCAAAACTCAATAAAAAATCTAGAAGCCTAAGGATTTGTTTGGTAAAACAAGCACTTAGCATTATCTATTAGCAGCAATTATTTGTTTCTCCTGTAAAAGCGTGTGGTGACATAATAGTAACAGTAATAAAGTGTAAAATAGCGTAAAAGTTTTAACGCTAAACACATTCTTTTATTGGCGTTTCAAATAAGAACGTTTATTATATTATAAACGCTAAACGCTTTGAAAGGCTCATCGCCAAACACTAGCTAAACGCTTTAAAAGGCTTTATCCAAACACTAAGACATGCTTATTTTTACTGCATTATTTAATAAGCAAGATACACATGTTTTAAAAGTGTCATTATGAAGTTTGAATAATTGGATAAGAAGTTGTGTTTGGTCTTTAGAGAATTTTGGTTACATGTAAAAATGAAATGATCAATATAGACACGTTATCTGATAAAATAATATTCGTGCAAACTTGAAGTAAATGTTACTAATATTAACTTACGAGTTACAATTTTTATCTTAGAAACTGATAATTTGTTTTGATGCAAGCAGTATGAAACTGAATATAAATCCCTTTCTGAAGCGACACAAACCAGTTTTTTGTCATATCATAGCAAACACAAAAGGAGTATTTGATACGGGAGAAAATTCCCCATATCATCAAAATCAACTAATGTATAAATCAGTATATTTCGCATACTGCCATAATGTTCATAAGAGTGAAAACCCAATACCAGGTTTGTGTTATAAAAGCTTTTCTTAAGAATATGTAAATAATCAAATACAATCCCATATAGATTTCACAGGCGACAGCATCAACACTTCTGATATTCATGCAAACAAATGAATTGTTACTCCAAAAAGTGCGAAAATCTGTCTGGACAAGCTAGAAATGTCAGCAACAACCTAAATGATATAAAAAGCAACTCACTTCAAAATATGCAAATTAAGTTCAACCCTGAATCAATCATATAGTAATAAAAGAAAAACCAGAATTGAGCTTTAGGAGATACAAAGTCCCTAACAAGAATATCAAAATTAGTACAAGATAAGCCCCGAACCTGGTTTTCCATTTTTCAGCATCTACCAAACAAGGGAAATGTAATCATTTCCACATCTTTAATTTCATTTCCTCCAACCAAACACCCCCTTGTGGTTTAAAAACCTAGTTAACAGATAAAAAGATGTGTTTACCACCTCAACGTTTTGGAGATGGATACATCTTATCACGAATACGTTTTACGCACTTAATAGAATTAAAAGCATAAACGAGCCCATAAGGCCAAACAAAAAGATTAACCATATCATCCAGAATTCCAGATCTCTTACACAAAAGATAAAGCAGTACATGACACCAAAGGGTTGCAAGTTCCAAGTCATCATACATAAACATAACCAAAAATAGAAAAAGAAAAAAACACAGATTCCATCGGGCCAAGCCTTCGGTATGCTCCTTGACTTATCCAAAAGGACTCTGCAAAAAGACATGCACAATAAGACAAAATAAATGGCCCGCCACAACCAGTATAAGTTTAAAGAGATGCTATATTAAGCTAAAACCTAAAAGCATTCCTAATAGGCCATCTAATGCCAAGAGACCAAACATCTAATAGAGTGTGAATGAATGGGTCCATTTTCTAGTTATACAGATGATTGACATATCGCTAGACCCAGTAATATCCACCCAGACACTTGATATCAGGAAAATTTGGGTATTAAAGCTTTGGGCCTTGTTGGGCTCTATGATATTTACACAATTACACGTGGGTCATATACTCATATTGGACCGGACGGTAGAGAAATTTTATATTTAAAGGTGGGTGGATAGATGGGTAAGAATGGGTAAAGTAGAAAACGTATTAGTCAACCCTGAAATAAGAGCTGGAGTGGTGACAGTGTAACACCATGCACACACTGTTCTTTCTTGAATGCTTGCGACGTGTATCAACTCTTTGATATCTAATTAATCACTTTTAAACAATTATGTTAAAATATTACTTTACTTATGTTAAATCTGATTTTCATATATGATACACTTATTATTAGAGTATAATAAATATTACTAGTAATACAAAACCTTATATTTTATAAAGTTCAAACCAACTGGAATAAGTCACTATCATTAGTTTCATACTTTGATGCTACAGATTTTATGTCGCATATATAACAAAATTTAAAGTAACATCTATAGATGTTGGTTATTATAAGAAATAATCAAAAATCAAACAAAAAAATAAGCGATTTAAAACCCCACGCTCAACTGTGCCTGATTTTTGTTAGGGACAAAAGTATTTTTGTCATTCAGCGTTTTTTAAACTGATCTGTTTTGACCCGAACCCATTTGACCCGTTTTAAAAATTTCCAATTTGACCCGATCCCATTTGGACCTGTTACACAAACCCGTCCGCCCCGCCTGTTTTGCCACCTCTACATGTGGCGTTGGGACGATAATTAGGAATTTTTTAGAAGCATGTAGCGTTTCAAAATCTAAAACAACACTTGATCAATAGTTATATCATGATATGTACGGCCTTAAAAAAAGAACTACAATACGTTCTTTGAAGAGATCAATGTGAAAATATCCACTAGAATTGGAGTCTCATCATACAAAAAAGTAGGTACATACATGAATCACTTCTAACTCTTAAGATAATTAGCTAACATGTAAGAGCGTTTTAACATAAAATACCAAAGTAAATTTTCAATTGACCTGTTTAGTCATTGTACTTTTTTGTACATGTGAGCTTTTAAATGATTCATAACCAGACAGGACACAGATCAGTGATTCCTACGTGTTGCAAAGCCATTAAATAACGACTTGGATGTATAAAAAAAAACAATAACTAAAATAAGACACATGAAAACGCATGTTGGCATTTTATGTAAATAACAAAACATTTAGTAACAAGATAGCAGAAAGTAACATTCCGCTGAACTAAGAAAATAAAAAGAGATCACCTTGCATTGTCTTTCCAATCATTACCAACAACTTCATCCAATCATTTGTGTCCCACCCAACGGAGAGACTAGACTCTCAACATACATGGCCCCACTAAACGCCTTCCGTATGAAAATACTACTGTCACCAATACGACCAGAACTCCACCCTGGGAGACGAACACTAGCAACATCTACTACAGATGATAACTTAATCCAACGTTCCCCATGCTTTGGCATTACCCATACTTCATCAGATGGTTTGGTGTAATGAATAAAACATAACTTTTCTTCAAAAACACCGAATTCAAAAATAGACGAAGGTACTAACCACTGGGGTTTGAAAATCTCTTTGAATGTCTCCTCTGATAAATCAAAATAAACAATGACAAGATCAATTGCTTTATCTTGACCACGATTTCTAAACATCACCCAGTGTGGAAAACCATCCATAGTTACTCCACAAGCATCCTCAAAAATGACATATGGGAAATCTTTAATGTTATTCCAAGAGCCGGTCTTGCAATTATACACTTTAGCCGTGGTTGCATCATAAAAATTCTTGTCATACAAAGTGGGCCTGAATCCACCCATTTTATGCAAGTGCCCTTTAGCACTAGCCACACGCACAATTCTTACGACTTTGTATGCCCAAGTTTTTGAGTCATACCCTAGTGCAATGTTCCTATATTCTCCTTGAAATACAAAGCGACCATCAAAAGCACTAAAAGCACGGGTTGACGGATTCCACAAATAAAAGTTACTTACATTATCGCCTAACAAAATCAACCCGTTGCAAGAGCCTAAAATCTCTACATTGGGTGAAAAAGTTTTGTTGGGGTGAGTTTTTTCGTTCCTTGGTTCCTCGCCTTCTAATGTTGTGGATTGAAATTGGATCCTTGGAGCTTCATTAGTAGTTATATACCTTCTCTTGTGACGGTTGTGCACATCATTAGCAAAATCTAGTTGCTTTTTGATAAAATCACGATCTGATACTATACCACGCCATATGGAACAAACCGACTTCAATTGTATCAAGAATTTTGGAGGGGAACTTATAAGTTTCCAAAGAAGTAGACAAGATAAGATATGCATTCCGCAATTGGTTGATTCCCTTAAAGATTTCGTCATTTTAAGGTTTGCGCAAATTTGGTCGACTAATTAAAGATGTCTATCTTGAGAGATGTTGATATAAAAACCGATCAAATAAGAAAGAATGTAATTTTCGCGAAGAACCCCGTACAATGTAGGGGAAGATAGAAGAAGCGGATAAAGTGCCAATGTAATGAGATGAAGAGAAGGTACGTGAAAAGTAATGAAAATGAGAGAAGTAATGGACGAAATGCTCAAGGTGCGTTAAATACGTAATATAGTAGATTTAGAAAATATAATTTGTTTACTCCTATATTATTACTAATACTAGTTTTAATGCCCGTGCAAGCACGGGCTAGACAATGAATACAACTAATAAAATTATTTCAACTATATTTTTTCGGGTTTGAACGTATAGTCAGATTTTGTTTTTAATATTATTGTTTGAGTAGTTAAATTTTAGTAGAAGTGTTTATATATATTACAGTAAATCTCGTGCATACACTCAATAACACATGTTTATGCTTCAGCCTGATATTTATAATGTGTACGTTTACGGAGTTTTTAGTATTTAGTAGAGTCGTTATTGAAGGCATATAGTAAAAGTACTTGCCGGATATCCTGACTTGATCTCATAATGAGGAATAATGTGAGTTGCTCGTATATGTACAATCTCGTGTATTTATATACATATCTTATACGAACCTATCCCATACTAGGCTCGTATCGATGTTCATAAGTCCAAGTGTAGAACTCACTCAAAAAGCTAGCTTGTAAAAGGAGAGGACACCTAGACTTTATAAACCATCAACCAATCCGATACGGGCGATGTGGGATCATAACAATACCCCACCCTTTAAAGAACCAACGTCCTCGTTGGTCACGGCTATGTTGGTCACGGTTGGCACCCCTCTTTGGGTCCAAGCCACCACTCCATAGGCCACCACTCCAAGCTCATTGGTCACGGTTGGTACCCTTCTTTCAGGTACAAGCCACCACTCCATAGGCCACCACTCCGAGTGTTGGAACCTCGAAAGGTAGGGCTAGCTCTGATACCAATTGATACGAACCTATCCCATACTAGGCTCGTATCGATGTTCATAAGTCTAAGTGTAGAACTCACTCAAAAAGCTAGCTTGTAGGAAGAGGGGACACCTAGACTTTATAAACCATCAACCAATCCAATACTTGGGGGATGTGGGATCATAACAATATCACTGTAACTCGTGATTTCATTCTAATATTTATAATTTCGTGTATATACAATAACTTAATCTATAATGATAATAATATTTATAAATAACAACATATATAAAGTCTAAGGGTATTTAATAAAAAACATGAAAACTAATAAGTTTACATTTAAGTCCATATAATTTTATTTTAAATTCAACAACTAAAGTTTTATTAATTGCCCCCTCTTCTTTTAGTTCTTTTTTTTACAAAATTGACACATGTGGTTTTATACATATTTATTATATCAATTAGAATTACATGTATATCCTTCTTAAAGTTCAATATTACATAAATATCCTTCTTACTTTTGTAATTACATCAATATCCTTCCCAAACTTTTGTAATTACATCAATATCCTTCTCAAACTTTTAAATTCTCATATAAATCCAAAAATCAATTAAATTATAATTATATTGATTTTAAATTCACAAACTATTGCTTATCTCTTATATTGATAATTGATCATAATTATATTGCTCATATATTTATTGGCCTCGAGTGATGAAAGAATATGATGATGTAATTACAAAAGTTTAGATATAGATATGTAATAACATATTGTTCATATATATTTATTTGTTCATATAGAATTTTTGGCCTCGAGTGATGAAAGAACATGTTGATTTTTGGATATATATGAGAATTTAAAAGTTTGTGAAGGATATTGATGTAATTACAAAAGTTTGGAAAGGATATTAATGTAATTACAAAAGTAAGAAGGACATTTATGTAATATTGAACTTTAGTAAGGATATTATTATTTAAAATTTAACTAAAGTTTTTTTATTACCCCTTCTTTTTTTAGTTGTTTTTAACAAAATCGACATATTTTTTAGCCTTTTTACTCTAACCGAATTTTAGTATATGTTGACCAAAATCAATCCAACTTATGACTTTCAATCAGCCAATATGGATGCTTTATTTACAAATGGAGCTCTCATATCGGTCCAATTTCAATTGAATCAACCTTTTTTTTTTTTTTTAACCATGATTTCCGACCTTTCGGCCGACTAATCCACGGAGTTTGAACCCACCGCCATACAGACTCAAATCAGGTAAAGCCCCTCCCTTTTCAGGAGGTTGGCGTGGCCACTTAAGGTTGTTTGTTGTTTGCACCTAGCAGGAATTGAACTTGAGACCTCACACATTTTAGAGTGGGCGATCGTTCAACAATATTAACTATTAACCCAATATTTGCACTCCCACTAGACAATATTTACTAGTGGTTAATCGTTCAACAATCACTCATTTAACACTGATTAAACCCCAGTATCACCACATGCGCCACCATCCTTATCAAGACTCAACTCAACCACAACTCTTATACCACTTCATTACCACTTTGTTAGGATCACTACTTACTACTTAGCCCGCAACATATAAGCCCACATGGGTTCCCCTCAATATCATTTTGCAATAGAGAGTAACCCATCAAGTTTACATTTAGGCATCTATCTTCTCTTTTTCCAATGTCGAATTTGGTTTGCACCTTTAAAGAAAAACTACTATAAATTATGTGAACTAGCTAGAACTAATTTTCCAAACTTAAGCAATAATATCATGCTTATTGCTTTTAAAAAATATGACCCGCTTGTTTACTGAAGATCTTCAAAAACAACCTTTTCGCATTATGATTCTTATCTAAGTAAAATCACACTTTCTATAGTTTCATTCTTTCATTTGCACCCATTTTGCTAATTCTATAACAATCAATTCAAATGACAAAATTTAAAATTCCTAGTCAAAGTAGAAGAATGACTTTTTGTCCAGTTAACAACTATCACTAAATTCAAATTCTAGTTAAAAAGGTTAATATAAGTGAACATTAGCAGGTTGTTTAGTTCCATTTTCACCCATTATGCTAACTCTATAAAAATCAGTTCAAACAAAAAAATTAAAATTCCTAGTCAAGGTAGAATTAAGACTTTGTCCTTAATTAACTATGACTAAAATCAAAGTCTAATTAAAAAGGTCAACTTAGTGAGCATTATGGGGTTTTTTAGTTCACAATGTTTTATAGGGAATTGAACACTAATAAAAAATAAACTAGTTTAAGATAATAACTATACTAAATACAAATATGTAATTACCAATATAAGTGAATATTTGGAAACTTAATATAATACAATTATAGAATATAATATCAACAACAACACTCAATAAAAATATATAGTATTAATGTAATACAAGGTAATATAGTATAATATATATACTATTATATATGGTATGAAGTAATGTAATTAATAATGTATTATATATACTATAATACAATAAAACTAAATGTAATACAATGTATTATATAATATTGTATTATCATATTATACTACAGTTTATGATATGATATAATAGAATACTAATATAAGGGTGCGTTTGGTTGGGAGGTATGGGAATGAGGGAATGATAATGACTATGATTGTACATGTTTGGTTGACATATATAGGTTTCAAGTTACACACTCATTCCTTGATAATTTCCATACTCCATACCACTAACAAGAGATTGGTTTAGATCCATTCCATGTAATCATTCTACCCTACAATGAAACATATACCGATTTTGATTTCAAAACTTATACCAACCGCACCCTAAATGTAATATAATGTAATATATAATATATTGTATTATTATATTATACCATAGTTTATGATATGATATAATGTAATACAATGTAATATATAATATATTGTATTATCAAATTTATTACAATAAATTAGGTGTCAATTTTGAACCCATGTTTCCATCCATTTTGCTATGAAATTTGAATTCACTCTTGTGACGACGGGAAATGGGAAGATTTTGATTCATTTCCATTTTCCAACAAAACAGGGCCTAAAGTAGACATGACTTACGTCATCTTACTTCTAAATATATATGAAACTAATTTGTTGCTTATTCTTCCAACATCCATATTTTGTCTCTCGATAAACACTGATATACAACTCATGCCTTAAATATGAATCTTGAAGCAATATTTTATTTGAAATCATAACTAATAAATCACACTTACAGTATTTGGTAATTTTCATCAACTTATAAAAAATTAAAATTAAATAAAAAACTCATCTGACAGGCGAATGTAGTGTAATATGAATGACTATTTACAAAATAGTTTACCAAGGACTTCATATGAATAACACAGATAACATGCCCACCTTTTGTTAACCGCCTGTTATATACTAGAGTTGAATCAGTTACTAAAAGTAGGGGAAGCTGCCCTTCAAAAGTGAAAGTTGTGTACAATAAAAGAATTCACATACCTCTGCAAAAAGCCAGAAGAACTGATGAGGAGATGATGAAAGCACTACCAAGGATTCCGTTGAAGACCTTATTATCCTCCATCTAGTAGAGCCAGTAAAAGGCTTAAAAATCCCATCAAGTTTAGACCCATGTCACAAGGCCAGCCTTTTTTTATTTTAAAGCGCTTCATTCCAAAGCCAATGCTAAAAAATAAAAATAAAGTAGAAAAACAATGTGATGACGTAGAACCAAAAGTACGATTTCAGTATAAATTACCAGCACACAAAGCTGTCATGAAAATAATGTTTGACAAAAAAGAAGCTAAAACTTGTCGGGTCTTTTCCCCTGATCTACTCTCAACAATGAAATATTAAAATCATAGTTATTGCTCCAAACTGTCACTAACAAGAAATTTGCCACGAATGGCTTACAAAAGGTCAATTTCTGAATTATTGCAGATCAATTGTAATTAGTCAACCATAATTGTCAACTACCATGGATACTGACATCTGGAATACTTAGAGATAGTTTACTCTTCATAGCTTTTTATCAAAATGGAAAACCGACCATCATATTGCATTAAACAACATCAAATGACCTACTACTACAAGCTAACTTCAATGTTTAAATTCACTTTTATAAAGTACAGTCATTCTCATCAAACCATACTAAAGTCGGGAGCTGGTCATGAGTCCAAAGGGCATGTTATCTTATCTCATGACACATCGGCCCTCTCAACATCCCTGGTCATAAACTCATGGTTGCAGCATTTCCCCATACATGTATAGAATGTGGCGATCATCAAGTCAGAAGATATCTCTCGGCATGATACTCTCTCACTCTTTTCACACAAGATTGCAGATTTCGGCTCCTAAACTTAATATGACATCAAACATGCAATATGTTGGATTGAAGACCCGAACGATTACCTTAATGTTTTTCTAGAACAACAAAAGTGACCTAGTGGTTGATGCTGATAACATGTCATATGTTTCCAATAATTGTTAAGGGTGCATCCAGCACATGATTCAAGAGTTCCCAACCAGAAGCATTGACAGCTTTGTAGATCTCAAAACCATGGTTGAATCCACTTTCATAAAGAAAAATGTCATATTAAGACTCATGTGGAGGTTCAAACGATAGAACAAGAAAAAAATGAATCACGGATATAGGGAGTACCGGAGTAGATGAGAAGGTTACATGATTCGTACATGGAATGCAACCGACACACTCATCCAAATATCTCATGAAAATATTGCCAAAGACATATCAAGAAATCCATGATTTGAGCCAATCCATCATTTCTCGATATATCTTTGCAAGCTTTACAATAAGATCTTCACACAACTGTTTTGGGCAAATGCCATGAACAAATCTCGATTTTATGCATTTTCATCCAAACCCCTCTATCTATTAGCGCTCCACCTTATAACTAAAAAATCATTTTCCACTTCTTTTGAACCTCCATAACAATAGTTGCATGACGTTCTTGTTTTCACAAACACTTAATTTCTCGTATCTCAAAATCAACAATGCTTCTCACGATGGCAAACTATTGAACCATATCCTAGCTAGTTGAACCTCAGGATGGAGAACATGTGACACGATATTTCTATCGATGTTCAAGACGTAAAGATCCAGCCCCATCATACATTTCCATATTTGACGACAAATTAAGGTCAAGAGGAAAACCAAAACACGTTATCCTTATTGTGAACATAGTAAGGTTAACAAGCTAAGACACATAATTAGACTCGTTGATCGACTCATTCCATACCGATACGGAAAGTCACTCCAATCATATGCTTATGTCCGGAGTTGGCTGTGTTGAATAATGTAAAACATGAAGGGGTGTTTGTTTAAGCTTATATATTTCGTAAGCCCCAATTTTCCGGCTTATTTTGAGACTTATGGGATTATATAAGCTTGTTATATCATAACAAGAGGAATATAAATTTGAAACCTATAAGCCACAACAGATTATCTAATGTAGGATAAGCGTATTATGGTCGAAAAGGTGCGAATAAACAATAACTGTCTGTCTGTAGCCAATAGTTACAAATGTAGCCAGTAGCTAAGTTGTAAAAAGAAAAAAAAGATTGAAACCCTAATTAAGTGAATGATAAAGTAGGAAACTTACATATGAGAAACGAACTGACTGAACACCAATAGCAAAATAAATCACCAACATTATATAACAAAATCAAAGTGAAAAAGAAAAATATAAGTAACCCCTCGTTTGTATCTATGAAATTGGGGCTTTTTAAGGTTTGAAAGGCGGTTTTTTTATGTGGTAAAAAATAAGAGTGAAGTGAGATAAGTAGAAACTAAAGTGAATTGTGCACTATGTATCTACTTTTAAAACCTGAGATTCTCACAATTAAGGGGCTGTTTGTCAGGAGTATATGGGTTTCTGGGAATGGTTTTCAAGTGAAATAAATTGTTTGTTTTTAGGGGCTGTTTGTTATGAGTATATCGGTTTCAGGGAATTGTTTTCAAGTGAAATAAATTGTTTGTTTTAAGTTTTCGATTATGAAACAGTGATCAATTCTCTTAGATGTTGTCTTTGATCATACCCACATGCATCTGATGATTTCTGACAAGCATCTCATGGATTAAATTCTCCTATTTATGTTTACTTTTGTGCATATAAGTCATACGTGTAAATATCTAAACCATATTTTTATTTTATTTATAACCTTTTCAAATTTTATAATACTCTATATAAACTTCAAATCCAATATTTAATCATTTAAAAACAAACAACATTTAATACTTTCATATACATTATTTATCATGTTTTCTTTCAATCTATTCCAAAACCGATACCCATTGTGATTCCTAGCAACAAACCAAACGGTCACTTAATAACAAACTGGGTCCCACCTCACAGTTTTATGGGTATGTTTGGCAAAGAGTGCGGGCCATTTTGGAGCGATGAGCGGTGAGCAATGAGTATTTTGATTTTTTAGTAGTCGTTTGGCAAAGGAGTGGTAAGCTTTCCTATTTTTTAGGAATGCTCATTTTTTCAATGCTTCTTTAAGAAGCTGTGAGCGGTGAGCAATGAGCTGTGACTACGGCTCACAGCTCACTGCTAATGCTCACAGCTACTGCTAATGCTCACAGCTACTGCTCACTGCTACTTTTAATAAACATACCCTATATGTGAGGAAATATGACCTATCATGTTCATTCTAGGGCCCGTTTGGTTTATAGATGGGTATAGATTAGGATTTGGATTTGAATATAAAGTTGTAGATTAGGATTTGAATTTGGATTTGAGGTATGAGAGAGAAAATAATATTTAAAGATATATTATATATTAAAATAATTAATAAATAATATAATATTTTTATTTTAAATATAAATAAAAGAAAATTAATTAAATTTTTTATTATAAAATATGTTTTAGTTTATAATAAGTAGTGGTCGAATATTTGGGATTGAACCCAAAACTTGGGCCCATCATTTTAAACCAATACAAGTTTTTGGATGCAATCTACGCGCATAGTGACAAAACCCAGTAAACAAACGGGCTCCTAAACTGAGAGAATCTCAGTTCTTTAAAACTACATACCAAAACCTCGCGTAATTTCACGAATTTGTTGAATTTTATCAAAATGTTTCTACAGAGAACTTGTAACAAAATGTTGAACATTTTTTAGTTCAACTTGAACAGAATATTGTGTGAAAGTATGTTGCTATTTAATGACACACACTTTTGACATGTTTGGGTATCACCAAAGCTTATTTAGACGGTTCGTCTTCGGGATTTGCTTCTCTTTTTTTTTCTTTTTTTTTTTCCCTTATGTTTTTGTTTAGGGAGAATTTTATATATATCCTTCCCTAAATAAACAACTTGTAAATAAACAGTTTATTGATAGTGTTTGAATTTGTTAATCACATTTATCTTACAAATATATTTTGAGAAGCAGATGATTTTTAGGTAATGTAAGGTACAAAGTCATTTCTATCCCAAAATAAACATGTCAGGTAGCCAAGCATAAGCATTAAGCAGTTTGAATTATTATCCAAACATTGAAAACTACTCATCTCCTTGAAAATAAGCTGTACCAAACACGCGCTAAAGTGACTGGTAGTAAAAAATTGCTTTGCTTATTTTACATTGTTAACAAATTAAAAAAGCAAATTATCACTTATCATTGCATATTCATGGATAACGTTAACTGCGCACGCTTCTACTTGTTTTCTTATTTGCTTATCAACAAGTCCACCATGGAAAAACTTTTTCACAAGACCACAACATATATTATTTTGCAATTCGTTATTCCTCTTCTTTGTTTCTCGTTCTTATTTACTAATCTGCATTTCATATGAATGAACGGTGATGTTTCTGCAACAAAGTTTGAGGAACATATTCGGCACTCACAACTGCCTGAAACATCCTCCCAGTTCGTTACAGATCCTGTATTGCTGCATGTTCTTATTTCTACTGTCTCAACTCTTGTACACTATATAAGAAATTAATACTGCAAAGTAAACTTTGCTCAAAGATGTTGGGCAAAAAAGCCACATACTATAAATACTGGAATACAAATCAAAATCTATAACAATACAAAGGTTAAAAAGAATAAGTTTTTCAAACATATCCCTTTTTCCATAAACTACAATCAAATAAACTCGAAACTCATTCTTCTCTAAGCATACGCATCTTCGCCGTCTTTCTTTTCATACTCCTCACCTTCCACTTCATCGGCATACTCACCTTCATCATATTCATAACCTTCTTCACCCTCCATTGGTTCATAGTCATACTCTCCCTCCCCGTCATCCTCATACGCTTCAAGCTCCTCATCAAGTGGTGCATCCTCATTAACCAAACCATCTTCTGTTTCTACGTCATTGATATCATTATTTACAGATGTGCCATCCGCTGGCTTATCTTCAACTTTTTCAGGTTCAAAGTCGGCTGGCACAGAATTGTGTTCCTCTTTTGCCTTCTGGTGGTTGTTGTCTTCAGTATTCACAGAAGAAATGTGATCTTCATTATTGGTCTTATTAGTATTGGTATCAGTGTTATTATTAGTAATCCCTCTTTTTCGCTTCAAAATTTCACTTAGAGGCATTGGACCTTTAAATGAGGAAGATGAATCTTCCTCAGTCCTTGAGTATTTTCTTTTTCCCAAAGATTGATCCTCGTTTGGCTGATGTTCGATTCTACCACCAGTTTTTAGCTCGGACAGTTTTTTTGGTCCAGCAAACTTAGAATCGTTATCACTTATTCTGTCTCTAAACCTGGAAAGATGCTTTCTTTCTGTGTCAATCTCCCTTTCTGTTCGCAGGTTATGTCCGTTAGGAGGAGAGGCTGATCTTCCCGGAAGCTTTATTCGTCCTTGAAGTCGGCTACTGATAGCTTCACGGTCTTGACGGTGGTCTTGCCGGTAATCAGGGCGGTGGTTATCTCTTCTTGGCATCCGGTCAGCATATTCGCGGCTGGCAACAGATCTAGACCCATGGTCAGAACCGGAACCGTAAGCCCTTCGTTGGTTCGATATACGTTGGCGTAAATCCGACCTGTTATACTGATCAGGACTATTATTTCTATGATACGGTCTTCTTTCTTGACGGGTCTCATCCCATATATATTGACCGTCCCTTTCAGTATAATTGTCAAAATCTCGATGCTCTCGTCCAATAAGATCAACATTATAATCTTGACTTCTTGATTTAGCAAAACTTTCTTCTTTTTCATGATGATATTCACCATCTTCAATTTCATTATCCACAAGTACATCAAAGCCCGGGGATGGTTCTCTTGAATATACATCCGCATCCTTTCCATTCAAGATTCTATCATTATGGAACCCACGGTTAAATTTGTTGGATGGTTGTTCATTCACGACAGGTGACGGAACCACACGAGCTGGTTTGTACCTAGGAGGCTCCTCAACACTTGTACTAAAAGAGGGCACCCTTCTATCAATAGCACCATTTCTAGCTGAAAAAGGTGTAGCTGAAAAAGGTGTCGTCTTTTGAGTGGTTGCTTGTTGTGGGAACTTTTGCTCTTGAATAGGTTTATTTTGAACAGGATGAGATACCTTAGGAGGTTCAGGAATAGGGTTTGTGGGGCCCGTTTGTGTGGGTTTGTTAATGATTGCATTTGGTGGGCCGTGTAAGAAAGGACATAAGTGTCCTTTTAAACAGAAACCCTTCTGGAAGAAGATACATGCAACTCCTTGTTTGGGCACAGCAGCATACGGAGCTGGATGTGCTGGTGGTACAGAAGGACCAATCGGAGTAGAACCATCGGCTCCCACTAATCCATCAAGAGGCTGCAATAAACATAGTAGGAAACTAATAAGTATCCACAACAATAATCAAGTAGTCTTCCTAGACGTGGTAAAAGACACGGGTGTGACAAGTTGAATAAGAGATCAAAATGGGTAGCTTTTGCTAAAGGTTGAAACGGGTCAAGTCATCTTGACCCAAAAACTTTTGCCCCCCAAAAAAATTAGATAATAGATTATTAGCGTAAAATAAACCCATACAACCTCAGTAACACAATTTTTTAATAAAATGACTTCTGAAGTTATAAGTATTAAAGAAAAACACTTTGGGCAAGTATATTTTTTTATTAACCCGTTTGACCCATTAAGACAAACAGAGTGTCAAGATTACCAATTCTAAGTATTCCCATCGACCAGTAAAAAGAAAAAGGATACTTACAGGATGACGGAAAGCACATTTTGGATTTAAGCAATTCCCACTTAACCAATAATAGCAATCCCTGGGGTTAACCCGTGCAACATCACTATGGCGATACTCACACTCACTTCCCTGTAAGCACAAAAAAAGACAGAAAGTAACAAGATTAGCAATATATAATAGATTAACCAGATTAACCATATCATCCACAGAAACCACCCCTCCATATAACAACGCAAAACTTAGCCCTTCCAGCAAGTGACCATGGTCCCTTTAAAATTAATTACCCGATAGACCACAACCCCTTCATGTTGAGTACACGTGTACTTCAATTCAAATAAGTACTATACATTAAATAACGCCAACTGTATGTTTCAAGACAAGGTACACAACAATGTAAAAGTATACGACAAAGGCATTAATTACAAAACTGAAACCTACAAGTAAACGCAAAATAAACAAACAAAATTCCCAAAGTGACCGTTTGCTTTAATATTTGACGAACCCTTATTGTTACCAAGAACACTTCCACAGTTCAATGACGAAACAAATCGAAAAGGAATCACTTCACTTTATCAAACTATCCATAACAAAAATGTACCAAACAGACATAAGCATTAAATAACATCCGTTTATAAAATATAACTACAATCAATATAATTCACATATACTCCTAAAAGATTACAAATTTCCACTTCTTTTAGTCCTTATCCACCAAGATTCAATAAAATTCAATCAAAACCATACAAAAACTACAAAAGGCATAAACTTGCTTCAATATTATCAAGCAAACCATAAAAATAGATTAAAAATTTAAACTTTCATAGTTCTTATCCACTAATAGCCAACAATATTCAATAAAAATTCAATCTTCATTCAAAATTCTCATCCTTTATCCATTACAATTAACCACATATTAATCATCCCCAAATCAAGATTCAAGAAAACCCTAATCACAAGATCCCTAAATCAAAAATACCCAATATCAAAAAAAGCATTAAAGATCTAACACAATAAACAAAACCAACAAAAACCCATATCACAAAAAAGTATAAAAACTTCTAAAAAGTATAAAAAAGTTACCTTTTTGCAAGTTAAAGGTGAAGCAAGAAAGTAAACACAATCAGTGTTTCTTTTCAAGGTTTCATCTTCTTCAGTTGTAATTGCCTGAGCTCCTGCTGCTGCTGATGGCATACTTATTATTTTTTATATAAAAATTAATGGATCTTGATGATAATTGGATCTAGGGTATGTTAAAAAAAAGGTTTTTTTTATAAAGATTGGATCTTTTTAGGGTTTTGATGAAACCCTTGAAGAGTTTAAAGAGATAGAGGAAGTGGAGATCAGTTCATGAGATGTGGTGTGTTCTGATCCTTTTGTTTTTGTGTTGGTACTTTTGGTTGTGTTTTTCTAGGATGAGTTTATTGGGGTTTTTTTTTTTTATATTCTAGGTTATTGGTTTTGGTTATTATTGTAGATTGTTTTGCAATTTGTAAGAGTAACATGTTATATGTCGGTTTTTTTTTTTATTCTAGGTAACATAAGTCCTAGGATTTGGAAATTGTGTTTAGAAATATTATCCTAGGAAAACGAATACTAAAATTAATCAATCTTGTTAAATGTTAATGTAATCTTAAAAAGTATAGAAAGTATGATTAAAATCCTTTAAGTCAAAATAGAATTAGTAAAGTTAATTGTTACATCAAATAACAAAAGTATATTCAAGTGTCATTGTTTACTTTAACCTATTATTTAGATTTAAATGACACAACTTAAGTATTTGCATGTTCTTTCTAAACAAGTGACCACTTTAACTTTAACGTTGTTTTTTTTAAGCACTGTGATAGAGTATAATTATCAAGAATTGTAAGAGAAGCGCGCAAAGTTACATTAGGTCTAATGGATGAGACCTTAACCTCTATCAAAAACAACTTGACAATAGTTTTGTTAGAATAAAGTTGAAGGCACATGAGAAAGTCATGGCTAGAAAGTTAACATAAAGCAAGTTTGTGTAACGGATGTCAAAGAGTTCACTACAAAACATACAAAAAAATAAAAATAAATAAATAAAACAACTAGTCCTAGATTGGGTCCAATTTGAAGCACGTTATAGCCCCTTCCTCTTATTATCGCTCTTGTTCTCATGAATATATATATGGCTGCAACTTAAGGTAAGCTCCTAGTGTTCTATCTCCACCCTTCATCGTCGTGTCACTGAATCCCATTATTGCTTTGATAGCAAACAACTTTTTGCAGTTATGTTTAGGCCACGAATTATTCATTGCACCTAAACCATAACCCAAACTTTTTTTTTCACTGAGTTCATCAATGGTGAGTCGTATAGTATGTGACATTGTAGAAGTGGTTTGATGCTTTAATGGTTGAGTTGTGGATTTTTGGGAAGGTAGTTTTTGTTGTGATTGATTCTTTGCTTCATAATTCAAGCTAAGCTGATGTCGGTTGAAAGATTGGTAGGACAATTAGCTTGCACTTCGGTACGAATTGTGTCACTTAACCCACTTACAAGGCAACTAACTTGACGATTAGGTGGTAAATATCCAGCCTTAGCCAAAAGTTTGTTGAATTTAGTCTGATATGAGTGAATCGTACCTTGTTGCCTAAGTTTAGTAAGCTCTCTGAAATAGTCGAGAAATTGATAAGGACCATAAGTTGCATAAATACCTAATTTAAATTTGTCTCATGTTGCGTTTGACGTCTCTTGTATCAACACTTGGAACCACGACCAAGCATCACCCTCTAAATGAAAAGAGGCGATTGAAACCTGTTCTTCCACAGGAGTAGAATGAAATCGAAAAAATTGTTTCGCTCGACATACCTAACTCGTAGGATCTTCTTTCCCGTTGAACTTTGGGAAATCGAGCTTCAATGGTTTAACAGCATAGTTTGCATTTAGACCATATCTCGGTCCTCGACTTCGACCGTTGGAGCTTTCACCATATCAATAAGAATTAACCTTATAAAGCAAAAGTGCCGAATGTTTACCCAGAGGACTTATAATCCTTAATGAAATTCTTAGAAAGAAACAAGGAAAGTGAGACGTTATAGTAGAAATATAAAGGAAATAGTAGAATTTTATCAAGTGACATATAGTCCTTGATTGAAAACTTAGAATGAAACAAGTAGGAACATGGGGTAATAGTAATAGAATTGATTAAAATGATAATCGAATTATGTAAAATATGTCTCGGAAGACATAATGACCTTATTAAGAGCCGTATAATTATAGAATTTAAGCCAGAAGTAAGATGACTTAAGTCTATTTATTGTGTTATAGTTTGCTCGGAGTTGCAAGCTCATCTAGATCATCGCAACTTACTGGATATATACCTGAGAATGCTAAGATGGAATGAGGTATATTTTGTGAATAAGGATCGATAAATGTTAGATGAGAGATTTCGAGGACGAAATCTAAATAAGGGGGATAGAATTGTTACACCCGAAACCCGTTGTCAAACGGGTGTGACCCTAGATGAGTTTGACTAAGTATAAGTGTGTGGACTTATGTATTATGGAAAATGGATATGGAGTATCCAGAATTGTGATATGGTGTATTGAGATAGGCTTGGATATGGAGTATCAAGAATTGTGATATGGTGTATTGAGATAGGCTTAGATATGGAGTATCCAAAATTATGATATGGAGTATTGTTGGATACAGCGTATGGACTAAGTTGGCCAAATAGAATGACTAAAATGCCTTTTTTGATTAGTCACCTACTTAGCTTATTATCCACACTTCTTGACATTTCCACACACATATCCTATCTGTTTTTGGTGGTACGAGATAAAAGAGGAAGAAGGAAAAGAAGGAGAAGCTTATAGAGGTTTTGTGATGGATTGAAGATGGTAATTCAATAGAATGATCCTTAGCATGATTATGACAAGTAAGTAACAGTTAATTAGTGTTTAATTACGAAATTAGAAATTAGGGTTCATGAACCCTAATTGTGATAATTGGGTAAAGATGATTTTGAAGCTAAGTAAAGTGTTATGGTAATTATGAGATAAGTTTTATGAGTTTTAAGTTAATAATTTCATGGGTTGATGGTCATATGATTAACAAATGATTATATGACGAATTAAGATATTAAGGGATGAGCTTATGGTAACCATAGATATAGTATTTTTAGTGTAAGCTTAAATGTTTATACTTGTGTCAATTTGGCTTAGGTTGCAAGAAGGATGATGATGATGATGGTGGTGATGGTACCTTGTTTTATTAGCTTGGATTTGAGGTAAGTAAATGATGATGACATGTATTATATGAAATTCTAACATGTATGTGTTATGTATGTTATGTGCTAAGTTATAGGGGACTTAAGATATGCTTATGTGTTGTGATGAATGTGACCTAAGTAATGACTTGGTTGTAGAGTAAGTTGATGTTATGTGTTAAGAATTTGAAGGTTGAGCCGTGAAGTAAGTGTTAGATATATGTGATGCTTATATGTTGTTTGAAGTATAATGGTATGTTATGATCGTTTTACTTACTAAGCTTTATGCTTACGTTATAGATGTTAATGATTTTGTTGGTTTGTGGTGAAGATGCTATAGCTTGGATTAAAGCTTAGATTTGGAAGGCGATTTAGAAGGTTTGTATGTAAATAGGAGCTTAGGTAGAATACCGAGCTCAAAGTCAATGTTGTACCCCCGAGAGTTCTAAATGATTTGTATGTATGTTGTCGGGTGTCAAAGTTTATGTTGTGGTCGTTCTAGTAATTCCGTTGTCAAATGGTATGCTATGGTAATGGTTAGAGTGTAAGTGTTATGTTTTAATGGGGTGTTTGGATTAGTGTCTATTCGTACCCATTTTGGAGTCAAACGGGTTATTTGCCGTGTATTATGGTTTGTTATAGTTTTGAATGCTAAATGAGTGTTTTGGTACAAGTTATAGTGTTGTATTGAGGTCAAAACGGTTTGTGGGTAAGTGATGCGTGCGTGTTATGCTCTAATTTTTATATCCACGGTGTGTCGTTGTGGTTTTAGCAGTATTCAAGTTTTAAATTTATATTTAGCCGACTTATCAATATAACACACACTTTAACGAGCAGTGTACCCGGTCAGTATGAATATAATGGTAAGTAGAGTGTCGATCACTAAGAGTGAAACGTATTATCTAGTTATTCTAATCAGTATTTTAATATCTTAAGTTAGCTGTACAACCTAATCTAACGCAAGGGGGTTCAGCCTGAGAGACTGGCACGGTTTAGTTATGATTAAATATAAACTAAACTAATAGGCACGAATCAGCGATTAGCACACACGTACACAGATAAATACTTGAGACAATAAGAAGACCTGTCCTGATAATTAAGTAGCTTGTCACTTGTTTTATTGCTAGTTTTATATGAAGTGTATAGTTCGATGCGACGCACCGAGAGTTAAACCTTTCTCGTTGGCTCTAATCTTATCGGCGAGTAAACCCTTAATGATTACTTATGTCTATCCTTTTTATTAAAGACACGCTAAAACAAATAGGCGAGGAAGGGGCATGGCGACCCAAGCAATGCTCAGCTAGACACAGAGGTTATCAATGCACTAATAAAAGTCACCAAAGACATCAACATATAAACTTTAATTAATGGGAAAGCAATTTTAAGGGGTGCCCATGGTTTTCCGTAGTCACATGTAATCGGCCCATCAATCCTGATGAATTAAAGTGTACTAATACAAT
The DNA here is from genome assembly GCA_021014915.2 of Artemisia tridentata subsp. tridentata. NCBI lineage: Eukaryota > Viridiplantae > Streptophyta > Magnoliopsida > Asterales > Asteraceae > Artemisia > Artemisia tridentata. Next base: position 106,264,465 of record CP139502.1, on the reverse strand, counting down.
AAAACAAAACTACTTAATGAATTGAATACATGCAGGACCTTCTTACAGCTCTTGTATCTTCGTTTAGGGTGTGTCTTGTGCTGCTACTTCGTCTGAATTCGTCCTAGGGTTTCTGTCTTTCGCTAAGTCTCGTACTCCGTATATTGCACTCTCCGAAATTCATCTGACTTTGGGGTATTTATAGTTTCTGTCTGAGGGTTAGATGCGGCGCATAGGATAAGTAGATGCGGCGCATTGACTTAACTTCGCGTGGGGTCCAAGATTAATATATTCAGGAATATTCGTACACCGCCAGAAGATACGGCGTAACTCCATTTCTCTATGCGGCGCATGTCCTTTGCCGTCTTGGATTATAACTTGTGAAACCTTGATAGTGATGCGCCGTATGTAAGAAGTAAGATGCGGCGTATCTGGAGCAGAATGATCTTGATCTTGTACATTTCAGTAGACTCTTAACTTCTTGCTTGTTTTGCTCCATAATTAGTCCAAAATCGTCAAGTTTCACACAATACTTGTTTTTACCTGAGAATTACAAAAGTAAACATTAACGTATCAATTCTCACAGATAATATAATAAAACAAGTCAAATAAATAGGATAAATGATGGTAATAAAATGTACTTATTTGAGTTCATCAAATATCCCCCCACTTGAACTTTACTTGTCCCCAAGTAAACCTTAGAATTAATCTTATGAAAATGTATCCTAAAAGATATTAGGATTTATTTTTATATTTAAGCATGTATTCATTTTGTCATGATCACACAACCAAACACTTAACGAATTAGAATATAAAATAAAATATTTTGATAAAAGCAAATCTAATCGTTTAACTGTCCAGTCGTGACGAATATTCTATCATAAGCTTGGCAAGTATACGCATCTTCTCCACTAAAGCCAAGGAATAACAAGTCTAAAGCGGTAAAAAGGGTTTGTAGGTTAAGGGTTAATAATTCTTCTTAATCTCTATCGATCTCAAATTCCAGAAAAGGCGACAAAATCACAAATACATGATCGAATCCACGAACACGATATTTGCAATTGCTCAAATCCTTAACTCGAATAGGCTAAAGATAGGACCAAGTAATCTTTACCAATAATATTATATCAAAAAGGGCGACAAAATCATAAATACATAGCCGAATCCACGACTACGATACTTAAGATTGCTCAAATCCCTAATCTCAATAAATCAAAGGTTTGGATAAAGAATAATATAGGGTATGGATAATATTTGGGATATAAATTGGTGTAAAATGAAAAATAAACAAAACAGATAAATTAAAATCCTAAGTGTGGTAAATCACTATCCCAACCATCCCATGAATAAGACTCATATCATTGAATAACTCACGCTTTAACACTTGAAACACACGCTTTAGGTAGACACGAATTATACTCAACAAAATCTCAATCAAAGAATAACCATAGTTGGCGTTCCCATAACGGCCAACTCCCATTCAATCCATAAATATAATATATAACAAATAGTGGTGATATCGACCACTTAATACAAAACTTTACATAAGTTGGTTAAATAAACTTCCAACTTTTTCTTTTTTCTTTTTCTTTTTTTTTTTTTTTTTTTTTTTTTTTTTTTTTTTTTTTTTTGTAAAATTTCACAACTTTTCTATCACTTTCTTTCCGGATAATTTTTTCCATACTTTTCATACTTTCAGAAATAACTGTAATAGCGAAAGTAGTAAACACACGAAAAATAAACTCAAAGATATACAATATTTACTTTCATACCAATTGCATTGTGCAATTTCCTGACTCAACCAAAGATAATGAATTACGCACGCGAACACAGGTAATGTAAGGAAACACACTTTGCCTAAAGCAATTAACCAACCACGGATTTTAATCTACAGGGTAGGCTAAGGTGTAAGGGTGTAACGAAACATTATAACAAAGGTGTAAGAAACGAAAGGAATGGCTCTGAGTGTTTTTCTAGGGGTATCTTACTCTAAAAGTGAGAGTAACAAAAGGGTTAATACGGGGGTTAACTAACCAGTGTAGTTAGTTAATATCACATAACATATAAAGGCTATTTGGGTGTAATCCTAGAAATTTACCAATTTAGACAAGTCGTTCCAATTATATAAATAATACTTATTATGGTGGTCTCGAATAGTATACAAACCAAGTTCTAAAGTTTACAAGTCACCGGCACACTCATAGATTTGTGAATTTTGAAAAGTTCACAATTTTTTGAAAATAATGTTATGTGTGCAGCTATGTAATTTAGACTTTAAACAAAAACATGCTAAAAATTTTAAATTTTGATATATTAAGCACATTTTAAGCATATTTTGAAAAAGTTTAGGACAAGTAAGTGTTCTAATTCTCCAATCCCTCCACTTAAGTTAAACAACGTCCTCGTTGTTTGTATCAAAGGTTAAAAACTGGAAAATAAAAAGAATTAGAACAGAAAAACTCCCCTGAGATTTGCTCGGTATGATCCTCCATTATTTGTATAAGAGCAAAAATCAACTTTCTTGTGGATGAGAACGTTTAAGCTTCATATTTGATGTATCCACAGGAAATGCAGGAATCTATAATACCATTTAAACTTTAACACACCTAAGTAAAGAAGGTTCAAACTTGCATAATACATTAGTAGTTAGTAAAAATAAAACTTAAAAATTAAACTGAAAATCATCAGGTCAGTCGATACGCCGTATCTTATGGAAGAAGATACGCCGTATCGAGCCTGGAATAAATACGAATCAGAATAAAAGATGCGTCGCATCCTTAACCAGGGATGCGCCGCATTAAAATACTGACAGAAAGTTTTAAAGTCAAAAATAAAAATGCAGAAAATAAAATAAGATATGATATGACCAGCGCAGGAGATGCGTCGCATCTTAGGATGGAGATGCGCCGTATCCTCTGCAGGCCTGACAGACTCGACACAGAACAGAAAAGTAAAAATTTTCCGGGTTGTCTCCCGGTCAGCACTTGTCTTTATTCCACAGTCTTCAAGTTAGACTCACGTTCAGCTCCTTATTTAGATCTATTGATCCCTACATGTCCGTGCACGATGTAGTTGCGAATTACTTCGTCACGAACATATTCCGGCCCCAATTCAAGTACACCTTTGTAGAATCCTTTCATCTTTTGGTACGGATACTCGATCCCTTTCTCAGCGTCATTTTCATCTACAAAAAGAAATGGTGTAAATTTGTAACAAAATTTGTTAGGGGCATGTTTAAACCTTGGGTGAGCACGAGGCATCATGTAAGTGATAATGTTGCTTCCACTTTGAAAGGTGATCTTTCCTTCAAATCTTTTAGCGTTAATTTCGACCTCCTTACAAAATGGTTTCCCAACGATCACGTCACCCATCTCAACATCACGATAAGCATCCATGTTTTCCACCACAGTGAAATCTGTAACAATAGTTAAATTCCCAACAAAAATAGGTACATTCATGAACATTCCAACTACGTTTTTCCCTTTATACTCAATTTTGTTTTTCATTATAGAATTATAGAAATCTTTTGACATTACATTAATTGGTAAAATAGGGAAAAAGTTGGCACTAACCTGCTTAAATCCTATCATGCAAGGAAATTGTAAATTATAAGCACAATCTACATGGATCTTTCTACCATAATCACAGAAACTAGGATATCCTTCAAATTCATCATAATTCTTAGTGTTGATCATATTAATTCTAGGTATATCCATAATTTCTCCTTCTTCAATATCGGGTTCTAAATCCTCCATAAATTGATCATTGATTCCTAACGGTAAATTAAGATCATTTAATTCAATGTAGTCTCCACTATAGGTCTCAAGTGATTCATTATTTATCAAGGTTTCTCCCATAAATCTAGCTTCTAGATCGAGGTCCATACGTTCTCTTAATCCTAGCACATAGACGCCTCTAATTATGCTTTTAGCAGGATTTTGGCACTTATAGACTAGTTTATTATTCCCTACCTTTAATGAGATTTTTCTTTTAAACACATCAATCTTAGCATGGGCGGTAGACAAGAAAGGTCTTCCAAGGATTAAAGGAATCTTAACATCCTCAGGCATATCTAATATAACAAAGTCTACAGGGAAAACAAACTTCTCAATCTTAACTAGCACATTTTCGGCAATCCCTTCAGGTCGTTTTACCGTTTTATCAGCCAATTCAATAAGCAACTTAGTTGGTGTTAATTTTCCTAGTCCTAGGGTAGTGAATGTCTTAAGGGGCATAACACTAACACTAGCTCCTAAGTCAGCTAACACATTATTGAAAGATATATCATTAATTGAACAAGGTAAAGTAAAACTTCCTAGGTCTTTTTCTTTATGAGGCAAGGCATGTAAGTCGTTTGCAGAGCTCTCTTCTTTCATTGTAGCCTTGATCTCCTCTTCAATCTTTGCCTTCTCTTTTAGTAGCCTCCTTACACTGATTGAAGAATTAAAGAAAAATTCGGGCTTTGCAGCATCATTACCATTCATCAATCTTCTAGGAAAAGGAATGTTAGGCGTGACTTCTTCAGTGGTGCTTATGGCCTTGACATGATCTCTTGGGTTGGTTTCAGTTGAGCTAGGTAAACTTCTGTATCCCCTTTCTTGAAGAACTTTGCTCATTTGTCCAATTTGTTGTTCCAATGCTTTGATCGAAGCTCCTTGATTTCTTGTAATAGTATCTGTTGAGGCTCGGATTTCTTTGATCATAGCAGTGTTCTCTTCATGTCTTTTAGCAGCATCGGCCATAATTTGCTTTAGGGTGTCATCCAAAGTCTGCCTCCTTTCTTGATAAGTGGGATTAAAATTGTTCTTTTGATAGAATCCCGGAGTAGCTTCCCTAAATCTTCCTGAAGGTCGGAATGGTTGTCCAAATTGTGTGTAGTATGCTTCTTCAAACGTCTCACTTTCATTCTTATTAGGGCAATCTTTAGTCTAGTGAGGTCCTTCGCATTTTTCACATCCAACTTGGGCAGCATAAACTTTCTCATCACACTTCTTCATCTCTCTACTAATTTTATCCAATTGAGCTTGAATAGCAGCAAACCCGTCAAAATTAGTGCTGCTCTTAGATCTAGTAGAGGTTCCATCGTGCCATTTTTGAGAATGATCGGCAGCTTCTTGGATAGCTTTCCTAGCATTGGCTGCACTCATTTGAGGCACAGCTCCCTTAGCATCCAAGATTTGTCTAGTAGGCACGTCCAATCCTTGATAGAACAATATTATCTCCTGCATTGGACTTAGATAATGTTGAGGGCATTTCATCAATAAGTCTTTGAATCGTTCCCAAGCTTGATAAAGAGTTTCATCAGGCTCTTGCTTGAAACTGTTGATAGCCTCCATCTTTTTAGCGGTTTTAGCAGGTGGACAATATCTTTTCAGGAATTTGCTCTTCAAATCTTCCCATGTTGTGATTGAACTAGCAGGTTCATTCCTTAGCCACTTATTAGCAGCTCCTTTAAGCGAAATTGGAAAGATTCTTAGCATAAGTTGATCGTCAGTGACTCCTTCTGTAGTAAACAAATCTGCTATCTCGAGGACTTTTTCAACATGTTCATTAGCATCTTCATGTTCTGTTCCACTGAAAGCATTTTCTCTTAGCTCCTTGAGAAACTGACCCTTCAACTCAAACTTTGACTTATCATCAAACTTTGGTCTAGCAACTCCTGAACTGTAATCAGCACGGGTACTGTTCATGTATTCCTCCATAGTAGTGTTTTCCGCCATTGTCTCTGTTTCTTCTTCCTCTTTCTCTTCAGAAAAATAATCAAGCTCGAATGAACTTGAAATTTCAAAGCTTTTTGTGTTGAAAATCCTTTTAAGCGAATGAAAGGCTCGTTCAGGATCTTCGAATGGTTGAATCAAGTTCTTAGTTGAACTCCTGGTCATGCACTTCCTGAAACTATCACAAAAGCATCAGTAGGGTATGTTCAAGAAAGTAGTATATCAGAAAATTAACAACGAAAAACGGAATACGAAAAATAAAAGTTACTGATATCTGCAGACGATGCGCCGTATCCAAAAAGTTGGATACGCCGTATCTTATAATCGTTAAAATTTAATCAGACTTTTATTCAAAAAGCAGATACGCCGCTTATAATTTAGAATGCGCCGTATCGGTTTTATTAATCAAAAATCAACGTATCCAATTTTAGCAAATATAACCGATTTTTGATTTAGAAGATGCGCCGTATCGATAAAAATCGATGCGTCGTATCTGTTTAATAATTCAAAAACTGTTTTTAATTTAAAATAATAAATACGCCGTATCTGTTAAAACAGATGCGTCGTATGGCGTTATCGTTTAGAAAAAATTTCTTATTAAAAACAGGATACGCCGTATCTTGGGGAAAGATGCGTCGTATCGAATTTATTAAACGCGTTGTATTTTATAAAAATTAAACGCAATACGCCGTATCTGTGAAAACAGATGCGCCGTATCGTTTGAATTAGCTCAGTACAACGATAGCAGAATACAGAAAAATAGAAAATGAAAAACAAAAATAAAAACAAACGAAAATAAACAAAAATTAAAGAAAATAAAAACACACAAAACAGAAAATATGCAAATAATACAATGAATGCAATTTATTTAATATACAACGGGGTTAGCGGTTAGAATCTAAAAATTAAAAAGAAAAACCTAATTAAAATACTAATCAAATTAACAGATAATAACAATTCACTCCCCGGCAACGGCGCCAAAAACTTGATGCGTGCGTGTTATGCTCTAATTTTTATATCCACGGTGTGTCGTTGTGGTTTTAGCAGTATTCAAGTTTTAAATTTATATTTAGCCGACTTATCAATATAACACACACTTTAACGAGCAGTGTACCCGGTCAGTATGAATATAATGGTAAGTAGAGTGTCGATCACTAAGAGTGGAACGTATTATCTAGTTATTCTAATCAGTATTTTAATATCTTAAGTTAGCTGTACAACCTAATCTAACGCAAGGGGGTTCAGCCTGAGAGACTGGCACGGTTTGGTTATGATTAAATATAAACTAAACTAATAGGCACGAATCAGCGATTAGCACACACGTACACAGATAAATACTTGAGACAATAAGAAGACCTGTCCTGATAATTAAGTAGCTTGTCACTTGTTTTATTGCTAGTTTTATATGAAGTGTATAGTTCGATGCGACGCACCGAGAGTTAAACCTTTCTCGTTGGCTCTAATCTTATCGGCGAGTAAACCCTTAATGATTACTTATGTCTATCCTTTTTATTAAAGACACGCTAAAACAAATAGGCGAGAAAGGGGCATGGCGACCCAAGCAATGCTCAGCTAGACACAGAGGTTATCAATGCACTAATAAAAGTCACCAAAGACATCAACATATAAACTTTAATTAATGGGAAAGCAATTTTAAGGGGTGCCCATGGTTTTCCGTAGTCACATGTAATCGGCCCATCAATCCTGATGAATTAAAGTGTACTAATACAATAAAACAAAACTACTTAATGAATTGAATACATGCAGGACCTTCTTACAGCTCTTGTATCTTCATTTAGGGTGTGTCTTGTGCTGCTACTTCGTCTGAATTCGTCCTAGGGTTTCTGTCTTTCGCTAAGTCTCGTACTCCGTATATTGCACTCTCCGAAATTCATCTGACTTTGGGGTATTTATAGTTTCTGTTTGAGGGTTAGATGCGGCGCATAGGATAAGTAGATGCGGCGCATTAACTTAACTTCGCGTGGGGTCCAAGATTAATATATTCAGGAATATTCGTACATCGCCAGAAGATACGGCGTAACTCCATTTCTCTATGCGGCGCATGTCCTTTGCCGTCTTGGATTATAACTTGTGAAACCTTGATAGTGATGCGCCGTATGTAAGAAGTAAGATGCGGCGTATCTGGAGCAGAATGATCTTGATCTTGTACATTTCAGTAGACTCTTAACTTCTTGCTTGTTTTGCTCCATAATTAGTCCAAAATCGCCAAGTTTCACATAATACTTGTTTTTACCTGAGAATTACAAAAGTAAACATTAACGTATCAATTATCACAGATAATATAATAAAACAAGTCAAATAAATAGGATAAATGATGGTAATAAAATGTACTTATTTGAGTTCATCAGTAAGTGTTGAGTTTATGCAGATTTTCTGCAACTGTTTCTGTAACAGATGGGTAGATATGGCGTATCTCATTTTGGGGATATGCCATATGAGTTTCGGAGTTGATACGGCGTATCCCTGTTTGGGGATACGGTGTATCATGTAATATAGCGTATCTCTTTTGGGATACGGCGTAGCAGTTCATATTTGGTAATTTTCTAAATGTTGTCCAAAGTAAACCGTAAGTCGTTGGTGGTCGTGCCACCTATCGTTTTGACCTCAATACAACACTATAATGATGATAGTCATTATAGTTAAAGCGTTTCCGCATAAAAAGTTTTAAATTTCGGTCAAATCAGGCACAGGGCGTAACACTTACAGTTTAATGATGATAGTCACTAAGTCTTTTGTCACTAAGCCACCACCAGTTTATGATTAGAGATTACTTGTCTTCAAGTTCAGGGACTTGTTTCTATTTTCTTAAGAGCATAGGGACAAATAGTGTCATCTGTGTGTTAGTTTTAGTAAGTGAGCTAGCATCAGATACAAAAGGGGAAAAGAGCCTCGACTCATGTATCTTTGATCATTTGTAACTTGTGTGAACGAATTAAACTCATAGGAGCTGTCTCTGTTATTCTGAATGTGTTGTAATCAGCGAGCTGTTCTCACTTGATTGTTCTATCATCATTCAGTTGTGCTTGTTAACGTCTTGTTCATATTGAATTCATATCGTGTTCATTCAGTTCAATCCTTAACTCACTTTGCCACGTCTACCCACAATGGTTGTATGTCACTACCTATTCTTGCTTACGATATCTTAAGCAATGGATATGATAACAAGTGGCATTGGAAAAGATCATACAACAAGATAACATTTTTATAAATAACTTTATCTAACAAAAGTTGTTTTATAGATTACAACAAGCTGATCATCAGATACCAAGTTTACTAACAAATGAATTCAGCTTTAATATTAGAAGCACCAGCAATAGCATGAGAATGAAGATGGTACTCGGCCAGTCTTACGAATATATGCTGCTTGTTCTTCTGCTCTTGCGGCTTCCCGATTTCTCTTTGCTTCTGCTGCAGCACGCTTCTCCTCGGCTTTGAGTCTTGCAGCTGCTAATTTGTTCATTAGACGATCATGCGCTCCACCTCTCATCCGTTCTACCTCTACCTGCAAGCTCATGGTGTTAATATACACCATTTTTATTAGCTGTGTCTAAAATAATGGTTATAGAAGTGGAGAGATGGGCATATTGGATAACGGGTCAGAACATGTCATTTTTTTTATACGGGTCCAAACATGTCATTTTTTTATACAGGTCCAAACATGTACTCTTTAGTACAGTTTGAAACAGGTTGACCCGCAAACACTTTTTGCAGTATTAATAAGTAATTGTTGACTTCAACAAAGAAAAAATATTATTACGATAAGTGAATACTAATGTAAAGATTTGAATAAAATGATTTAGGACGTTACATGTGTTAAATATAAACATTGGATGACTTTCTGTGTTTGACCCATTTGACATGTTCCTCTTTTAGCCAAACTTTTTAACTCAGCAAAACTGACCAAATCATAAGCATATGGGCATGTGCCTACTTTTTCATTGAAATCTGAAGTTTTTGTTGGTATGAACATATGGACATTTGAACTTTGAAGTGATTAGTGTGATATAAGGTTGCTATGACCTGTTTTAATTGTCTGGCAAAAAGTGATTGTGATTATGAACATGCATATTTTAATTATTCAGGGTCCCATAAAAAGAATTAGCCGTTGTAAAAGCTGATTATTGAAATTAATTCACAATTACCTAACTACCCTTGACTTCTGATTATGTAAGTGCAATAATTAAGTTGATAACAAACATCAACCAAAACGATGAAACTGTCACATACCTCAATTCTCCTCATTTCAGCTTCTGTCTTTGCTTTTTGATGGTTTTCCCATGCCTCTATCTTTATCTCTTCACGTTTGAACCTGATCCAACAAATCAGTTGATCAACACATACTAGGTACGAATTAATCTTGTGTGTGCTTTGGTTTCATCTATACTCATTAATAACTTATGACCAAGAATACGTTTCAACTTCATTTGCAACATAAATGACATTCATTGTGCACATAAGCCCACAATTTACATGGTGTGTACCTCATAACATCATTTTTAGTAATATATATTTGATCCCATCACAACTCACAAGTGACAAACACACAATTTCACTCATCCTTAGAAGTGCCAATTTCAACTCCAATTACTTAAAATGGGTCAATTGGGTTATATTTGATCTCTAATGGGTCAAATAAAAAATAATGGCCTTTAATAAAATATCATCAAATGTCGCCCAAGGTGTAACTTTAATTCATAAAACCTCATAAACCTTTAGTACATTTTAAAACTTTGGATTATGACACATTGTTAAGAATTATATTTTTTTGGACAGTAGTGTTTCAGGTCAACCCAACCCCACCTGCTTTGATAACTAAAAATAATTACCCATTTTGACAAGAACTCGATTTGACTAGTTATCCAACCTGCCACTTTGCCACCTCTACGTGTTCTATTTTATATGAATACACTGAATGAAATAACATGGATAGAATAAATTACCGAGCCATATATTTGGCTTTTTCAGCATCCTCCCAAGTAGCTGCACGCATCTCAATAGCACTTTTACCCGTTCTTTCATCTTTACCTGAAGACGATACTTCTTTATCTTCATCTTCCTTACTAGCCCATGCAGCAATATTTTTCTTACCCAACTGATTTCCAAGAGCTTTTATCTCTCTTCTAGTTTTTAACTGCAACTCCTTTTCAGATAACTCTTTGTTGTTACCTGATTCCATCCGTTGAGTTGACAATGAAACAGGCCCAGTTCTTTCTGGAGTTGCTGATCTAGAAGTACTTGGGCTACGGCTAGGAGTTGTTGCACGTACGGGTGTCCCGGTTCTAGAAGGTTCTTGGCTAGCAATAGGTGTCATTTCAGTGCCCATGTCTCTCATTGATACTGACCTAGCTTCCGAAGGAGGGGGCACAAATGTTGTGTTTTGGATAGATGGTAAAGAATCATGACGACTCAGATTAACTGCAGAGAAAATTACAGAACCACGTTAATGTTTTTCTCTAAAGCCAAAATGGTCCGTAAGAACGAAAAACCTTTAACAGCAAATGGAAAACGGTTTGTTACTGAAAAGAAGAGCACTTGGTTTACTTTTAAGATCTTGCTGATACTATTGTTACATTACTTATGTAGTTGCTGTTTGGATGTGTCATGTACTAATGCGTGTTTTAACTGAATCTTAAATTTTGAGGATTAGGAATGATCATGTTGGAAAAAGCAAGAATTTGTATAGAAATGTATTTTGAAATGAATGCAAAATTTAAAATTATCCACGCGTACAAAGATTTGAGCAACTAAGGGGTGCTTGGATGTATCATCAAAGAGGACAGATTGTGAGATAAGACTAAAGGTCTTACAAATTAGGTTTTAGTTGCAGCTAGTATGAAAAGGGTGTTATCAAGATACTAAAAATCAATTATCCAAACATTAGTTGACCACTAACAGATCAGATCGTCTCCCTTGGCTTTGGCGATTGTGGCAACAACCGAATACCAAACACCCCTGATTCGTTTTTCTTAATCTTGATCGTTCTCTCATCCTATCATTAACATCTCATTGTTTACTGGTAGTCGGTTTGCGATTAGGGTTTCTAAAACTGATTAGGGTTTCGTTATTTTTCTTGCCGATCGTTAGGTTTTTGGTTACAATCATTAACTGTTTTAATCTTTGCATTTATTAATCATCATGGAAGGTGACCAAGTTCCTATTCATTATTGTCTAAACCCTAGGTATCTAGGGTTTCTTGTTAACTTAAGTTTTGAACGTGCACGTGTTTTCTGGATCGTTTTTTGTGGTTGTCTGATTCGGGTTTCGATCGATTGTTTTATGCTACGTGTGGGCTGTATGATCTGATATGGAGAAAGGGTTTTTGAGTTCTAAAGGGAGAGGGAGTGGTAATGGTGTAAAGGAGAAGCAAAGTTCCTCGGTTCATGAGACTGCTAAGGACAAAAACCGTGTTAATGAGGAACCTGGTGTTGGTTCATTGGTGAACATGGATGCTGTGAATACAGCTACGAATATGAATATGGGCGAAAACGAAGATGGTGTTACTGCTAGTAACATACACTTGGAACAAACTGTTGAGACATCTGGTGCTATCAATAACAGTGCGGAACACACGAATGTCTCATTAGATGCTAAGATTCAAAACTCTGAAAAGCTAATACTGGAAGGCAAACTTGTGTTCTTGGATGACGATGCAAAGCCAATGAAATCTGAAGGGAAAACCCAGTTGTGTGTTCATGAACCGGGTTCGATGGTAAATGATGAGTTTGGTCATGATGCTATTAAGAAGAATATGGACCCAACTTTTGACTCTACTACGAAGCTGGTTTCGTATTCGAGTGCTACAAGTTGTGAAACGAGGAAGACTAAAGCCAATTTTCGTCCTTTGGAAGCTGAGAACATGTGTGATGGTACCGATCTTCCTATCCCTATTAAGGTTGTTGAAGCTGTGAATCGTAGGTTTGAAAATACTCTCTATGGCTATTTTATTGGTAAAAGAATTGCCTTCCCGGTTGTAGAGTATTTTGTACGAAATGCTTGGGTTAAGTATGGTATTAAGAAGGTAATGATGAATGCAAAAGGGTTCTTTTTCTTCAAATTTGATTTGAAAAAGGGCGTGGAGGATGTGCTTGAAGGTGGTCCATGGATGATTCGCAACATCCCTATAATTCTTAAACCATGGACGATTAATACAAGCTTATTAAAGGAAGATTTAACTCGTATTCCGGTGTGGGTTAAACTTCATGACGTTCCTTTGGCTGCGTTTTCTGGAGATGGTTTAAGCCTTATTGCAACGAAGATGGTACTCCAAAAATGCTTGATTCCTTTACGAGCACAATGTGTATGGAATCGTGGGGTCGTAGTAGCTTCGCTCGTGCTTTAATTAAGATTCAGGTTGAAGATGAGCTAAAGGTCATTTTGACAATTGCTATTCTTCTACTTGACGGGTCGGGGTTTTCTAAAGAAACTATTCGAGTGGAATATGAGTGGAAGCCACCTCGGTGTAATTCATGCAAGATTTTTGGGCATACAATTGATCAATGTCCAAAAAATGTAGATGTTTTGGCCTAAGTTGTTGAACAAGTTGTGGGAAGTTCGGATGATGGTTTTCAAGTCGTTGGTAATAGATGTAATAATGGGAAGAATGGTAATGCGAAAGGTGGTTAGAAGGCTGGTCTAAGTGTGGGGTCCAAGCTCCGATATTAACCAAAGGCAAAAACGACTACTTCTAAGACTCCTAGCACGTCTAACGTAGGTAAGGATACTGGTAATGATAGCATATCTAAAGGTGGTAAGGAAAATGCTTCGTGTTCCAAGAATGTGGTTAATACGTCGAATAAATATGACTTGCTATTGAATGAATTTGACACCGTCCTAGAGGAGAATCAACTAATTGGTAAGGAAACTGGAACGAGCAAGGAAACAGTGGGTGATGATTATGATCCATATGATGATGATTTGTACGATGATCATGGTATCTCTGAAGATCAACAGGCTTGCTTGGGATATCAAGGTTCGCGGTCAAAAGAAGAAGTAGATTATATTTGATGTTATGTTGAGTCAATTGTAATCTAGTCATAGTTGTATCTTCGTTATAGAAGTAGTTTGCTTTGTTATGTTAGTCTTACCGCCTATGTAATATGATGATGATTTGTACGATGATCATGGTATCTCAGAAGATCAATAGGCTTTTTGTGACGCTTGGGATATCAAGGTTCGCGGTCAAAAGAAGTGGATTATATTTGATGTTATGTTGAGTCAATTGTAATCTAGTCATAGTCGTATCTTCGTTATAGAAGTAGTTTGCTTTGTTATGTTAGTCTTACTATGTAACGGGCTCAGATGTGGGATTCACCCACATCCGTTGTATTTAAACGTTTTTTGGAGTAATACATTTACCGGCTGTGTAGTCAATTTCGCCGAAATACCACTGGTATTTCGGATTTCGGAGGTCCCATAAAATTTCGTTTCAAATCTCGCTACCGAAATAATCGGCGAAATTGACCAAAAATATACCGAAATTGACCGAAAATATACCCAAAATTTCGGTGGAAAAGGTGGTATTACCGGTTGTTATGTTTTGTACTAGATTGGAACATCGAATTGGAGGCTAATGGATCGAATTTTTATTATTACTACAAGGCGGGAACAGTGTTGTAAATATCGGAAATTGGAGGCTAATGCGAGGATTTCCGGCGATTGGATTTCCGGCAATGAATGAGTTGATTAGGGATTGAGTGGTTGGTGTTGCTGCGTGGTTTGTGAGAGAAGGAGAGGGGCGGATAAGTGATTATTAGGATTAGGGTTTGTGGTTACTGAGGTATTAATACCCAATTTATTAGGGTATGTATGGACTTGGACTGGAGCAAACAATAGGCCTACTCGGATTTTACTTATAAGTGATGTTGGGCTGTCAAATTTTTTTTGGGTTTAACAGATTGGCAGCAAACTATTCAAACATTTTAATATCAATTATAATATCAAGAATAAAAACATATATTAAATTCCATCATAATATCCATACATTATTTTCATCTTGAACCCTTAAATTTTGATTTAGTCTTTTTTCAGTCCAATAATTACATAAAATATTATATGCAAACTTCTATATATTAAAAAACTATAGATATATTATATAAAATATATAAAATATTAATATTTAAAATTACCGAAATACCACCGAAATTTCAAAAATTTCGTATCTCGGTCCTTGACCGAAACACCGAAAATTTTGTCCTTAACTACTTAGTTTACCGGGGAAACCCTTTACCCAAAAAACACAAGAAGCCTTTTTTTTTATGGGGACTGCCGGTCGAAATAATCAGAGAAAATCCAAAACGCTCCCCAACTATATGATTACTCAAACATATCCTAAGACTAATGTCTTAACTCTACCTAGCTTGAATAGTTTTGGATAACAGGCGTTTTGAACTTGATATATGAACTAGTATTTTTTTAGTTGGTACTTGGTAGGGTACCAACAGAGAAGGAAATGTCGAGCCTACAACCTTCTAAACTCTATACATGAGGACCAATATCATCACCTAATTAAGCAATATTGTTCAAAAGCTTCTGAACTCAGATAGCATTAATCATTTTATGCGCCTGAATATCAATATACCTATAATATTATCAAGTTTAACGCTCAATTAGCGATAACCCTATGACAGAACATCTTGGCCTAGAGGTAGCAAAAAGATCAGATCAGCCAGGTTAGGTAACGGGTCAAATTTAGTTTAGGTCAAAATGGGACGAGACATGTTGGGAACCAAGCCAAAAAACAGGCATTCGTCTAAATTTGCACTAGGCTTACTATTTCATGCTAATGTACCTAAAAAGCTCTGGTGTGATGCAAATGTCTAATCTATATGTTTTCAATAGCAATTAAGCATGATCTTTTAAATGAAGAAAATTTCATAAGTTTTGAGTTTTCTATCAGATATGATTACAAGACTCGTTTATAAGTTGAGTTTTGACCCCTTTCAATTAGCTATGTTTCTAATGTCATACCCAAATAATCCGTTATCAAACAGAACCTAAATTAGCCCTTTCTCATACAAATGAGTTGAAACCTAACCGACATTTAGGACCATAAATAATAAACCAAGCGTCTTAAAGTTTTAGGTTACTCAAGGTTTGAAACCATTGCCATGAAAAACTAGTTTTAGAAAACAAATAAGAGGGTGTGGGATTGCTATTTTAGGTGCTTGTCTCCAGATAAGTACTTCTGAGTCTTCGAATATAACTGCATATCCGCTTAGCAATTAAAAATAAACTGGTTGGCAACTTCCTTATTCATAAGCAGATAAAGAATAAGCATCCCCCCCCCCCCCCCCCCTCTCTTAAAAACTATTGTATGGAACAATAAAAAGGAAAGGACAGAGGTCTTACTTTCAGAATTGCCTGAATCACCAATCATCAATATCGACTTGCTATGTGAATCTACCATTGTGGAAGAACCATATTCGCTCTCCCAGTTCACATATTGCCCTTTTTCATCCTTTAAGTGGCTCGAATCGATCTGTTTGGTATCAGGTTCTTCATAAGGAACCAATCTTTGATCAGGAACTTCCACCACCACTTTGGTGATGGGTTGCCGATTTCCGTAGCTATTTTTCTTCACTGGTTGTTCGGTTTTCACACGGCTAGATGTAGGACTAGCAATCCACTTCTGGGCATCATCCCATTTTGATGGCGCCTGTTTTGAGAATGGAGCCGTAGGTTTTCTATGTGGGGCCCGTTCAGTTTTTTGAAACTCAAAGGGCAATGCACTCACTTTATCAATCGCACTGTCATAATCCTTATCAGGCGTTGCTAATGTTTGGCGTTCGGGAAGTACACTTACAACGTCAACATCTTTGTAATTCTCTATGCATTCACCTAAATCACATAAACTAAACAATCATTACCAGGATTCCAATTCACGAACACAGGACAATTAACTCCATAAAAGACTATATGCTTCCATCCAAACAAGGTCCCATTGATGTTATATGGGTATAATTTGGATTAGTAGCTACATACTCATTATCATGATCAAACAAGCACTTTATGTAGCCACTACTTAACAAGAACCTGATAGCAATCATAGAAATCCATGAACTCGGGTGTTCGGGAGGGATTATTGAACCTGCTTATGTTCTGTTTGCAATAAGCAGAAGCAGATAATTACTTGTAACAAAATGTAATGCAGCATGCAGTGTTTAGATTTGCTTATGCTATACAAAACACAATAATTAGATAATATGTTGCTTTTAGTGCTTGGCAGGTAGTACTCGGTTAAGTATTTAAGAAGTAAATTATCCAAATCAGTTATATAGTTTAAATAAGCAACTCCCAAACTGCTTATTCAAAATTGCTTTATTCCACCCTTTAATATGTGGATAATCATAAGCAGTTTGCATCAATCAAAACACTCAAAACTACTGTAAATGCTATGAGTATATTGCTATAAGCATATGATCAATTTTAAAGGGTGTTTGGGATTCAATATCTTAAGGGTTCATTGGCTTATTGTACTTTCTAATAAGAACATTGCTAGAGGCTTATAAGCCATAAGCATAAACAGAAAATAAGCAATCTCAAACACCCCCAAGTCTCAGCAAGTGATTTCCCATCCAAACAAAGTTCCATATATGTTATGTGGGCTTAAAACATCAATAATAGCAACTTAGATTAACAACTACATAATCAAGATCAAACAAGTACTAAATCAATATCCATAAAACTATAAATTTTAAAATACCTGAATCATTCATCTCAGAATCTTGAGATCCCAAACAAAAATTAGTAGATTCGAATTCATCTTCCTTCCCCTCTTGCTTCTTCTTTTTCTTCAACATACCCCTTAATTTCACAGGTGACAATCCTCCACCCACAATTCCCTATAATCCACCAAATCAAAATCAAACAAAAACTCTTTATCAAAAATCACATTTTTACCCCAATGCACACTTCAAAATCACTACTTTCACAGATCTCACATAAAAAAGGTTCAAAATTATAAAGATTTCTTAGCGGGTTTATACTTTATAATGAAACAGTCATTAACATACACCAAATTAATTTTTAACAAAAACCCTTTACCAAAATCACATTTTTTAACACAATGCACACTTCAAATCACTACTTTAGCAGATCTCAAACTAAAAAGATTCAAAGCTTGACCAAAAGAAAATTTAGCAAAAGCCCTTGCTCAAATTCACATTGAACACTTGAATTTAACTACTTTTACAGATCTTACATATAAAAGTTTATAACTTTATACATAGTTAATGATGAAATATCAACCAAATCACAGTCAAACAAAAACCCATAACACATTGCACACTTGAACAGATCTGACAGATAAAATTATAGCATTTGCATAAAGGGTTGATGATGAATACGAACTGACCTTTGGTGGGTGGTTTTTGTTTTGGTTTATTATCTTTTTGTAATCCATTTGAAGAAGTGGGGTACATTTACATTTAATGGGTATGTGTGATTAATGCATGATTAGCAGAGTCAAGTGTTTTTGTGTGTAGGGGTTATGGTGGACAAAATCTCTGGTTGAAAGAAAAGTGGTAGCTATCATTTCAGAGTCACTTTTTGGCTACTAGTGTAACGCCATTTGGTGTGAATTTAAAGTTACTATAAAGGTCCCATTGATGTAACTTGTGTATACTACACATGGTGGCTTACAATTTTGAGCACAAGACTTTTTGTTGACTTGGGTAGGTTTGAGATTTGAGAATGTGGTTTTGTAAGAAATGTTTGCCACGGTTAGTTCAACAACAATACGTGATTTTGTCAGAGCAAGATATGGGAAGGTATTTGTAAAAGATGTTTGCCATGATTAGTTCAAGGACAATACATGATGTAATATATAAACGGGTCTACCCCCATTTCTGCAAACCCTCCCTAATGGGCAGGGGTACTTTTTCGGCCACTTTTGCAGATTTTGTCTTTTTCTCTCTTTTTTTTTTTTTTTTTTTTTTTTTTTTTTGCTGTTTTTTTTTTGTGTCCCACATTAACTTTTTTTTTTGTGCTAAGTATTATTTTTGTCCAAGTGCATAAGCAAAGCAGTCCAAGTTTTATTTTTGTCCAAGTGCATAAGCACACAAGCAGATTGCACACAAGCAGATTGCACACAGGCTCAGATTAACACGTAATCATCATCGCCGATTTAGAACACAAGCAGATTGCATTAGCACAAAAGCAGTCCAAGTTTTTTTATTTCCAAGTGCATAAGCACACAAGCAGATTGCACAAAGGCTCAGATTATCACGTAATCATCATCGCCGATTTAGAAAACCATTTGCACAAGTGATAAAAAAGTGTTAGGCTCGGATATGAAGGTTGCAAAGTGATAAAAATATCACTTTGCCATCCTTTCGGTTATAAAACCATTCGTCATCGCCTTTTTTGAAAAAAAATTTTGTCCGAATTTTTGTCCAAAGTGCGTTGCTCACAGTCTTGCTCAAAACGAAAATAGGTGGGCCGAAGTCAGACATATGTTACTGGAAGAGTTAGCATATCATAGTCAAACTTACATAAGTATGTGGTCGCAAATTGACTATGACCATCTTCGCTATACAATAGACTGGTTCAATGGAGATGCACCTAGAGGTCGCTGGATGTCGATGCCAAATACGGGGCTGGTTATCGCTTCAGTGATCCACCGACCTGTTGTATTTATATCCGAGCATGGTTGGAACACATGTTTTCCCGCTTTTTAACCGGGCCAAGCTCATCACCAAGAACCGACCCTATTGTGATTGCCCGTGTGGGGGAGTTGGACTATGCTCACTTCATTGTACCGACGCTAGACCCAAATTTTCCACTTCCGCGTAACCACCCACAATGGAGGTTTTTCAGAGAGCCTGTTGCAGCCGAATGGGAAACTTTATATCAACATCGACTAATGGAGTAAATAATTATACAGACAAAACATTGTAAATGATTATTGATTTATGTTGTAAATAATTATACCGACAAACATTGTAAATAATTATTGATTTATGTTGTAAATAATTATACCGACAAAATATTGTGAATGATTACTGATTTATGTTGTAAATAACTGTTTTTATTATATAGTAAATGATTGAAAATTTATTTAAATTAATAATAACATTATTGATTGATGTTGTAAATTATTATGCAAATTCTTTGGCCAGGTGGAACGAAGAAATCCTTTCTGGTGTCGATGTGATAGAGGATTCATTATAGAACGGAAATCCGGGAAAGAAGGTAGCCGTGGGCGACCGTATTATGCATGTCTTCTTTCAGTGGTAAATAATCATACGTTTTGCTCAGTTATGTAAATAATTTGTCTGTTAAAAATACATTTCTTATAATTTTCTTAACATGTAACAGCGAGGTACAAAAAACTATGGGTGTCGATACTTCATGTGGAAAGATGATTTTGAAAACAAGTACTTTAATCAAGCCTCATCTTCAACGCAGTGCTCAAACTGCGTTGCTAAAGATAATGAGATCAAGCTGTTGAAGACAAGAATAAAGACGCTGGAGATGGAGTTAGAATTGGCAAGGAATCCTGAGGATCACGGTTGTCAGTCGGGTGCAAGGCTCCATGATCTTTTAAATGAAATGAATAATCTTCATATGTCGTAGATGTTGTTGTTTTTAAATAATGTGTTGACGTTGTCGTTCAATTTAATAATAACAGTTGTTGTTGTAGTTATTTAATGTGGCAATATTTAACGTGCTATTATACAAACAAAATAATTATACAAAACATTATACATATACAAAACATTATTAAACACAAATATACAAAACATTAATACATATACAATACATTATTATACCTTTCTATTTAAAAAAAAAAAAAAAAAAAAAAAAAAAAAAACACGACAAAACACTAAAAGTAAAATAAAAAACTAAAAAAAGTACCTCCTAGTTACTAGAGAGTGTTAAACTAAAAAACTAGCTACCGTTAATATAACCCAACCCATGATTAGTTCAATAACAATACATGATTTCGTTCAGAGCAAGATATGAGAAGGTATAATAGAGACTTCGCTTACATAATATGCAGTTATGGTGCGAGAAAAAATCACACGAGTAACCTTTAATAATGTGGAATCCGCGTAGGTTTTCATGCGAAAAAAAAAATTGTCAAGATTCGAAAACTCTTTAAAAGTGGCTCAAAACTTGCAAAACTCTTCATCTTGTGTTACGGGCCGTACGTTTCTCTTTGTTTTATATGTAGTTATGATGCGAGAAAAAATCACCCGAGTAACCTTTAATATCGTGGTAAGTAGAACTTAAGCTACATAAACTGTGCGCAAGATCCCTAAATTAAAAACAAAAGTTCATTTATAAAGAGTCCACCCAATTATTTGAATTTTTTCATTATAGCCGCTCATATATTAAAACTATTTTACATGTCACTAAAGTTTTTTTTTTTTTTTTTTTTTTTTTTTTTTTTTTAGAATGGCAAACACTTGAAATTCGACCCCCGAGTGAAACCATCCAACGGGCAGGTCGCATGACCCGAACCACTAGGAGAGACCCGCGAAAGGAAACCCCTAGAACTCACGGCTTCGCACTAAGAGGAAAATCCGGATTTTCTTTGTTACTTGCGATACTCGAAGCCTTGTAAAACCCCTCCCCAAGCTACATAAGTAACTCAGATTGCCAACTGAGATAAGTCAGTTGGTTAGTGTGTCTATTTTTATTTATAATAATTCTTACCGAATTTATATAATAAAAATCATAGGGTGACAAAAGTGAAGTCGAGACACTTGACGTGATATGTCGATCATAAGGGGAGAAGGAGTGATCATTCTGAAAATTTCAACCCTCCCAAATTTAGCCAATAAAATTATGCCAACTCAGCTCAACCATCCAGCCCTCCCAACCAGCCCTCCCAACCAATTTCATTCGTGCCCATGATTTTCCAGCCCTCCCAAATTTTTTATTTCCCCCCCCTAAACTATTAAACTACACAATTTTTAACTAAAACATTTTATAACTAAAACATTTTATAAAATAAGTTTTAGGAAAAAAAAAATGAGGCTCAGATCTGTTTAGACGATGGGAACATGCGGATAAATCAGCCATGACTGCAAATATTCAAAAGGTTGCAATATTTTACCATCCTCTGAATTTATTTGCCCCGCCAAGATGCAAGATCATCTCTAAATCATGTTCCAATTTCACACTTTGGATCAATAAGAAAAATATCATCACAGCCTCTAATTAATAATTAAAAAAAAAATCCGGGCAAATTTTCAATATCCGGCCAACATCCGGCCAATATCTTTTTAATAGCCAAGATCCGGCCAAACAATATCAAGATTCGGCCAAACAATATCAAGATCCGGCCAAACATCACAGCCAAACATCATAGCCAAACATCCGGCCAAACATCACGGCCAAACATCCAGCCAAACATCACAGCCAAAGATCACGCCCAAACATCACGGCCAAACATCACAGCCAAAGATCACGGCCAAACATCACAGCCAAACATCACGGCACATCACGGCCAAACATCACAGCCAAAGATCACGGCCAAACATCACAGCCAAAGATCCGGCCAAACAATATCAAGATCCGGCCAGTAAATCAATGCCCAACGCTCCTTTTTGACAAGTTTCAAAGAAATAAATGTTACATTAAACACCCATATAACGTTCAAAACAACGTTTTCATCAACGAGTAAAATACCCGGTCACCAAACCGATCAACCAAACCGCTGGGCAAATGAGTGGTCATACCGGCGGTATGGGCAAACCGTTTGCCAACCCGCCAGCCGCTCCTTCTCCCCTAACCTTTTATGGCATTTTCAACATGATAAAGATGTATGTAAATGAAGGGTATAACTAATAAAGGTTACTCCAACTACAAATGTTCAATCTTATCATTTTAATATGTTAGAATATGGTTGATTTTGGCAATTTCATAAATTTGTAACATAAATCCATTCAAAATTTATATAACCGAGTGACCTATTACATAGTATTAAACTACTAAAAGATGAGCGGCCTTGACAAAGAACGTCTAACGTCTGTAAAATAGTCTAAGACTGTTTTAATAACAACCGAGTTCACCACCAACACCTCAACGCCATATCAGTTTTTCAGTCTACCACAAAATTCAGTTAATAATGATCACAACCAAAACATCCATTTTTCAATTAATATTTGCACCTCACAAGTCAGCGGTCACCACCACCGATTCAACCTCAAAAACCAACCACCATGCATCATGGTGATAGTGGTGTAATAGCTCTTGACTGGTTATGGGGGTGGACGCGTTGTCCAATCCCCTATTACATCTAGTCTTAATCTCTAGCTTAAGGCTGTGTTTGGTGACGCAGATTATGAGAGATTATGGGGGCTACAGCTTTTTTTTCTTTACAAAATAATCTTTTGTCTAAAAAGTAGCATTGTTTAGCTGAACAACTTATGAAAGATTATAGTAAAAATAATATTCAAAAATAAAAGCTCCTTGAACCATCTTATTAAAGATTATAGAGGCTACAGTTTTTTTTTTTTCACAAAATAATCTCCAATTATGTCATTTTACATTTTTAATTTACAATTTCAGCTAGTTTGTCAAACATCACTACAAAAAAAAAAATCTATAATTTTAATCTTTTTCAACATCAGCAACAGCAACAGCACCAGCACCAGCACCAGCACCAGTATCAGCACCAGCACCAGCACCAGCAACAATTATTGTTGCCAAACATACCCTAAAACAAACACCTTACTTTAGAATTGAAATAAGATCTAAATGATACTTTAAAGTCGGCTCATCATTAATACGTGCTCAAGTTGGCATCCGGAAAATATATGTTAGGTGCTCATTTGGTGTAAAATTTGTTCATCAAATGTTACTTTTCAAGAACAAGGTCGGCCACGACCCGCCGCGTTGCGGCGGAGCAATGATCTAAGCAAAGAAATAATCACAATGATATTATGTATGAAACAACAAAGGTATGAATCAAATGTAAGCAAAAATGGTATTGTATATGGAAGATAAATACTTAGATGCTCTTAGGTGCAGATTATACACGCATTAAAACCAATCAAAGCCATGTACCAAAACCTGCTTTCTGGCTAGGTTCTTTATGCTGAACAATTACACCCAACCTTATTGCATGAAGCACAGAATGGTGGCTTTCATTCATACACAACAGGCTGAGTATAGTTATTACCAGAAGCATCTTCAACCTGAATTTCAGTAGGTAGAGGCTGAGTGATGTCTATTTCAATCAGGAGTCTAGCAAAGGAGATCCTAAGCTGTTGAGAATCATGAACCAAAAAATCCAAAGCCGGCGGTACTAATATCAACACTGCCAAAAAATTTGCCTGCAAAAGAAAGATTTTTGTTTAATACGGTAATTGCGTATGGAATACGAAAACATAATCACATGGAATATATATAATATATGGGTTTCTCATCAAAACAGCTGGGATAGAGGAGGCAATGTCGACCCATTCACTTATAAACGGGATCAATCTGGGTTGCACTATAACATTAAACTAATATTGTTTTCCAAGTCCCGATGCCTGTACCAAATTACCCATTTCGAGCCGTATCCTTTTTTGACCCATCCCCCACCCCCCCCCCCCCCCCCCAATCGTGTAACATCTAAACCGGATATAATGTTCCTCCCCACAGTCTTATCTGTTTCATGAAAAAGTCATAACTCAAATATAATTATCTTGGCGTTCCTAAATTACCTTGTAGGTTTAAAGATTGGACAAATGGTTATTTACTCATGATGTTATCTTCTATTAGTAACAATAAGCCCCTAAGCTAAGATGACATGTGTGAATGCAGTAAAGCACAAATAATTATGTATTTGAATGCTTTCAAATTTTTAATATCCCTTCTAGTTCTACATATTAGAAAAAAGAACGGAAACAACGTGTATTCAAATCATACTTGATACTGTTTTCTAGGCTTGTCAATGTCTTTAAAATTGCTGCAAGAAAGGGGGAAAAATTAAAGCAACATTAAATTAAGAGCAGCGCACGCTATGAAAGAGGGTAAGGATCAATGTGTGCTTCCATCATTTTGTATATCTCGATAGAAGATTTTTACCTACTTCCTGGGGTGTTGCTGAACTAAAATACCTTGGCAGCACCGTAAATAGCGTTTGTTGGTTAAGATGCTGCTGTTACGACTATTCGTCCACTTTGTGCAGACCGCTGGACTATCCAATGATTTACCTGTCATTATACCATGCGACAATTACCTTAAATATAAAGAACATAAACTATTTTAGGACTAAAAGATGGTTACTGTTCTTTGATTTACTAGTAACTTTATGTCGTGTTTTTCGCTTTTGAGTGCAGGGATACTGCTTCCGTACATCCATTTTCCTAGTGTTCAGTCTTTTGATGATCTGCGTCAGTTTATATTATCGAATAGGTCATGTTTTATTATCCATTTAGTAATCATAGAGATGATAAACTGAAAAAGGAAACTAAGAATAACCTTGTTTCATCAGCACAAAAGTAAGTTATTTTGGTAAAGGATCTTGCACATTTGTTTGGTAATAAAGACAAATGTAAGACCGAATAATAATAATAAGAATAGTAACAGATTTGAAGAACCAAAAGCATATAGATTAAAGTACATATGTTTGAATAATGTTACCTCATTAACAACAAAATGAATGTACAAAATCTAAAAAATAATCGAATATAAACTTCACCTTTTGAAGTGTCATTTCAGGTGTTCCTTTACCTGAAAAAGAGGGAGCAGAACTGTAATCCGTACGTTTTGGCCGACTAATCGATCACTTGGTGAGGCTCAGATACGTACATATATAATCGACATTAAATGCACGACGTGGCTGCAACTACAACTCTGGTTACCCCGCCAACGAACGCTGTGTCGAAAAAATCTGAATGTACACGCTTATCATCATCGCCTTAATAACATGGCTGGAAATTGCTAATGAAAACAGCGTATTTCTGAAAATCAGTAAAACAAAATTTTGCAGTCAGAAAAAGTTACATCGCCTTAAAGTACACACATTTATTCACCCGAAAAAAAAGGAAGGCTTTAGATAGAATGTACCTGCAAGACATGTTTGATTTCGTATGGTTCATGTTCATGTCTGCAACAATGCATCAAAACAAAACCGGAAGATATTTAGCAAACGTCTGAAGGTGTAAAAAGTGTTGAATTTCATTTGTTAGGGTTTAGTGAAAGTGATGAAGAATGCCAGGATAACTTCAAACATACTAAACAATCGTCACGTAAGGACTTGTTGTAGAATTGTCAAGGTTATTCATGATGACCTACAACGATAAAATAATACAGCTAAGCATATAATTACATTAAAAAAAAAAAAAAAAAAAAAAAAAAAAAAAAAAAAAAAAAACAAACTACAGTATATTTCGCAACATAGTTTACCTTTACAATATCTTCTACTCCTCTTTTCTGAAGAAGGAATGGATGTTGGGTTCTTAATTTTTTTGGGATACCGTCATGATATTTGTCTGGTAATAAAGACAAATGTAAGACCGAATAATAATAATAAGAATAGTAACAGATTTGAAGGACCAAAAGCATATAGATTAAAGTACATATGTTTGAATAATGTTATCTCATTAACAGCAAAATGAATGTATAAAATCTAAAAAATAATCGAATACAAACTTCACCTTTTGAAGTGTCATTTCAGGTTTTCCTTTACCTAAAAAGAGGGAGCAAACTGTAATCCGTACGTTTTGGCCGACTAATCGATCACTTGGTGAGGCTCAGATACGTACACATACAATCGACATTAAATACACGTCGTGGCTGCAACCGCAGCTCTGGTTGCCCCGCCAACGAACGCGCGTCTAAAAAATCTGAATGTACACGCTTATCATCATCGCCTTAATAACATGGCTGGAAATTGCTAATGAAACAGCGTATTTCTGAAAATCAGCAAAACAAAATTTTGCAGTCAGAAAAAGTTACATCGCCTTAAAGTACACACGTTTTATTTACTAAAAATTAGGCAACACATAATATAACGGAATATGTCGGTAACAGCTATTTACATATAACCGCCATCCACAACAGGACAGCTGTCCACAGGATTAAAATCACAGGAACTACTATACGTTAAAACATCATCCGGATGACCCATATTAACATTAACCTTACAATTCTTGTTTCAAACAGAAGCATTATCAATCCTACGTACAGCTCTTTGCTTGATTCTCATAGAATAAATCAAGTAATTAAAACTAAGAAGAGGTAAGCTGAAATTTTAATTAACATCTAAGGATAAGAAACATAAGAACCACAAAAGCACTAAATTAAACATTAACAGGAAACACTAAAGCAAAAATGAAAACGAAAATAATTTTTTTTACTTTTCATCACTTGTAACACAAATATTAACAATTAGAACAGGCAAAAAAAACACTTTTAAGGTTAGTATCAAACAAAAGTTAACAACTTCAAAGATACCCAGAAGGCATACCCAAAAACACCGACAGAAACAGCAGAATAAAGGTATAAAGAAAGCCCTAAAAGATAAAAACCAACAAACCACAAAATGAATAAATTAAACATTAACAGACTAAACCCTAACTTATAAATTCAAAACAGATAATCGATACCTCTGTTATTCTTTTCTTTCCTATCAACGTCTTTTGGTTTCCGAACTTCCACATCCTCCGATCATCATCATTGATTCAATTTGTGTTTGCGGAGGATTTATGGAAACTTCTAGGTTTCTCGCGTGTTTATGTCGGTAATAAGAAAAGGATACATCAGGCCTGGATATAGAGCAAAAACGAAAACATAAAAAGGCCATTTGGGCCGTTTCATGGACTAATATTTGGGCTCCCATATGCTTGCGTCAGATGATGTCATCAAAACGGCACCGCTCTAAACGGTAAATTATATATATAGTAATTAGATATGTTACTTTTCAAGGAGGGAAAGAATGAAAAGGTATAAGGTATTTAATATGGAGCTTTCGGGTGTCTTTGGTAAAAATAACAGTAACAGTGAGCAGTAGCTGTGAGCAATAGTTGTATTTTTCTATAAAAATATTTGGTAACGTAGTTGTAGTTGTAATTATAATGTGTAAAACAACTCTTAAATACTCAACGCTCCTAAATACTACTTCAGGGAGTGTTGAAAAATGAGCATTCCGAAAAAATAAATAAAGTTACTTGTTGTTTGTCAAACGAGCATTAAAAATTGTGAAAACTAGAAGGGGGTTGAATAGTTTTACTGATTAAAATTTAGTTTCAAAAATAGTTAGATCAAGTATATGTGAAATCTTTTGGATAGAGAAGTATTGATAATGTAACAATATAAATAATAAAGATAAATACGATAAGTAAAGCAAAGTAAATAAAAGATAGAACCGTGACACAAGTATTTATAGTGGTTCGGCTACAAGGACACTTTTCTTGCCCTACTCCACTCCCCAAGTACCCAACTCGAGAGTTCGTAAACACTATGTCAACAAGCTCCTTATCCGGCGGAGAAGCCTCACAACGTCGCTTACACTTTATGTAACACCCTCAAATTACCGCAGCGGAACAGTAGAGTCAAGGGGGTATTACTTCATAATATAGATCAAGGTATAGAAAACGACCTCTAAATGAGACGTTTTGAAAAGTTATCATTCGAATTATTAAAATCAGAGTTAAACAAGATATTCAAAGTATAAAGTTACATAAAAGTTTTCAAAGCGTATCGAATGATAAAGATAAGATATAAGTCTTCAAGTATGCAAATGACTCTAGAATCCATGCATCCACTATCGTCTTATAAACCTGAGATAAATATGCTAAAAAGTGTCAACCAACGGTTGGTGAGTTCATAGAGTTTAGTTTAAGAGTAAAGCATTTGAATAAAGATTCCACAACAAAGGCCTTGTAAATTCATTCATTCCCAAGCCCCGCCCATACAAGACTTGCAACCTGTGTGTTTACAATCCACTGCTAAAGTATAAGTATATGGATTCCGGATTATATTCACCCAAGGTCACGTCATTTTGGACCCAAGGGCGGGGAACCACCTTCCCAAATAGTACGTGTCTCCCAAGGTCACGTGTCCTGGACACAAGGGTGGGGGTATCATCCCATAATAGTACTATCAATACCTTTCCCATGACTATGAATAATATGCATAAGAATAGATTAACACGTAAAAGCATATCACGTAATAAGACTACACATCATATATAGACAGTATAAAAGAGTAATCGTATCATAAATGTTTGAATATTTGAGTAATTGCATCACAAAGCAAATCATGTATTTGATAAACGAGTAAGGTATTTCTAAGCATGTATCTCCCCAAGTAGTTTAAAATGAATAAAAAAGTAAAAGTCGGGCTATGACTCACCTTAGCTGTAAAGGTCAAAGTAAAGTTATGTCAAAAGTATCATGGGAACGGCTCCACACACGAGCTGAATAATAGGGAAGTCTGAGATTTCGATGGTTTAAGGTTGACTTGATGTGAATAATGATCGTGAAAGAATATCGGATAACGAATCGGATCGTGATGTGAATGAATGATATGCTTAAAATGCTTAAAGTTCAAAAATAATATTATACATAATATTATCATGTTTTTATGTTTATTGATTCAATAATAACGTTTCCTCAAAAGTCGTTGAATTAATACGTTAAGTTATTCGTTAAAAGTTGGTTATATAAATACAACCGTAACGAAAAATAAATATACTGAAACGAATGACAAAATGCATATGAAATGAGTAAAACATGAAACAGAAATGATTATAAATAATGTTACTGTTCATCCCTTGGTCTTTT
Source organism: Artemisia tridentata subsp. tridentata (assembly GCA_021014915.2). NCBI lineage: Eukaryota > Viridiplantae > Streptophyta > Magnoliopsida > Asterales > Asteraceae > Artemisia > Artemisia tridentata. The sequence goes on along the minus strand of CP139502.1, from coordinate 106,235,019 downwards.
ACAGAATTTACACTTTTTGCCCTAACGGTGTAAGTTTTGCACCGTTAGTCCTCGGTTACATTTTTAGTCCAAAAAGGGTCAAATGTTACATTTTATGACTTCTAGTTATTGTTCTATCCTTTTATACCCATAAGTTACTGATTTGGTGGTTTTGAACATAGTTTTATAAAGTTGGCAGTTTTAGTCCCTAAAGTTGAAATATTTTGCAATCTTAGTCCAAAATTCTCAAAAAAGTAGGAAAAATTATTCGAGAGTTTTACTAACTTTATAAAGCTTATTTAAGTCAAACTCAACTGCTTATTGGTCAAAGAGCTTTTTTTTCACTTATTGGACTTAACGAGCAGAATTAAAGGCTCATTAATGTTTTTAGATCCGGGGGGTTTTAAGACGAGTTGGGCCTATCATTGGGCTCATTTTAAGTTTATTAAATCATAACAATCGAGATTATATGTCTAGCTTATTCGCATCAACACATGTGCTTATTAACAGCTTATTGGGCTTACTAGCCCAACCGAATATATTGAGTAGTTTTTAATCTGTCCGAGTAGCTTAAGCTTGGGTGTTTTTAAAGAGCTTTTTTAGAGCTTATCAAAGGAAACTCATAACATGAACTTATTAGGTGGACATGTATAGAATCGAGGTGTATAATAAAATCTATAGGTCGTGTATATGATTATGGTTTTTGGTGATCATTTCTAGTCGACTGCAAGTTGTACAAGAAAAAGAAAATGACTTATATATTTTGAGTTTTAATTATATACGATGAACATAAATTAAAAAGGGTGATCGTTATGCATAAAAACGAATATGTAAACGTTGTGTGATTGTGTAAACATGGTTCCTAGCCTTCCATCATAGGAGGCAACCATTGTTTCACTAAAATAAATATAACGAGGTACGTAAAAATCAAAAGAAAACAATATATGTTCGAAATAAATGTATACGATGCATGGGACATTTTAAATCAAAGAAATGAATTAGAAAGGAGTTGTAGAGACTTACAACACCAAGATGGTGGAAGAGTTAAACGTTAAAACAGACTAGGATCAAATGGAAAAACTCTAAACCCGCTAGAACTTGCACCCAATGCTTCGAATATGGAACCTTCGACTTGGAATTTGGCTTGAACAAAATGGAAAAGTGCTTCTGGTCTCTTGTGGTTCGAATGGAGAGTGAAAGGACTTAGAGAATGTATAAAAAGGCTATGGTGTGAATGAGATTTAATGGGGATGAAATATATGTGTATGTATGCATGCATGCATGTACTCGATATATGTATATATAGGCAAGTTGGGGACAAGTTGAAGTATATATTTGATGGTGGCTATCAACTTGTGTGTAGGCTCAAGTGGGAAAAGGGAAAGGAGTGTGTGAGTTATACGTATATACACATTCATATGTTTATATTGTCAAATATGATCCCACTTGATCGAACAGTAAGCAAATGTCAGGAATGTAGGAATTTATGAAGATATGCAAATATATTTGGAAAGGATTTGGTGTGTAGGATTTGAGCATGTGTCGAGTTAAAATATATATGTGTCAACATGTTCTATTTGGGTCCAAAACAATGTTCCATCGTGTAATATTGTTATAAAATGGTGAGAAATAAACTTGGAATCTCATAAATGATCAAAGAAAAATGACTGAGCTAGGTGGAATTGAGTTTGAATCGAATTGGGTATAAAGGGATGAAAATGAAATGAATTTGGACGTGTGTTGATGGTAATTTACTTTGGCCTTCGTTAAGTGATCAAACATTCGTAATAAAAGGTGAGATTCGACTTACTGGTTCTTTGGTGGGTGAGGAGTCGAGTGGTGCAAAATATTGCATAAGGTATGTGTCGAAATTAAAAGAATTCAAGGCCAAGCTAGGGTGAGTCGAACGTGTGTTATAAATGAAATATATAAGTTAATAGAATTGGGTTGGGCCTTATGAACAGTAACAGGCCGGAATTGGGCTGAGATTTTATATAAGGATCCGTTTGGTTTATTATTAGTGTATTTGATTCATCGTGGTCCGCGTGTGAGCTCGTTCCAATGTGTTCGAATAGAAATGTAATAAACAAAATTTTTAAAATTTGCTCGTAAAAATGGTTAAGTGAACAGTAATGATGTGTTAATACTAGATTAGCGTTCACTAATGACTAGGGATTTCTACGGGTTGCTACACTTTATCCGATACAAAGCTAAATATCGGGTTCTTTACAATGGAAGAACCAACCCAAAAACACAATCTATCAATACAAGTTTATCGTACAATGAGATGAATGATCAACTAGAATCAAATCTGAGATCTAGTGATGATGATGAAGACTAGAAACACTTCTCTTGAAGCTTGAGAGTCTTATGCAAACATAGTAATCTTGTCCTTTATGAAGAACTAAAAAGAATCACCAAAATGAAAGTAAACTATGACTTTGATCTGAGATCAAGGTTAGCATGATGCAATGAGAGAATATAAGAGAGTATGTATGAGATGGGTGAATGAACAATGAGAAATGACCTTCTGTTCATAGGCAAATTTGTCTCTGATCCAACGGATCCGGCAACCTGGATCAAAAAATCCGGATTTTGGATATCAAATCTCCAAAAATCTTGTGTAATCTTGCAAATTCTCCAAATATCTTGACAAGATATGATATGTGATGTCATGCATGAGGTAAATAATATATTTACTTTAAGTATTTACTAAAAACAAATGTATAAGTAACTTAGTAAATAATGTATAGTCTAGTAGAAAAATAGTTGTGATGAATAGTTTAAGAACTTATGAACTTTGATTTCTACTTGAAATAATTTTACGATTGTTATCGACAAAACGTAGAAATATCGAAAAATATAAATAAACGTTTTTACAGCTTATTTGTATTAACAAAAATCACAACGCTTAACACTCACCGCTCCTAAATACTCCTAAACGCTCTGCGCCAAACACATACTTCGTACCCATGGCCTCTTATTATGATTTTTCTTAGTATAAACTATAGACGAGTTATGCAATAGTTTGTTTGCCTGCTAATATTTTTAACCAGTAATATTTCAAATTAAATATTAAAAAAAATAGTAGGAAATATTTTGTTTGATTGATCAAAAAGTATAATAGTGAGGACCTTGTGTATACACGGTTAAGGTGGTTAAACCTTGTGTCTTTGTGTATGAGATATATTGACTTAATATGATTAAGCACGCGGAATTTACTTAACCACACTTAGAAGGTTATGTATGTAATGGAAATGGAAGAATTATGTTTGTTACTTAACAATGAACAAAGAGAGTATTTCACTAAACGATTCAATATTATTCCAAATAATACGAGTGATCTTGAGTTTTTCACTAGGGTTACAAAACCTTGAATCTTATGTTACAACTTGTGATTTGTGTTTGTTCTATGTCTTAACAGTTATTCAATTATTTTACATACTTAATCACTAGACTAAGATCTCTTTTATAGTTGCAAAAGATCTTTACAAATTGCTTAAAGTCTTTGGCCGACTTACTTGGTTAACTTATGCATATTGGTGTCAGTACATAAGATACAACATGTATCTATGTATACAACTTGTTAACTAAGCACATGGAGTAAGATATTATCTACCGTATATGTTTGACCAAAATACAATAAATATCTTCTTGATCTTATCCTCTTAATCAGCAGAGTGTTCTCTATCAGCAGGAACAATCTATCGCTATCAGCAGAATCATCAGCAGAGTTGTTAAGCCTATCAGCAGAGTCATTGCACTAAACAGCAGAGTCAACATCATCAGCAGAAACATACTTGGAGTATTTCCCGATTAAGAACTTCATGAATATTTAATTCCTAACAATCCTCCCCTAAACATGTGAATTATTTCAACCATGTTTTCTGAATTAAATGAGGACTTGTGAAGATCTTTCAAACACTTCTTGAATCTGAACTATTCTTCTATTCTGAACTCATCTGCTTTGTTCTTCTTTGACTTCAGCAATATCAAAACATTGTACCAAAAGATGGTGCAATTTCCTTGGATGGAGGAATTGTAAGAGGCAATGATTTCAACAAGTGAAATCAGCTATCAGCATGCCTTTGCAAGTGATAAACAAACATAATGAACTGAAATTGAATCTTTCCTTCGTTTGATCTAGATAGAACTTTCTCCTTTGGAATGCTTCATCCCTTCTAGATATTTGATCTGTTCTAATCATTTTCAACCTCTACATCATCTTGTATGCTCTTGTCTTCTCCTTCCATATATTGGTTTATTCTTCCTTTTCTGGGAAATTATTTCCTCCCCTGAAGCAAATAACTTTTGTTTCCTCCCCTTGTTTGGAAGATCTCACTATGTACTAAAGAACTTTTCTTCATATCACCTGATCTATCAGTTTGAACTTGTTTTTCAGACAATATTGTACATGAAGCCATCAATTCCTTAAGAGTTTAAGTTGCTGTCCTCATCACTTCTAGGTGTGTTAACTCCTATGAGAGGTGAATCAGTGGACATTTTGATTCATAGTCCATTAATGAATGGTTTTTCTGAATCCTTGAAAATCCTTTTAAGAAATCATTTAACATAGTAGTATGTTCATGATTTTAGAATTGAAAAATCATACTACTTTCAACCATTTTGAAAGAATCAAGTGTGTAACAGACACCTAATCAAAATTTCGGTTTAAAAATAACCTCTGGTTGTGTGAGAACCAATGTATTTCAGTTATTACTAACTGCCTGTGAAAAGATAAATCTATTCAAAAGATTTTCTTGACAGGGTTTCCAGCTCATAGTAATTGTTACCTCCAACACAAGTGTTAGATTCACTTTCACTAGCTGTTATTTCTATCAGATGTCCTTAGACTAACTCATTATACTTGAAAGTATAAAATGATAGAAAGTGAGTTGTATCAGTTACTATCTGATCAACTAAGTCATCAATTCAATGTGAAAAATCATAACTAGATTTCAAGAAAGAAGTTTTAAGGAGGTTTAATTCCTAAACTCAGTCCATCATAAATCTATTATGGTCAGCAATATGATAAGAATTCTGCTGTTCCCATTTCACTTGAAATATCCTTTGTGTTCACATATTCATACCTGAAATAGTTAGTCTAAAACCAAAAGAACAATGTACAAAGTACTTGTCTTGCATTAGATTAATCATAAAACCAACTGTATGAATAACACAATTCAAATTTTGATATAGCAGTACCTTATAAATCCAGCAGTACTTTCAAAAATTTATGTACAAAAACACATCATATTGAAAACTTAGAGATTAAGCATTCCAATACTTGCTATTAAGTACTGAAACCTTGAAACATCAAAAGCTTTTGTTAACAGATCTGCAAAATTATGCTCTGAAGCAATTTTAAGAACTTGAATTAATCTTTTCTCATTGCAATCTCTTATAAAGTGATGTCTAATTTCAATGTGTTTTGTTTTAGAGTGTTGTACAGGATTTTTAATAATACAAATTGTACTACTATTATCAATATAAATAACAGTGTTTAAGAAATTGTACCCATAATCAAGAAGTTGGTTTTGAAGCCATAGAACTTGACTAGAGCAACTTGCAGCAGCTATATATTCAGCTTCAGTTGTTGAATTTGCCACGCTTGATTGCTTCTTACACTGCCATGAGACAAGTCTACACCCAAGGAATTGACATCCTCCAGTTGTTGACTTTCTGTCTAAGCTAGCACCAGCATAATCACTATCCGAATATGCTACCAAATCAAAAGGAGATTCTCTAGAATACCATATACCCAACCTTGGTTGACCTTTGAGATATCTAAAAATTCTCTTGACTGCAATTAAATGAGAAACCTTTGGAGTAACTTGAAATCTTGCACAGACACAAACAGGAAACATGATATCAGGTCTAGATGATGTAAGATACATCAAAGAGCCTATCATAGATCTGTAATTGTGTACATCTACATTTTCTCCATCTTCATCTTTCAGAAGGTGCTTCTCTGAGTCCATTGGTGTGCTTGCTATTTTTGAATCAGCAAATTGAAATTTTCTAAGTATCTCTGCAACATATTTGTCTTGACTAATAAATATGCCTTCAGATGATTGCTTAACTTGCAAACCCAAAAAGAATGTAAGTTCTCCCATAGAACTCATCTGAAACTTATCTTTCATAAGCTTCTCAAATTCTAAACACATTTCCTTCCTTGTAGATCCAAAGATAATGTCATCCACATACACCTGCACTAACAGAAGATCCTTCTTGTGCTGTTTGATGAAAAGTGTCTGATCAATCTTCCCTCTTTGAAATCCATTTTCTAATAAGTAGGAAGCAAGTGTTGCATACCAAGCTCTTGGTGCCTGATGAAGGCCATAGAGAGCTTTCACTACTCTGTACACTTTGTTTGGATGTAATGGATCAATGAAACCAGGAGGTTGTGAAACATACACCTCTCTTCCAATTTCACCATATAAAAATGCACTTTTGACATCCATTTGGTAGACTGTGAAGCCTAAAAATGAAGCATAAGCTAGAAACAGCCTAATTGCCTCAATCCTTGCTACTGGAGCATAAACTTCATCATAATCTATTCCTTCTTCTTGTGTGTACCCTTGTGCTACTAGTCTAGCCTTATTCTTGATCACAATTCCTCTGTCATCCCTTTTGTTCTTAAAAACCCATCTAGTGCCAATTAGCTTCTCACCTGTAGGTAAATCAGCTAGCACCCAAACCTTTTGAATCTTGAACTGAAGAAGCTCTTCTTGCATAGCCTCTACCCAGCTTGAATCATCTAGGGCTGTAAGAATATTCTTTGGTTCCTTTTGAGAGAGAAAACATACAAATAAACATGAGTTTGAAAGTTCATGTTGTTTTGAAGCATAAAGGGCATCAAGAATCCCTTGTTGGTCTGAAGAGACTAGTTGTCTTCTTGTCTTCACACCAGATTGTACATCTCCAATCACATTATCTAGGGAATGAACTTTGTGAATTCTTGTGTGTGGGGTTGTTGGAACTTGATAGTTAAGTGGAAGATTACTAAAATCCACTTCATCTTCAGAGAATTCTGCTTCTTTTGTGTGTGTTGGCCCTATATCAGAAGTATTTGGCCCAACAGCAGAGTGTTCTGGCTTATCAGCAGAATGTTCTTGCTCATCAGCAGAGTGTACTTGCTTAACAGCAGAGTGTTCAGCAGGAACAAATGTACTATCAGCAGAAACATTGTGTTGATCCATAGTTCCATCATCTTTTCTTTGAGCCTCAACATCTTCTTTTGCTTTACCAGAAGAAGATTCATCATTGTGTGAAGCTAAATCCACACTGGTACTTGACCACAATGGCATAATGACATCAGATTGATCTTTATCTAACTCCACCTCATTTGTTGCTTGTGAACCTGAAAAATTGTTAGTTTCTGCAACAACAGGTAAATAATTCATAGAGTTTGTTAGATAATCAAGATCAAATATCCATTTTGGTCCTTGACCTACTACATTGGATTTGTTTTCCTGAAACTCCACATGTAGTTCTTCTTGAACTTTCTCAGTTCTTAAGTTGTAAACTCTAAAAGCTTTGCTAACAAGAGAATATCCAACTAAGAAACCTTCATCTGCTTTACCATCGAATTTTCCTAAATGGTCTAAGGTATTGAGAATTGTCACATGACATCCAAAAGGTCTAAGAAATCCTATTGCAGGAGTTTTACCATTAAAGAGTTCATATGATGTCTTATTGTGAGGCTGCACAACTAAAACTCTATTTTGAACATAGCAAGCAGTGTTAATTGCCTCTGCCCAAAAGATTATTGGTAGCTTAGAATCAGCTAACATTGTAATACCTGAAAATCTAAAAGCATGTAAAAAGACTAAAATACCCCTGCGATCAAAAAACTTTAACAAAACAAGTCCAAAGTGCACCAAAGTGATTCCAAAGCTTAACAAACTAATAAATTAAGGTACCTAAGTATTCTAAGCTACATATAACACATGAAGTAAGTTGCATGGACCTCCTAAAAACACTATATAGCCGAATTAAGTATAAGTGTATACATAATATTTATTTAAAATTCAAATCATGAAGTTATACAAGGAAATGGTCTATCACATTCAAGTGGATGATTTGGTCTATGCAAATCCGATTTTCAAGCCCATTTTCCTGCCCTCATTACTCGGTCCTATCAATATTATAACTTCTCATAATCCTTTTTCCTCTCCAAGTTATACCGAGAACTAACTAAACCCTAGCACACCACGAATTAATTCACACACACTCACACGAATTTTTCCAAGCTCTCACATCATTTTTCCCACGTTCTTTGATAAGTGTAGAAGCCACGAAAAATAGCCTTTGAACCTGTGAAGGCCAGATCGAGCTCGAACAAAATCATTCCATCGCAAAGGCTCGGTAAGAGTTTTATTTTTGTTTTGATCGAACCATGTGTTGTACACTCAATCTAACATTTTTCCTATGATCTACATGCTTCTCCTCACTCACGAAAAATTGCTAGAACCATTGTGGAGGCCTTGATCGATCGGGGTAAATCTTTCTATCGCTCGACACATAAAATCAAGGTACCTTCGAATTAAATACCTAGACCTCATGTAAATTCGTCATATAATTTTCACAAGGTCCTCATGTCGTACATGATCTGTAAAAATTGTTTGCAAGGTTTGTGGAGGTCGCTTGGATCCGTTTTGATTTTGTGATCAATCGAAGCTCCATAATTCGTATCTCTCAAATCCCACGTTCAAACCACGACCTGGTATTTTTCCCACACTCCTTGGTTGATATGAACTCTAAATAAAATGAATATGTTGAGCCATGCATGAAATTCTAGGCGTTTGGTAATTAAAACTCAAAAACGACCCATTATGTTAAAATACATGTAAACGACCAAAATAAATACCAATGTTAATTTTCATGGGTCCTTTAGGATGATATTGATCTAAGAAAAATATAACTTCGAATTTACAAGGCCTCTATAATTTATTTTGGAATTAATCATTAAATCGGCATTTAGAAATAAATTGTGGAAAAATGGTTAAAACGCATGAACTAGGGTTTTTGTAATTTATTTGGGCTTATGATGAAGTAATGATTACTGTAAAATTATGTCATAATTATTGGATTTGATTTAGGGCTCCATTCGAAATTATAAAGGTGTTACCGATTTTAATTTTAAAGTTTAAGGGTGGTTTTGTCGTTTAAAACTTAAGGGGGCACTTTTGGAACTTCTAAAACCTGTGGGAGTCGAATGAAAGTATTTGAGAAGGACCTTGTATGCTAAGATAATTACTTAAGGATTTATTTTGAATATATATATATATATACATGTAATCGATTTTACTTAAATAACTAGAGGGACTAAATGTGTCAATTTGGGAAACTTATGGTCTTATCGTGTATATAATCCTATTTAAAGTGTCTTGTGTCATTTTGGTAATTTAAGGGGCCTATATGTAATTATTATTAATTAAAGGATGATTTATATAAAATAAGGACTAATTATGAAATTGTTATAACATGAGGGACTAAAGTTGTAAAATCTACTTTCTAAGGGTTATGAATCGTATAAACTAATAAATAAGGGTACAATGTGTAATTATTAAACCTCAAGGATATAAAATGTAAACTTGGATAAAATAACCTTAAATTGACCTAATTTATAATTATGGAAATGTTACTAAATATGGAAACTTGCTAAATAAGGAAACTTTCTAAAAATGGAAATCTGCTAAAAGTAGAAAGTTACTTAATATGGAAATGGGATCTTTAGTAATCATGTCTTTACTCCTCTAGGTGTGAAGAGGGAGTAGTCCTGTGATCTTGATCATCTTATTTCAGTGTGTTTCCTTTGTCAGCAATAAGGTACAGATATTCTGCTTCTTTGATAAGAGGCCTTCATTCTCTTATTATGACTTCGATTATTGAACCACCATGATATTGAACCTTTTATGATTATGAACCTTTCATTCATGAACCTTTGCTTATGAACCTTTGACCATGAACCTTTGCTTATGAACCTTTGTTTATGAACCATGTTTATGAACCATGATTATGAACCTTGATTATGAACTTATGAAACATGATATTGACCTATGCAAGTAAACTAAAACATGATCCATGATACTTGACCTTTACCCTCAGTTTGATACTACGAGCCACTCACTAGGCATGAGGGTTTCATGTCCATGTCAGTCGATGCACCGATGGCATGACTCTAGGGCAGGAGAGTGATGACCTGTCCCGTCCCTGCATGTTATGTTTACGTAGAGGCAGATTATGGCCACCTGGGGCGTATGGATGCATCCTAGATTTGTTCATGTTATGTTATGTTATTCATGGTGACTGATGGTGTGTGCGATACACGTCTTTCACACTCTGGGAGCCGATCACTCCAACCCATGATGAGGACACCCCTCATATTTACAGGATACTAAGAGGTCTCCCCTCTTCATGTTTATGGCTATGATTATGATTATGATTATGATTTCATGTTATGGGCTCGTAGTGGATTACTGACCTTACTTTACCATACACCTTTATCCTTTACCTTATGACACCATGTATTCTTACCATGTACTCATGTTTCCTTTCTCATTTACTCATGTATTATTCATTATGCTACTGCTTGTTACGTTATATCTGTTCACTGAGCTCTAGTAGCTCAGCCGCGTTTTCTTTTCCCGCGGCAGGTAATTAAGCTAGGAGTTGGGCATGGCTTTGGGGTTGAGTGCACTTGAGTGGAGCTTGTTCTTTATAGCTTATCTACCATTTGATTTTTCTTCAGACTTTATGTTGCCATTGTTTGGGCATTGAACTTATGTACTTCTTTTATTTCCTTTCATTTTGGATATAAGTCATGTTGACTTATTATTGGATTATGTATTGACTTCCGCTATTTTGATTTATGGATACTATGTTGTTCTGATATGAAACCATATATTTGTGATATCTTTACCCTTGTCGGGTTGGGGTGTTACAATTTATGGTGTCAGAGACAGGTTTCCGAAACCCGTTGGCTTAGGCCTTTGACCTGTGAGGATTGGGTAGACATTAGGTTTTCCTTTCGCGTACTCTTTTCCGTATTCTACTCTGTCATATTTTGTTTTACCTTACTAATCGTCTTCGTAATTCTATAGATGGTTAACACTCGTCATCAGGAGTATAACAGTGGAGGAGATGCTGAAACCCCCAATCTGGAGGAAATGATAGCTAATGCTGTAGCCCGTCTACTACCGGGCCTTAACACTGAGGCGGTGGTCAACCGGCTTATCAGTGGTGGAGCTGGTCCATCTGGGGGTGCTGGCAGTTCTTCTGGTGGTGGGGGCCGACCCACTACTATTAATGGGTGGCTGGAGAGTTTTAATAAACTCAAGCCGTTGTCCTTCACTTCTGCTGCTACTCCTCAGGCAGCAGAAGATTGGATCACCCACATGGAGAAACTGTTCGAGGTGTTAGGTTGTGAGGACGGGTTCAAGACTCGTCTGGCTGTGTTCAAGCTAGAAGGTGACGCGCTCAACTGGTGGAAAGCGCATAAAGAAGCTAAAGGTGGTGATGCATATGTTCTCGGTTGTTCATGGGCTGATTTCCGTACCACGTTCTATAATCGGTACTTCCCTGCTTCCGAGCAGCAGAGGTTCATTAGGGAGTACAACACTATCTCTCAGCTTGATTCGGAGCATGCTGGGCAGTATCTGGAGCGGTTTCAGAGATTAGTGAGTTTTGTGGGTCCGCTTGCTGGGGATTCTAAGCAGCAGGCTAGGCAATACAAATGGGGACTCAAGAGGTTAGTAACCTATTTAAGTTGATGGTTGGTACCAACAGACATTAATACATTTTTCTTTTGCTATTGTATTAGGTGGGTACTAGACCGCATACTTAATGATGAGTTTAAAGATCCAGCAGAATGTTGCGACGCTGCTCGCAATATCGAGATATTTCATCAGGGATCTGGGTATAAGAGAAACAGAGATGGGGATAGGATTCAGACTCAGGGTCAGAACAGGGATTTTAAGGGCCGGAATGACAGGAGTTATGATTCTCGTGGACAGGGGGATCGACGATACGACCATCAGGGTCAGGCTGGCAGGAACTATGATCAGAAGAGGTCAGATACTAGAGGGCAGGATTCCAGGTTCACTCCTAGGCAGGGAGATGATCGCTCGGGACGCAACACCAGTCAGAAACAGGGGAGAGACCAGACTGCTAGGGGTAATCAGCAGAACAGGGCTCCGGGTTCTAATTCTCAGGGAGGTGCATCTGGGGGTTCATATACTTATCCTATTTGTACTACGTGTGGTAAGCGCCACAATGGACCATGTCGTCGGGCTTCTGGGACTTGTTTTGGATGTGGTTCGACAGAGCATCGTGTGAAAGATTGTCCCAAGCAAAACCCGGAGAAAACCGGGAACTATCTACCTCCCCCTCCACCCAACACTGGCCGTGTATATTCTATGACTCGGGATCAGGCGGCTCAGTCTTCAGGTACGATTACGGGCGTTTTATATATTGGTGATCACGCTATTTTCACACTTTTTGATACTGGAGCTACACACTCGATTATATCTATGAATCTGGTAAAGAAACTTAAAATATTACCAACACCACTAAGTAATCAAGTATCCCTCTCTACTCCCATGAAACTCAGTACTCTTATTGATCATGAATATGTAAATTGTCCTATACGATTCGATGACCGAATTCGTTCGGCAAATCTGCTCCCTTTGGACATGGTTGATTTCGACGTTATTCTGGGCATGGATTGGTTATCTTTCCATAGAGCCACCATTGACTGTCATGCTCGAAAAGTAATTTTTGGAGATCTAACTCAGCCTGAATTTGTCTTTCATGAAACACGCTCTCTAAAATCTGTGAAAATTATTTCTGCTTTGAAAGCAAGGACTCTATTATCTCATGGTTGCCAAGGTTATTTGGCCTCTGTTAAAGATTCTTCTGCGGAAGGTCCTGATATTAATACTGTTCATGTTGTTCGAGAATTTTCTGATGTTTTCCCTGAAAAACTTCCTGGTCTTGCTCCGGCCAGAGAGGTTGAATTTACTATCGATCTGATTCCCGGCGCTGAGCCTATCTCTAAGGCTCCGTACCGGATGGCACCAGTGGAACTTAAGGAGTTAAAGGAGCAGCTAGAAGAGTTATTGGACTGTGGTTTTATTCGTCCGAGTGTGTCACCATGGGGTGCTCCTGTACTTTTTGTAAAGAAGAAAGATGGATCTATGCGGTTGTGTATCGATTACCGGGAGTTAAACCGCATCACTATTCGGAACCGTTATCCGCTACCTCGCATCGATGATTTATTCGATCAGTTGCAGGGTGCTAAAGTATTCTCCAAGATTGACTTGCGATCTGGTTATCACCAGTTGCGGGTTAAAGAGCAGGACATTTTTAAGACTGCTTTCCGTACCCGGTATGGACATTATGAGTTCTTGGTTATGCCTTTTGGGTTAACAAATGCTCCTGCAGTATTTATGGACTTAATGAACCGGGTTTTTCATGAATTCCTTGATAAATTCGTTATCGTTTTCATCGATGATATTTTGGTATATTCTAAGTCGGCGGAAGAGCACGAGCAGCATTTGCGCACTGTTTTGGGTATTCTGAGGCAGCAGAAATTATACGCTAAATTTTCCAAGTGTGAATTCTGTTTGGACCGAGTTGCTTTCCTTGGTCACATCGTGTCTGCAGATGGGATTACCATGGATCCAGCTAAGGTGGAGGCTATCACAAAATGGCCAAGACCTACTACGGTAACCGAAGTCAGGAGTTTTCTGGGTTTAGCTGGCTACTATCGACGTTTTGTCGAGGGGTTTTCGAAGTTGGCTTTACCGTTGACTCAGTTGATGAGAAAGGGTGAAAAGTTTGTGTGGACGGATGAGCGTGAGCAGAGCTTTGAGGAGTTGAAGCGACGACTAGTTTCTGCACCTATTTTGACCTTACCGTCGGGTTCGGGAGGATTTCAGATTTATAGTGACGCTTCCAAGAAGGGTTTAGGTTGTGTTCTCATGCAAAACGGGAAAGTAATTGCCTATGCTTCAAGGCAGTTAAAACCCTATGAGGAAAATTATCCGACCCACGATCTAGAGTTGGCAGCTGTGGTATTTGCGTTAAAAATATGGAGACATTACTTATACGGTGAATCATGTGATATCTTCACGGATCATAAGAGTCTCAAATACATATTTACTCAGAAGGAGCTCAACATGAGGCAGAGGAGATGGTTGGAGCTTCTGAAAGATTACGACACTAATATCCAGTATCATCCCGGCAAGGCGAATGTTGTTGCCGATGCACTCAGCAGGAAATCGGGTATGATTGCTAGTTTGAATGTCGAGCCTCGTATTCTTCAGGATTTAGAGCGGTTAGAGGTTGAGATATGTGTAAAGGGCGTTAGTGGTTATTGGGCGAGTTTGAAGGTGGAATCGAACTTGATGCTGCGGATTAAGGAAGCTCAGAAGGACGATGGTGAACTCTGGGCTATTGTGCAGAATGTCGAGGAAGGTAAGCAGTCTGAGTTTCGGGTAGATGATAGTGGTATTGTATGGTGTGGAGATCGATTATGTGTTCCTGATGATTCTGATCTACGTGAGGCCTTGTTGACTGAGGCTCATAGTTCTCCTTTTTCTATACATCCTGGTTCAACTAAGATGTATCGGGATCTAAAGCAACAATTCTGGTGGAGCGGCATGAAGCAGGATGTGGCATCGTTTGTAGCTAGATGTATGACCTGTCAGCAGGTCAAGATTGAACACCAGAGAGCTAGTGGGTTATTACAGCCTTTGGAGATTCCAGTTTGGAAGTGGGATGAAATTTCTATGGATTTTGTGTGTGGTCTACCGTTGACTCGTAGGAAGCATGATGCGATTTGGGTGGTCGTTGATCGGCTAACTAAATCCGCTCATTTCTTACCCATCCGTATGAGCTACAGTGTTAGTAAGTTGTCCGAGATTTTCACGCAGGAGATTGTTAGATTGCATGGCACTCCTTCTTCTATCGTTTCTGATCGTGATCCTCGTTTTACTTCGCGCTTCTGGAAAGGGTTACATAAAGTTTGGGGTGTTCGTCTTAAGTTCAGTACCGCTTTTCATCCCCAAACTGATGGTCAGTCGGAGAGGACCATCCAGACATTAGAGGATATGTTACGGGCGTGTGCGTTGGAATGGACGGGTAGTTGGGACGATTACCTGTGTTTGGTAGAGTTCGCCTATAATAACAGTTGGCACGCGAGCATCGATATGGCACCTTTTGAGATGTTATATGGTCGAAAGTGCAGAGCACCGGTATGTTGGGATGAAGTAGGGGAACGTCTCCTTGAAGGACCTGAGATGATTGAGGTCACAAATGAAAAGGTTGCTACGGCTAAAGAAAAATTGAAAGAGGCACGGGCACGTCAAAAGAGTTATGCGGATAAGCACCGTCGGGATCTAGAGTTTAATGTCGGCGACCGGGTATTTCTTAAAGTATCTCCGTTCCGAGGCGTCAAACGTTTTGGTATTAAGGGCAAGCTCAGTCCTCGGTTTATTGGACCCTTTGAAATTCTGGAGCGTATCGGAGAAGTCTCGTATCGTCTAGCTTTGCCACCTCAGTTGGCTCATGTTCATAATGTGTTTCATGTATCTCTTTTGAGGGGATACAATTATCATCCTCTACATGTGGCTTCTTATCCGTTTGATCAAATCCGTCCCGATATGACCTTATCTGAAGAACCGGAAGCGGTTTTAGAGCGTCAGGAACGTGTCATGAGAAATAAAGTCATTCCTTTTGTAAAGATTCTTTGGCGGAATCACCCAGCACGTGAAGCAACCTGGGAGACCGAAGAATCAATACGAGCAAGTTATCCTCATTTCATGTTTTGACCTGGTATGTCCCGTTTCGTTTCTGTCATGTTTCCTTTCCTATGTCCTTGCAAATTTCGAGGACGAAAATTTTCTTTTAGTGGGGAAGAAGTTGTAATACCTGAAAATCTAAAAGCATGTAAAAAGACTAAAATACCCCTGCGATCAAAAAACTTTAACAAAACAAGTCCAAAGTGCACCAAAGTGATTCCAAAGCTTAACAAACTAATAAATTAAGGTACCTAAGTATTCTAAGCTACATATAACACATGAAGTAAGTTGCATGGACCTCCTAAAAACACTATATAGCCGAATTAAGTATAAGTGTATACATAATATTTATTTAAAATTCAAATCATGAAGTTATACAAGGAAATGGTCTATCACATTCAAGTGGATGATTTGGTCTATGCAAATCCGATTTTCAAGCCCATTTTCCTGCCCTCATTACTCGGTCCTATCAATATTATAACTTCTCATAATCCTTTTTCCTCTCCAAGTTATACCGAGAACTAACTAAACCCTAGCACACCACGAATTAATTCACACACACTCACACGAATTTTTCCAAGCTCTCACATCATTTTCCCACGTTCTTTGATAAGTGTAGAAGCCACGAAAAATAGCCTTTGAACCTGTGAAGGCCAGATCGAGCTCGAACAAAATCATTCCATCGCAAAGGCTCGGTAAGAGTTTTATTTTTGTTTTGATCGAACCATGTGTTGTACACTCAATCTAACATTTTTCCTATGATCTACATGCTTCTCCTCACTCACGAAAAATTGCTAGAACCATTGTGGAGGCCTTGATCGATCGGGGTAAATCTTTCTATCGCTCGACACATAAAATCAAGGTACCTTCGAATTAAATACCTAGACCTCATGTAAATTCGTCATATAATTTTCACAAGGTCCTCATGTCGTACATGATCTGTAAAAATTGTTTGCAAGGTTTGTGGAGGTCGCTTGGATCCGTTTTGATTTTGTGATCAATCGAAGCTCCATAATTCGTATCTCTCAAATCCCACGTTCAAACCACGACCTGGTATTTTTCCCACACTCCTTGGTTGATATGAACTCTAAATAAAATGAATATGTTGAGCCATGCATGAAATTCTAGGCGTTTGGTAATTAAAACTCAAAAACGACCCATTATGTTAAAATACATGTAAACGACCAAAATAAATACCAATGTTAATTTTCATGGGTCCTTTAGGATGATATTGATCTAAGAAAAATATAACTTCGAATTTACAAGGCCTCTATAATTTATTTTGGAATTAATCATTAAATCGGCATTTAGAAATAAATTGTGGAAAAATGGTTAAAACGCATGAACTAGGGTTTTTGTAATTTATTTGGGCTTATGATGAAGTAATGATTACTGTAAAATTATGTCATAATTATTGGATTTGATTTAGGGCTCCATTCGAAATTATAAAGGTGTTACCGATTTTAATTTTAAAGTTTAAGGGTGGTTTTGTCGTTTAAAACTTAAGGGGGCACTTTTGGAACTTCTAAAACCTATGGGAGTCGAATGAAAGTATTTGAGAAGGACCTTGTATGCTAAGATAATTACTTAAGGATTTATTTTGAATATATATATATATATACATGTAATCGATTTTACTTAAATAACTAGAGGGACTAAATGTGTCAATTTGGGAAACTTATGGTCTTATCGTGTATATAATCCTATTTAAAGTGTCTTGTGTCATTTTGGTAATTTAAGGGGCCTATATGTAATTATTATTAATTAAAGGATGATTTATATAAAATAAGGACTAATTATGAAATTGTTATAACATGAGGGACTAAAGTTGTAAAATCTACTTTCTAAGGGTTATGAATCGTATAAACTAATAAATAAGGGTACAATGTGTAATTATTAAACCTCAAGGATATAAAATGTAAACTTGGATAAAATAACCTTAAATTGACCTAATTTATAATTATGGAAATGTTACTAAATATGGAAACTTGCTAAATAAGGAAACTTTCTAAAAATGGAAATCTGCTAAAAGTAGAAAGTTACTTAATATGGAAATGGGATCTTTAGTAATCATGTCTTTACTCCTCTAGGTGTGAAGAGGGAGTAGTCCTGTGATCTTGATCATCTTATTTCAGTGTGTTTCCTTTGTCAGCAATAAGGTACAGATATTCTGCTTCTTTGATAAGAGGCCTTCATTCTCTTATTATGACTTCGATTATTGAACCACCATGATATTGAACCTTTTATGATTATGAACCTTTCATTCATGAACCTTTGCTTATGAACCTTTGACCATGAACCTTTGCTTATGAACCTTTGTTTATGAACCATGTTTATGAACCATGATTATGAACCTTGATTATGAACTTATGAAACATGATATTGACCTATGCAAGTAAACTAAAACATGATCCATGATACTTGACCTTTACCCTCAGTTTGATACTACGAGCCACTCACTAGGCATGAGGGTTTCATGTCCATGTCAGTCGATGCACCGATGGCATGACTCTAGGGCAGGAGAGTGATGACCTGTCCCGTCCCTGCATGTTATGTTTACGTAGAGGCAGATTATGGCCACCTGGGGCGTATGGATGCATCCTAGATTTGTTCATGTTATGTTATGTTATTCATGGTGACTGATGGTGTGTGCGATACACGTCTTTCACACTCTGGGAGCCGATCACTCCAACCCATGATGAGGACACCCCTCATATTTACAGGATACTAAGAGGTCTCCCCTCTTCATGTTTATGGCTATGATTATGATTATGATTATGATTTCATGTTATGGGCTCGTAGTGGATTACTGACCTTACTTCACCATACCCCTTTATCCTTTACCTTATGACACCATGTATTCTTACCATGTACTCATGTTTCCTTTCTCATTTACTCATGTATTATTCATTATGCTACTGCTTGTTACGTTATATCTGTTCACTGAGCTCTAGTAGCTCAGCCGCGTTTTCTTTTCCCGCGGCAGGTAATTAAGCTAGGAGTTGGGCATGGCTTTGGGGTTGAGTGCACTTGAGTGGAGCTTGTTCTTTATAGCTTATCTACCATTTGATTTTTCTTCAGACTTTATGTTGCCATTGTTTGGGCATTGAACTTATGTACTTCTTTTATTTCCTTTCATTTTGGATATAAGTCATGTTGACTTATTATTGGATTATGTATTGACTTCCGCTATTTTGATTTATGGATACTATGTTGTTCTGATATGAAACCATATATTTGTGATATCTTTACCCTTGTCGGGTTGGGGTGTTACAAAAAGATTATTGGTAGCTTAGAATCAGCTAACATTGTTCTAGCAGCTTCAATTAGTGTTCTATTCTTTCTTTCAACCACTCCATTCTGTTGTGGTGTTCTAGCAACACTATATTCTCTCCTAATACCTTTTTCTTTGCAGAAATCATCCATAACTCTATTTCTAAACTCTGTCCCATTATCACTCCTAATGACTTTTACTTTCTTGCTTACTTGGTTTTCTATCAGTGTAATGAATTCCTTAAGGATGCTTGATGTCTCATCCTTAGAAGCTAAAAAGAAAACCCATGTAAATCTGCTATAGTCATCAGTTATAACAAGACAATATTTTTTATGTTGTATACTCCTTACTGAAACTGGTCCAAATAAGTCCATATGCAGCATAAACAATGACTGATTGATAGAGTTAAAAATTTTGGGCTTACAAGTGGCTTTGTGTTGTTTGCCTTTTAGACAAGCAATGCATGTTTGATCATTTTCAAATCTTTTGTGAGGTAAACCTCTTACCAAACCATTCTTAACAATTTTATTTATGGTTTTGAAGTTAATATGACCAAGCCTTCTATGCCATAACATTGATTCATCCAATGTGGCCTTTGATACAAGACAAGTTAAATCTTCTTTAGGAATGATGTTCTTCATATCAACACTATACATGTTGGCCTTTCTAGGAATTCTAAGAAGTACTTGATTTTCATCAGGCATCTTAAAATCCTTAGATAGAACAAGACATTCAGTGTCAGTAAAAAGCACATTATTCTTTTTGTCACACATTTGTGAAACACTAAAAAGATTATACTTTAACTCTTGTACATAGTACACATTTTCAAAATCTAAATTTCAGGTTTTAATAGTACCTTTACCAGAAATTTTGCCACGAAAACCACCTCCAAAGGTAACATATCCTCCATTGAATTCTTGAAAATCTGAAAGATAAGACATGTTGCCTGTCATGTGATTGGAACATCCACTATCTGAGTATCCTTGATCTTGATGATCAATAGAATGTCCCTGCACACAAATAAGAGTGTTAGTTTTCTTTGGGGATCCAAGCCATTACTGACTTGGATCTGCCTCTTGCATCAATATAGTTTAATCTTTTAAGGACTGTTGATGCAACATTGGATTTTTGAATCCAACATGCTGAGGCCTTAACAGCATTTGCCCTATTACCCTTAGCAGCAGAGTGAATAACTTGTTCAGCAGAGTTTGCTAACTTTGAAGTCACACCCTTTGGTTTCCAAATTTGTTTGTGGACCACTGCTTTTGTTTGAATGGGCCTTAAAACAGTTTTAGATGCATGTATGAAAGTTGTTTTTGCATCCTTAGCTGTTGATTTTGGGTTAATAGTCATAAATGGTCGAGCAGCAGAGTAAAATTTGCTATCAGCAGGATCATTTGGTCTATCAGCAGAATCAGATTTTGAGATAGACTTGCTTTTGACTACTCTGGGGTTTGGTTTCTTATAACTAGAGTGAAAATGAGATTTAGGTGTTTGCCTTTTGTGATTCACTCTATGGTTTTCATACCCAGATACCCTTTGGTTGCAGAAAGCTGCAAGATGGTCAAAACTACCACATGTATAACAAGCTTTATTATAAAATGCAAAGTCATCACCTAATTGGTTAGACTTGAGGTTGTTCCAATTCCTTTGGTTACCTCTGGGCTTGTTTGTAGTTCTATATTGTTCACAATATCTAACTGGTTTCCTAACTGTCTTAACATTGGACTTAGGCCTGTTAGTGTTGTGATTGACTATCTTAGGAAGACTTGTTCCTACTTTCTTAACCAAGACAGGTTTAGACATAACCTGTTCTTCTTCATCACTATCACTATCAGTTGTACAATCTTCAACAACTATAGTATCTCCTTTCTTAATAAAGGACACCTTGTCCTGATAAGATAAAGTTTTATCTAAACTTTTACTTACCTTTTCTATCTTTGGAGATTTAGTGACCTTAGAACCATATTCCATGATTGGTTCTTGAAACTCAGGTAACCCTGTGTGTGCTAAATCAATACCTGGAGGTGAATGAACACCTCTGTATGGAGGGGGTACAGACTTAAATCCAACACCAGAATTGACCTTATCAATAACTTGGGCTTCCCAAAGCTTATTGAATCCTTCTGAGGAATGTGCTAAAACATCCACAGAGACCTTTACATTTTCTCTTTCATTCTTATGTTTAGCTAATGATTCATTCAACTCAACAATACACTCATCTCTGATCTTAATGTCATTTTTTAGTATATTGATGTCATCAGCAAAATGAATTTCATTATTTTTAAAATGTAAGACTTGTTTTTCCAAAACACCTAGACCTCTTTTGTGATTAGCCAAATTAAACAAAGAATCAAGCAGCTCTTGTTTATGAGCTTCAAATCTCTTATTAAGGTCTTCATAAGCTTTAAGATTAGGACATGATTCAGTACAAGATGTAATATTGTTTACCTCTGAATCAGAATGAGCCATTAGAGCAAATTCATTGGCCAAAAGAGCAGCATTAGGTGGTGCATCCTCTTCAATAGCCATAGAGCTCCAATCATAACCAATACCATCAATAGCCAACATAGCCTTTGGCTCTTCAACAGTAACTTCCTTTTTCCTATCTTGCTTATACCATGTGTTTCTATTCTCCTGCTTTCTTGGGCTTCTACACTCCTTAGCAAAGTGTCCTAACCTATGACAGTTGAAACACTCCACTTTTTTCTTATCAAACCCAGCAGTATCATTACCATTTATGGTAATCTGCTTCCCAGTTCTTTGCCAATACTTCTTAGCCCTCATGCTAAGCAAAGCAACCTGCCATTTAATATCCATAGCTTCCAAATCATCACCATCTACCTGCTCAAGGTCTTCATGGTTGAGAGGAGAGCCATTAGATTGACTGGTAATAAAAGCATAGAATGTTGAATCTCCAAGACCAGCAACATCCTTGTGAGAACTTGTGGAAGGAGCACTTTCACCTTCATCTACCTCTTCATTCTTACTAATACTAGGAACTGACAAAAGTGCCACGTTTCCAGAGCTAGTACCATAAGTTCCAGACTTTCTAAGACTTTGTTCAACAATTTTGAAGTTGTTGTACAAATCATTGAGCTTCATTGTTTCAATGTCTGGTTTGTTCATCCAGACAATAACATGAGTATGGAACTCATCAGGTAGACTTCTTAAAAACTTCATGTTGAGATCTTCCTTCTCTGTCTCAACACCCAACACAGCTAACTGACTGACAAGCTTATGTAATCTTGAGAATAGCTTATCAAGAGACTCATTACTAAAAGCAGTAAAGTTTTCAAATTGTTGCTTTAGTAGTGTCTTCTGTGTCTTTTTGGTAGTTTCATTACCACCAAAATATGCACAAATCTCTTCAAAAAGAGTTTTTGCATCAAGATACTTGTTGAATGATAGCATCTGCTCACTAGGAATGGTCATAAGCAGCAAATTTCTTGCTTTCTGATCATTTCTCTTCAGTATCTTCTCTTCATTTGACACTGGTCCAGTATTTCTTTTTCTACTTGTTTTACCTTCTAGGACAACCTCTGAGTAGCTTGGTGAAAAAGAATCACCATATATAATTATATCCCAAAGAGTATAATCTTGGACCATGAAATATTGCTCAATTCTCATCCTCCATAACTCAAACTCATTGGGTTTGATTACGGGCAACTTTGCAGCAACATTTGTTTGAACATCATGTGGATCCATTTCTGTTTCTTCTAATTCAAATATATCAACCTCAGGCTCTGATACCAACTGTGAGGACCTTGTGTATACACGGTTAAGGTGGTTAAACCTTGTGTCTTTGTGTATGAGATATATTGACTTAATATGATTAAGCACGCGGAATTTACTTAACCACACTTAGAAGGTTATGTATGTAATGGAAATGGAAGAATTATGTTTGTTACTTAACAATGAACAAAGAGAGTATTTCACTAAACGATTCAATATTATTTCAAATAATACGAGTGATCTTGAGTTTTTCACTAGGGTTATAAAACCTTGAATCTTATGTTACAACTTGTGATTTGTGTTTGTTCTATGTCTTAACAGTTATTCAATTATTTCACATACTACATAATCACTAGACTAAGATCTC
Source organism: Artemisia tridentata subsp. tridentata (assembly GCA_021014915.2). NCBI lineage: Eukaryota > Viridiplantae > Streptophyta > Magnoliopsida > Asterales > Asteraceae > Artemisia > Artemisia tridentata. Next base: position 106,211,855 of record CP139502.1, on the reverse strand, counting down.
TTTTATAGTTGCAAAAGATCTTTACAAATTGCTTAAAGTCTTTGGCCGACTTACTTGGTTAACTTATGCATATTGGTGTCAGTACATAAGATACAACATGTATCTATGTATACAACTTGTTAACTAAGCACATGGAGTAAGATATTATCTACCGTATATGTTTGACCAAAATACAATAAATATCTTCTTGATCTTATCCTCTTAATCAGCAGAGTGTTCTCTATCAGCAGGAACAATCTATCGCTATCAGCAGAATCATCAGCAGAGTTGTTAAGCCTATCAGCAGAGTCATTGCACTAAACAGCAGAGTCAACATCATCAGCAGAAACATACTTGGAGTATTTCCCGATTAAGAACTTCATGAATATTTAATGATTGATCAAAAAGTATAATAGTCACACTTTTATTAAACCGAAACAAATGTAGTAATATTTATATATGTATAAAGACTATTATACCCTCTTAGTCAACACCTTATTCACATTCCTTTCTCTTTGACCGTCGTACTGTTCTTGGTTCAAAAGATCTGGTTATAGGAATATAGCCATGCTATAATAAGCGGGTTTAGGCGACCTGCTTAGATTTCAAATTTCTTTCATCGATACTATTATATAAAACATTTAAGTTGTGAGGTTCACAAAAAATTAAGATAAGGAGGTGCAATCACAGAGTGACATGTATCATTTATTAACTAAAAAATCACATTTATTTTTAAACTGAAATATCTTTTTATCTATTTATTTTTTTATGATCTAATTTCACCAAATTTCTAAAATTTTGTGTTCTTTAATTCAATATCCATTTTAATATATGTTTATAAATTTTTAATTTTTATATTTTTAGTTGGTTTATTTTATTTTATTCAATTTTTTTTTAAACTTTGACCTTAATTTGAATCAATACAAATTTGATTCATCAAAATTATATGCTTTTGGAGGGAGTGTTTGACGGGTAAGAGAGTGTGAGCGTCTTTGTATATGCGGGAATAATGATGTCAATATGGTGTTGCGGGAAAGCTACGGGAAACTCAAACAAACACATAGAACGAACACATATACATTCAGAGTGTTGTGAAACGTCACTAAGTGGGTAGAGAATTGCGGAGAGAGTTGGGTTGGCAGTCCATTCACAATATTTATAATATAACTATATTTATCGCCGCCGTTATACGCGATTGTCCAACTAGTTCCATTTAATGCCTGCACATCCAACTCTTAAATGACATTTTCGAACCCACCGATTTTGAACAGATGAACCTGCTGCTTGATTGTTGAACCATATTTGATCGATGGGTGAATATCTGGAATTGATTTCTTAACCCACTACAAAAAAAGGAAATGTTTGGCACGATAATGTAGTGCCAAATCACAAAGAAAAGTCGAGACAAACACTTTGTCTCGACAAAGTCGACCCTTTTTGGTCGTACCAAATCTGTTGTCCCAAATCAATTTGTCTCGACATATTTTCAAAGGAGTGGGACGACAGTACAAGGGGACCCACATACCAGTCAAACCTTTAAATTGCAGTTTGGGTCGACATTGTCGTACCAAATCTTTTTTTTTTTAGTAAAGCCATTTATTTAAATTAAAAAAATGTTTTTAGAAATTCAAAATGGTACGACATTGTCGTACCAAATATATATATATATATATATATATATATATATATATATATATATATATATATATATATATATATATATATATATATATATTTTTTTTTCAAATTTTTTAATTTTCAGTAAAGCCATTTATTTAATTCGAAAAATGTTTTAAGAAATGCAAAATGGTACGAGATTATCGTACCATTTTGCTTGAATTAATTAAAATGGGACTTTTTTGGGACAACAATGTCGTCCCATTTTGTCAAGTATGAAAAAAAGAAATTGGAGCTTTGCATTTCCTTTGTTGTCCACTGATCAACATTGCTGTTAACCCCATTTCACAAGAATATAATATACAAACTTAGATATCAATAATATACATGTATACAAATGGCACGGTACAACATTTGTATTAGAACAGAACAGAACAGAACATACATATGATTGTAACATTTGCAAACATTTGTAGATCTAACCTTTTCCGGCGACCAAAAAATTTTCCGGCGACTTCATAACAATGTCTACAATATAAACTTTATAATAAAATTTAAACCATAAACTTTAACAACAATTCACATAATAAATATTAACAACCACCATATCAAATATTAACAACAATTTTAAAAATAAAACATACTATTTCCGGCGATAGCAACAAATTCCGGCAGTAACACAACTTTTTCGGTGACTTTGCAAACTTTTTCCGGCGAGAGTGGCTGCTACAGCAGCGACAAGCGGTGGTAAATGGCGGCGGCACTAACAAAAAAAAACCAAAAACGTTTGATCTACATAAGAAATATAGATCGATAAAAAAATAAATATGTAAAGATATGTAAATATTATATACTCTTAGATCTACATAAGAAATATAGATCGATAAAAAAAATAAATGAGTATATGTATATATACGGCGGTATATATATATATATATATAATCAAAGAAGGTGTCGAATGTGGTGTCGAAGGTGGTTATGGTGGTGTCGAATGTGGTGTTGAAGGTGGTTATGGTGGTGTCTAATTTGTGGTATCGATCACAGATTGAAGAAGAAGAAGAAATGATGGAACATCAGTGGGTTTTTTTATTTTTTGGAGATAAAGACTTAGGAAAAAAAAAAGAAGCATATCTACTTGTGGTATCAAATAAAAAGCAGGTCTACTTTTTGGAGATAAAGACTTAGAAGTAGAGATGAACAAAAAAACCGGTTAACCGAACCGTAACCGAAAAACCGAACCGATCAAAACTGGGTTTGACCCAAACCGGTCCCGTTTTTTTGAAAACCGCCGGTTAGTAACCGGTTTTTATTATTTGGGTTGTGACCGGTTTTTAGACCAGTTTTTTCGAACCGGTTAGCCGAACCCCGGTTAACCGGTTAGGAACCGGTTATGCTTTTTCTTTTTTCTTTTTTTTCCGACATTTTGGTCTATCACTCTGTAACTTACAGTCTTGCATTATTTGATGAAAGTAGACAAGACGTTTCATTATCAATATGCCATTATTGTTTCTATATTTTTTCATTATTTGTTCAAAATTTCCATTATAAATAGATAGGTTAGGTTGTGTTTTATTTACAACATTTCAATTACCAAAACACACTCTAAAAAATCAAAACCGAATCACTAATGGCTGGTTCTTCAAACACCACCCCTAACACCAACACCACCGAAGCTAGTTCATCAAGTGAACCTACGATTGTCAAAGTTATAGCCCACAATCGTGTAAAAGATGTTTGGGATCACTACAACTACGTCCTATTGTCGGATGGAAAGAAAAAGGCTCAATGTAAGCATTGCTTGGATTTATTGTCTTCCGATTCCAACTCGTCGTTGAGGGCTCATATCAACCAAAAGTATTGCAAGGCACTCAAAAAGGTACCGGAATCGGGTCAATCGTCTATGTCTCGAGACGGGAGTATTTTCAAATACGATCATGAAGTAGTTCGTCAACAATTTGCCGGGTTGGTGATTAAACGAGGTTTGCTGTTCAACCATTGGGACGACAAGGATACGACCGAAGTGATGCAGAATCATGTCCAACCAATGTACAATAATGTAAGTCGTATGACTCTAAAACGCGATGCTATGAAACTGTGGAAAACGGCCAAACAAGAATTAAAAATGTTTTTTTTTTTTTTTTAAATTTAGATGCTTGTGTTAACATAACAACGGATGTTTGGTCCGCTCCTCATGGTTCGCCATATTCGTACCTTTGTGTTACCGCACATTGGGTTGATCCCGAAAATTGGCTCATGATGAAGCGGGTCATATCATTTGAAGAGTTTCTGGTTCCTTACACGGGAATTGCTTTATTTAAAATGTTGAGAAAAGTGTTTAACAAATTCCACTTGCAAGAAAAAGTTTTTTCAATTGCGTTGGATAATGCTAGTAACAACACCGCTGCATTGGGTAGACTAAAATTGGAATACGAGCCACCTTTAGGTGGTGAATTTTTTCATTCTCGATGTGTTGCACACATCATTAACTTGGCTGTGCAAGCGGGATTAGCCGAACCCACAATGCGTGAAATGAAAGATCGTTTTAAACAAATGTTGCACGATATTTTCAAAAAGGGTACTAATAGATATAATAGATACATTAGGATGTGTGTTGATGCGGGGAAACATTGGTTGTCACCTAATTTAGATTGTGATACAAGATGGAATTCCATTTATCTTATGTTTCTAAGTGGTATAAAACAAAAGGTGACTTTACAATATTTTCATGACTTGTTGGCACAAAAGGGTAGGGTTGTTCCATTTGAATCTGAAAATTGGGATACTATTGAAAAACTAACCCGATTACTTGAAGTTTTTTTCAACGCAACAAAAAAATTGTCGGGAGTTTACTATCCAACATCCCATTTGGTATTTGAGCAACTATACTTAATGTGTTCAAGCATTTCCTCTTTTGAATTAAATGGTGGTGTGTATACAAATATGGTTTACCTAATGAAAGATAAGCTTAAGAAATATTTTGAAAGTTTGCCACCGGTAATTACTTGTGCGGCCGCATTAAATCCATGTTACAATGTAAGCGGGGTAGAGTTACTTATCGACTCGATTACAACTGATTTGGGGTTATTTGAGAATAACGTTAACTATGCTGAAGATGAAAAAATATCTTTTAACAATTCTTTTCAAGCTTTGTGGGAACATTATTTTGAAAAATTTGGTAACCCACCTAATTCTGTGAATGAGACTTCTTCTTCATCATCGAGGTCCGCGCATAGAGCGAATCCGATACAAGGCTTGCTACAAAATTTAAGAGAAAATCCCAACAAAAGGGCAAAGAGTGATCGGGCAAACAATGAATATGCAAGGTATACCGGAACCGATTTTATCTCACATATTCCGGCCGACCAAGTTGAAAACTTTGATGTTTTGGCGTTTTGGAAAGCCAAGGAAACAATGTTTCCCGTTCTATCCCGAATGGCTAGAGATCTCCTAAGTGTACAAGCTACTTCGGTTGCTTCTGAATCCGCTTTTTCAACAAGTGGAAGGGTTTTATCAAACAGAAGATGCAGGCTCACACCGGCTTCTTTGGAAATGTGTATGTGTTTGAAAGATCATTTGGACGCACTCAAGCGAAAACAAAACACAAGTAGTCTTGAAGACCCCATAGACATCGAACAAGGGGTCTACGAGGTAGAGGTGCAAGAGGGTACAACCGAGTTGCTTTCCGATGAAAAAATAAGACAAGATGGAGCTGCTAACGAAGCTAGGTCCGTCGGATCCGATGAAGACACTTACGAGTAGCTTTTCAATTTATTATGTTTATGTATTATGTTTTAAGTTTATGTATTATGTTTGATGTATTTCCTTTCATGATGTATTTCCTTTGAGTTGTATTTCCTTTGTATTAAATAAAAGTTGAAGTTTATTCAGTTTACTTTGTATAAACGACGAAAAACGACGAAAAAAAAAAAAAAAAAAAAAAAAAAAAAAAAAAAAAAAAAAAAAAAAAAAAAACCGGTCCAAACCGCCAAATAACCGAAACCCAACCGGTTAGGGTCGGGTTGGGTTTTCCACCCTCGAAGCCGGTTCGGAACCGAACCGGTTAACCGGCCCGACCGGTTTTTTTTGGGGGTTGACCCAAACCGGTCCGGGTTTGACCCGGATCCAAACCGAACCGCTTAACCGGTTTTGTTCATCTCTACTTAGAAGGCGGGGTATTAAAATTTTTTTGCGGGTTGTTTAATTTTTGGTGAAAAATTTTGGGGGTAAAATATGGTACGACATTATCGTACCATATTGCTTCTTCTATTTTTTTTCCTTCTTTCTTTTCTTTTGGCGGGGTGATTTAATTTTACTGAAAAAGTTTTGGTGGTAAAATATGGTACGACATTATCGTAACATATTGGTTCTTCTATTGTTTTTTCCTTTTCCCTTTATCTTATGTGTTTAAAAATGATTTAAATTATTTTATTAATATTAAATAAATTAAAAATAATTTAAATTAGTTATAATTTATTTAAATAAATTAAAAATGATTTAAATTAATTATAAATTACTTAAATAAATAAAAAATGACTTAAGTTAGTTATAAATTACTTAAATAAATTAAAAATGATTTAAATTAGTTATAAATTACTTAAATAAATTAAAAATGACTTAAATTAGTTATAAATTATTTACATAAATATAAATTATAAATTATTTAAATAAATTAAAAATGATTTAAATTAGTTATAAATGAATACATTAAAAATGATTTAAATTAGATGTTATGACTATAGAGCTCTATACAATGCTAACGACATCAACAACGCACATCAGATGCAATTCCTAACTATGGGCCAAGTGTTAACCACAATGTCTCACCAGGCGCAAAGCAGTTTATTAACTCGCTTGTTTCGTTTGAGTCTGTATGAAACGAGCCGAGATGTTTAACGAATGAGCCGAGATGATATGGTTATACACGAGATGTTACACGAATAAGCAGAGATGACTATAGAGCTCTATACAATGCTAACGACATCAACAACGCACATCAGATGCAATTCCTAACTATGGGCCAAGTGTTAACCACAATGTCTCACCAGGCGCAAAGCAGTTTATTAACTCGCTTGTTTCGTTTAAGTCTGTATGAAACGAGCCGAGATGTTTAACGAATGAGCCGAGATGATATGGTTATACACGAGATGTTACACGAATAAGCAGAGATGAATATAGAGCTCTATACAATGCTAATGACATCAACAACGCACATCAGATGCAATTCCTAACTTTGGGCCAAGTGTTAACCACAATGTCTCACCAGGAGTAAAGCAGTTTATTAACTCGCTTGTTTCGTTTGAGTCTGTATGAAACGAGCCGAGATGTTTAACGAATGAGCCGAGATGATATGGTTATACACGAGATGTTAACGAATAAGCCGAGATGACTATAGAGCTCTATACAATGCTAACGACATCAACAACGCACATCATATGCAATTCCTAAATATGGGCCAAGTGTTAACCACAATGTCTCACCAGGCGTAAAGCAGTTTATTAACTCGCTTGTTTCGTTTGAGTCTGTATGAAACGAGCCAAGATGTTTAACGAATGAGCCGAGATGATATGGTTATACACGAGATGTTACACGAATAAGCCGAGATTGTGGAAAACTAGAAGGGGGGTTGAATAGTTTTTATCGTTTTTCAAGTTTTATTTGCTTTGTTACTATATGTTAATTCAAAGGAAACAATCACAAATAAATAATCACACAATGTAAACAAAAGATAAAGAGAGGAAAGATCAAACCACACAACACTGTTGTTTATAGTGGTTCGGCTACAAGGACTCTCTTCCTTGCCCTACTCCACTCCCCGAGCTTCCAACTCGAGAGTTTATCTTTCACTAAGAAACAAACTCCTTTTCTAGGCGGAGAAAACCTTTACACGTCGCTTACTTCCTTTTCCGGTACTAAGCTAAACACCGAGTTCTTTCACAAGGTAGAACCAACCTGACATTGCCTATTTACTTTACCGACACTAAGCTAGATGTCGAGTTCTTTACAAGGGTACAACCACTCCCTACACTCTTTGTGCTTTGAGGACTAAAGCACTAACCACACTTACTGATTACAAATGATAGATATGATGTGTGAAACAAACTACAATATCACACAGTAATGCAACTAAAGGATTACGGTTCTGTAGATCCTTGAAAGCTTGATCTCTCTTCTACAAAATGAAAGATCAAAATGAAATGCAACTATGAATGATGTTAGTAAGGTATGTACTGAATGAATATATGTGTTTAAGCTATATGAATGATGAGAAAGCCAAATGATCAGCTTGCTATTTATAGGCAAGCTGATATCCAGCTCACGGATCCCACGGATCCCACAATAGGGATCCGTCCTTCATTGGACTTGGATCCGTGGGAGATGACAGCTAAGGGATTTGGTGTATCTTTCCAAATCTTCCATATCTTAACAAATCATACAAGATCCTCAAATGTCAACTATGTAACTTGTAAATCTAAACAAGATATATCAAGATCTAACAAAGATATTATATGTGATGTATGCAATGATGTCATGGAATGAGTTTAGAATTAAAGTTTCCTTTTAAGGAAACAAGTTACTAAATAAGCAAACTTGTAATTCTTGGTTATTATGTGAAGTGTAAAATGTGTACTTAAGAGACTTAAGCTAGTATTTATTATTTGCTAAAAGATATTCCTTTTATTTGTCCTTAACAAAACCAAGAAAAGATCGAAGAATATAAATAACGTTTTTGAGACGATATTTTTATTAACAATCTCCCCCTTTTTGTTGATGACAAAACATAAGGTATATTTTTGAGCAAGAAAATAAATATAGTACGAGTTCTTAAAAATATATATTAAGTTTGTTTATTAAAGAAAAGTTTTGTAAAAATGTATGTCCTGTGATGAATCACAGTTAATGCAAACTTAGTCCTTTCTCCCCCTTTTTGTCGAAACAATAAGAGTAGCGTAGCGGAATGCGATTTTGAGAACTTTAAAGCTCCCCCTTGTGTTATACTCCCCCTAGATGGAGTAATCAAGGAAATGATGCATGAATCTACAAAACAAACGGTTAGTATATGAAATGCTTATGAAATGCTCCCCCTCGATGTATACTCCTCACTTCTCGAGTACCAACATATACTTTGAAGGGTATGATATGCTGCAAATGAAGTGTTAGTAATGAATGACTTCAATGAAGAAGTAGAATGCTTTTGAAGTGTTCTTCCAAACAAGCCTGTCAATATGTTTTGACTTTAAAAAGTCAAAGTAAGTGTCTGATCATTATTTGTACCTAAAGCAATCATACTCAAGGTATAATATAGGCTATATAAGGATGTTAGTTCACAATGATAATGATAATATGCAATATGTTGATCACTCATAAGCATAAAACATCACATTCATAGATATTGAAAATTTTGTGACAAAAGTCACAATGATGAAATGATGTTACAAGTACAATAAAAAGACATCCTAGAAAGAAATAAAAAGTCCTAAAGCAACAATCCAAAAGGTCCTAACAACTAGTCTAGAGAGCTCCTATTGAGGAGGATGAGAGATGGCGTTTAAACGTTCAAGAACATGGTTCAAGATGAACCTTATCTCATTTTGAAGCTCATGGACCAAGATGTTGGTCCTTTGGGCCAAGTGAGCCGTTCTCTCACAATGTGCGCAATCATGACTTGAAAAGCCGGGAGGAAGACTAGGCTCCAAGTTTTGTGGTGGTGGTGGAGGTAATGGTGGTTTGTTGTTGTTGTTTGATGGTTGTTGTGGTGTTTGGAGGGAGTTCATAAGGATGTTTTGAATGTCCATGGTTTCATGAAGGCGATGGTCAACCATACCCGAGAGAGTATAGAGTTGTGTTAACTCCGGACTTATCTCCTCTTGTGTTTGAGGAATGTTGCTCCACATCGCCTCATCTATGGCGATGAGTGTTAAAGTTGGTGATAGTGGTGGTATTTGGGGATGAGGTTGTGGTGCTTCACGGTATAGAGGACCATGAATCTCCGGATGAAGAGGATGGAATAGCATAGGTTCTAAGTTTTCAAGACTTATTGGTGGAGGATTGGTTGATGTAGGTGGAAGATCTTCTAACTCTTCAAGATATGGTTGTGGAGATGTTGGTGGTGTCCTAAAGAGTTCCATGGGTTGGAGTTTTGGTGAGGATGGTGATGATGCAGACTTCTCAGACTGTGATGGAGCGGGAGCGGGTGGTGGTGTGGTTGCTACATGAGTAATGGTAGGAGGTGGTGTTTTTATGACTACATGTGAGGGAGTTGAAGTGGATAAAGTAAGGAAGTTTTCACTAGCAATGGGTGAGGATATGTTTAGTGGTGATGATTCTTCAGAGGATGAATTGTGGATGTTGATGAAACAACAAGGTTTCACACTAATACGGGCTGTTCTTTTTAGTGGCTTAGATGTGGAGGAGGTGTTTGATTTTGTCATTGAGACTTTTCGGTGAAGTATGATAGCTAAAATGTACAGGAGAAGAAATGGTTGTGATGTGAATTGAAGATCCTAAAGTACTAATTTATAGACAGAAGGTTTGTGAGTCTGTGTGTTTGGATTTGATGTGAATCCAATAGAGAATGTAGGTTTCTAATGATTTGGAACAAAAATTTATGCAGGTCATATCAAGGAAGTCAATCCATTGAGCTTGGGTTGAGTAATGTGTTGTGGATTTGCAGTAAATACAAGGAGATAGTGGAAAATCTTATGATTTGATATTTCCACGGATTTGACGGATCCCTAAAAAGGGTTCCTTCTTTGTATCAGTTTGGTAACTCACACCTAAAATTCAAAAATTTAAATTTTGGTGGGAAATTTTGTTCCTAAGTTTCTAAGAATTCCTAAATGATTCTAAGATGAATTATGATCAGTGAATAAATCCTAAATGATACTAAACACTAAGATTTAAGAATCGAGATGAGTCGAAAAAGTTTTAGGATTTTACTGGGGAACCTGCGGATCCAAGTTGTATCAAATGCGAAACCAAAGTTAGGGATCCGCCGAATCCGCAGGTTGGCGGATGGCGGAACCAACGATAAGCCTTGGCCGAGCCAAAGTTTGGGATCCGCCGGATCCGTGTCCTAATTGCAAAAACTAAACAAAAGACTTGTCATATTTCTCGTTTTTCAACGAAAACCCGAAAATTCACCTAGACCTTACTTAACATCTAATATGTATAGAAAAACAACTAAATATGATAATATTAACACACGATTGAACATAGTTTAATCCGTTCTTAGAAACTTACCTTTTTAGGTGTTATGCCTAGCATAGGCTATAACCCGGAAAATTGATAACCATGAGGGTTATCTACCTGCAAATGTTAGTTATTACACATACATAACAAGTATTATCAGATAAAGTTGAGACACATAGAAGTTTAACATCACATAGTCTAACATTGTTCAAATCCAAACACTCCTTCAACTAAGCTTCTTCTTCAACTTCTTCATACCTTTGTGCAATTTCATCATCCAACGACCAAGATTCTTCACCCTTCTTTTAATGTTTCGATACTCAGTGGATTCATTTTGAATTGGAGGAAGATGGCTCAAGTATTCGGGTGGAGGAATTCTAGAATTTGGCAAACCATCATCTTCACTCATTGAAGATGATGAGGATGATGTTGGTACACGAGGACGTTTACCTTTATCAACACTAACCCTAAAGTCACTCAAAGGAACGAAGGTATGTTCAATTTCATTGTATTCCGGAACAAAACCTAACGGGTTTGGACGGGCGGGTGCAAAGGCTCTATAGAGTCGGGTTAAGAGCATTCGATAAGGCATTGCCATCTTGCTTTGAACCGGAATGTCACACATTCTTTTGGCAACATAATAAGCAAGATTGAAGGGTTGACGAGTAGAGATGTTGTACATCATATGACACAAACAAGCATTGATGTGATCACGGTTTCCTATGGTGCACATCACATTAGCCTTTAAGACCTCCTCCATTTTCTTGAATTCGGGTTTGAGTTCATTTAGCTCCATTGCAAATGGATCTCTAGCAACTTCGCGGCCACGATACATCCTTATGGGGTTGTTCTTAGGAATGAAGAGATGTTCCCTAATCACTTCTTTTGATGCAAGAGGAGTGACATATGGTGCCGTCCTATCGAGATTGGATTCTAAGATTGTTAAGGACCATTTGTCCGAGTAAATACATGTCCCTTGACTTGGAATGCCCAAGACCTCACCAAATTGATCAAGAGGGATGTTGACAAAATTTTCATTTAAAGTAAACTGAAGACTTAAGAAACCTTGGTCACATGAACTAAGACCTATACTAGCATAGAACTCAAGAATGAACCTAGGGACGATTGGTTCATCTATATCCAAAAGAGTATCAAATCGTATTGCGGCTAATTGTTCCCTAAGTTGTGTTCCTTCATAGAACGAGGAATCTACGACTCTACCCTCATGGACATACTTTTTCTCTAAAGCTTTGAAAATTTCGATTTGGGCATTGGTTAGACCTTTGGTTTTGTGGACTTCGGGTAAGTAGTTAACGGTTCTTTTGTGATCGTATTTGGTTGCGGGAGGCATGATTTTCCTAAGTACAAAAGTTACATAGTTTTAGTTAAAATGATCAAATTAAGTGTAAAATTCCTAGTGTGTGCCTATATGGGGACAATGTGGAGGTGCGGTTATCTCGACCCTTTTTTATGCATGAAAATTTAGTTTATGCAAGTTTTGTGTAAAAAACAAGAGATAACCCAAACGCTCCTATTTCAATGTAGCTACGGTTGAATGTACCCGAAAATACATATTAATTATGTATTCCCATTAGCATTCAAGAGACATTATGCAAGTGATGTCTAAAAGATAATGTTTTTGCATTTGTATGAACAATGTTCAAAAAGATCATTTTACCTAGTCGTTAGAAGGTTTTAGTAAGAAAATTTTCAAGGGTTTTTTGTTAAATTAAGACAATGTGCTATGAGATGTAATTCCTAACTAAGAAAAACATGTTTTTAAGTGTAATGCAGTAAATATGCTTCATGATTTTTCAAAAATTATGCATATACCCCAAGTTTTGGTTTTGTGCATGAAATAGAAATCCTAGACGCAGATCAGGAGTATAAATATGATAAGAATACTTACAGTGGTGTTAGAAGCACAAATTTGTGGAAGAAAATGGTCTAAATTGTGATGGAGATTGAGTGTGTGTCGAATACAGTAGGGTGATATGTTTTGGAGTGAGGAATGAATAGTACTTGTTCTTGTTTATTTAATAATAAACTTGACTGTGCATGCGACGGATCCGGCGGATCCAAAACAAAGGATCCGTCCTTGTTATCGATTGGATCCGCGGAATAGAACGCAATTTTTGGTTTAGTGTCGAGTGTGGTTAAACTAATATTTACACTAATGTTTTACCTAATCACTAGGTTCCATTAATCCTAATCCAAGTCTAAGATAGTTGAAAGGTTCTCGTTTAAGTGGTTTTGTGAGAATATCGGCAATGTTGTCCTCTGAGGAAACTTTCTCAATTGAGATAATTCCCTTCTGTACATTGTCGCGAAGGAAGTGATGGCGTATTTCAATATGTTTGGTTCTAGCGTGTTGGACTGGATTTTTGCTTAGATCGATAGCACCTTTGTTGTCGCAAAGAATGGGAATTTTGTTGAGTTCAATTCCATAGTCGACGAGAGCTTGTTTCATCCATAGTGCTTGTTGACACGCCTTTCCTGCAGACACATACTCTGCCTCTGTTGTTGAGATTGCGAGGGCAGTTTGTTTCTTAGCGAACCATGATGTGAGAAAATATCCTACAAAAGTACAAATACCGCTAGTACTTTTCCTATCAACATAGTCACCGGCATGATCTGAGTCGGTATACACTATGGTTTCTACACCCGTTCCTTTGGGATACCATAATCCTAAGTGTGTAGTACCTTTGATGTACCTAAATATCCGTTTAACGGCTTCAAGATGGGACATTTTTGGATCTTCTTGAAAACGTGCACATAGACAAACACTAAACATAATGTCAGGCCTACTAGCCGTAAGATAGAGTAAACTACCAATCATTCCTCTATATTTAGTGCAATCTACAGATTCATTTTCTTCATCCTTTGTGAGTTTGGTTTCGGAGGACATGGGTGTTCTCATGGGTTTTGAGTCTTCAAGACCAAACTTCTTAAGCATATCTTTGATATACTTTGATTGGTTGAAGAATATCCCATCTTCTAATTGTTTTATTTGGAGACCTAAGAAAAAGTTTAGTTCCCCCATCATACTCATTTCAAACTCGTCATGCATGATTTTTGAGAAATCGTCGCATAAATCTTGACAAGTTGAACCGAATATAATGTCATCCACATATATCTGGACTATGATGATATGTGCTCCCTTTTTCTTGGTGAAGAGAGTATTGTCTACTAGGCCCATGGTATACTTATTGTCAACTAGGAAGGTCTTAAGTCGATCATACCAAGCCTTTGGTGCTTGCTTAAGTCCGTATAAAGCTTTCTTAAGTTTGAAAACATAATTTGGTTTTTCAAAGTCGGCAAAGCCGGGAGGTTGTGCAACATATACTTCTTCATTTATAAAACCGTTTAAGAAAGCACTTTTGACATCCATTTGAAATAACTTAAAATCATGTGCACATGCATATGCAAGTAATATCCTAATAGACTCAAGTCTAGCTACGGGTGCAAAGGTTTCATCGTAATCTATACCTTCTTGTTGATTGTAGCCTTGAGCTACTAGCCTAGCTTTATTTCTAGATACAATACCATTTTCATCCATTTTATTTCTAAAGACCCATTTGGTGCCGATTATGGTTTGGTTTTTAGGTGGAGGGACCAATGTCCAAACATCATTTCTAATAAATTGATTAAGTTCTTCTTGCATAGCAATTACACAAGATTCATCTTTTATTGCCTCGTTTATATTTTTAGGCTCAACCGTTGAAATAAAACAAAAATAATTGCTTTCATTTTGAGCTTTAGATCTTAATGTTCTTTCATTAAGTTTTCCTATGACGTTTTCTAATTGATGACTTTTAGTTTCTTTAATATTGACTATTTCTCCTTTTACGGGTTCATTGTCATTTTCAATGTTTTCTATATCATTAGCCATTTGAATTTCAACTAAGTCATCATCTACCAAAGGTGATGTCTTAGAGGGAGGTGGACTTTCGTTGAATGTTACGTTCAACGATTCCTCGACTCTTGATGTTTCCTTGTTTAATACTGTGTATGCTTTACTGTTTTGTGAGTACCCAAGAAATACACCTTCATACCACTTTGGGTCGAACTTGGTGAGATAATCCTTTGTGTTCAAAATAAAGCACTTGCTTCCAAAAACTCTAAAATATCCTAATGTAGGCTTTTTGCCTCGATAAATTTCATAGGGAGTTTTATTTAAAAATTGTCTAATTAAAACTCTATTTAGGATATATGTGGAAGTATCTACAGCGTGACACCAAAACTTTTGAGGTATGTTTTGTTCATTTAACATAGTTATACTCATTTCTTGAATTGTTCTATTTTTACGTTCTACTACACCATTAGATTGAGGTGTACGAGGAGCCGAGAAATTATGAGTTATTCCATTATTATCACAAAAATTTCCAAATTGGATTTCATTGTCAAATTCTCGACCATGGTCAGTTCTAATAGATACTATGTTACTTCCTATTTGATTTTGAATTTTCTTGCTTAGAATTTCAAATTTATCGAATGCCTCATTTTTAGTTTTCAAAAATTTTGTCCATGTATATCTAGAGTAATCATCTACTATGACTAAAGTGTAAAAATTTCCTCCATAACTTTGTATAGCCGACGGGTGATTCGTTTCAATTTTAGTCCAAGGAAACACACAAGAAATATGTGTAACCCGAGTCGTAGTCCCGATGAAGATTGAATGGAATTTAGTGATTCGGGATTTGTGATTCGTGTGGTGAATGTGAATAAGAGTGATTGATTTTGGATTACACTACTAATATTAAAATAACAATTAAGATTAACAATTAAACTAAGCTAATAGAACAATAAACTAAACATTTAAACGAAAATTGGATTTTAAAAAAACTATCACGACGTAATTTTAAAAGCGTAAATAAAAGATTTTTCTAAATTTTAAACTCTAAAAATGCAAAATAATTTTTCCTATATTAATAATGATAAAAGAAAATTTTTGGAAAAAGAAAAATATTTTTTTTGACTTTTTAATAATTTTTTATGAATTAAAAACTAATTAAAACTAATTAAATGCTTTAAAAATAGTAAACCAACTTGGAAAATTCTGAAATTTTTTGAGTAAATCTAATTTTTAATTATCTACCTAGGAAAAATAAAATCAGACCATGAATGAACTCAAATAAGCAATTCAGCCAATTAAGCAGTTTGGAAATAAGCCAAGAATAAGCAAAAGAGTTCCAAAAATTTCCAAAAGCTCAGAAAGAGATTATTATGCAAAGTAAAGCTCTAATCAACTCAGATATCTCAAATTAGCACAAGCTACAACCTAAATAGCACAGATTCAGGCTTAATCTAATCTCAGCAATAGCAGACTAAACTTCTAAATAGCAGGTACTAATAAGCAGACCAAATAAACTCCAAAGTGCAAACTAAGTGGGGCAAAAGCAAGATAGCACTAGTGACTACTCAAAAATACAAAAAGCCCCAAAAGTTGAGCTCAATTGCTACCTTAATTGTGAGCTAGATCAGCAGCTAGAAAAACAAAAGTCTGCTGCAAGGATGTTGCAGATCAGATCAGTATTTTGGGATTTTGCAGACCTTGAATAAGCCCAGGAATAAGCTAGAAAGCTATCTACCAGATAGTGTGCTTAATGCTAGAACTACTAATGTAACACCCCAACCCAGCAAGGGTAGAAGTATCACATTAATGGCTTCATATCAGATCAAACATAGCATACAATCAAAAGTAATACAATGGTTCTCAAAGGTTACAAATGAAATCTGAATACACAAGGATACAAAGGAAATAAAACTAAATACTAAGTCTGCAAATGCAATCCTTCTAATGACTTCTACTTCAGCATAACTATCAAGGTCTTCTAAGTCCAAAAGTCTCTTCACTCTTACCCAGCTTCCAACTAAAACCTGCCGCGGGAAAAGAAAACGCGGCTGAGCTACTAGAGCTCAGTGAACAGATATAACGTATCAAGCAGTAGAATAATGTATAATTTACATGAGTAACAGAGTGTAGAAGCATGAATACATGGTATCGAGATGAAAGGTAAGAGTACATGGTATCATAAGGAAAGGTAAAAGGGTACATGGTAAAGGAAGTCAGAAATCCACTACGAGCCCATAACATAACATGAATCATAATCATAATCATAATCGTAAACATGCAGAGGGGAGACCTCTTAGTATCCCGTAAATATGAGGGGTGTCCTCAATCATGGGTATCCTGTAAATATGAGGGGTGTCCTCAATCATGGGTTGGAGTAGCTAGCTCCCAGAGTGTGAAAGACGTGTATCGCACACACCATCAGTCACCATGAATAACATAACATAACATGAACATGAACAAATCTAGGATGCATCCATACGCCCCAGGTGGCCATAATCTGCCTCTACGTAAACATAACATGCAGGGACGGGACAGGTCATCACTCTCCTGCCCTAGAGTCATGCCATCGGTGCATCGACTGACATGGACATGAAACCCTCATGCCTAGTGAGTGGCTCGTAGTATCAAACTGAGGGTAAAGGTCAAGTATCATGAATCATGTTTTAGTTTACTTGCATAGGTCAATATCATGTTTCATAAGTTCATAATCATGGTTCATAATCATGGTTCATAAGCAAAGGGTCATAAGCACAGGTTCATGAATGAAAGGTTCATAATCATAAAAGGTTCAATATCATGGTGGTTCAATAATCGGAGGCACAATAAGAGAATGAAGGCCTCTTATCAAAGAAGCAGAATATCTGTACCTCATACCGCAACCGAAACACAACAGAAAATATCAAAGTCGGAAGCAGACTCCATCTCCAGCGAATCTACACGAATTCATGACTGACTTATTAAAAGCTTATTTAATTCAGATTACTTATTTTAGTCAGCTTTCCAGTTTTAGTAACTTTCCATATTTAGCAGGTTTCCATAATTAGCAGGTTTCCATTTTTAGAAAGTTCCCATAATCAGAAAGATTTAAGTGTCATGGCTTAGGTTAAGTCATTATTTAAGCATATTATGGACATAGGTAGATTTTAACAAGTTATGATAGTTCAGAGTTAAATATGACAAGTTTCCATAATTTAGGGTTTTAATTGTAAATATTCCAAAGTTAAGGGTCTTAAATGAAAATATTGCAAGTTACTGATTAAAACACATATTTTATTCAGAATCACCTTTTAGTCCTTTAATTTTCATAATTTACACTTTACACCCTTTAATTATCAAAATTACAAAATAAACCTTATAGTTACATAATTTACAATTTAACCCATATAATATCCATAATTACACAATTGACCCTCACATTTACTAAATTACAGATT
Organism: Artemisia tridentata subsp. tridentata; assembly: GCA_021014915.2. Taxonomy (NCBI): domain Eukaryota; kingdom Viridiplantae; phylum Streptophyta; class Magnoliopsida; order Asterales; family Asteraceae; genus Artemisia; species Artemisia tridentata. The sequence goes on along the minus strand of CP139502.1, from coordinate 106,193,780 downwards.
ATACCCTCAAATATAAGTGTGGTACGAATTCAAGCCCCTTAGTTTCACATAATTGCATTTTTAGTCCCTCCATTTACAATAATGTAATACGAAACCCTAATTTCCCATTTAATTCTAAATCTTGCAAATTTACACATAAGACCCTCATGTTATAATTTTTACACTTTAGTACTGATCCAATTAACATTATAAAAATGGCCCACAAGTTTATTTAATTACAAAACACCCCCTTATCATTTAATCTCAAATCGTATACCATTTTAAAATACAATTCTTAACCCTAATCTTTCCCAATCATTAGGCCATCTTTATTACATCATTAAAACCTTAATTGGACCAGATTTAATCAGATTACACAAACCCTAATTAGCTCGTTAGGGTTTTTCTTAAAATTTTCATTCGAAAACAATAAACCCGATTTGGACTAAATTCAATCACGACCATTTTAAGCTTCTAAAAATCAAACCACTATTTTTCATGGTTCATACTAATTATATAGAGTCTAAGAAAAATAATATCCATGCCCAGAAAATTCGTTTTCAATATTTTAAAATTCACACATGTTTTAATACATTATATTCACAACGATTAACCTAGGCTTCTAAAATTCGAAATACTATTTTTCCCAGCTTATATGATGACCAAGGAACTCATAAAAATTAATATCATAGCCCAGAAAAATCGTATAGCATATATTTGATTTTAGGTACGTTTTAGACCCCCAATAATTACAACGACTCATTTAGGCCTCAATAAATCATTCTATCATTTTTCCCAGATCATAAACATCATATTAGGTCTAAATAAAATAAACATGGCACCCAGAAAATTCGTAACACATATTTTGGATTTTAGGTGTGTTTTAATCAATTAAATTCAAAAAGACATAAAAACTTTGCATGATTCGAATTTCCCATTTTTCCTGAGTCTAATATGATGTAAGGAATGTAAGAAAAATATAAAATGAATTTTAGAACGAGTGGGACAAAGATTGGCGAATTAATACCTATCGAGTGGAATAGAACAAGAATTTTCGATGCTCCTTGAATCCGGCCCTTATAAATCATGATGCTATTTTTCTAGGCTTCCTTAGATCGTGTACAATACCAGAAAAATGAGCTTGGACTCCAGAAAATTCGTGTGAACAATGGGAGGATTATTTTGTGTGTTTGTTCTATGCGGCTAGGGTTTCTTGGTTGTAATTGTGATTTATGGAATTAAGGCTGAGTCAAAGGGGGAGGGAGACCAGAAAAACGTCCCACATAATGACCCATTCAATGAGTATAATTGCCATACTTAAATTTGTATTAAATGTATTTAATTCCATATTTTAAAATTCAATTAAAATCATAATACTAAATAAATATCCATTCGGTTGAAAGAGGGGTATTTTGGTCATTTTGTAACTTGTAAAAATGTTAATCGTGATTGTCAAAATTATTTGTTATTATATCTTGACCATTTCCAGAAGTTCGGGATCGATTCGGTACTTATAAGTTAAATATTAAATTTTTAAGATCATAGGGGCAATTTGGTCTTTTTACCATGTTTTAGAATTTCAGGTATTACAACTTCTTCCCCACTAACAAAAAATTTCGTCCTCGAAATTTGCAAAGGATTAGAAATGAAAGGATCAGAAACAAAACAGAGACACACTCGAGTGCGAATCCCAATGATAACGTACCAATATACGGATGATAATCGAGTTCTCTATGAAGAGGTACAAACAAAACGTAGGGTTTATATCGTATTGATTTGGCGAATGAAACGAGAATACATCGAATCGTAGTAACCATGATGGGATACCAAAGTGACTCTTCAACTTTTTCAAATAGTATCGGCTTCAAAAGAGCCTTCCAAAAGGTATTCTCATAGGTAACAGACCTTGTTTTCTCAGAATCCAAAATCTCATATCTTAACTCATAGCAGATCACCATGAACAGATTCAACGAATTCGAAACGTATATATAGCAGAACAGAGGCATATTCTCGTATAATAACAGATCGAATCCATACGGACAAAAAGCATGTTGTTAGATATCCTCAAATAGCAGAAGGCCCTACAATAGAATCTAAGATTTTTATCGGATGTGCAGAGATCAGCAAAACGCTCGTCGAGCATCCAAATGTACCAAGTCGAATATCCAGAACAGCAGATCAAATGGATAGGTAGAATGAATCCAAAGTCTCACTAAACGCGGATGAGCTCAAACGGATAACAGAAATTCTAAGGTTCTAAGGCACTTCTCGAAATATCCTATGCCCACAACAAGTGCACGTTATATGATGTAAGTATTATCACGTTGATCAGGCGTCATAATACTAGCATCATATAAATATGCCCTCATGATGGTCATACTTTATCTCAAGTCGTGAACAACACAGCTTATCTAAATCCACCTAGTCCACCTACAGTCTCAGGGTCACCAACGTCAAACATCTTGACTGAGAATACGAAATTTACTCGAAGAGTAACGGAAATCCGAAAATGCCCATCAGAATTCAGGTACGTCGTTAATAGATCCAAGACTTCAAAACTCATCGAAATTCATTCAGCCAAAAATAAGTGGTTACTTCATCATCCGTTTATTCGTAAATCTCAAAATTCCTTCCATAGCTCCTCAAAAATGCTCATGCAAATCGTTATTCAACAAACGCAGAATGAACACAGAACGGAATTACTAACAGCGAACCAAATCATTCAAAGGACCTCATTAACAGGTAACGGAATTTAAGTAGGTTGAGGGAAAACGAATACGTCGTTGATAGCTTCATCCTCCACAGAATCATTTCGTCTAAACACCAGTACCCGCTTCAAAAACCGTCCATTCATATACAAAATTTTAAAATTTCTTCCAAGTTGGAGTAGTTTGCCGCTTGTCCATCTTCTCTCATGGTGAAAAGGAAATACAAACTTGGGTCTGGTTCCTCAAGCCTTCGGCAGCTCTTCTTGATATTGTGGCGTCGTAACAGTAGTCTCTGACACGATCACTGTGCATCCCTCCATCTGCAAGCCTGCTTCAGCTATCAATTCATCTTAGTACCACTAAAATGACTAGGGAAACAAGATTGCGTTTCTTCGACAGGTCTTCTAACGCAACTTTAGGTTTTTAAGGTAAACACTGCCGTCGTCGACTCCGGATTATATGCTGAATGGTTCGTCTCCTACGGTCTGGTTGTCTTGACGCCCGAACTGTAATCTTCACGGTTTGCATAATATATGGTTGAGTATTATCCCAGTTCCTCTCTTCTTCCTATATGCTTCATCCCTGGTAATGCTCGTCGCTACCGTCTTCTACTACTCTTCCACCAAGTTTCTCACTCTGATAACTGTCTTCGATCTCGGTTCTTCCTGTGGAAAACTTTGTCTTCACAATATACCGGGTAGTGTCGTCTACAAATGTTTCTGAACGTCAATCAAATTCCTCTTCCAAAACAAATGGTCGTCTCATCAATAATCTCTATATTCTTCTTTCGTCCTCTGAACATAACACAATGTCATACAATGACAATTTGTCCAAAACACACGAAGACTTGATCATTTTTGCCAATACTATTGGCATCACTCAAACTCATAAGGTTATAACGAGCGCGAGGACCGTCTCTGAAATCGTTTAGGGGAAAAACTTTCACATACACCTCATGTCGCCTTCCTTCTTCTTCAAAGTAAGACTGAACTACTTCTCAAAGGTTACTCTCGGTTAGTTAACCCCCTTCTTAGAAGTTCTTGTGGTTGCTGCTTCAGCCCTTCAAATTTAACACGATGCAACGAGATACGAAGTTTCAAAAGAAAGACCAAATCAATCATTGATGTGCGAACACGGATAACGATTACTGATAGTGGTACGGTTAGGTGCACAATAGTCGATACGTCGTCACATACTTCTTCTTCATAGACCATCAAGAGTACTTCAAGAGAATCACTGAGGTGAGCAAAATTCATATTACACCGGAAATACCGGAAAATCTTCGTACAACGGAATATTTCTAATGGCGGAACTTTCCAAGGGTGAATAGTAATGGTTGTCAGGAAAATTGATAATCATATGAGTTCAGGGTTGGTGCTTCCATAGTGGCAAAACTTTAGCAGATTCAGGTGTAGAGATTCATCATAACGAAATAGGGTAAGATAGATTGTTAAGATCGCATTTCAGATACGGTAGTCTATGGCAGCTTTACAAATAGTCATCCAGTCCATAATCAAAAGACCACATAATAAGACATGTCAGGGTCAAAAGATTCATAGAACGAGTACAGTCATCGGATCAGACGGATAGTTCATATATCAGAGTCCAGCACATGTTTCAATAAAAGTGTCGAGATGGATAAACGAACAGTTCAAAGTGTGGGAATTTGTTCAGCTTCTTAGCATAAGTAGTAAGCAGGGTGGTTATTGTCAGTAATACGAACATCGTATAATTGTCAAAGTGAGATGTACAGAATATCCGTTATTAGCATCATCATGCTCAGTTAACAAATCCATACAGAGATAACATAGCATCATATCCTTCCAAAGGAAATGGTTGGTAGAACAAGATTCGTCATTCAAAGGAAAGGAACATAACTTCCTATATCCATGGTTAATAATTACCAGAATTCTCATAGGAGTAGTAACGGATTTATGCAAAGTTAAGTAGTATCGGACGATATATTCACATTCAGCATAATCAATGAATTCACAAAATGTGTCGAACACATTATGGTTGAATGGCTTACAACATGGTCGGAAAGGTGTTAAACAACTTATCAACAAATCGGAGGTGGATGTCAAAATCTGAAAATGAAAATTAGATGGTGTAAGGTATCCAGGTGTTTTCCGAGGTATTCCAAACTTACTTGGTTACTAAGTTTAAGTTGCAAAACTTCTAACTCCTGAAAAGTTCTGATGAGGCTTAACTAAAGACAAGGGCACGAATCAGAGTGATGCGGAAGCAAATGATATTCACATATATGTCTTAGTCTACCCATTCCTCACTGGTTAAATTTAGGTTCCTATAGGGAGATCCTAAAGCAAATCTTACAGGTTATCTTATGAGCGCTTACAGGGAAACTTAGGGGTCCTAACTTACACAGGCCAAGGGTAAATGTATTACAAATCGCAGCCTGATGTCTCTGATACCATAATTGTAACACCCCAACCCAGCAAGGGTAGAAGTATCACATTAATGGCTTCATATCAGATCAAACATAGCATACAATCAAAAGTAATACAATGGTTCTCAAAGGTTACAAATGAAATCTGAATACACAAGGATACAAAGGAAATAAAACTAAATACTAAGTCTGCAAATGCAATCCTTCTAATGACTTCTACATCAGCATAACTATCAAGGTCTTCTAAGTCCAAAAGTCTCTTCACTCTTACCCAGCTTCCAACTAAAACCTGCCGCAGGAAAAGAAAACGCGGCTGAGCTACTAGAGCTCAGTGAACAGATATAACGTATCAAGCAGTAGAATAATGTATAATTTACATGAGTAACAGAGTGTAGAAGCATGAATACATGGTATCGAGATGAAAGGTAAGAGTACATGGTATCATAAGGAAAGGTAAAAGGGTACATGGTAAAGGAAGTCAGAAATCCACTACGAGCCCATAACATAACATGAATCATAATCATAATCATAATCGTAAACATGCAGAGGGGAGACCTCTTAGTATCCTGTAAATATGAGGGGTGTCCTCAATCATGGGTATCCTGTAAATATGAGGGGTGTCCTCAATCATGGGTTGGAGTAGCTAGCTCCCAGAGTGTGAAAGACGTGTATCGCACACACCATCAGTCACCATGAATAACATAACATAACATGAACATGAACAAATCTAGGATGCATCCATACGCCCCAGGTGGCCATAATCTGCCTCTACGTAAACATAACATGCAGGGACGGGACAGGTCATCACTCTCCTGCCCTAGAGTCATGCCATCGGTGCATCGACTGACATGGACATGAAACCCTCATGCCTAGTGAGTGGCTCGTAGTATCAAACTGAGGGTAAAGGTCAAGTATCATGAATCATGTTTTAGTTTACTTGCATAGGTCAATATCATGTTTCATAAGTTCATAATCATGGTTCATAATCATGGTTCATAAGCAAAGGTTCATAAGCAAAGGTTCATGAATGAAAGGTTCATAATCATAAAAGGTTCAATATCATGATGGTTCAATAATCGGAGGCACAATAAGAGAATGAAGGCCTCTTATCAAAGAAGCAGAATATATGTACCTCATACCGCAACCGAAACACAACAGAAAATATCAAAGTCGGAAGCAGACTCCAACTCCAGCGAATCTACACGAATTCATGACTGACTTATTAAAAGCTTATTTAATTCAGATTACTTATTTTAGTCGGCTTTCCAGTTTTAGTAACTTTCCATATTTAGCAGGTTTCCATAATTAGCAGGTTTCCATTTTTAGAAAGTTCCCATAATCAGAAAGATTTAAGTGTCATGGCTTAGGTTAAGTCATTATTTAAGCATATTATGGACATAGGTAGATTTTAACAAGTTATGATAGTTCAGAGTTAAATATGACAAGTTTTCATAATTTAGGGTTTTAATTGTAAATATTCCAAAGTTAAGGGTCTTAAATGAAAATATTGCAAGTTACTGATTAAAACACATATTTTATTCAGAATCACCTTTTAGTCCTTTAATTTTCATAATTTACACTTTACACCCTTTAATTATCAAAATTACAAAATAAACCTTATAGTTACATAATTTACAATTTAACCCATATAATATCCATAATTACACAATTGACCCTCACATTTACTAAATTACAGATTATACATTCAAATATAAGTGTGGTACGAATTCAAGCCCCTTAGTTTCACATAATTGCATTTTTAGTCCCTCCATTTACAATAATGTAATACGAAACCCTAATTTCCCATTTAATTCTAAATCTTGCAAATTTACACATAAGACCCTCATGTTATAATTTTTACACTTTAGTACTGATCCAATTAACATTATAAAAATGGCCCACAAGTTTATTTAATTACAAAACACCCCCTTATCATTTAATCTCAAATCGTATACCATTTTAAAATACAATTCTTAACCCTAATCTTTCCCAATCATTAGGCCATCATTATTACATCATTAAAACCTTAATTGGACCAGATTTAATCAGATTACACAAACCCTAATTAGCTCGTTAGGGTTTTTCTTAAAATTTCCATTCGAAAACAATAAACCCGATTTGGACTAAATTCAATCACGACCATTTTAAGCTTCTAAAAATCAAACCACTATTTTTCCTGGTTCATACTAATTATATAGAGTCTAAGAAAAATAATATCCATGCCCAGAAAATTCGTTTTCAATATTTTAGAATTCACACATGTTTTAATACATTATATTCACAACGATTAACCTAGGCTTCTACAATTCGAAATACTATTTTTCCCAGCTTATATGATGACCAAGGAACTCATAAAAATTAATATCATAGCCCAGAAAAATCGTATAGCATATATTTGATTTTAGGTACGTTTTAGACCCCCAATAATTACAACGACTCATTTAGGCCTCAATAAATCATTCTATCATTTTTCCCAGATCATAAACATCATATTAGGTCTAAATAAAATAAACATGGCACCCAGAAAATTCGTAACACATATTTTGGATTTTAGGTGTGTTTTAATCAATTAAATTCAAAAAGACATAAAAACTTTGCATGATTCGAATTTCCCATTTTTCCTGAGTCTAATATGATGTAAGGAATGTAAGAAAAATATAAAATGAATTTTAGAACGAGTGGGACAAAGATTGGCGAATTAATACCTATCGAGTGGAATAGAACAAGAATTTTCGATGCTCCTTGAATCCGGCCCTTATAAATCATGATGCTATTTTTCTAGGCTTCCTTAGATCGTGTAAAATACCAGAAAAATGAGCTTGGACTCCAAAAAATTCGTGTGAACAATGGGAGGATTATTTTGTGTGTTTGTTCTATGCGGCTAGGGTTTCTTGGTTGTAATTGTGATTTATGGAATTAAGGCTGAGTCAAAGGGGGAGGGAGACCAGAAAAACGTCCCACATAATGACCCATTCAATGAGTATAATTGCCATACTTAAATTTGTATTCAATGTATTTAATTCCATATTTTAAAATTCAATTAAAATCATAATACTAAATAAATATCCATTCGGTTGAAAGAGGGGTATTTTGGTCATTTTGTAACTTGTAAAAATGTTAATCGTGATTGTCAAAATTATTTGTTATTATATCTTGACCATTTCCAGAAGTTCGGAATCGATTCGGTACTTATAAGTTAAATATTAAAATTTTAAGATCATAGGGGCAATTTGGTCTTTTTACCATGTTTTAGAATTTCAGGTATTACAACTAACTATCTTCAATCCAAGTTTTAGACCCTGAGCTTAACTAGATAGGCCACAAAAGGGCTGAGATCAGCACCTAGAATTTCAAGTCTGCACTAAACTAATTGAGACAGCAGCCTAGAATTTTTGGCGCAAAACAATGAAAAAATTGACCACACTGAACCAGCTTTTGCAAATTGATATTAACTCTCTACAACACCTAAAACATGCTCAAAGGGAACCTCAGATAAGCTCAGCTTATGCTGAGCTTATTAGGACAGATTGTGATTTCAAGATTTTCCAAAAAGGCTGAAAACTTATATTAAGCTATAATGATAAAAAAAACAACTGATCTATTCTTAAGATATCCTATTTGAGCTTAATCTATCTCTTACTAACTTGCAATTGAAAGCAACAAACCAGATTATTCAAATCCAAACACCCCTACCACTAACAGATTATGCAAACTTACCCTAGAACCTAGCAGATTCAAACTATAAGCTATCCTATAAAATTTGAGCTACTATTATTCTAACAAAACACAAGACAAATGCTAAAAACTAGCAAATAAGCAGATCATAATTAAAGCTAAAATTAGCTAGATAAGCAAAATGGTACTCACTGATGATTCCTGCTGATTCAGAGTGATAACCTCTAACTCACTATAACCCAGTCTTAATAAGCCAGAAAAATAACACCCCAGTACAGCTTATATCACCTAGCTTATCTTCACAGCTTAATACCACAGATTATTTTTCCCTTTATGTTGACTTTTTGTGCTTTATATTTGACTTTTTGAATTTTTTTTGTGGTAAAGACAGAACAGATCTTAGAATAAGCTTACACTAAGCTAGCAAGCTTATATAAGCTTATAAAACTAGAAAACAGCTTAATAATAAGCTGAATATATATATATATATATATATATATATATATATATATATATATATATATATATATATATATATATATATATATATATATATATATATATATATATATATATATATTTTTTTTTTCTTTAGAATGATGATCAGAAAGTTAAATCAATAAAAACTAAATAACTGAATTTAGTATTAATCAACTGAAACAACAATTAAAACATTAAAATGAAAATTTTCATTAATACAAATTAAAAATTACAAAGAAAATCTCTGGAACAAACTTAGAAATTTAAACAGACTAAATTAATAAAGCAGAAAATTACAATGGAAACTATAATTCTAAAAACATTTTGACAGCATAACTTTAACTAAAAATTACATATCGAAATGAGGAGTTATCCTCTCCTATTTATAGACTACGAATGAACCTTCTGGGACTTCCACGCTGGCGATCCTCGTGCTCCTAAGCTCTCTATCACCCTTGGATCATATCTTGCTCTCCACGCTTGATTCTCACCCGTAGGATTAAAATGGTGAGGTGGCCTCTCCAATCAACGAGCCCCACGTATCCCTGGCAGTGTCAGGACCTTCCAGAAGCTTTTAATCATGAGGTAATAATTGGTGTACGAGGTAATTTAGCGGGTACAGTAATTAGGGTTCATGGAGGTAAAAATTGGGGATAAAGGGATTTCGCGCGTGTGTTGAGTGTGTGTGTTTATTAATATATTTTGACTGATAAAGGGTTGTGTTGACTGGGGTATGGTTGGGTTTGACCGGGTTTTAGCTTTGGGTTGGATCGGGTAAAAGGGTATAGGGTTTGGGCTGGTGTAGTTAAGTGAGGTGGGCTGGATTGTGTTTTAGAGTGGGCTGGTGGACTAGGGGATGAAGTGGGTTGGGATTATCCGGATTTAATGTATTTAGGGATTTAAGGTATTAAAAATACTAGGGACCTTTTGTGTAATTTTTGGATTCTTCAAGGACTGATCTTGCCATTTTCTCATAAATGATCTAAGGGCTGAATTAGACAAACTTTGATACTTGGAGGACCACGGTTGACTTTTTGACCACATTTTCTTTCCCGGTTCCGGTTCTGAGCGTTTCCGTATCCGTGCTCGTTTTTCCGGATTTTCCTTGCTTTTGTCCGATATTTTGCGATATCCGTCCCTGCATAATACAAATCACAAAAACACAAGTATATTTTGGCATTATGGCGGGTTTTTGGTATTTTGGGTCTGGTTTTGGTCAAGAAAAGGTATGTGAATAAGCACATACCAAAATCCCCCAGACTAAGCTATTGCAATGTCCTCATGCAATGTTATAAGAAACACGTTTTTAAACCAAAAATTTCCAATCTCTTTTTACTAACTTTGAAAAGTAGCAAAATTTTCAAAAGAGATCAAGAAATCTTAAGTTCTAAAAACTCCCCGATTTTCCTTTTATTCTATTTTTGTATTTTCTTATTTTTCAAGTGACGGCTTTGTCGACAATCATTATCTCAAATAACTTTTAGGGTCTTCGAGCAGGAAACACGACTCATAAAGAAGTGACCATACGGATAAAATTCGTCTTCCTGATTTTTCACGAGTCCCCAAACTAAGCTTAAAAACGAAATCATTGTCATTTACAAGTTAGATTGCCAACACTACTCAGAAAGCTAATTGTGGACTCTTTGTCCCAAATTCCTATTTTCCTCTAATTTATTTTATTTTTGGTGAGAAATGAATTTCTTCGAATTCTCGTTTTGGTAATTTTTAACCGATAAAGATATCTTAGTTTAGACGCTAAGTAGTTTCCAAACCTTCCCTCGAAAACCGTTGCATTACAAAAATGAGGTCCACATCAAGGTCTCTGATTTAACAGATTTTGAGGATATCCCTTTTATTTGCGACCGAAACAACTCATCTACGAGTCCAGAGACAGAAGCCTTTATTAGGATACCCTCGGAGTCGAAGTTTGGCATTTTTAACATTATTAAGCACAATTATTATATGTCCTTGGCCCTTTATAACAATCACAACATCGGCTGCGAACCGGCAAGATGTGATAGTCTATTATGACCTTGGAATTTTTCCTCTGCCTTTATTAGAAGTCTACAACATCGGCTGCGAACCGGCAAGATGCAGAAAACTTTTTATGGCTTTGGATTATTTATTATACATTATCATTAATTTAATTATTTGCCAAATCCCAGTCCTACGGCTTTTATAACAATCCCAACATCGGTTGCGAGCCGGCAAGATGGAATAGTCTATTACACCGTAACACTGGCAGTACCTTGATGTGTACCCAACTTTCATAAGCAAGAATTCTCTAAAGAAGAAATAAAAACTATTTTATCGCCAAAACCAAAATACCTTTAATTATTCCTAAATTCTATTATTAGGTGAAACAAGCTGATGGGAACAAAAAACCACAAGTAACTTTGATGAGCTCTAAAGAGATCCAACTACTCCACGTTTAGCAATCTAACTTATAAACAACTCTATCATTTCTCGTTCTTCGCAAATTTAAAATCTTAAATAATAAGATCCGCGAATGCTTAGCCTAATAATCAAGCCATGCATATATAAAGTCGAATACGGGAACTTGCAAATTCTTAAAAAGAATTCGCAGTTTTATAGCTCCTTGTGTAAAAGACTAGCACGAGCTTATAGATTATAATGGTTAAGGGGACAAGCTAGGGCTCAACACGCCCGATCAAGTCAGAATTTATTCCTACTCTCTCCAGCGGAAAGTCAACAAAAATGTCAAATTTATTATATTTTTGCAAAAATTTTTAAATTTTTCTCATTTTTTTGGATTTTTTTTCAATTTTGGAGGAAAAACGGGTTGCATGAGAAAACGGCAAAAATGCAAGGCAAAAATCAAATCGACAGATTACCCCCCCCCAGACTAAAACGAGACATTGTCCTCAATGTCTTAAAGGTAAGGGTCTCCTACATAAATCTAAGGCCGTTTATTAATTATGCCAAAAGATAGATGTAAACGATAAGATTTGAGGATATCGATAAGCAGCGAATGATGAAACTCGAGTAGCGTGAAGGAAACTACGAGCACGAGAGTCTTCATCATCGGGCATTCCTGGACACAGCACAGAAAACAACGATACACAAGAAATGGAGAAAGGATCCCTCCTCATGTTTTATTAGAAATAAGATAAGAGGATAGATGGATAAGCATGGGGTGCCTCCCACGAAGCGCTTGTTTTTGTTAACCGAGTCTCATGAGCTTGACTCGACCCCGAATTTATTTTTCCTTGGGGGAGCAAGTGGAAGAGATAATCTCAATCGGACTTTCGTTCAAGATGTTTGGATAAACATTGAAGCATACGAAAGTTCCACTCCGATTGAGATACCCACGGCTTTAGAAGATGAAAGCGGTGATGCCGGGGTCAAAAACTTTGTCTTCGTTTCCGGCTGGAAACGATACTAAAGTTTCAAGCAGAGATGACTCCGGACAGAATGGAGTTTTGATCAGAAATGAGGAGAGAGGAATCATTTTCTCCAGAATTAAAAGTTCCTTAGATGAGGCAGGAAACTTTAAATTCTTATCAAGAGTCAATTTCATCAAAGGATGAATTTCACCATCAATTTAGTAAGCCTGGCTTAAATACTTTGTCCTCACAGGAAAACTCAGCAGGGTACTCGATGGAGGACTCAATAAAGAAATCATCCTCGGGAGAATGAGGAGCTAAGTCATGAGAAACTATTGAAGCATCCTCAGTTATGATTTCAATTTTAGGGCCTTTTTCAGTAGGTTTGCCATATAAAAGATTTCTCCATTTGGTTTGATCGGCCCTAAAATCGAAGAGATCATCATCATCTTGTAAATTATTAAGCTCGGTGTAAGAATAGATGATGGAGCATGGTATAAAAGATTTTTAACTTCTTAAGATAGCATGAAAGTCAAAGAGATCATCATCATATGATGGAAGTGGATCGTCGTGAGCAGTTCATCGGCGAACTCCTCGGGATAAGAATCATATTTGAGGATCACGGTTCACAAAATTCCAATTCTCTTAAGTCAGATTCAAAATCAAAGTCATCGTCCTCATCCCCCGGTGGGATTGGATCATTGTGAGCGAGTTCATCGGCGAACTCCTCAAGAAGAGAATCAATATAAGAAGTGGTACTGCACTACTGTGCTCTTCTATTTTGAATCAACAACTGAAACGGATTTAGGTGTCTTTTCTTTAACATCTTCCAGGGGAAATAATGGTTCATCAAATTTCAAGACATCTTCCCCTGGATCACTATCGGTCTCAACAATTTCCGGCGAAATTGGAGCATCATCAGACAACACCTCGAGCTCTTCCCTTGGGAGATCACTTCCCTCAATCGGAGGAGAAGGATAGGAAGAGTCGGAAAGGACAGAATCAACAATCTCTATACGATAAACCGTCTCCGGAGGTGGGACAAGAGGTGTGCTCTTAGAGCTAGCAATTTCCACCTCTTCCGTTGTAGTCTCCGATTCATCTTCATCATCGTCGTCAAGAATACTCTTAGTATTTGCAGCACAACACTCAAACCATTTGCTCGATCCAGGATTGATTTTCATAGCCTTGAGCTCAGCACGTTTTTCTGACATACTCTTGACCGTGAATCTCGAAAGGTTTGGATCAACTCTTTTAGGAGCAATTACGGGATCAGACTTTTGATCAACCGTAGCGACATTGCATTTGTCGGTTTGAGGTTTCGAGTTCGGATTAATATTGAACGTGACTTTTTCCTTATCGACCCGCAAAGTAATTTCTTCACCATAGACATCGATCAAAGCACGCCCGGTCCTCAAGAATGATCTTCCGAGAATAAGAGGAACCCGGGGATCGGCGTCAAAATCAACTACCACAAAATCTGCTGGAAAATGGAACTTCCCCACCTTTACAAAGACATCCTCGGCTACACCTTTAGGAAGGGTAATGGACCGATCCGCAAGCTCGAGGGTCATGCAAGTGGGGGTGAGATCGGGTAGAGAAAGTTTCTTCCAGATTGATAACGGCATTAGGTTGATGCTCGCACCAAGATCGGCCAAGGCGTGGCATTCAACCATTCCCGAAATTCACATGGGATGAGGAATTTTCCAGGATCTCCAAGCTTTTCCGGAAGCTTTTTGAGAATTGCCGCGGAGCAGTTTTCGTTCACTGGAGTTTTTGTCATTTCAAATAATTTTTCTTTATTGCTCAACAAACTTTTGAGTGTGGAAGTGAATTTAGGCATCAAGAGCAAAGCATCCGCGAAGCTTATATCAAAATGTAATTCTTGGAATATTTGAAAGAATTTTTTCCATTTGATTTGAAGCTTTATCGCGGAGCTTTTGATCATTCAATCTTGAAGGATACGGAAGTGTGCTTTGACGGAATTTCTTTTGGCTCAACATTCTTTGGTTCAGATGGATGGATGACCGGAGGTTGGACGTCTTTGGTTCCTCCGTTGTTAGTAGGAGGTTCCATGTCCTTGGTCGCCTCGGGTTCACGGACGGCTACCTTGGGAGGTAGAGAAGAAGCGGTAGCCGGAGCCGTGGGTCCATCATATGAAACACCGCTCCGAGTCGTGATTGCCTTAGCATCGCCCCTCGGGTTAGCAATTGTGTTGCTAGGAAGAGAAGAAGTACCCGAGGTTGAGGGTTGATTCATCTGAAAAAATCCACTCATCATTTGCTTAAGGTCGTTTGTTTGTCGAGATATTGTCGTATCAATCTCCTTCCGAAAGTCAGCTCTCATATTGTTGATTTGACCTTGCATAGTTCGTATGCTAGCATCGGTTGCTTTCATATAACTCACAAAGTCGGGAGGAAGTGGAACTTGGGGAGGAGGAGGTTGATAGACTTGTTGCGGTTGAGCTTGATAATTGTTTCCACGATTTTGGTTGAGCTTTGATTATTGGTGTTTGAGGTAAACGGTTTTGGTTGTTTTGAACGGGTGTAAAACCGGGTGGTCCCATTTGGTTGCTAACTCGGTAGTTAACTTCACCTTGAGGACGGAATCCTTGATTTTGATTGTAGTTTGCAGCTGCTGCAGTAGCATTGCAAACTTGGCTATCGGTAGCTTGACAATCATAATACGGATGGGGACCACCACAAATAACACAATTTTCTTGCACCGCTTTAACTTGTGCGGGCGGAGAAGATTGTTTCTTTTGTTCTGAGAGAATGAAAGCTTGGAACATATCTGCAAGCTTGTCGATCTTAGCATCACTGCTAGAAGCTTGGGTACTCACCTTAGAAACAACCGGTTTGTTCCTTGAGGTAGGTACCTTAGATTTGTTCTCAATAATTGAAAGAATTTCTCTCGGCATTCGACTCATGATATTGCCACCGGCGGCTGCATTGAGTGAATCCTGATCTGATTGAGTTAAAGCATTGTAGAACGTATCGATTTGATGCAATTCCGAGAACCCGTGATGTGGCATTTCCGTAGGAGATCTTTAATCGTTCCCATGCCTCACCGAAATTCTCATCAAATCGTTGCTGGAAATTTGTGATTTCATTCCTAGCATTGGTCATTTTAGATGGAGGAAAGAAATAGTTCACGAATTTATGGACGAGATCTTCCCAAGTATGGATTGATTGAGGAGGTTCTTTCTCGAGCCAAATTCGGGCCGCCCCCTCGATCGAAAATGGGAATAACATCAATTTGATTGTTTCGTGAGGGACATCCTTATGGTAGTGTGTTGAGGTTAATTTATTGAACCATCGGATGTGATTGTGAGGATCCTCCCGATCAAAACCATGAAATTGATTTCCCGTGACAAGTTGAATTAAACCGGTCTCGAGTTTAAAATTTGTGTTTCGAATCGGGGGTATGACAATAGCATCTCCGTATCCCACGGTGGGACATTGGAGTAACTCTTGCATAGTGCGGAGATCGGGAGCTTGCCCTTGGTTGTGATTGTCTCCACCCATCGGCGGGTGTTGATCGTGTTGAACATCGGCCATTTCCTCAACGGTTGAGAAATGAACATAGTTGTTTTGACGGATAATCCTCTCGGGATTTGAAAGTGGTGAAAGAAGAGGGTTAGAAGAAGAAGAACGGGTGTGCATACACCAAAATGAAATCAAAAAGAAAAATCGAAAACAAAAGTTGAAAATGAAAATATTTTTGGATTTTTATTTTTTAAATTTTTTATTTATTTTTGGTACCGATCCCTCAATCAATATTCGTTTCTTTTACGACTACGCGCAGAGTGGCGGAGAAGCAAAGGTCTGCCGAAGCTAATTAAAAACCCGCCTCTTTCGGTCTGCAATTTAATGTCAAGACCATCCTTAAACCACTTGTATAGGTTGTAATCGAAAAAATAATCCGAAAATCAAATGATTTCACGATTGTTTTGTTGTTATTCGGAATGGTTTACAACACTTTTGAAGAAAAGTGAGGATTTATTTTATTTTTGTATTTTTGAAAACACTTTAGGAAAAGTGTTTTTGATTATTTTCTTTTTGTATTTTTATTTTTATAAAACGATAACTTCCGAGGAAGGGTCTTCAAAACACGATTTGAAAAACAAAATCACAAATTCTCGTCAACCTTCCCCGGCAGCGGCGCCAAAAACTGATTCGTTTCAATTTTAGTCCAAGGAAACACACAAGAAATATGTGTAACCCGAGTCGTAGTCCTGATGAAGATTGAATGGAATTTAGTGATTCGGGATTTGTGATTCGTGTAGTGAATGTGAATAAGAGTGATTGATTTTGGATTACACTACTAATATTAAAATAACAATCAAGATTAACAATTAAACTAAGCTAATAGAACAATAAACTAAACATTTAAACGAAAATTGAATTTTAAAAAAACTAACGCGACGTAATTTTAAAAGCGTAAATAAAAGATTTTTCTAAATTTTAAACTCTAAAAATGCAAAATAATTTTTCCTATATTAATAATGATAAAAGAAAATTTTTGGAAAAAGAAAAATATTTTTTTGACTTTTTAATAATTTTTTATGAATTAAAAACTAATTAAAACTAATTAAATGCTTTAAAAAATAGTAAACCAACTTGGAAAATTCTGAAAATTTTTGAGTAAATCTAATTTTTAATTATCTACCTAGGAAAAATAAAATCAGACCATGAATGAACTCAAATAAGCAATTCAGCCAATTAAGCAGTTTGGAAATAAGCCAAGAATAAGCAAAAGAGTTCCAAAAATTTCCAAAAGCTCAGAAAGAGATTATTATGCAAAGTAAAGCTCTAATCAACTCAGATATCTCAAATTAGCACAAGCTACAACCTAAATAGCACAGATTCAGGCTTAATCTAATCTCAGCAATAGCAGACTAAACTCCTAACTAGCAGGTACTAATAAGCAGACCAAATAAACTCCAAAGTGCAAACTAAGTGGGGCAAAAGCAAGATAGCACTAGTGACTACTCAAAAATACAAAAAAGCCCCAAAAGTTGAGCTCAATTGCTACCTTAATTGTGAGCTAGATCAGCAGCTAGAAAAACAAAAGTCTGCTGCAAGGATGTTGCAGATCAGATCAGTATTTTAGGATTTTGCAGACCTTGAATAAGCCCAGGAATAAGCTAGAAAGCTATCTACCAGATAGTGTGCTTAATGCTAGAACTACTAACTATCTTCAATCCAAGTTTTAGACCCTGAGCTTAACTAGATAGGCCACAAAAGGGCTGAGATCAGCACCTAGAATTTCAAGTCTGCACTAAACTAATTGAGACAGCAGCCTAGAATTTGGCGCAAAACAATGAAAAAATTGACCACACTGAACCAGCTTTTTCAAATTGATATTAACTCTCAACAACACCTAAAACATGCTCAAAGGGAACCTCAGATAAGCTCACCTTATGCTGAGCTTATTAGGACAGATTGTGATTTCAAGATTTTCCAAAAAGGATGAAAACTTATATTAAGCTATAATGATAAAAAAAACAACTGATCTATTCTTAAGATATCCTATTTGAGCTTAATCTATCTCTTACTAACTTGCAATTGAAAGCAACAAACCAGATTATTCAAATCCAAACACCCCTACCACTAACAGATTATGCAAACTTACCCTAGAACCTAGCAGATTCAAACTATAAGCTATCCTATAAAATTTGAGCTACTATTATTCTAACAAAACACAAGACAAATGCTAAAAACTAGCAAATAAGCAGATCTTAATTAAAGCTAAAATTAGCTAGATAAGCAAAATGGTACTCACTGATGATTCTTGCTGATTCAGAGTGATAACCTCTAACTCACTATAACCCAGGCTTAATAAGCCAGAAAAATAACACCCCAATACAGCTTATATCACCTAGCTTATCTTCACAGCTTAATACCACAGATTATTTTTCCCTTTATGTTGACTTTTTGTGCTTTATATTTGACTTTTTGAATTTTTTTTGTGGTAAAGACAGAACAGATCTTAGAATAAGCTTACACTAAGCTAGCAAGCTTATATAAGCTTATAAAACTAGAAAACAGCTTAATAATAAGCTGAATATATATATATATATATATATATATATATATATATATATATATATATATATATATATATATATATTTTTTTTTTTTTTTTTTTCTTTAGAATGATGATCAGAAAGTTAAATCAATAAAAACTAAATAACTGAATTTAGTATTAATCAACTGAAACAACAATTAAAACATTAAAATGAAAATTTTCATTAATACAAATTAAAAATTACAAAGAAAATCTCTGGAACAAACTTAGAAATTTAAACAGACTAAATTAATAAAGCAGAAAATTACAATGGAAACTATAATTCTAAAAACATTTTGACAGCATAACTTTAACTAAAAATTACATATCGAAATGAGGAGTTATCCTCTCCTATTTATAGACTACGAATGAACCTTCTGGGACTTCCACGCTGGCGATCCTCGTGCTCCTAAGCTCTCTATCACCCTTGGATCATATCTTGCTCTCCACGCTTGATTCTCACCCGTAGGATTAAAATGGTGAGGTGGCCTCTCCAATCAACGAGCCCCACGTATCCCTGGCAGTGTCAGGACCTTCCAGAAGCTTTTAATCATGAGGTAATAATTGGTGTACGAGGTAATTTAGCGGGTACAGTAATTAGGGTTCATGGAGGTAAAAATTGGGGATAAAGGGATTTCGCGCGTGTGTTGAGTGTGTGTGTTTATTAATATATTTTGACTGATAAAGGGTTGTGTTGACTGGGGTATGGTTGGGTTTGACCGGGTTTTAGCTTTGGGTTGGATCGGGTAAAAGGGTATAGGGTTTGGGCTGGTGTAGTTAAGTGAGGTGGGCTGGATTGTGTTTTAGAGTGGGCTGGTGGACTAGGGGATGAAGTGGGTTGGGGTTATCCGGATTTAATGTATTTAGGGATTTAAGGTATTAAAAATACTAGGGACCTTTTGTGTAATTTTTGGATTCTTCAAGGACTGATCTTGCCATTTTCTCATAAATGATCTAAGGGCTGAATTAGACAAACTTTGATACTTGGAGGACCACGGTTGACTTTTTGACCACATTTTCTTTCCCGGTTCCGATTCTGAGCCGTTTCCGTATCCCGTGCTCGTTTTTCCTGATTTTCTTGCGTTATTGCCGGTTTTTCGCGATATCCGTCCCTGCATATACAAAGTCACAAAAACACAATATATTTTGGCATTTTGGTCGGGTTTTTGGTTATTTTGGTCTGGTTTTGGTCAAGAAAAGGTATGTGAATAAGCACATACCAAAATCCCCCAGACTAAGCTATTGCAATGTCCTCATGCAATGTTATAAGAACACGTTTTCAAAACCAAAAATTTCCAATCTCTTTTTACTAACTTTGAGAAGTAGCAAAATTTTCAAAAGAGATCAAGAAACCTTAAGTTCTAAAAACTCCCCATTTTCCTTTTATTCTATTTTTGTATTTTCTTATTATTTAAGTGACGGCTTTGTCGACAATCATTATCTCACGATAACTTTTAGGGTCTTCGAGCAGGAAACACGACTCATAAAGAAGTGACCATACGGATAAAATTCGTCGTTCCTGATTTTTCACGAGTCCCCAAACTAAGCTTAAAAACGAAATCATTGTCATTTACAAGTTAGATTGCCAACACTACTCAGAAAGCTAATTGTGGACTCCTTGTTCCCAAATTCCTATTTTCCTCTATTTATTTTATTTTTGGTGAGAAATGAATTTCTTCGAATTCTCGTTTCGGTAATTTTTAAGCCGATAAAGATATCTTAGTTTAGACGCTAAGTAGTTTCCAAACCTTCCCTCGAAAACCGTTGCATACAAAAATGAGGTCCACATCAAGGTCTCTGATTTAACATGATTTTGAGGATATCCCTTTTATTTGCGACCGAAACAACTCATCTACGAGTCCAGAGACAGAAGCCTTTATTAGGATACCCCCGGAGTCGAAGTTTGGCATTTTTAACATTATTAAGCACATTAACGTATTTAGTCCTTGGCCCTTTATAACAATCACAACATCGGCTGCGAACCGGCAAGATGTGATAGTCTATTATGACCTTGGAATTTTTCCTCTGCCTTTATTAGAAGTCTACAACATCGGCTGCGAACCGGCAAGATGTAGAAAACTTTTTATGGCTTTGGATTATTATTATACATTATCATATTAATTAATTATTTGCCAAACCCCAAGTCCTACGGCTTTTATAACAATCCCAACATCGGTTGCGAGCCGGCAAGATGGAATAGTCTATTACACCGTAACACTGGCAGTACCTTGATGTGTACCCAACTTTCATAAGCAAGAATTCTCTAAAGAAGAAATAAAAACTAATTATCGCCAAAACTAAAATACCTTTAATTATTCCTAAATTACTATTATTGAGTGAAACAAGCTGATGGGAACAAAAAAAAACCACAAGTAACTTTGATGAGCTCTAAAGAGATCCAACTACTCCACGTTTAGCAATCTAACTTATAAACAACTCTATCATTTCTCGTTCTTCGCAAATTTAAAATCTTAAATAATAAGATCCGCGAATGCTTAGCCAAATAATCAAGCCATGCATATATAAAGTCGAATACGGGAACTTGCAAACTCTTAAAAAGAATTCGCATTTTATAGCTCCTTATGTAAAAGACTAGCACGAGCTTATAGATTATAGATTATCCATGGATCGTTTTGAAGTTTTAAAATACAATATATTTTAAAAATCTTAAGTAACGTAGCTCCTGATGCCAATTGTGGAAAACTAGAAGGGGGGTTGAATAGTTTTTACCGTTTTTCAAGTTTTATTTGCTTTGTTACTATATGTTAATTCAAAGGAAACAATCACAAATAAATAATCACACAATGTAAACAAAAGATAAAGAGAGGAAAGATCAAACCACACAACACTGTTGTTTATAGTGGTTCGGCTACAAGGACTTTCTTCCTTGCCCTACTCCACTCCCCGAGCTTCCAACTCGAGAGTTTATCTTTCACTAAGAAACAAACTCCTTTTCTAGGCGGAGAAAACCTTTACACGTCGCTTACTTCCTTTTCCGGTACTAAGCTAAACACACGAGTTCTTTCACAAGGTAGAACCAACCTGACGTCGCCTATTAACTTTACCGACACTAAGCTAGATGTCGAGTTCTTTACAAGGGTACAACCACTCCCTACACTCTTTGTGCTTTGAGGACTAAAGCACTAACCACACTTACTGATTACAAATGATAGATATGATGTGTGAAACAAACTACAATATCACACAGTAATGCAACTAAAGGATTACGGTTCTGTAGATCCTTGAAAGCTTGATCTCTCTTCTACAAAATGAAAGATCAAAATGAAATGCAACTATGAATGATGTTAGTAAGATATGTACTGAATGAATATATGTGTTTAATCTATATGAGTGATGAGAAAGCCAAATGATCAGCTTGCTATTTATAGGCAAGCTGATATCCAGCTCACGGATCCCACGGATCCCACAATAGGGATCCGTCCTTCATTGGACTTGGATCCGTGGGAGATGACAGCTAAGGGATTTGGTGTATCTTTCCAAATCTTCCATATCTTACCAAATCATCCAAGATCCTCAAATGTCAACTATGTAACTTGTAAATCTAAACAAGATATATCAAGATCTTACAAAGATATTATATGTGATGTATGCAATGATGTCATGGAATGATTTTAGAATTAAAGTCTCCTTTTAAGGAAACAAGTTACTAAATAAGCAAACTTGTAATTCTTGGTTATTATGTGAAGTGTAAAATGTGTACTTAAGAGACTTAAGCTAGTATTTATTATTTGCTAAAAGATATTCCTTTTATTTGTCATTAACAAAACCAAGAAAAGATCGAAGAATATAAATAACGTTTTTGAGACGATATTTGTATTAACAGAGATGACTATAGAGCTCTATACAATGCTAACGACATCAACAACGCACATCAGATGCAATTCCTAACTATGGGCCAAGTGTTAACCACAATGTCTCACCAGGCGCAAAGCAGTTTATTAACTCGCTTGTTTCGTTTGAGTCTGTATGAAACGAGCCGAGATGTTTAACGAATGAGCCGAGATGATATGGTTATACACGAGATGTTACACGAATAAGCAGAGATGACTATAGAGCTCTATACAACGCTAACGACATCAACAACGCACATCATATGCAATTCCTAACTATGGGCCAAGTGTTAACCACAATGTCTCACCAGGCGCAAAGCAGTTTATTAACTCGCTTGTTTCGTTTGAGTCTGTATGAAATGAGCCGAGATGTTTAATGAATGAGCCAAGATGATATGGTTATACACGAGATGTTACACGAATAAGCAGAGATGACTATAGAGCTCTATACAATGCTAACGACATCAACATCGCACATCAGATGCAATTCCTAACTATGGGCCAAGTGTTAACCACAATGTCTCACCAGGCGCAAAGCAGTTTATTAACTCGCTTGTTTTGTTTGAGTCTGTATGAAATGAGCCAAGATGTTTAACAAATGAGCCGAGATGATATGGTTATACACGAGATGTTACACGAATAAGCAGAGATGACTATAGAGCTCTATACAATGCTAACGACATCAACAACGCACATCAGATGCAATTCCTAACTATGGGCCAAGTGTTAACCACAATGTCTCACCAGGCGTAAAGCAGTTTATTAACTCGCTTGTTTCGTTTGAGTCTGTATGAAACGAGCTGAGATGTTTAACGAATGAGCCGAGATGATATGGTTATACACGAGATGTTAACTAATAAGCCGAGATGACTATAGAGCTCTATACAATGCTAACGACATCAACAACGCACATCATATGCAATTCCTAAATATGGGCCAAGTGTTAACCACAATGTCTCACCAGGCGTAAAGCAGTTTATTAACTCGCTTGTTTCGTTTGAGTCTGTATGAAACGAGCCGAGATGTTTAACGAATGAGCCGAGATGATATGGTTATACACGAGATGTTACACGAATAAGCCGAGATGACTATAGAGCTCTATACAATGCTAACGACATCAACATCGCACATCAGATGCAATTCCTAACTATGGGCCAAGTGTTAACCACAATGTCTCACCAGGCGCAAAGCAGTTTATTAACTCGCTTGTTTCGTTTGAGTCTGTATGAAACGAGCCGAGATGTTTAACGAATGAGCCGAGATGATATGGTTATACACGAGATGTTACACGAATAAGCCGAGATGACTAATCACATGGACTTTGAATGTATATATTTTTTAAATAAAAGTACTTAAATTAAATATATTTTTTTAATTTTATAAAAGTATTTAATTGTAAATATAAAGTTTTTAATTTTAATTATATAGTAGAAAAGTTTTAATATTTATTTTAAAATAAAATCTGAATTAAAAAGTTTTTAAATTAAAAAAAAAAAAAAAAAAAAAACGCAGTTTGGGTCGACATTGTCGACCCATTCTGCTTCTTAAAATATTTTGATATTTATTTTAAAATAAAAAGCGATTTAAAAAGTTTTTAAATAATAATAAAAAATAACTCGCAGTTTGGGTCGACATTGTCGACCCAATCTGCTTCTTAAAAATGTTTTAATATTTCTTTTTGGCGGGTTGTTTTAATTTTCGTGAAAATATTTTGGTGGTAAAATATGGCACGACATTGTCGTGCCATATTGCTTCCCGTATTTTTTTATTCCTAATTCTTTTCCTTTAAAACGTTTTTAATATTTCTTTTAAAATAAAAAGTTATTTAAAAAGTTTTTAAATAAAAAAAAAAATATACTCGCAGTTTGGGTCGACATTGTCGACCCATTCTGCTTTCTAATATGTTTTAATATTTATTTTAAAATAAAAACTAATTTAAAAAGTTTTTAAATTAAAAAAAAAAAAAAAAAAGTTGAATAGATTTGGCACGACATTGTCGTGCCATATCGCTACAAGCTTTGACTGACTTTTTTTGTTGAAAGTGGTGTGGGCCATGATTGAATTTTGGGTCGACAATGTAGTGCCAAATAATTTTCTGGTGCCAAATGTTCCCTTTTGATGTAGTGATTTCTTAACCCAACTTGAGTTTTGCTAATTGTTGTGCAATTAAGGAATTCATTGTTATTCTTTTATGCTATTGCCTTTCAAGTGTTTGTTGTATTGCCTAAGTAAAATAAATACATAGGAGCAATTACATATATACCAACTAAAACTTGCATATTTACATATTTACCCAAAACATGCTTAAAGATCATTGTACATTATTTATTAAAAACTTGGATTTTGGAGAAATATGCAAATATTTAAGCTTATGCTTTTTTCTTGGTTTTTTTTGTGTCTATGCGTTTAAGGCATTGCAAATGAAGGTTCTTTTCATATACGCAAATCAATCGATTTAGATTCTTTTTGCTCCTCGTATATTGAAGCATCTAATAGAACATGCACAAACCATAGCCCAGTTAAGTGATTCAAGTGGTGGGTCAAATCGTTTAAACAAAGGGTGTTTTGCCGGAAAGATGTGTTTCGTCGGAAAAAATGGTAATTGACCGGAGATAATTGATGAACAAGACAGAGGAGTGTGAAATGACCAAACCACCAATTTTGAAAAAATAAAAAAAAAAATAAAAAATTGACCTGTCAAACAAGTTTGGCCGTGTAAAATGACAATATTGGAAGTGCAGAAGTTATCATGAAGAATATGTAGAGTATCTTTAACTTTTACCTTTTTCGTTATGACCAAAGTTAAAGGTTTCTAATTTTTTATGTGGTGAAACAAGTCGTTCAAGTGACAAATGTCATATTGATGATTTGACCACGTCATATGGTTCGACGTCGACTAGGTAGAAATAACCAGAAAATTGTTGAGACTTATGACGTCCTTCCCTGCTGTTTTATTACATAAATCTATCTATTGAACTTCAATATAGATCAAGAAATAAGCTCCACTATTACTTTCAGAACGCAAAACACTCCAAATTTTGATTGACACACTTCAATGTACAAATACTTTAAGCATCTTGTTATATATACACATCCTGTTATATATATACAACTGCTTACTGCAAAGAATATACTCTGCCAATCAAAACTTGGAGTGTGCATATCACCTCCTTTCCCTTGCTAGATAGTACACCATGATCTCATTCTCTATAAAATGGCTCATACTTCAAATAATAAGAGAGAAAAAACCCTGTTAATCTAATCAAAATAGGGCTAGACATTAGGGCTATGATGAACAACAGACAAATGTTCATCAGGAAAAACCAAGAGTCTAATCACAGTTTGATGGTCCGTTTGTCTGAATTCACCCACTGACTCCGTTAAGGCAATGTCACATGCAATCCATATCAAATCACTATCTGCGTCAACATATTTGAGTTTAAAGCTGCCAAAATCAAGCTGAAAACTTTTTGCAACCAGCTCTTCCAACTTTACCAATCCATCAGAAATCCTGAAACAAAACTTCGCTGTAGACTCTCTGTATGTCGCCTCAATCATCAAAATTTTCACGGTGTTTGTTGCTGCTGTATTCTCATTATACTGCTCTGTTGGTTCCTGTTGGTGGAGTACAAGCGTGGAACTATGTTTATCATGTTCGGTAAGAGTGGCAAGAGCATTTTTTGTACCCAATCTTTCACCAAAAACCGAAGTTGATGCTTCTTCAGATGTATGGATTTCTGTTTGACCCAGCTTCCTTCGGGAATCACTCTTATCAGGACCGTTCCTATATGGCCGACTTAATATACCACGACTCCTGAGACAGCACTTCACAAATCTGCTAACCACAACTACCAAAATACAATGTACATAGTAACGAGGAGAATCTTAGAAAGGAATTAAAGCAAACATATATAAACATAAATGGCTGGAGATGGCAAAATTAACGATTGGGTGGGTTGGGCAACAGTTTAGTTGTGTTCACGACTCCTTCAAATCCAAATTTTTTGAGAAACCTTGAGCCTAATCAAATTTCAGTGTTAATCTCATTATGGATTAACCCTACAAGAAGACTTTCGGTGAGTAACTGTTTTGATACTGATCCGCTATTTCTACAAATCTGTAAATGTAAAAAATTGTAAATATGATTAATTTTCTGTGAAACCGCATAAAATGTATTACTGTGAATTAACATTACAAACCTAGTGAAAATTTAGCCTAAAGCCACCCATTTATATAGGTAAACGGGTCAAAATTGCCATCTACCACTTCTGGATATCATCAAGAAGCTATAAACTCACCACCAAGGATATCTACAAGTTCCTTCATTTTCTTTCTTCCATAATGTTTTTTGTTGATTTTCTTTAAACCAACTGAGCTTGCAGTTCTCTTCCTTTTTCTTATTGTTTTATTGGACTTATCATTATATTTTCTATTCGGCCACCTTATACCAAGATTCCTATAACAGCGCCTCAACGTAGATCTGCTAACTAGAAATATGCAGAGTACTAAGTAAAGATGAGAATCCAAATATAATCACACGAATATGGACATCACATGTGAGTTATGAACTCACCATTAAGGCTAGCCGCAGCTACACTGATCGGCTTCCCAATATGCTTCTCGATTTCCTCCAAACTAATCGAACTCACATATTTCTTCCTGTTTCGTTGTGTTGTCCCTGGATTAATATCAAAATCTTCAATCCTTACATCTAAACATGGCACAACACTTTGCCCTGTTCCTTCAGCAGCAGCAACAAAAGATGGCTCGTTTGGTATTTCATCCAGTTCATGTTGCCTTCTTTCATCTCTAACCTGTGTCTGAACTTTCAAACATAAACTCACTAGAAATATAAATATATTAACATACATGTATGTACACAACTCACGTAAAAGCTATGATCCTCGAATATGTTTGAAGACCTCAGTTTCTCTTCCTGCCATTTAGAGTCAATTTAACAAGTCAATAAAATTGTGGTATGACAATGTTAAAACTATAAGAATATGGTAGCAACCTTAAGCGCTCTCAAGACTTCGCGAACCTCAAAAGCATTATCAATGCAATTAGATGATGTTATGAGCTCAAGTACGCCTAAACAGCAGCCACTTCCGGGTTCAAATACAGGCAAAATAATATATCCAGGGATATTGTAACAAGTAGCCAGATCTTGTACATATTGTCTGACTGGTAAGGTGTGAATGCCAAAACTCCATTCTGGCAACTTCTGGCAATAAACACGAGCGGGTGGTCCTAATATTTCTTTGTGCTCCTCCTCTAAAACAAACATACGTTGCTCAGACTCCAGCCTATACATGTAAAGTCCTTCATCAACAACACCAAGACCAAAAGGTTGGTCCAAAGTCGTTAGTGAGCAGTGTTTCCGGACAGTAACAGGTGACCAAAACTGAACAAGCACACGTGGCTCATGGAAACGTAAACCGGAAAGTACAGCCTTGATTTTATCCTTTATCATATGCGGATCTATAGTAATATTCAGATCAAGCATCGGCTTATGGGAACCTAGGAATTTTAGTCACGTTAAAGAAACGGTTATTTTAAATTATGAGATCAATTTGCTTGACAGCAATGAAAATAATGTGATCAAGACATTTCTGAATACAAGGTCAACTACTCAACTTACAACTTTACTATAATCTAAAGTACAGGTCGAAATGTTATCAACACATCAAGCTGAAGCACATTATGAGCAACTTGAATCTAATAGTTCTACAAGCTGAGCAATCCTAAACACACAAACACCCTTATAAAGCGTTATAACACAACAGTCGGTCTAAAACACCCCGTTATAACTGCAAACATCGTATAACAAGACAGAGCAACAAGTCTAAACTGAGATGAGCTCTTTATGGGGTGTTTGGATTAGCTTTTTTTGGGGGGCTTATTGGCTTGTTGGGGTTTCAAAAAGCTAATAAACTATTATATTTTATTTTTAGGTTTAACTTAATTTTATGAGCTCCAATAAGTCACAAGTGCGGATTAACCCATAAAATAAGACAATCAAAACATTGTTATTTTTTCCTAAGCAACATCTAAGCAACCAGTTATTTATACCTTTTTCCGATGTCGAACTGCATTTGCACTTACTATATAGTTTAAATTCCCGAACCAAATAGGAGTTCGTATTAAATAAGAAGAGCAGGATAAAGGAAAATTCCCTGTATATATATAGATGTAAACATATATGCTTGTGTAGTTGAAGAAGTTATGTATAAATAAACTTACTAGCAGCTGGAGGGGAGTGTGGTTCATCATCTCGACTACCAAACACCCAAAGTGAGTGCAAGTATCTTTGATCATTATCTAGTCCTCCAGCAGTAGCAGGAGGCAAAGGTTCAGATAAGCAAGGATATCTCGATTTCAAAGCACCTAAAACCGTGGAACGACTGTCTCCACCAACTGAATCGCACCTCATCGTTTCGGAGGGATTCTTTGCATCAGACGATCACTTTCATTTGTTGCAGCATATGCCTGTTAAGGAAAAAGATTTACTCAATTAAAGGTATAATATTAAACAAAATGACTGCCCTTAATAAAAGATTCACAAAGCAATAACTTAAAAGAATACAATGTTTTACAACGAAGTGCATGTCTAATATTTTCTTCAAAAAGTTAGCATTACTGATCAAAATTATATCGGTATTTCGTGACAAGACCCCCTAGCTAGTTCTCTGTTATCAGACTAAGAGGATGTTTTTTATCTTCATGAAAGTGCTGATCATGTGTCTTGGCATATACTTGTAGATGGAGTTGAGCATCTATTGTTTCTTTTTAAGGATTACACTCTGTTCACGAGGCGTAAAATGAAAAAAAGAAATGAAGAGGGTAAAAACAATAGAAGAGAAAAGAAGAGAAGACGAAAAAATATTGGTTTTTTGTTTTGTTTTCCCAAGCCAGAAGAAAAAAAATAAAAAATATAAAATTAAAAAAATAAAAAAAAATTAACCAAATTAGGCACGAAATCCAGGGCTGTTCAACGGATTTCAGAAGCCCTGTGATAACGATAAGGAGACACCCATGTTTGACGAATTCTTATTTAAAAAACAAAGAATGGTCGACTTTTTTCATTATTAAACATGCAATCGCCACTTAATATTTTCTTAATCTTGTATTTTAGCTGTGATCACACAACAATGTTTCATAATGAACTTAACCAACGTCTTAAACTTTGACAATATATAAAAGAGGTGCAGTTATTTCTCATGGAAATGGTAGCCCTAGCCGCCCTACTTGGACAAGGTATTAGCCGCTAATAACAAAATCATCTCACTTTGGAAAGAATATTTGAAAGGGAAACTTGACATAATTTACTTCCCCTTTCTCTTCTAAATAAAAAAATAAAAATAAAAATAAATAAATAAAAAAAATTAAAAAATTATCATTTCTTCTCCCCTTCTCTTCTCTTTAAATAAAAACTCAAAGTCCACAAAAAAAGGTGTAAATTGACGGGAACACCCTGACCCCGAGTGACTTTTGGCACCAGCCAACTCTCCTAGCCTAGTGGGGCACCAACTGGAGTGAGTCGAGACTCTCGGACTCTTGAGCTCTTATCCACAAAGTCTCTCCAGTGAGCCCATAAGTTTTGCTGAAGTGAGTACCTATATGTGATTTTTGCGAAGGTGGGTACCTATATGTGAGCAAAGTGCCAGGGATGCTATTTGAACCCGAGTCTATTTACTCAAAAATGAAAGCCCCCACTGCACGAGTGCCCCAGCAATAGTGTTAGCGAAGTATCTGTAATATATATAAATGACGATGACAATTACAGTATCCTTAGTTCCCGAGATTGTGTTAAACTAATAAATTATTACCATATTTATATGAAAGTTTTGAACTTCACAATCAAAAATCAAAACAATATTAAGAACCCATATAAGATTTGTTTAACCAATCAAAATATATTCTATACAAAACCGATATCCATCATCAAAACAAAACCCACCAGACACAACTTATTATCATTTTTTAGCCGATCTTTCAAAAGAAATGTGATTTTTTTTTTAAAAAACACATTAAGTGGCAAGTAAACAGCCACTAAGCAAGTGTATCAAGCTTTTTTAGGGTGTTTTGCATAAAGCCAAATGACTTGTGATTATGGGCTTTTTGAATAACTCGTTAGACCGCGTATATGTGAGTAAAACGCTAGCCTTTTTCGAGTAAACAAAAACTATACCGTGTATATATCAGTCAAGGCTTCGCCTTTTCCAAGTAAACAAAAACGAAATAAAACATCGTCCATTTACTTGTTTACATGACACCCTTTTACAACTACAACGAGCACATGGTACCTGGGCTTTTAGCCTTGGCACATGGTACAATTATGGCTTTTATAGACTAACTAAGGGTTCTGATCACTGACACGTGGAACAACATACATCGTTACAAAAACAAAATCCACTTAAACACAAATATATTTAGAAAAAAAAAAAACACACAAAAACAAAACATCACGTACAGTCGTACACGATAACAACAAACTCCACAACACTTTCCCAACTAGTCCTTCTTAAAACACTTTTACAACTATAAGCTTATAAACTAAGTCAAACATTAAATACGTGCTTGATATAATTTTAAGCTACTAAATACTACTCGTACTACTACGTAATTAGCTGTTTGAGAAAGATTACCCAAAGAATTGAGGATGGTAATTAGTGCAGCGGTAGGATTAAGGCTTTTATAGGCCAACCAAGGGTTCTGATCACTGACACGTGGAACAACATACATCGTCGATCACGGGAGGAAACTTCCTTATATATTTCTTGTCGAAGGTGGTTTCATTAGTTAGGATAATATCGTCTAATAGTAATACTTGGTTTAGTGCCCAGATCATTGATTGACACGTGCTGCAATCTTAGCTCATCTCCACGACAGCAATACGTATATGGCCGGGTTGTGGATTTTAGGGGCATTGTTTATAGCAAGTTGTATATGAGACAATGAAATGAATCGACGGTTCGGATCACAGACACGTGGACCAATCTTACTTCTTAATGCTGTTGACCGCCATTTCCTTTTTAGCCGGTGGTAAAACCGACAACATATTTCACGTAAAAAGATTATGTTTGAGATTGGCGGAGCTAGAAAATTTTTCGACGAAACAAAATTGTTTCCGGAAAAACATTTAAATGGGAGGGTCGAGATGAATTTTTATTTTTTTTACACATGAAATCGCAAACAAATAAACTAACGGGCTTAGACATAGGAAAGCCAGACTCTTCCCAGTCCTCATGTAGCTCCGCGCCTGATGTTTGATGTCTTAAATGGTTTCAATAGCGAGTTGTCTTCGCGTTTTGTTGAGGAACCTCAAAGTGTATAATCGCTTTGGGTACAAGTTTCATGAAAAAAGAGCTATTAAATTAGTAAATTTTTTCTATAGCACAAAAACATATCACATCAGTATACCATACAAACACCTCTCCTTAACAGAAAGTGGTGACATAGGTAAAAATAGTGTCACGGGTTAACATATAACACACACACACACACACACTGAGCTAGTGGTGACACACAAAAAAAAAAAAAAAAAAAAAAACTGAGCTAGTGGTGACATCACGACACACGAAAACGCGAGGATTGATGTGGTGTTTGGCGCCGTCGTGTTGGTTGGTCGAAAACACGAAGCTCCAAAATGCATTGTACCAAATGCTCTTATGATTATTAGAAGTTTGGTTAACTATTTACTTAGTTATATAGTTTCGTGCATGGGATTTTGACATATATCTTACTTTTGTTTTGACACAAGTAACAACATACTTTCATTTTTGTTATTTGTGCATACAAATCTTATATTATCTAAGTTTAATAATACAAGTTGTTCAATAAAAAAAAAAAAAATACAATTTATTAAAAATGTAATTTTTTTTTTTTTTTTTTTTTTTTTTTTTTTTTTATTTTGGCATGGGAAAGCATGTTCAGTTGCATACAAGGAGTTGTTAAATAAGATTTAGAGTCAATATTGTAACACCCTCAAAATCTGATATTGCGGAAGCATTCGGGTCATGGGGTGCTACTAAATTGAATATCACAACACAAGAAAATAAAGAACGGAATACATACTCCGTTTAATATATTCAAACAAGTCAAATAAGTTTACAACAAAAGTTTGAGTTTAGAAAATAAGGCCCATAATTTAGTTGTCCCAGACAAAAACAAGTCAAAGTTAAAATGCCACAATACTTCAGACAGTAGTCTATGACCCTTTCCCTGCCACAACCTTGTCATAATCATTCAGCTTAAACACCTGAGGAAAACATGCTAAAAGTCAGCAAAAAGCTGGTGAGTTCATAGGTTTATCAATAAGCAGTAAAATCAATAGTTTGGACCATGAGTTTGGTATATGAACATTACAACCCATGCAATGTCATATAAAAATACAGTCTATTAAGTTAGCACTAAGTTCATGCAACCGAAGCTATAACAGTGTGCATGCTCTAGAAGCATGTTAAATATAAAGGCCCGACAAGTGTTTATCCCAGACACTTGTGTTTCGACATGGTATACGTTGGTTTGCCTATCCGGTCAACCCGAACGGGGACGTTACTCCCAATAGATCTATTTATAACATTCGCGCTTCCCAGCGGGAATTGACGGTTCATGAGTTGGGCATAATGGGACATAACAGGGCTTAGGCTAATCCACGTAATAGCATAGACAATAGTTTGGTCCATAAAAAGTTTTGCATGTTTCTCACCCCAATTGTAAAACAAGTTTAAATAGAGTGGGGCTATAAACTCACCTTGTCAAGTAGTAGTCAGATAACACAATAGTTCAGACAGTGTTCAGCACCAACACGCGACCTAGATTAGTAAGGTTTGTTTTAGTTCACGGACCGAGTTTAAGAATTTATGAAATTCAGTTAAATCCAAAAGATTTAAAGAGTTTATGTTATTGTTGCTGGTGTGGCAGCATTTAAGTTTAAAACAATTTTCTAAACATTTGAAAGTATTGGCTCTTGGAAGTGCTTAATTGTATATCAAGAAGGATAAGTCTCCAGTTGGACAGTAACTGAAAGACTATGTACGAAAAAATTAATATCAAATATAAGACGTTGACGGCATGTGGAAAACGTTATAGTCAAATGAGTATATATTAAGTGCGTGTTTATACACTACATGTATAAGTGTGTGCATGAGAAAATGGTGTGTGTGTGTATATATATATATATATATATATATATATATATATATATATATATATATATATATATATATATATATATATATATATATATATTTTTGGAAGGCGATTTTCAATTTTTGGTTTAGAGAGTCGTACCCGCCACAAAGGCAGGCCCTCATCCACCAAATACCCAGACTATGTTGTCTTAACCGGGCCCACGCTGGTGTAGTGGGGATTCAACGGCTTCCGCCGGGAAACCGTACTGCCTCCACACGGAATTCTCGCTGGAGTAACAGCCGGATGAAAACCGGGGCCGGCTCGGATTCGAGTCTCCGCAACTAATGGCTCAAAGACTCTCCTCTTCATTGCTTGATAACAACAGAGCATGTGACCCACCCCCATGTGAGAACTTCCCGGTTGGTCACCCAACCGGTATTGCTCTCACAGGGGACCCACTTAACCCCTTAAGCCACCACCACTAGACCACATGCTTGTTGTTGTTGTGTGTGTGTGTGTGTGTATAATATATATATATATATATATATATATATATATATATATATATATATATATATATATATATATATATATATATATATATAATATATATAAAATAAATGTTAAGTTTAGAATTTCTCCTCATTGATTATTTCATTTAATAACATATTAGTAGGCTAAGTATACACTTTTTAATAATAGACAATTCTCGTGCTAACAAAAGTTATAAGATTAGCGTTAAAATGATCGTTTTATAATCTATAAATCCATATGAGTTTTGATAAAACACTTCAAGTTTATATGTAACCGAATTAAAGGAACGAGTTTAAATTCCACAAGTCTAGTTTTTCACTTTATTTTCATACTTGTTAAATGCATACAAATTTTCTAGTAGTAAGTGTAGAGAAAAATCAATTTGATTCTTTATATACAAATATCACGTCGAGTTTACTTAAATACGTTGCGTAGTTTAGATATATATAAATATATAGCGAAATTTTTGGTGTTTTAGTGAAGTGTTATAAGTCGGGTTGCTTTTAAGTCGCGAAACATAAAGTTTGAAATAGTCGAGAATTATTAATTAAACGATCGTGACAACAACTTGTATATATATAAACCGAATATACAACACACTCTTGTGTTGTGGAGTGGGCTGTGGCCCAACATGTACCTAACACAACTAAACTCGAAGTGGGCTTGGCCTGGTAAGGAAAAGAAAAGAAAAATAAAAAAAGACAACCACTGATGGGCTTCAGCCCAATTAAAAACTAAAACCAGTAAGGAAAATAAAGATCCAGTAATACATTTGGAACCAAAAACACAACTCAATGTTTTATTTCCTGTGCTATACACGTTCAAATGAAACAGCTTATGGGGAAGGAAATTTGACACTTATATTCGACCGAACCGTGGCCTCACTACGAGGGTTTTTGAGACCCTCTTGACCGAGCGAAACAAGCACCCTTCGGGGGTGGTGGTCGAGCCACGAGAAAAGATAACGAGTCACTTTTCGTGGTAAGCTCGAGTGGCCTCTCGGCTCACATATAAACCAAGACACACTCGTATCCAACTTTACCCAAGTCCACCTAGTTTACCACATACGACTAAGAAAATTTACCACTTGAAATCACACTTGTACCGAATTAAACCAACACGACACCAATCATATACACAACCAATCCGAACACAACCACACTCAATCATAATCCGAATACAATCACTAATCAAGCACTCTTCAGACCTAAGCTCACACAACAAGCCGAGCACAAAACTAAACAATTTCGAGTATAACACGGACACAAGCAAAAGTTGAATATCAGTACATACACCAACAAGATTCGAGCACAAGTACAACCACAAACATAATCGAGTACAAGACCAAACAACATGAAGACAAAAACCCAAGTATGAACACAAGCACAAACACAGTCGACACTTAACAAAATCCGACATATCCAGTATTTAGTATCTAGACCAAATTTCCTTACTGCCTAAACTATTCGACCAAGAACACATAACAACCGAATACACTTCCACATTCGAGCCGATATAGATACGAATTTAGTTTTCAGGTTTTGTTTTACCACACCATAACATAAACATCAACAACAGATTCGATTTGTACCATAAAGATGTAAATCAACAGGACATCACAACAACAATAAAAATAACGAATCGTGTATCTTAACAAATTTTATCAAATGATAGTTCAATTAGCACATAAAGAAAAATACTCATTCGAATGAAACAATCAAAAAAATTTAGAACCCTTACAACAAATTCGAGTCGGTTACAGAGGCTGAGGAGAAATCAAAAGTACTCAAATCCGATTCAAGCAAACCCACTTCCTCTTCCACAGAGATATTGCCCTTCACTAGATGGAGATTTGTGTTGATAGTTTTTGGGTGTGTGTGGGTTTGCCGTGAATCGCTTAAAGATTTAAAAGATAATCAGGGGATGGTTTGACCCTCTCTTTCTTGTTCACAGTCGATCTATAGCCGAAAAAGGGCATGCCATCGTCCTCATCTCCATCATCAATTGGCTTGATTCGTTGACTTTCGGACACGACAAGTGTGACAGCCGCTCTCTTTTGGACATAAAGAAGAGGATAAACTCCTGGCCTTGTTTTATTCATGGCGTCATCCACTTGGCTTGTTATGGATCTGAGGAAGAAGTTAAGGGTGACATTGGGGTTATCAGAGAAGAGGTGGGGAATAAAGGAGAGAGAATGACTGAAACGCTTATATCTCTTTTTTTTATCTTTCTTTTTTTTAAATATAAAATATATGTGAGTGGGGGGTACGGATGGGATATGTAGATAAGTGTAGGAATTTTTGTTTTAAGTTTTTTATTGAGTGTACCCCGTGTCCCGTTGAACTCCGGTGTTACTTGAGATTTTCGGGTTGTCGTGAGCACGAAAAATATAATTCAGGAGTCGTTTTTTTTTTTTTTTATTTTATCAAACTTATATAGAGTAAAATTTATTGACTACGAAATGAAGTTATAAAATTAAACCTTTACTGATGAGGTGTTTGTACGCGTGTGGTGTCGTTTTTCAAGAAAAAGAGATAACCTCTCTTTTTTGTTACGTTGGTGTCTGTAACTGTCAGGAAGTGAAAATTTCACCTTTTCTGATAAAATCAAATAGTTTTGGTGAGTTACTGTACGCTACAGCGTGCGGGTTTGCTTCCCGTAATCGTTATGTAAACACATAAATGCTCAGTTTAACAGTCAAGTAATAATAAATTGACATTTATTATAAAATATCAGTGGATAAAATTACCGTTTGTCACATCCTCCCCGCCTTAGAAGGAAAACCGTCCTCGGTTTTCACTTAGAGTTACCCGATGAATTTGAGAAAAGGTATGGGTATTTACGCTTAATCTCGTCCTCACGCTCCCACGTGTATTCGGGACCTATTCAGGAGTTCCAGCGAACTTTAACAATAGGAATGTGGCTTTGCTTAAGCCGTTTTATTTCTCGATCCATTATCTCGACAGGTTCTTCAATGAAATTCAGTCTCTCGTCAACTTAGATTTCCTCCAAAGGAATGGCAAGTGTTTCGTTTAAGAGACATTTCTTCAGGTTGCTCACGTGAAACACATTGTGCACAGAGCTGAGTTCTGGTGGTAATTCGAGTCGGTAGGCTACCGGCCCGATTCTGGTGATAATTTTGGAAGGTCCAATGTATCGGGGATTTAGTTTCTCATGCTTTCCAAAACGAATCACGCCTTTCCATGGCGAGACTTTTAACATAACACGGTCACCAACTTGGAACTCAAGTGGTTTTCGTCTCTTGTCTGTATAGCTTTTATGACGGTCTCGAGCCGCTTGCATTCGGCTCTTGATTTGCACAATCTTTCCAGTAGTTTCATGCACTAGTTCGGGACCAGTGAACTGACTTTCTCCGACTTTAGCCCATCATATAGGTGATCTGCACTTTCGACCATAAAGTGCCTCCTAGGGTGCAGCTTTGATGCTCGTGTGATAGCTGTTATTATAAGAAAACTCGGCTAACGGTAGGTGCCTATCCCAACCGTTCCCAAAGTCTATCACACACGCTCACAGCATGTCCTCTAGGGTTTGAATGGTTCTTTCGCTTTGACCATCTGTCTGAGGATGATATGCGGTGCTCATATCAAGATCAGTACTCAAAGCATCTTGTAATGATCTCTAAAAGTTTGACGTGAAACAACTATCTCTGTTGGAGATGATAGAAATCAGGACTCCATGTCTTGCAACTATCTCCTTCACGTATAACTGTGCAAGTTTATCCATGCTGTCGTTTTCTTTGATCGGTAGGAAGTGGGCGGACTTAGTGAGACGATCAAAGATTACCCAAATAGTGTCGTAACCGCTTGATGTCCTTGGCAGTTTGGTAATGAAGTCCATCGTTATGCGTTCCCACTTCCATTCGGGAATCTCGGGTTGCACAAGTAAACCCGATGACCGCTGATGTTCAGCTTTGACTTTCGAGCACGTTAAGCATTCACTGACATATGTTGCAATGTCAGCCTTCATATTGGGCCACCAGTATAATTTCTTCAGATCGAGATACATTTTGTCGGCTCCTAGGTGGATGGAGTATTTAGATTTATGGGATTCGTGCATGATAAGGTCACGTATCCCTCCACAGAGTGGGATCCAGCTTCTGTCTTTGAAACACAACGTTCCATCAGCTCTTTTCACGAATCCGTTTTCGCTTTCGGGCATCCCATAGATCTTCTCGTAGGTTCTGTTTTCTTCCTTGAGTGCCTCGGCCTGAGCCTCAAGGATTTTCGATGGGAGAGGTGAGACAATTGTCATACCCAACGATCGTACTCTAAGGGGTTTTGGTCGTTCTTTTCGGCTAAGAGCATCTGCTACCACGTTTGCTTTGCCTGGGTGGTATCGAATTTCGCAGTCATAATCGCTGAGCAATTCTAACCAACGGCGTTGTCTCATATTGAGCTCCTTTTGGTCAAGGATATGCTGCAAATTTTTGTGGTCGGTGTAAACTACACATTTGGTGCCATAGAGGTAATGTCTCCAGATTCTGAGTGCAAACACTACTGACCCCAATTCCAAATCGTGTGTAGTATAGTTCTTCTCGTGTGTTTTCAGCTGTCGAGAGGCATAGGCTATCACCTTCTCTCGTTGCATCAAGATAGCTCCTAACCCTTTGTGCGAGGCGTCGCAGTAAACTACAAAATCTTCATTGCCTTACGGTAGAGCTAAGATAGGTGCGCTGCACAGCTTATTCTTAAGGAGTTGGAAGGCTTCTTCTGCTTTATCTCCCCAGTCGAACCTTACATTCTTTTGAGTTAACTTAGTCAAAGGCTTGGCTATCTTCGAGAACCCCTCAATAAACCTCCTGTAGTACCCTGCAAGTCCTAAGAATTGGCGTATTTCGGTGGGTGTTGTGGGTGTCGCCCAATCATTTATTGACTCGATCTTTGCAGGATCTACATGAATGCCTTGACTATCAATCACGTGTCCTAGAAACTGAACAGTTGGTATCCAGAATTCGCACTTGGAAAACTTAGCATACAGCTCCTCTTTCTTCAGTAGTTCTAGGATTAGCCTGAGGTGTTCCTCGTGCTCCTTCTCGCTCTTGGAGTATATCAGGATGTCATCTATGAAGATGATCACGAATTTGTCCAGATACGGCTTGCACACCCGATTCATAAGATCCATGAATACTGCCGGTGCGTTGGTTAAGCCAAAAGGCATAACCTGGAACTCGTAGTGACCGTAACGAGTTCTGAATGCCATTTTCGGGATATCCTCTTCCCGAACCCTAAGTTGGTGGTATCTAGATCTCAAATCAATTTTGGAGTAAACACACGAACCTTGGAGTTGGTCAAATAGATCATCGATTCTCGGGAGTAGGTAACGGTTTTTGATGGTTAGTTTGTTAAGCTCTCGGTAGTCGATGCACATTCTGAAAGATCCATCTTTCTTTTTGACAAATAGAACTGGAGCTCCCCAAGGCGAAGAACTCGGCCTGATGAATCCTTTCTCCGAGAGTTCCGAAAATTGGTTCGATAGTTCTTGTAGTTCTGTCGGAGCTAACCGATAAGGTGCTCGTGCCACAGGTGCGGCACCAGGCACTAGGTTGATTCGAAACTCGACCTGTCGGGTTGGCGGGAGTCCAGGTAAGTCTTCGGGGAAGACTTCCGGAAAGTCTCTCACGATTGTTACATCCTCCAAACGTTTTTCCTCCGGCTCCTTCTTTTTCTTTTCGGAGACTTGTGCTAGAAAAAGAAGGCACCCTTTCTCGAGGTATTTCTGAGCTTTTGTGCAAGAGATGAAGTTTAGTCTTGACGCGTTTCTTCTGTCGCCTTCTACGATTAAGACTTTGTTCCCGTAAGGCAGTCGAATGATTTTCTCGTCGCAAATAATGGTGGCATGATACTTCGACAACCAGTCCATGCCGATAATGACGTCAAAACTACCCAATTCTACCGGCAAAAGATCGATGTTGAATGGGTGGTTTAACAGATTTAAAGTACAACCCCTTATGATAGTGTCTACCCTTTCTACGTTCCCATTAGCTAACTCCACCTTGTATACGTTATCTAAAGTGGTCGGGGCAATACCAAGTAATGTACTAAATGCAGTTGAAACAAAACTCCTATCTGCCCCCGTATCAAACAATATGGATGCGTAGCGGTTATTTAAAAGGAACGTACCCGTCACGACGTTCGGGTCATCTTGGGGTTCCTCTTTGCCCACTGCATAGACCCTTCCGCGGGCTCCTCCATCGTTGCCACGATTCCCTTGTTGTCCAACAACTACTTTATTTCCCCCAGAAACTTGGTTCCTCAATTCACGGCACTCATTTTTGTAGTGCCCCTTTTTCCCGCACCCAAAACAAGTCACATTAGCTTTCGGGTTTTGCCCTGGTGTTGTCTGTGCCGTTGCGAGAGTTCTTGATCTACAATCCTTGGACATATGTCCAATCTTCTGACAGTTGCGGCACTTTATTGTGCATAGCCCGCTGTGGTGGAGCTTACAGCGATTGCACAGCGGGTATTTCCCGGTATAACCCTTCTTTTCTATCGGTCCAGCTGCATATCCTTTCTTCTCTGTCAGCCCCGCAGTGTAGACCTTAGCAGCTTCTTGTCTCTTGTTTGGGTGGTGGTTGTTGTTATTGTTTCGGGAGTGATCATCCCATTTCCTCTTGTTGGTCACAGCCATTTCAGCCGAATCCTCGATCACTTGGTCCATTAACTTGTTGGCCACTTCCATAGTTTCATGGAGGTCAGCAGCCTTGTAAGTTGTAACATTTCCCTTGATAGATGGGGGTAATCCTCCAATGTACCTTTCCAGCAATCGAGTCTCAGTCTGGACCATATCAGGGCATAGCAAGGCAAGCTCTTGGAAACGCAGATTGTAGGCAGCCATGTTGGCACCTTGCACCTTGAGGTTCCAAAACTCGACCTCTAGCTTCTTAACCTCGTTGCGAGGGCAATACTTCTTGAGTACCATTTCTTTGAAGTTTTCCCATGACATTGCGTAAGCAGCGTCATAGCCAGCCGATTTCAGATAATTGTTCCACCAAGTTAAGGCAACATCCAAGAAAGTAAATGATGCGAACTTAACTCGGTCCTCATCAGCACAACTGCATATGCGGAATACAGTCTCCAACCTTTCAATCCATCGAACCAAGACAACTGCCCCTTCGGTTCCTCCAAATCCTCCGGTCATGGTCTTTCGGAATTCTTGGTAGGTGCAACCGCGAGCGTTGTTGTTTGTTGGTCTAGAGTTCCCAACATCAGTAGTTGAGTTGTTTGCGGCGGCCAGTGCTGCTGCCACTCGTTCTTCAACTAACTGATCGAGCATTGTTCGGTTCACTAGTGGAACTGCTACAGTAGCCCTAGCTGGGCCTGGGTTGGCTGGTTGCGCACGAGTAGATTTGTTTGTCTTTCTTTTAGGAGGCATTTTGCTGCATAACAACAAACGATAAAGACCATTGAGATTCGGAAAGTTTGTTATCGCACAAGTGTAAAATCACCATAGATAGAGTATATAAACAAGGATCAATCATAGAGAAAGAATGGCACAATAGAGTAATCAACCAAGCTTGTTATAGATTAGGATCAATATATGTTTACAAAATTACAAGCTCACAATACATAAGAGAAAAGTACATGTTTCGAATACAGATGAAAGAATACAACTGCCATTAACTGATGACTACTCAGACTAAAAACTACAATCAATCATGCCCAAGGCGTAGCTGCTCCAACTCTGCTGCCATCCGTGCTACAGTAGACTCCAATCGTCCCACCGTAGACTCCAGCTGTGCTATACAAATCTTTGACACCAAAACCTCACTGCGATCCTCCTGCTCTAGTCTCATAACCCTGGCAATCACCGACTCCAACTCATGTATCATGTGCCAGTTGGTCCATTATGCATCTCATGCTCTTGCCTGATCTCTCCCAATATCATCCATCCTCTGATTTACTCTTACCAGCTCTCTACCAACTCGCTCATCACGTCTCCTGAGTCTCTCTAACTGATCGGAGTGAACATCCAGTAGGCTCGCCTGTGCCACTAACTGAACCAAGAACCTCGTAACATCGTCCTCTTCTCCCTCGGCCACTGGTGAGACAGTAGGCGGAGGAGAAGCTGATATCAGTGGAGATGGTGGCACGAAAGATGGTGTGGATGGCTCATATGTGGGACTATCAGCACGGGGTTGAGTGATGTGAACACACTCAATGTCCCTCCATATTTCACCATTGATCTCACAAGTAGCAGGAACATTCAGACCCTCTTCTCTAGCTCGCAACATAGCAGCCCTCTGTCCTGATGAAGCGAAAAGTGTACCGCTTTTAGGGGGTCATTTAAGCCCTAAATCGTATTTATTTGATCAAATATTGCCCTAAATCGTTCCTTTTGTCATTTTAGGTACTTTGGAGAAGAAATCTGGAAAAGGAAGCATTTTGGACGTTTTTGGAGCATAAAAGTGAAGAAAACGACAAAGTCTCAAAATCGGCTGGAAAAGTACCTTTGACGGCGTCAGGGATTGCTCCTGACGGCGTCATGGCTTGGCAAAAGAGGTGGATATGAAAAATACACATGATAAGCCAGGGAGTTTTGCAAAGGAAAGTCTGACGGCGTCACCCTTTAAGGTGATCAAGGCCATCACGGTTTAACTTAAAGCGAGACGGCGTCAAGCCCATTTCTGACGGCGTCAAGCCTTGATAAGCCAGATCGGATTTTGGAGCACTAAAGAGGGACGGCGTCAAGAAGGCCATCTGGGAACCCTAGACACGGCGAGGTGACGGCGTCAAGATCTACAACGTGACGCCGTCAGCCCTTAAACTCTATATATAGTTTTGCAATTTTTTGTCATTAGTGTGTAACTTTGTGAGGAGAAACCCTAAGACGAATTTCTGCCATTTTTAAGGGTTTTCATACCCTTGGATCTCCCATGTTTAATTGAAGATAAGTATTCATTTAATCAATCAATATGTCTATGTGTTGTTTGATTATATCTTGTTCTTGTCTTTTGATTAACATGCTAGGCTAGATTTATCTTGTGTTTGCTTAGATCTAATGAAACCTAACTATTGATTAT
Organism: Artemisia tridentata subsp. tridentata; assembly: GCA_021014915.2. NCBI lineage: Eukaryota > Viridiplantae > Streptophyta > Magnoliopsida > Asterales > Asteraceae > Artemisia > Artemisia tridentata. The sequence continues at coordinate 106,150,551 of CP139502.1, read as the reverse complement.
TGGTTATTAGTGTATTATTTATTGTATTGGATGATTGTTTATCGATGTTAGGCTTAATAAAACCGGCTAACTTCCTATACGGTAACTTGCTTGAACGTCTTAAGAAACATGAACCAATGCGTACTAAGGTTTTTATGGTTGTATTTAATGCATGAGCGAATTCTAGTGATCCCATGTTAGGAGCTTCTTATCCGGCTCGACATAGGAGTGAAGTAGGAGCTTGTAGAGTTGGGGAAGTACGTACGCCACCCCACGATTGGTATTAAGGAATACACCCGTCATCCACGCAATTAATACGCACTAATCAACCGGTAAAAGATAGTTAGGGAGTAAGGAAATCTAAGTAAACACATTTCTCTCCACATAAGTTTCACAACTCTTTTCATTTTCTGTTATTTTATTTTATTTGCATTTGTAGTCATTTGGGTTAATTGACTAGCAACTAATTCCGCCCACTCCTTCAAAACCCGAGATTTTACTTGCTTTCATAAAAATATAAAAATACAAAAAAAGAATCTTCTCTCACCCTTAGACCTATTAAAGTAGTTTTTCAATCCTAACGACACTATTCCCTGTGGAGAACGATCAATCCCCCGTACTTACCACTACACTATACTACATCGGTCAGGTACACTGCCTGGTGGGGTTGTAAGCCTCTTGAGATCCCTCGAGAGGTAAAACCTGTTGTAAGGTCGCAAAACCACGCATCAAGTTTTTGGCGCCGCTGCCGGGGAATAGTTATTGTTTAGGTTGAATTTTTATTTTATTAGGTCTACTCACTAGATTCCTTTCGAGTGAGATTTTTATTTTATTTTTCTAGGTTTTTTTCTTTAGTCTATCTTTTTTCTTCGTTTCTCTGTTCGTAACCATTACCATCCGACATCATGGAAGGTGGTAATATCCTCGATCCCAACAACCCACCACCACAACAACACCCACCTCCTAGAGCCCGTACCTTAGGAGACTACTCCCGTCCTAGCCACCATGGCTATCGAAACACCATTGAGCTCACTCAAGGAGCCAATGTCACTCCTTTGCGATCCGACACCATCCGGTTGGTGCAAAGCGGATGCGCATTCCATGGACTTCGTTCCGAAGATCCTAATCAACATCTCAAGGACTTTCTCAAATTCGTTGATTCTATAGACCTTGATGTTGCCACTCGAGAGACGACCCGACTGCGTCTCTTTCAATTCTCTCTGCGGGACCAAGCTAGTCAATGGCTAGAGCGTCTACCCGCAGGATCCATCACCTCTTGGGATGATCTCACCACTCGTTTCCTTGCTCAGTTTTTCCCACCAGGAAGAACTACCAAGCTAAGGAATGATATCTTGATGTTCCAACAACGTCAAGGCGAAACCCTCTACGAGGCATGGACTCGATTCAAGGACTTACTCCAAAAAGTCCCTCACCATGGCATAGAACTTTGGCTCCAAGTCCAAATCTTCTATGACCATATCAATCTCTCCACGAGGCAAACCATTGACCAATCGGCCGGTGGTAAGCTACGTGATCTAAGTGCGGAACAATCATGGGCTCTCCTAGAAGATCTTGCTCTTTATGACAACGAAAGTTGGAGTGATCCCCGTGATTTGAATAAAACGGTCAAGGCAATATCTTTGCCTTCGAACAATTCAAGTTTCTTATGAAATCCTACGAGGCTCCTAAACCTTCAAGCCAAGTGAACAAAATCACTTCTTCATGTGAATTATGTAGTGGTCCCCACGACACTCGTGATTGCATGGAACTCCCCGAACAAGCTTTTGCGGACTACGCATCCTCGCGTACCGACGGAGCGGGAGACAAGTGGTACACTTTCAAACCCGAGCCAAACCCCTACGGTGATTCATACAACCCCTCATGGAAAAATCACCCAAACCTTAGGTGGAAACAAAACCAAAACGCACAACAAACCAATTCTTCCAACCCACCTAATCGTTTCCAATCAAGCGGTTCCAACTCGAACCGTACTTTCAATAACAATCCTTCCAACAATTATGGTAGTACCAATAACTTTGAAGGATTGATGTCCCAATTTATGGCATCTCAAGAAGCTCGTTTGGCCAAGTTTGAATCCGAATTCAATCAACAACAAACGGAGATGACCAATAAAATTGATAACTTATTGAAAGCCCTCAATAACCAAGTGCTATCACCTCCACATAAGGACGCTAGGAACACAAATAGCGGACCCCAAGTAAAAGACCCCTCTTCATCCAAACACGTCCACTTCGTCAACATTGTCACTATCAAACCAATTGATAGAAATGAGGATAATAGTGAACCTGAGGATGAGGTTAAGAAAGTCGAGGTTGATAAAGAAGTTAGGAAAAGTGAGATTAAAGAAGTAGATGATGATGAGGACTACTTCAATAGGATACCCACTAAGGAAGAGCGCGCATATCATACAGACTTATTCGATGACCCCGAGACACCATACTTCCTAGGTAGACCAATTATAAAAATAGGCGATCCTTCTAATCTCAACATACCATGCAACATCGGACATTTGCATGTGTGGAAAGCTTACATCGACCTTAGATCGCCCATAAACATCATGACTAGAGCCCACTACAACTTGATAATGAAAAAGCAACTTGGGTATAGGATGTTCCCTGACAAGGGTTGGATGAGTAACTTCACGGGAAGAGTTAAGGGATTACCGGTTTATGTAGGAAACTTCACCTATGCCACCGACTTTGTAACTGTAGAAGATATCCGCCCAATAGTCGATGCATCCTTAACTCAAGTAGTTTTTGGAAAACCATTTGTTGAGGTCTCTAGAATGACTTATGAACCGTCCTTAGGGATAGTTAGATTTAAGGATGAGACCGATGAGGTAAACTACCAAATGCCATATAAGATAGAGCAATTCCAACACTTGTCAAATGTTGAGAAGGAGCTTAAGCAAGCGGTCTACTATAGGAATGATGAGGATAGAAATAAAGGATTAGACTATGTTATGGAAAGGATATCCGGTTTCTACAAGGATTGTTTGAAATTAGGACCGGAATATAAAACCGGAAATGAGAATGGCCTAGGAACCGTGACCAATGATGGAATCACGTAATGTACGTGACTTTGAGTCTAGCTACAAGACTCGTTAATAAAGAAAAGCGCTTCTTGGGAGGCAACCCAAGCTTTATTTGTTTGTTTGTTTATTTATTTATTTGTTTGTTTAATTTTATTTGTTTCCATATGTATGTTTAATTTTTATTATTGTTGATTCATGTTCAAAACTAAATTGTGAAAATGCTCTATCTTGTTTTTAACTTCGTCTTAACTACATATAAAGGTATTTTGCAAAAGATAAGTGTAAGGGAAATCCAAATCAGTTTATTAGAACAAATGAACATGAATCATAATAATAATAAATTAACATACATATTAGTATTTGTTTGAGTCAAATGCTTGTATCGAGTCATAATGATACTTTGCAGGATTTCCAGGAAGTAAGGTATAGGTTTTTCCAGAAATTTTCCGGAAACTTAACATGCAAAATCTGTCAGATCATTTCTGACGGCGTCAGGATTTACAACCTGACGGCGTCAGGTTTTAATTTTCTGAAATTTTTGAAAGTTTTGTTTTCATAAAAAGTTTTTATTAAATCTCTAACTTATAATCTCCAGGAATCTGCAAAATTATCATTCCACAAGCATTATATCCTTATATATAGATTTATCCCGCCGATGTTATGCAGGTTTTCGTGTTTGTTTTCTCAGGTTTAACAGGTTATTTTGGACAAGGAAATATATGTGGAATCAAGCTTTTGGCGATGCATTAGTCTTGGAGCTTCTACATTCTCTTGGAAGAAGATCTAACCATGTTACTTTTTTATCCACCGAACGAATCAGGGGAGTATTTGATTTCATTCTTTTACCTTATTTACTTTTACATCTTGTTATTTGAACATTGGGGACAATGTTCATCTTAAGTGTAAGGGGGGTAAAAATACGATACTTTAGAGAATACAATTACGCTTGATTTTTGTTTGTTTGATGGTAGATGTGTAATAAAACTGAGATAAACACCTGTTAGGGCAATTTTAGTGTCAAATTTAAAATTTTTTACAACATATAGGAGTGAAACTTTGATCTTAATGAGCGTCTCATGGATAGGAGTTATATGACTAGCACAAAAACCGTACCACTAAAAAAATTTTCCACCCCCAAATATGTGAGGTTCGCCCCTAGAATTGGTAGGAAAAGCATTTATGCTATGATGTGTGTACCGGTAGCACTTAGATTCTAGAACTTGCATTAGGACCATTCCGAGGCCACAAGTGAGACTACATTTGTGTAGTTAGATTTACTACATGATAAGAGGCATTAGGATTAACCCATTTTTTTACACCTGTGTTTTTGTTATAATTACTTTGGATACATTGGTCAAGTAATTCTCCCACACCCTTTGCGTTGTACTCATTTTTAGTACACGATACCCCTAGTACACCCCTCAGAGCCTATCTTTTTGTTTCGACCTTTAAGCATTTTACTTAAAGGAAGAATTTGTTTACACCCCACTTAAATGTACACCCAAATCGCCTTAGCCTACCTTGTATGCACTCATTTTTAGTGCATTATTGTGACAACATTTGTTTAAACCCTAAGTTAATTATCTAATTGATTACATGGTTGCTAAGTCGAGTCATATCCTTGTACATATTGTTTTGGGACGATTGGGACTCATGGGTAAAGTACTAGTGTAATGGAGTAATGGGGAAGAACATCATTTATTACCCCCATATGTGCTGAATATTTTAAAAAGTACTCCAAGTTTTTCAATTATCCTAATTCGAGTCATTAGAATAGTTATTTGTAAAGTTATGTAAAAGTTCAAGTGTAAGGGGAATGCAACGCCCCTATGATGTATTATTTTGGATGGTAGGGCAAGAGTGTATGCAAAAAAAAAAAAAAAAAAAAAAAAAATCAAGAAAAATACAAAAAAATGAGAAAAAGAAAAGTAGAAAAAAAAACATACGGACTACCATCCCGTTTCATTTTATGTTTATTTTATGTTTTTGTTATTTTGTTTTTAGCTTAAGTCGAGTCTAGTCTTGGCTTAGCAACGCCATATTGTACATGTAATTAATCAAGATCTTTAACTCGCCACCAGTAAAATATCCTTTATCCAACAAATCCGTGTTTATCATATCCCTACACCTCACGTTATAACCCGTTTAAAATCCCTCTTTGATAGTTTATCTTAGGTGCTTACGCCTAGTGGAGGAGGTTTTCGATCCTTTCCCAAGCCTATGGTAATCTATTTGCTATGACAGGTAGTGAGAGATATTATCCGTTTTCATTTATGAGATTTATTTTGATGACACCTGAGAGATGTGAGTATCTAAACACTACTTGTGAGGTGCTAGTTTGTAATCTCCGTGCTTATTATGATTAAAGTGGAACGATTAATTGTTGTAATTACTTTTATATTAGCATTAAATGACCCCTAACTTGTGTTTTGATTAGAATAAAAGCGCATTTGCTTGAGGACAAGCAAATCTCAAGTGTAAGGGTATTTGATGAAGCGAAAAGTGTACCGCTTCTAGGGGTCATTTAAGCCCTAAATCGTATTTATTTGATCAAATATTGCCCTAAATCGTTCCTTTTGTCATTTTAGGTACTTTGGAGAAGAAATCTGGAAAAGGAAGAATTTTGGACGTTTTTGGAGCATAAAAGTGAAGAAAACGACAAAGTCTCAAAATCGGCTGGAAAAGTACCTTTGACGGCGTCAGGTATTGCTCCTGACGGCGTCATGGCTTGGCAAAAGAGGTGGATATGAAAAATACACATGATAAGCCAGGGAGTTTTGCAAAGGAAAGTCTGACGGCGTCACCCTTTAAGGTGATCAAGGCCATCACGGTTTAACTTAAAGCGAGACGGCGTCAAGCCCATTTCTGACGGCGTGATGAACTCAAATAAGTACATTTTATTACTATCATTTATCCTAATTATTTGACTTGTTTTATTATATTATGTATGAGGATTGATACTTAATCATTTACTTTTGTAATTCTCAGGTAAAAACAAGCATTTGGTGAAACTTGGCGATTTTGGACTAATTATGGAGCAAAACATGCAAGAAGTTAAGAGTCTACTGAAATGTACAAGATCAAGACAAATCTGCTCCAGATGCGCCGCATCTCACTTATTACATACGGCGCATCACTATCCAGATTTCACCAGATACGATCCAAGATACAAGAGGACATGCGCCGCATCTACTTATGGAGTTATGCCGCATCTTATGGCGGTGTACGAATATTCCTGAATATATTAATCTTGGACCCCACGCGAAGTTAAGTCAATGCGCCGCATCTACTTACTAGATGCGCCGCATCTTACCCTCAGACAGAAACTATAAATACCCCAAAGACCAGACGAGTTAAAAAGTTCCGAAGTTCGACAGAAGACCAAAGTACAGAAACCTAGGACGAATTCAGACGAATAGGCAGCACAAGACACACCCAAACAAAGATACAAGAGCTGTAAGAAGGTGCTGCATGTATTTAATTCATTAAGTAGTTTTGTTTTATTGTGTTAGTAAACTTTAATTCATCAAGATTGGTGGCTTGTGTAATGTGACAACGGAAAGATTGCACTCCCTTAAAACTGCTTTCTCATTAATTAAAGTTTATATGTTGATGTCTTTGGTGACTTTTATTAGTGCATTGATAACCTCTGTGTCTAGCTGAGCGTTGATCGGGTCGCCATGCCTCTGCCCTCGCCTATTTATTAGATCACCTATGCATTCTATCGTCTATAGAAAAGTAGGAAGAAAGATAAATAGGATAGTCATAAGTAATCATTAAGGGTTTACTCGCCGATAAGATTAGAACCAACGAGAAAGGACTTAATCTCGGTGCGTTGCATCGAATTATACACTTCATATAAAACTAGCAATAAAACAAGTGACAAACTACTTATCTATCAGGACAGATCTTCTTATTGTCTCGAGTATTTATCTGTGTACGTGTGTGCTATTCGCTGATTCGTGCCTATTGGTTTAGTTTATTATTTAATTGCAACCAAATCGTGCCAGTCTCTCAGGCTGAACCCCCTTGCGTTAGAATAGGTTGTATAGCTAACTTAATATATTAAAATACTGATTAGAATAACTAGATAATACGTTCCACTTTTAGTGATCGACACTTTACTTACCATTATATTCATACTGACCGGGTACACTGCTCGTTAAGTGTGTGTGTTATTGATAAGTCGGCTAAATATAAATTTAAAACTTGAGTAGGCATTAATACTGCTAAACCGCAACGACACATCGCACCGCATCAAGTTTTAGGCGCCGCTGCCGGGGAGTGAATTGTTATTATCTGTTAATTTGATTAGTATTTTAATTAGGTTTTTAATTTTTTTTATCTAACCGCTAATTCTGTTGTGTATTAGATTAATTTGCATTCATTGTATTATTTTGCATATTTTCTGTTTTTGTGTGTTATTTGTTTTATTTGTGTTTATTTTCGTTTGTGTTTTTATTTGTTTTTATTTTTCGTATTTTCTGCATACTGCTATCGTTGTACTGAGCTAAATCGAACGATACGGCGCATCTGATTTCTCAGATACGGCGTATTGCGTTTAATTTTTATAAAATACAACGCGTTTAATTAATTCGAGTGCGACGCATCTATCCCCTAGATACGACGTGTTTTGTTTTTAATCAAAAATTTTTTTCAAAACCCTAACGAGATACGCCGCATCTGTTTTTACAGATACGGCGCATTAATTATTAAAAACAGTTTTCGAATTCATTAAATAACGAGAAGCGACGCATCGATTTTGTTGATACGGTGCATCTTTACTAATAATCAAAAATCTTATATTTTGAAACGTAACGAAGTAACAGCGTATTAGTTTTTGCTGATACGGCGCATTAAAATTTTTATAAGTATAACTAATTTTTGATTATTTAAACATACGGCGCATTTGATTTATCGAGCGTGGCGTATTGCTTTTCTGAATAAAAGTCTGACTTATTTTTAACGTATTAAGATACGGCGTATCCCATTTATAGGATACGACGCATCAACAGCAGATATCAACAGCTTTTATTTTACTTTGATTGTTTCTGATATGTGTCTAAAAACACATATAATTTACCCGGTTTAAACCCACATAAACGTCCAAAAACACACAAATATTATAAATATCATTGAAAATGTGTTTTTATGTGTTACAGATGCAAAATGATTGAAAATAAGTGAAAACGATCCAAGTTTGCATAAATGGCAAGTCTAGTCCCTCAAGTTTTAAAAGTTGTCAAAAATAGTCCTTGAGTTTAAAAAATGGAAAATAAACTTTTGTGATCCTTGTACTATTGACACTTGACACTAATGATCCATGGAATATAGTTTTGATGTTTGGCAGGTTTGGTCCCTGGAATTTCAGCATGTTTCAAGTTTGGTCCCTAAAGTTAAATATAAACTTAACTTAAAAATCCAATTCCAAAGTCTAAACTAAACCCAGCTATAATAAACCCAATCCAACCCTTTTCCCAAGCCCAAAACCGTTAAGCCCAATTTTCCCTTAGCAAAATAACGGGGTCAAACTAAAAACCAGACAAGTCAAACTTGTCTTCCTCCCAAAACCACCCCGCCAATAGCTTCTGTAAACCATACCACTCCATCACCTCACCTCTCCACTTGACTCTGTAAACTCTTACACACTCCACCACCCCCTCCTCACATATCCCCACAACCCACATGCTCAGTACAAGTTAAAAACCCACATCCCAATTTCCCGCCAAAAATAAAAGGGACGAACCAGATCATTTCAAAGCAATTCAATGGTTGGGATATACTCAGAGGTGATGACAAGGATTTTCCCAGCAACTTGTACTATATATTGTAGTCTCTTTTTGTATAATTTAGTAGTAGGTAATTTTAGTATAACTCGTTTTTACTTTACAGTCTTTTATTTCTTGTAATTTCAATCCCAGCAATCAATATAAGTCATTTAAAGTTATTTTGTTCATTTTCATTCAGTGTTACACTTATTTATCAGTTACTTCAAAGTTTCAAGTGTTTCTGTGATACGTATTAAGTTGATAAGCTGATAAGAAGCTTCCATAAGCTCCCTTACCTTTTCTATAAGCTTATACAAGCTTATTATAGCCTGTGGTAAGCTTATATTAGAATTAGAAGGTCTGAATTACAAGTTTGAAAAAAAGTCAACAAAAGTAAAATAAGCTCATGATAAGCTGTTATGGGGTCAATAAGCTGAATTTCTGGAAGCTATGGTTTAGTGGCTTCATGGGAAGCCTATAGGATTGTTCTTGGTCCTTGGTTCCTTGGTTTATAAGCAATTCGATTGTAAGCTCAAAAACTCCATTTTAGCTTAATCTTCATTCCATTGTTATAGTGCTTATTATTAACTTATTTGAGTCATTTATTGCTTATCAATACCTTATAATCATATTTCATTTAAGTTCTCAGTTAATATAGCATTGTTTCTCAGTTTCACTAAAAAAAAACTCAAAAAAGTCAAAAATAAGTCAATCTAAGCATAGCTTATTTAAACTGCTTAAAACTAGTTTAAAAGTTGTTCAATATAGTTCATTATAGTCATTAAGTAAGTAAAGTTCAAGTTCCTAGCTTAAATTAACCTTAATCAGTCCAAAAATATAGGCAGTCAACCCATAAGGGTTGTTTGGCACAAAAAGTCAAAACGGGTAAAAACCCTTGGTCACTGTGCATTGACCATTAAGCCAACTTCAATCAGCTTATTCTCAGTCCTATTAAGCTCTTTTCAAAGTCTCATAAGTCCTATAGCTCAATATAGCAAGATTACATTGTCCTTGTGATTTTCAGTAAAAAATAAGCGCATACAAGCCATATTAAGCCACAAGCTCTTTTGGCCCTTGTTCTTGGCACCTTTGAGTCCCTTATAACCCATTTAGTGAGTACCCAAAAGCCTAGAACCTCTGCACAACGCTACAACCCAAAACAGCCCGCTTCTGCGCAAATTCTGCAAATTTGCGTATTTGGGCAGTTTTCGCAGATTTTCGGCGATTTTTCATTTCTTCGTCGTAAGGAGTTAGAACATAAAATTTGGCAGGCTTAGAGTTGGCCAGCTTGTGTACATCTGTAATTTTTTGTGTGATTTTTAGAAACCTTTAAAGCCATTAAACTAACCCTCGAACAGACCACTTTGGCCTTGGCGCATAGCAAATTGCAAAATCTCAAAAAAATCCTTTTAAGCCCACTGTTGGAATTTCGAATTTGTACAAGCTTCATTTAAGCTTTATAGCAAAAGCTCCTTTGTAAAAGTTTCTTATAATTAGTTGAAAAGTTGTTTTGTAAAAAGAAAATCGAAAAAAAAAATAAAAACGCAAAAAGTGGGGTGTGGGATTCGAACTCAAGACCTCTCGGATAGGATAGCATGCGCCCAACACAACACCCCCTTCCACTAGCTCTGGAGCACCAGTTCTGATTTAGTTTGCACCCCATTTATATTTAACCCATTTTTGTCTAAAAAGCTATTCGAACTAGTTTAGCTTATTGTAGCTTATTCGTATAAGCTGCACCCCCCACTATATTTTTCTTAGCTTTGTTATATCATAAAGTATTTTAGATAAAAATTTCAGATTTTTTAGAATAGTTTTAGTATTTATTTCGTATTTTTGTTTGAATAATAGTAATTAAATCATAATAAAAAATATAAAAGTCAAAAAAATATAATTCTTTTTTCTAAAATTTTCTTTTATCATATAGAACATGTAAAAATTATAATTGTACCCATAGTGTTTATATTTCACAAATTTTACGTTTTAACTCGCGCACGTACGTTATTTTTATTAATAAACGCTCGTTTTCAATTTTCTTTATAGTTTTTGTATACGTAAGTTTTAGATAACCGTTTTTCTTACATTTTTAATCGTTTTTAATTATCCTTCACATATTTTAGCTTAGAATCCCAAAACTCTTTTATTAGAACACTTGTAGAGTTAATTTTACATATATCTTAGTTGTAATCGCGTTTTAATTAAATCCCGACTCGCGTTTTTAGTGTAATTTAGATTAAACGAAAAACAGAAAAATAGTGATAGCTTCTATTTAATAGATTTTATCTTGTTAAAGCAAAATCAAAATATCTGATTCATCAATCACTCTAATCCAAAGCTTTTCACAGTTTTCCATTCACATCTCGTTGGGAAACGACCCAGGTGATCACTTGCCTGGTTCACACTACACACGAGCATCCAGTTCCGAGTCTGCATTTGTTTAAATATAAGTGTTGGTTCGGGGCGGATCAAATTTTGGCGCCGCTGCCGGGGAGGTGTGCTGCGACAGTTGTGTAAGTTTTAGCGATTAGTGATCTGAGACCCTTCTATCAGAAGTTCCTATTTCCCAAAAAACCATATAAAATACAAAAATATTTTTCATTTCTTTTCTATATATATTATTATTAATATTATCATATAAAAAATAAAAAAAAACACCAAAAATAATTTCCGTTTTCTTTGTGAATAATAAATAAACAATAAAAAATTACCATCGAGAACCAAGACAGAGTACTACCTAACTGGGGGTACGACCATAATAAGTTCCCAAACCAAAGATTTAAAACTTTACCTTTGTATCACTTGCGAATATCGGCTCACCTTTAATTGATAAACAAACTCTAACGGAGGTTCTAGGATAGTCTGACATTAAATTGTCGGACTGAAAGAAGCGGGTTTTTAAGGAGCGTAATTGCCCACCTTTGCTTCTCCGCCACTCTGTGCGTTTATCTTTTAGAGAGCTACCGTACGCTTGTTGATTATTGGTTTAAGTTCACTTGTGTTTTGCTTCTGTCTTGTTTTAATTGGAATATTTTACTTAGTGCATGCGCACTCGTTCTTCCACGTCATCTAGCCCTTTACGTGAACTCGTAGAAATTCCGAGAAGACGTAATCGTAGACGTGCTGCCCAAATAGTCGAACCCGAGATTCGTACTGTTCTCACTGAAAATATGGCAGACGAACGCACCATGGCTGAAATGCTCCAGGCACCCACCGAGGGTTATGGAGATGCCATTGTTTTACCAGCCATCGATTCTGATCATTTTGAACTGAAAACACATTTGATTCAGCTCGTGTCCACAAACCAATTTCACGGGTTTGAACGAGAGGATCCTTACGCACACATTCGTTGGTTTAACAAACTGACTTCTACAATCAATTACAAGAATGTGCCACAAACAGTGATCAAATTGATGCTATTTCCATTCTCACTTGAGGGGGCAGCCCGAATTTGGCTGGATAAAGAACCCCCTCGATCCATTGAAACCTGGGAAGATCTCGTTAAGAAATTTGTAAATTATTTCTTCCCTCCATCAAAGACGACTAACCTAAAAAATGAAATTGCTGGTTTTCGTCAAGGTTTTGATGAAAATTTCGGAGAGGCATGGGACAGATTTAAAGATCTCCTAAGAAAATGCCCACATCACGATTTCAATGTGTTACAACAGATAAATACGTTTTATAATGGGTTGACCCAAAACGATCAAGATGCACTTAATGCAGCCTCCGGTGGCAATATCTTGAATCGTAAACCCAGAGAGGTGGTTGAAATTTGTGAAAATAAATCCAAAGTTCCTATTTCTAGAAACAAAGTGAATGTTCCTGTCACTCCTGCTTCTTCTTCATCCGGTAACTCCTCAGAGTTAGCCTTTTTAACGGATTCAATGCGTTGTATGATGAAAGAAATGAAAGAATTAAAAAGTGAGATTCATAAACCGGAACAAATCAAAGCAATAAACAAAGTGTGTGAAACTTGTGGTGGCCCACATGCGTATTATGATTGTCAAGCAACCGATGCTTCTGTTTACCCAGCTCCCGTAGCTGTAGTAAACCAAAATCAGTACCGTCCGCATGCTGAGACTCAGTACCGAGCACAGAATGCTATGGTCCCACCTGGTTTTCCACCCGTGCCAAATCATAATAATCAAAATCGCTTTGTTCAAAATCAGGGACAAAATTTTCACAATTCCCAAAATTTCAATCAAAACCGAGGTCAGAATCAGGGTAATTTTAACCAAAACCGTGGTCCAAATTTTAATCAAAACCAAGGTTCAAACCGAAATCAGACGTCCTCAGATGAGTTGCTTATGCAATTCATGAAAACCCAAGAGGAAACAAATAAGACACAACGTGAGACAAACCAGTTATTGGTTGCCCAATTAAACCAGATCAAAAAGTCTTTAACTGATATACCTTCTACCTCGGGAGGTCTCCCAAGTAACACTGTTACCAACCCTAGGGGTGAACTCAAAGCTGTCAGCACACGTAGTGGTAAATCTCATGTCGAATTCAAGGTGATAAAGGACCCGGTACTTCCCACTAACAATGGAAGTGCTAAATACGTCCAACCTTCGGTCGTCCAACCTTCAGTCATCCAAAAATCTACACCCACAATTGCTCCTCAGCCGTCTAGAATCGATCCTACTCTTTCACGATTTACGGTTAAAAGTTTGTCAACCAAACTTAGTGAGCAAAGATCAGCCAGATATTATTCCGAAATGCTCAATGCTGTTCCTGTCAGTGTACTTGATGACAGTGATGATGACGAAGATACCACTTACGTCAAGGCTATCACCACTCGGAGTGGAGCTTCTTATAAAGGGCCAGCTGGCCCTATTCCTCCTCCGTTATTTGAAATGGAAAAAGAGACGGAGGATACAACGGACAAAGTGCAAATTCCAATCCCACAAAGTACAGCACATGTCCATCCTCCGGTTAGCCCTAAAAAGAAATCCAAACCAGGAGTTGTCTTTGAGACTCCTGAAGTCATTGCTCCTAAATCCAAACCTCACATTCCTTACCCATCGCGCTTAAATGAGCAAAAGCTCCGTGAGAAGGCTAGTCAACAAAATGATAAATTCTATCAAATCTTTAAAGAATTACACTTTGACATAAGCTTTGCGGATGCTACTATTCTGATGCCCAAATTTGCAGCAGCAATCAAACACTTGTTAAGCAACAAGGAAAAACTGATTGAAATGGCTAAAACTCCAGTAAATGAGAACTGCTCAGCGGTTATCTTGAAAAAGCTTCCGGAGAAGCTTGGAGATCCTGGAAAGTTTCTACTACCATGTGTATTTCCGGGAATGGTTGAATGCTATGCCTTAGCAGATCTAGGTGCAAGCATCAACCTGATGCCTCATTCAGTATGGAAGAAACTCTCTCTTCCGGCTCTTACTCCTACCTGCATGACTCTTGAGCTTGCAGATCGAACCATAACTCATCCCTGCGGCATTGCCGAAGATGTATTTGTGAAGATAGGAAAGTTCCATTTTCCAGCTGACTTTGTGGTTGTTGATTTCGATGCTGACCAAAAGGTTCCTCTAATTCTTGGAAGAGGATTCCTAAAAACGGGCCATGCTCTGATTGATGTATTTAAGCATGAGATTACCTTGCGTGTGGATAAGGAAGCTGTTACCTTCAATCATGATCAAACTTCAAAGTACTCCTCTAATTATAATTCTGCTTCGGTTAACCGAATCGATGTCATTGACATTACTTCAAAGGAGTACTCTCAAGAAAGTATTGATTATTTTCATAATTCTGTGAGTGGGGAACCCACCACATCTTCTCAACATATCATAGCAGACTCTTCCCCTTCTCTCACTTCGGTTGAGGGAAGTGATCCCTTTTGGGATGAAGTCGATGCTTTTCTTGCTGTAGATAGTTCACCTCCGCATGAGGTTGATGATAACTATCTTGATCCAGAGGGGGATATTCTTTTTCTAGAAAATTTGTTAAACGAAGATTCATCTTCCCCTCTTCCACCAAAACAACTTCATAAGAAGGAAATCAAGTCAGTTGAAAAAACTGATAAAATTCCTGAGATCAAGTTTAAGGACTTGCCTCCTCCACTTACAATTCTTGAGGAGGAAGTTCTTGTCTTAATTGCTGTTCAGATCTCTCTTCTTCCCTTCACCTACCCGGTGATTTCTCCTATCCTTCACTCGTTCGGGAGTGAGGATGTTACTTTTGACCCCGGCATTGTCCATCTAACATTGGTTTAAATGCCGGATTTCCTGGTCTCTTACTTCCCCATAAACTTTTAAAATTGTTTTTTCTCCCGGGCTGTTCAGGAACCCTTTGTTACAGTTGACCGTTCACAAGCGGTTAGCTTGCGTGATAAACCTGACTGTTGGGGAGGAATCAACTCAATTTGGGGTCGAGTCAAGCTAGCGACTCGGTTATCAAAAACAGTAGCAAAAATATGGGTTTTCACCCATGTTTCACCTTAGTGTGGGGGAGATTCCCCACATGTTGTAAATATGTATAGTGTAAAAAAAAAAAAAAAAAAAAAAAAAAAAAAAAAAAAAAAAAAAAAAAAAAAAAAATGTGTATGTATAAAAATAATGGCTATAAGTATTTCCCTTTCACGTTCTAAGTGTTGGTTTTACAACCGGTTCTTTGAATATTGAGGGCAATATTCAGTTCTAAGTGTGGGGGGGAATTCTCGCGAATTTGATCAAATGTACCATCTAGCACCCCCATTTTAGCCAAAATTTTAAAAATTTTTTCTCACTTAGAACTCAATAAATGGTTATCAGTCCGCCATGTCTAACCCACATAAGGATTGGCTAATCCAAGAGCAAACGGCTCTTGGTAAAGATATATCAAATCCGTTTATGGCTTGCAATTTGCCCAAAATTGTATGGTATTCGACTCACCATATCCTAAAAAGTGAAGAGTTGGCTAGCCCGCAAGGTTATGGCTTGTGGTAAAGGCAGTAGAAAAACCATGATTGGTAATCAGCTCACCAAAGATAATATTAATAATTTATCTAAGAGTTGGCTAGTCCAGAAGCAAACGGCTTTTGGTAAAGACAAATCAAAACCGTTGACAGCTTATGGTTTACTCAAAATCATTTGGTTATCGGTGTACCAAAGTTCTTACTTGAACTGAAACATTTGGCTACTCCAGAAGTAATGGCTTTTGGTAAAGAGATGAAATCCATTAAATCTTCATAAATGATTGCTAGGGACTAGCAATAGTTTAGTGTGGGGGATTTGATATGTGTCTAAAAACACATATAATTTACCCGGTTTAAACCCACATAAACGTCCAAAAACACACAAATATTATAAATATCATTGAAAATGTGTTTTTATGTGTTACAGATGCAAAATGATTGAAAATAAGTGAAAACGATCCAAGTTTGCATAAATGGCAAGTCTAGTCCCTCAAGTTTTAAAAGTTGTCAAAAATAGTCCTTGAGTTTAAAAAATGGAAAATAAACTTTTGTGATCCTTGTACTATTGACACTTGACACTAATGATCCATGGAATATAGTTTTGATGTTTGGCAGGTTTGGTCCCTGGAATTTCAGCATGTTTCAAGTTTGGTCCCTAAAGTTAAATATAAACTTAACTTAAAAATCCAATTCCAAAGTCTAAACTAAACCCAGCTATAATAAACCCAATCCAACCCTTTTCCCAAGCCCAAAACCGTTAAGCCCAATTTTCCCTTAGCAAAATAACGGGGTCAAACTAAAAACCAGACAAGTCAAACTTGTCTTCCTCCCAAAACCACCCCGCCAATAGCTTCTGTAAACCATACCACTCCATCACCTCACCTCTCCACTTGACTCTGTAAACTCTTACACACTCCACCACCCCCTCCTCACATATCCCCACAACCCACATGCTCAGTACAAGTTAAAAACCCACATCCCAATTTCCCGCCAAAAATAAAAGGGACGAACCAGATCATTTCAAAGCAATTCAATGGTTGGGATATACTCAGAGGTGATGACAAGGATTTTCCCAGCAACTTGTACTATATATTGTAGTCTCTTTTTGTATAATTTAGTAGTAGGTAATTTTAGTATAACTCGTTTTTACTTTACAGTCTTTTATTTCTTGTAATTTCAATCCCAGCAATCAATATAAGTCATTTAAAGTTATTTTGTTCATTTTCATTCAGTGTTACACTTATTTATCAGTTACTTCAAAGTTTCAAGTGTTTCTGTGATACGTATTAAGTTGATAAGCTGATAAGAAGCTTCCATAAGCTCCCTTACCTTTTCTATAAGCTTATACAAGCTTATTATAGCCTGTGGTAAGCTTATATTAGAATTAGAAGGTCTGAATTACAAGTTTGAAAAAAAGTCAACAAAAGTAAAATAAGCTCATGATAAGCTGTTATGGGGTCAATAAGCTGAATTTCTGGAAGCTATGGTTTAGTGGCTTCATGGGAAGCCTATAGGATTGTTCTTGGTCCTTGGTTCCTTGGTTTATAAGCAATTCGATTGTAAGCTCAAAAACTCCATTTTAGCTTAATCTTCATTCCATTGTTATAGTGCTTATTATTAACTTATTTGAGTCATTTATTGCTTATCAATACCTTATAATCATATTTCATTTAAGTTCTCAGTTAATATAGCATTGTTTCTCAGTTTCACTAAAAAAAAACTCAAAAAAGTCAAAAATAAGTCAATCTAAGCATAGCTTATTTAAACTGCTTAAAACTAGTTTAAAAGTTGTTCAATATAGTTCATTATAGTCATTAAGTAAGTAAAGTTCAAGTTCCTAGCTTAAATTAACCTTAATCAGTCCAAAAATATAGGCAGTCAACCCATAAGGGTTGTTTGGCACAAAAAGTCAAAACGGGTAAAAACCCTTGGTCACTGTGCATTGACCATTAAGCCAACTTCAATCAGCTTATTCTCAGTCCTATTAAGCTCTTTTCAAAGTCTCATAAGTCCTATAGCTCAATATAGCAAGATTACATTGTCCTTGTGATTTTCAGTAAAAAATAAGCGCATACAAGCCATATTAAGCCACAAGCTCTTTTGGCCCTTGTTCTTGGCACCTTTGAGTCCCTTATAACCCATTTAGTGAGTACCCAAAAGCCTAGAACCTCTGCACAACGCTACAACCCAAAACAGCCCGCTTCTGCGCAAATTCTGCAAATTTGCGTATTTGGGCAGTTTTCGCAGATTTTCGGCGATTTTTCATTTCTTCGTCGTAAGGAGTTAGAACATAAAATTTGGCAGGCTTAGAGTTGGCCAGCTTGTGTACATCTGTAATTTTTTGTGTGATTTTTAGAAACCTTTAAAGCCATTAAACTAACCCTCGAACAGACCACTTTGGCCTTGGCGCATAGCAAATTGCAAAATCTCAAAAAAATCCTTTTAAGCCCACTGTTGGAATTTCGAATTTGTACAAGCTTCATTTAAGCTTTATAGCAAAAGCTCCTTTGTAAAAGTTTCTTATAATTAGTTGAAAAGTTGTTTTGTAAAAAGAAAATCGAAAAAAAAAAATAAAAACGCAAAAAGTGGGGTGTGGGATTCGAACTCAAGACCTCTCGGATAGGATAGCATGCGCCCAACACAACACCCCCTTCCACTAGCTCTGGAGCACCAGTTCTGATTTAGTTTGCACCCCATTTATATTTAACCCATTTTTGTCTAAAAAGCTATTCGAACTAGTTTAGCTTATTGTAGCTTATTCGTATAAGCTGCACCCCCCCACTATATTTTTCTTAGCTTTGTTATATCATAAAGTATTTTAGATAAAAATTTCAGATTTTTTAGAATAGTTTTAGTATTTATTTCGTATTTTTGTTTGAATAATAGTAATTAAATCATAATAAAAAATATAAAAGTCAAAAAAATATAATTCTTTTTTCTAAAATTTTCTTTTATCATATAGAACATGTAAAAATTATAATTGTACCCATAGTGTTTATATTTCACAAATTTTACGTTTTAACTCGCGCACGTACGTTATTTTTATTAATAAACGCTCGTTTTCAATTTTCTTTATAGTTTTTGTATACGTAAGTTTTAGATAACCGTTTTTCTTACATTTTTAATCGTTTTTAATTATCCTTCACATATTTTAGCTTAGAATCCCAAAACTCTTTTATTAGAACACTTGTAGAGTTAATTTTACATATATCTTAGTTGTAATCACGTTTTAATTAAATCCCGACTCGCGTTTTTAGTGTAATTTAGATTAAACGAAAAACAGAAAAATAGTGATAGCTTCTATTTAATAGATTTTATCTTGTTAAAGCAAAATCAAAATATCTGATTCATCAATCACTCTAATCCAAAGCTTTTCACAGTTTTCCATTCACATCTCGTTGGGAAACGACCCAGGTGATCACTTGCCTGGTTCACACTACACACGAGCATCCAGTTCCGAGTCTGCATTTGTTTAAATATAAGTGTTGGTTCGGGGCGGATCAGTTTCACTCTTCTTTTGCACGAGTAAGTTTTATTTCAGGAAGATGGACGATCCGGATATTACAATGGAAGAATATATCAGATTTGAATAGGAAAGAGCCTTGAGCAATAATGGGATCTACGATTGGGAAAGAGCAAGATATGGTGCACAAGTCATCATGGATAAAGAACCCACGATGGAAGAATACTTGTTATTGAAGCAGAAAAAGTCAGGGAGAGAAAGAAACAAATTGCCATTTCGACACACTTGGACTTTATCAATTGATGAAGATGAAGAAGAATCATACGATTTTGGTGCAATTAGGTTTCCGGCAATAGTTATTGATGATGTTATTTCTCCGGAAGTTGCCCAAGATGAAGAAGAGTCACAAGTGTTTGATTTGAATGAAAATCCGGCAATTGTTTACAAAGAAGCTTATTCATCCGAAAGTGCTTATAATGAAAATGAAGATGAATGTGGGACAATGGTGTATAGTGCTATTACTTGTGATTTTCCACCCGAGGTGGAAGATATATTCTCATCATATCATAAACACCATGATAATATTCCCTCGGATGAAGATAATGAGTATTCTGATATTGAAAGGTTTGATGCTATTGCGTACGATAGCATACCGCAATTACCACAACAAACGGAAGTATTTAGGTGGGGAACGGATAAGCCAGATTTTGACCCAACGAGGGATTTTGAAGAAATCTGGGATTACTTATTTAAGAATGAAATTCGGGACGATGCTGAAATTGCAAGACCACTTGTTGAAGATGGAGATTCAAATGATGAATTGGAGTCACTTACAACACAAAGTGGTACAAATTTATTTAATATTATTAATCCGTTACTAATAATCTTGCTAGTTTTCCTAAACAGGTTGCAAAACAAAAAGATGATGAGGTGAAATTTATTACACTACCTATTGAAGAACCTGTGATCAACCCGTATTTGGTGGAGCTCGAAGAAGAGTTTGGTGATGAGCTCTTAAATATTGCTATGATTGATGAAGATGATGATTCCGACCCTATGAAGTATATAGAGGAACTCGAACTTTTACTTGCCAAAGACCCTTTCTCACCTTCTGCGGAAGTCAAGGGACGCCTTACTACCAAAGAGACTAACCAAGAAGAAAGGAGACTCATTTTTCCTCAACACACTACTTTTTCTGATGGAATGGTCAAGTCATCCAATTTATCAACCAAACCGGGTAAGGATAGGAAAGATGTACACATATTGCCAAGGTATGATCTTTATGTATTTCTTCCATCTTTAATAGCAAATTTACACTCTTTTCGTGTTTATTGCTACTATCATCCGCACTTGATCCCAAGTGGGGGGAACAACACCCTATTACACAGTAAATAAGGGTGGAGTCAGGCTCGTGACTCGAACAAAAACAAGCGCTTGGTGGGAGGCAACCCATGCTTATCTTTTATTTTATTTTCTGTGTTCTGTGTCGAGTCAGTCAGGCCATAGAGGATACGGCGCATCTCGATTCTGAGATGCGACGCATCTCCTGCAATGGTCATATCTTTATTTTTTCTGCATTTTTTATTTTCGACTTTAAAACTTTTTATCAGTTTATTTTAATGCGGCGCATCCCTGGTTAAGGATGCGATGCATCTTCTATTCTGATCCGTATTTATTCCAGGCTCGATACGGCGTATCTTCTTCCATAAGATACGGTGCATCGACTGACCTGATGATTTTCATTTTTAATTTTTATGTTTTATTTTAACTAACTACTAATGTATTATGCAAGTTTGAACCTTTCTTAACTTAGGTGTGTTTTAAAGCCTTGGTGGTATTATAGATTCCTGCATTTCCTGTGGATACATCTATTATGAAGCTTAAACGTTCTAATCCACAAGAAAGATGATTTTTGCTCTTATACAAATGGAGGATCATACCGAGCAAATCTCAGTGGAGTTTTTCTGTTCTAATTCTTTTATTTTCCAGTTTTTAACCTTTGATACAAACAACGAGGACGTTGTTTAACTTAAGTGGGGGGATTGGAGAATTAGAACACTTAACACTTACTTGTCCTAAACTTTTCAAAATATGCTTAAAATGTGCTTAATATATCAAAACTTAAAAAAATTTTAGCATGTTTTTGTTTAAAGTCTAAGTTGCATAGCTGCACACATGACGTTATTTTCAAAAATTGTGATTTTTCAAAACTCACAAATCTATGAGTGTGCCGGTGACTTGTAAACTTTAGAACTTGGCTTGTATACTATTCGAGACCACCATGATAAGTATTATTTATATAATTGGAATGACTTGTCTAAATTGGTAAAATTTCTAGGATTACACCCAAATAGCCTTATATGTTATGTGTTATTAGCTAACTACACTGGTTAGTTAACCCCCGTATAAACCCTTTGTTTACTCTCACTTTTAGAGTAAGATACCCCTAGAAAAACACTCAGAGCCATTCCTTTCGTTTCTTACACCTTTGTTAAAATGTTTCGTTACACCCTTACACCTTAGCCTACCCTGTAGATTAAAATCCGTGGTTGGTTAGTTGCTTTAGGCAAAGTGTGTTTCCTTGCGTTACCTGTGTTCGCGTGCGTAATTCATTATCTATGGTTAGGTCGGGAAATTGCACATTGCAATTGGAGTGAAACTAAATATTGTATATCTTTGAGTTTTATTTTTTGTGTGTTTACTACTTTCATTATTACCGTTATTTCTGAAGTCATGAAAAGTATGAAAAAATTATCCAGAATTATCATTTTAGTGATGTGGTGAAATTTTACACATCTATGTTTATGTTAGTAGTTTGAAGGAAAAAGAAAATCGAAAAAATAAGAAAAGAAAAAGAAAAAAAGAATAAAGTTGGATGTTTGTTTTAACCAACTTATGTGAAGTTATGAAAGTGGTCGATATCACCACTAATTGTTGTATATTATATCTATGGATTGAATGGGAGTTGGCAGTTATGGGAACGCCAACTAAGGTTTATTCTTTGATTAAGATCTTGTTGAGTATAATTCGTGTCTACCTAAAGCGTGTGTTTCAAGTGTTAAAGCGTGAGTTATTCAATGATATGAGTCTTATTCATGGGATGGTTGGGAAAGTGATTAACCACACTTAGGATTTTAATTTATCTGTTTTGTTTATTTTTCATTTTACACCAATTTATATCCCAAATATTATCCATACCCTATATCGTATTTATTTGATCAAATATTGCCCTAAATCGTTCCTTTTGTCATTTTAGGTACTTTGGAGAAGAAATCTGGAAAAGGAAGAATTTTGGACGTTTTTGGAGCATAAAAGTGAAGAAAACGGCAAAGTCTCAAAATTGGCTGGAAAAGTACCTTTGACGGCGTCAAGGATTGCTCCTGACGGCGTCATGGCTTGGCAAAAGAGGTGGACATGAAAAATACACATGATAAGCCAGGGAGTTTTGCAAAGGAAAGTCTGACGGCGTCACCCTTTAAGGTGATCAAGGCCATCACGGTTTAACTTAAAGCGAGACGGCGTCAAGCCCATTTCTGACGGCGTGATGAACTCAAATAAGTACATTTTATTACTATCATTTATCCTAATTATTTGACTTGTTTTATTATATTATGTATGAGGATTGATACTTAATCGTTTACTTTTGTAATTCTCAGGTAAAAACAAGCATTTGGTGAAACTTGGCGATTTTGGACTAATTATGGAGCAAAACATGCAAGAAGTTAAGAGTCTACTGAAATGTACAAGATCAAGACAAATCTGCTCCAGATGCGCCGCATCTCACTTATTACATACGGCGCATCACTATCCAGATTTCACCAGATACGATCCAAGATACAAGAGGACATGCGCCGCATCTACTTATGGAGTTACGCCGCATCTTCTGGCGGTGTACGAATATTACTGAATATATTAATCTTGGACCCCACGCGAAGTTAAGTCAATGCGCCGCATCTACTTACTAGATGCGCCGCATCTTACTCTCAGACAGAAACTATAAATACCCCAAAGACCAGACGAGTTAAAAAGTTCCGAAGTTCGACAGAAGACCGAAGTACAGAAACCTAGGACGAATTCAGACAAATAGGCAGCACAAGACACACCCAAACAAAGATACAAGAGCTGTAAGAAGGTGCTGCATGTGTTTAATTCATTAAGTAGTTTTGTTTTATTGTGTTAGTAGACTTTAATTCATCAAGATTGGTGGCTTGTGTAATGTGACAACGGAAAGATTGCACTCCCTTAAAACTGCTTTCTCATTAATTAAAGTTTATATGTTGATGTCTTTGGTGACTTTTATTAGTGCATTGATAACCTCTGTGTCTAGCTGAGCGTTGATCGGGTCGCCATGCCTCTGCCCTCGCCTATTTATTAGATCGCCTATGCATTCTATCGTCTGTAGAAAAGTAGGAAGAAAGATAAATAGGATAGTCATAAGTAATCATTAAGGGTTTACTCGCCGATAAGATTAGAACCAACGAGAAAGGACTTAATCTCGGTGCGTTGCATCGAACTATACACTTCATATAAAACTAGCAATAAAACAAGTGACAAACTACTTATCTATCAGGACAGATCTTCTTATTGTCTCGAGTATTTATCTGTGTACGTGTGTGCTATTCGCTGATTCGTGCCTATTGGTTTAGTTTATTATTTAATTGCAACCAAATCGTGCCAGTCTCTCAGGCTGAACCCCCTTGCGTTAGAATAGGTTGTATAGCTAACTTAATATATTAAAATACTGATTAGAATAACTAGATAATACGTTCCACTCTTAGTGATCGACACTCTACTTACCGTTATATTCATACTGACCGGGTACACTGCTCGTTAAGTGTGTGTGTTATTGATAAGTCGGCTAAATATAAATTTAAAACTTGAGTAGGCATTAATACTGCTAAACCGCAACGACACATCGCACCGCATCACGGCGTCAAGCCTTGATAAGCCAGAGCGGATTTTGGAGCACTAAAGAGGGACGGCGTCAAGAAGGCCATCCGGGAACCCTAGAAACGGCGAGGTGACGGCGTCAAGATCTACAACGTGACGCCGTCAGCCCTTAAACTCTATATATAGTTTTGCAATTTTTTGTCATTAGTGTGCAACTTTGTGAGGAGAAACCCTAAGACGAATTTCTGCCATTTTTAAGGGTTTTCATACCCTTGGATCTCCCATGTTTAATTGAAGATAAGTATTCATTTAATCAATCAATATGTCTATGTGTTGTTTGATTATATCTTGTTCTTGTCTTTTGATTAACATGCTAGGCTAGATTTATCTTGTGTTTGCTTAGATCTAATGAAACCTAACTATTGATTATTGGTTATTAGTGTATTATTTATTGTATTGGATGATTGTTTATCGATGTTAGGCTTAAGAAAACTGGCTAACTTCCTATACGGTAACTTGCTTGAACGTCTTAAGAAACATGAACCAATGCGTACTAAGGTTTTTATGGTTGTATTTAATGCATGAGCGAATTCTAGTGATCCCATGTTAGGAGCTTCTTAGCCGGCTTGACATAGGAGTGAAGTAGGAGCTTGTAGAGTTGGGGAAGTACGTACGCCACCCCACGATTGGTATTAAGGAATACACCCGTCATCCACGCAATTAATACACACTAATCAACCGGTAAAAGATAGTTAGGGAGTAAGGAAATCTAAGTAAACACATTTCTCTCCATATAAGTTTCACAACTCTTTTCATTTTCTGTTATTTTATTTTATTTGCATTTGTAGTCATTTGGGTTAGTTGACTAGCAACTAATTCCGCCCACTCCTTCAAAACCCGAGATTTTACTTGCTTTCATAAAAATATAAAAATACAAAAAAAGAATCTTCTCTCACCCTTAGACCTATTAAAGTAGTTTTTCAATCCTAACGACACTATTCCCTGTGGAGAACGATCAATCCCCCGTACTTACCACTACACTATACTACATCGGTCAGGTACACTACCTGGTGGGGTTGTAAGCCTCTTGAGATCCCTCGAGAGGTAAAACTTGTTGTAAGGTCGCAGATCCACGCATCATAGCAGCCCTCTGTCCCAATCCCAGAGGTGTATCCATGTCTCCTCCTATCATCTGAGCAGCTCTAGAACTCTGCCCTATGTCAAACGTACTCGGCACCTCCTCCATAACCGCCTTCCCATGTCGCGGCTCTGCTGGTACAGTCTCCTCAGGTGTGGGGTCTGCCACCGGCTCCTCTTCCGGATCCTCCTCCGGTTCTTCTTTTGGATCCTCCTCTGATTCTTCTTATGGATCCTCTTCTGATTCTTCCTCATCTTCGGCTGAATAAGAGTCATCGGCCTTCCTGAGCCTCTGATGGGGTGGTGACTGATCGGGAGATGAAGCGGGTGAGAGGGATAGTAGAGTGGTAGAGGTACCCACGTAAACAGCTCGGGTCCTCCTTTGGGTTAGGGATGGTAAGTCTGAGTACCGCATTCGATATCCTGGGACTCGCATGCGGGTGGTTCGGCGAACAGGGAGGGTATGGACATATGGGGTAGACTGTGTGGTAGTATCAGTAATGGGGGTAGGCTGGATGGGAGCATGATCAGTAGTGGATATAGGCAGTGCTGAGGTGGGTGTAGGCTCAGTGAGATCGGGGTCTGGTGCATTGAAAGCCTGTAGCACCTGCATATACGGGTCGTTTGAGCCTGGTGAGATCGGAGAGATGTTTTGGGAAGACATGGTCTGTGACAAAAACAGTATATATGTATAAGTATATCGAAAATTACTCGTAGTAAATAGTATACGTTGAGTATGTATAAGTATACATATAATACTTATAGTACATGTAGTTGAGCAAAATCAACAAATAGTAGCATATAGTTAAGACAAGTAATTAGTAAATAAACAGCAAGCAAGGCAGGCAGGCAAGTGGCGATCATAGGGACTTGTTTTTGTAAAAACCGGTTATAGTTTAGGGTTTATATGTACCTAGTTCTCTATAACCTAGGCTCTGATTACCAATCTGTAACACCCTCAAAATCTGGTATTGCGGAAGCATTCGGGTCATGGGATGTTGCTAAATTGAATATCACAACACAAGGAAATAAAGAACGGAATACATACTCTGTTTAATACATTCAACCAAGTTAAATAAGTTTACAACAAAGTTTGAGTTTAGAAAATAAGGCCCATAATTTAGTTGTCCCAGAAAAAAAAGAAGTCAAAGTTACAATGCCACAATACTTCAGATAGTAGTCTTTGACCCTTGCCCTGCCACAACCTTCTCATAATCATTCAGCTTAAACACCTGAGAAAAACATGCTAAAAGTCAGCAAAAAGCTGGTGAGTTCATAGGTTTATCAATAAGCAGTAAAATCAATAGTTTGGACCATGAGTTTGGTATATGAACATTACAACCCATGCAATGTCATATAAAAATACATTCTATTATATTAGCACTAAGTTTGTTAGTGCAAATATTACGATATTTAAACTAAACGATTTCTTCGGTTTTAATAATGACAAACATGTAACTTGTAATACATAACGCAAAATGTGCAAGTTACTTGTAAACACAAATCACCAATGCATACTTACATCAACACCTCCCGACGTCTGAAGTATGCTTCAACAAAGTCGTAGATTTCCATCCCGACGTAAATCACTCAAGGTATGGACAAACAAATCTACTACTTGACAAATGATCAAAGGATTATATTTTTCTCTAAACTTCACATTTTTAATGTGACAAAGCATTTCTTTCAAAAATATATTTTACAAATTATTTTTGAATTAAAAAGAAATGTTTTATTTTGAAAAATAAGTTTAAAAACTCCCAACAGTCATTTTTCCCCCCAAACAGCTCCAAACATTCCCAAATAAACCTTCCCCACTAAAATAAACGGAGGAGCGTCCACGGTACCACTAAAGTACCGACGGCTCCACTAAATTTAGTGGAGCCGTGTGACAATTAGTGGAGCCGTGCCTCTGTAACGGCTAGTTTTCCCCTTGCCTATAAATAGTGGACCGTTTTACACTTCCAACTTGATTTTTCCAGTCAGTTTTCTCTGGTCTAATCCCTCCTCACTTAGAACACTTTCTTTGATCATTTAGAGAGTCTTAGTTTGTTTAAGAGTGATCCTTTCATCCCACCAAGAGATCCTCTTCATTCCTCTTCAATAGCAAGAGAAGAACACAAAGTATCCAAGTAGATAAAAAGTGTTGTCATTCCTCTTCAATAGCAAGAGAAGAACACAAAGTATCCAAGTAGATACAAAGTGTTGTCATTCCTCTTCAATAGCAAGAGAAGAACTCAAGGTATCCAAGAAGATACAAGAGTTGTAGTTGTAGTTAGGGAAGTTGTAACATTTGTTACACACTTGTTGTATCCTAGTATACATCAAGATCATTTTTCTTTTGTGAGAGAGTGAGTGAAGATCATTGTGATCTTATAGAGATATTGATTATCCCTTGAAGCCATTGGGCTTGTGTGATTGATCAAGAAGATCAAGGGTAGATAGGGTAGATCGAGTCAAGTGGGAGTAGATCATTGTGATCTTGTCGAGATCTTGGAGATCTCTTGAAGCCATTGGTCTTGTGTGTATTGATCAAGTGGATCAAGGGTAGATCGGGTTGATCGTGGTAGATTGGTGCTAGCTAAGATTAGCACTCGACATCTAGCTTAGTGTCGGAAATAGGATAAGCGACGTGTACGGTGTAGATCGGGTAGATCGTGGTAGATTGGTGCTAGCTAAGATTAACACTCGACATTTAGCTTAGTGTCGGAAATTGGATAAGCGATGTGTACGGTTTTCTCCGCCTGAAAGGAGCTTGTTGATTAGTGAAGTAACTCTCGAGTTGGGTACTCGGGGAGTGGAGTAGGGCGAAGAGGAGCTTCGTGACCGAACCACTATAAATCACCGTGTCTGGTTTGCGCCTTCTTACTTATCTCTTTACTTTCATTTCATTCTTTATCGCTTTATATTTATATTTGCATGACGTTTATGTTTGTGTGGCTAGTTGCTTATGTTATGATGATTAAGTATGTGTCATGGTTTGATTGTGCTTGTGTTGTAGTTTACTACATTCATCTCTAGATGTTAAATGACCATAGTTGACACTTTTCATATTACGTCACACTTGATCGGGTGTTTGATACAAAAAGTTTTTAAGTTTTAAATGGAAACGTATTCACCCCCCTCTACGGTTTCCACAATTGGTATCAGAGCCAGGTTGCTCAAAATTTTAAAACAAATGGTTTTCAAAATTGAGTACGATCCATGTATCAAATTACCCATGAAGGTGATAAAAATATGAAAAGTATTTAGTTGCTTAATACTTACAAGTTTTGTTGTTAAGTATACGTTGTCATACTAGCTTGAAGGTTTTCTTAAATTAATAAAAGTTGGTTCTGTTCAAAACTGAAATAAACGGGTACGGCACCGTTAAATATAACGGACGGTTCCATTAAATATGGACGGTACCGCTAAATTTAACGGTACCTTCGTCTGTTTTTCAGAATTTGGTAATTTTCAAAAATTCGTATAAAATCAACCGTAAGTCCGTAGGAGTCGTACCACCTATCGTTTTAAACGTAATTGAGTCTACTTTCACTTAAAAATACTTTTAGAAAGTGATTGTAAAGTAAAATTTATGAGAGTCTTTAATTCGTCACAGAGAGTCTTTTCCGGTCATGCCGATTGCACAAATTTTTCGTCAAATCACAAAGTGAACATCACACGTTGATGTATTCATGATTTCAAGGTGTTGAACTTGATCAAATTTTTAAATGGGGTGGAAAATAATTCATTTTCAAATAAAATCAAGTGTACATTGTTATACTTAATACACAAAATGACGATAAGTATCTTTGTGTGTTATGCTAAATGACTATTTGCTTTTCTTTGTGTCTTAGTATTATTAGTTAATACTTTTGTATGCTTATTGTTATCTTTAGTTGAGCTAATTTTATCTATAAGCATAAGTGTATTTCATGCCTTGTTGCTATGTGTCGAATATTAGTTTTTCGGCTTATGCGTCAATAGGACTTAGACTAGACTTCTTGCACTAAGTTGCGTAATTGATTTTGCATTGCATATAGGCATAGACCATTTTCTTGCATTTGTTGCAAGTTTTTAAAATGGTTTAGTAACCTTCTTAGGAATAGAAACTAAGTTGGTAGATCATGTGTGTCGAAAGATATTGTCTTACACAATTATTTTTCCAAAGGTTCAAGTGTAAAAAGTATAACACCCCAAAATACTTAACACTTTCATAAAATCCGTAACATGATCTTTAAAACATTACATCATTTTGTCTTGTTTGACCATGGGTTGTCTAAACAAGATAAAAGGTCATTTTAATACATTAGTATTTAAGTAAAAGAAAATGTATTAAACTTGCATTGATTTAAAACACATACAAAATGTTTTAAACATTTAGTATTTTACGTATGTTGTATAAAAATAGTTAAGATAATTATTTTTATACTAATGAGGTGTCGAAAAACTAAGAATATTATACTTAATAATATAAATAGTTTTTCTCAAATAAAATTAAATGAAAATATCGAAGTAGTAACGTAATATGTCATTAACCTCACACATACAACCAGTATTAGAATAAATGGAACACATTCCTCATATTTTTATTTTCCTTTTAAAAGGAGTGATCGTGAGGGTCAAGAAAGATTTCGAGTACATATCAATTCATTATTCAAATTATGATTGATATCATTATCGAATCTAATTGACAAGTTCGAGTGTGGACATGAAATTGGAGTCATTATTTGTCTAGCTTCAAGATAACATCAAAATATGATGAAATACATTATCTTGAATCCACATACTCAATCACACTTGATTGTTATGAAAATAATGACGTCCTCTCAATACGAAAATAATATGCATCGGATCATAACTCACACTTGTGTTGAAGATGCCATATTGAGTCTTGTTGTCGAATAGTTGTGTTCCAAACATTAAACTAATATGTTTAAAAGATGTATAAAATACACAACTAAGTAGGATTAACAACTTGGATGTTTCATCCGAAATATACAAGTAATTTACATTTCAATGCAATTAGTAAATGTGTCATTTCCGAAAAACCAAACACGAGCAAACAAACTACATATGTAAACTTTGCTCATGAACGACTCAACACTCAAAGTCACATGTTTAGTAAAAGTGTCACACATAATATGTTATTAACTATTGTGTAAGTCATCAATCTTTGAGAATTTCACATGTATTTATCTTATCAAAAGATTGATAAAGGATAACTTATATCATATGCGTCTTATTTTCTTTGTAACATGAATGGTTATGTTACAAGAGAATACATTGCATCCTGTTAACAAATGTAGGATATTAGAGTTGAATAATAACCTAATACGACATGTGTCATTGCATAAACAAGTAAAATTGGTCATACTCAAAAATACTTATTTCACAAAGCATTCATAAGAGTGATAAGTTTCCTCTTAGAAAAGCATACTTGTTGAAATAAACAGTATGTCTCATTTTAAATAAAATACTCACAAGATCTATTGAGGTAAGTAACCTTTACTAGATTCTCCCTCAAGATATGCAAAGGAGCATTCTTGAAACACACACGATGTAGTAGATTCTACATTGTATCACATTAGAGTATCTCTTGGTTCTAGGAAACCAAATCATGTTAAAATAACATGTAACAACTCAACAAACAAAGATGTTGTCCAAGAGATCATAAAATACACCATCTCCATCAAATAACCTCTAAATCTCAAACACGAAATTAAAACATTTCGCTTGCCTTTGTTAGGAGCTGTGTAAGACATGTCATTCTCTTAATCGACCTTCAAAGTATGGTTAGTTGAGTCATATTAGGTCATGTATTAGCGAAATAAGCTAATATCATCTTTGCTACACTTCAATAGGCAAATATAGGAATTTGAAATTTTCTAACATGAGAATGACTACTGGAGAACCTATTGCACTAGAAATTCAATTAGACCTAACGGTTGAATTGCTTCCAGGAGAGAAGTTGGGTTTGTGGTATAACCCGTAAAAATGGTCGTGTTTAGCCTTAATTGAGCACCACTAGTGATAGTCTCATACTCATTCTCTAACTTGAAAAACTTTCATTCCTACATTTGACTAGAGATAGTTTACATCGGTGAACTTTATCTCCCGTTAGGATTTCATTTTGAACAAATAGTAATTAGGATCTTCCTTAGCAAACCTAGATTGCTTGCATCCCACATACGTGTTTCAAAATGATAACATGTTCTCGTAAGATATGATTAAATGTCTTCATGATCTTAAATGCTAAATGATTATCATGTTTTGCATGATGTTTGCATTTATTTCTTATGTGCATTTTACATAATTTACTTGTAAAGCTTGCACCTACACTATGTCCCTTATCACTATAAACCCTTAGAAGTCATAGAGTCATACACTAGTGTCAAAACCTATAAGTTAGAGTAGTCGCGAAGTTGTCCCAATTCCCTAGTTATCACTTCGCCTTCTTCCAAGTAATACACCCTTTTGTCATGGGAAGGTTAGATACAAACCTAGTAGAACTCGGAGTAGGGTTGACAACTTAAATATTTCATCCGAAATATTCAAGTAAGTTTAACTTGCGATCGCAATTGTTAAATGTCATATCCGAAACATCATATTCATGCCTTTTAACAACATATGTTAAAACGCTCATCCAAAAGCTAAAAGCTAACATCAACCCTCGGGTGACAAAGGACTTACGAATCACTATATAAGTGATTAGTAATTTACTTTCATCCTCGTGTGATTACACACTTCTTAAGATCTCAAACCCTGCTGCGAATCAGCACCATAGGCCTAGCTTTACGTCTTTCAAAACCCCGTGAAACACTCGCGTGCGAAGCACATCGAAAACCGTAAATCAACCAAACCTCTCAACCGAGAATCCCCTAACCATCTTCATCTAGGTCTAGGAATGATGAAACATATTCCATAAATCTTATGACTATTTAAATATTTCACTGGAAATATTAAAGTCATCCCTCGTATTCCTCTTATGACTATCTAAATATTTCACTGGAAATATTAAGTCATCTCTCACGTTCCTCGTATGATCACTTGAATATTTCACTGGAAATATTGAGATCATCTCTTCCATTTCGTGTCATGACTTTTAGATATTTCACTGGAAATATTAAGTCATCCTTCACATCGCTCTAATGACTACCTATGTATTTCCTCGGAAATATAAAAGTCATCTCTTCTCGTCCAGTACCGTTGAAAGAATTTATTAGGTATAAATTCTCTCCTCGTGTCAAAAAGTCTCACCAAATCAGCGAGATTTATTCGTGAAATCCTCTTAAATTCAAATGACAACTTAAATATTTCATCCGAAATATTTAAAGTATATTTAATTTGTGAAATGCAATTAAATGTCATCTCTCGTTCTCGATCAACGTTCATCGAATCCCGTTGGATTCATTCATAAAAAGAATTTATTCGGTATAAATTTCTTTAATCCAAGGTCCAGAAAAATCACAACATATGTGAAATTTCTTTGTCAAAAATCTAATTCTGGGTCAAAACTGACCTCAGCAGGTCACGGTACCCTTAAAGAGGGGACGGTACTGTCGAACCGTTGTCTGCTGAGACAGTTTATTCTCACTGTTTCAAAACCACTATCGAAACCCACTCGATGTAGTCTTGAACCAGAACCGTATCCTATCAGAACAGATTGTATCTATCTTCTGATTCCTAAGCCTTCTTCCCTTTCACTTCCGCATGGTACTAAACACTACCAATGCTTCCGCATCCCACTCATCTCCCACACACTTCAAACGAAGAACCGCTAGGATACGTTGAAATAACCCTTCTTCATCAACATAGATAACCCCACTAGAACCTTATCACTAATCCCATAACCTTGGAGATTTTATCTTCTTAACCCTTAGGATATCTCCACATGATCACATGCCTCATTATATGAATGTTCTATGAATATTCACAATGATTGAGAAGAGCTACATGACTTCAAAGGTGAAGTTTATTGTATGCTATCCACCATGTGTCATGACGTTACTGAGCTCATCGCTTCCGACAACGTTTGTTTTCCTTTTTATTTCACACATCTTGTCCGGATGGTCATAGATTAAGGGGGAGCGAAAACACACTCATATAGTCTTTCAACAAACACTCTCAAGAACACACAAATGTGGTTCTTATTCCCTAGGAAACTTCCCTTTAGCTGCCCAGAACTAGGTTGCACAGGAAAATTCGTGACTTCCAGGTCACGGTACCGTTAAATAGGCCACGGTACCATTAAAGTTAATGGTACCGTATGGTATTTAGTGGTACCGTGCCTATGTTTGACGAATTTTCACTGTTTCCTCTAGATCCCTGCATCCCTAACCTCAAACCTGCAAAATTTTGCAAACTCACATACACCCTAGAATTCCCTCACTACACCATAGGACTCTAACACCAACTTTAGTTTGAATCCCACAACTCTTGCCTATATAAGGCCTCACTATTGAAAGCATATCTTGCATCTCATCTTCAAACCACACATTAACATCTTTCATCATCACACTCAACCCTTATAACTAAACTTCACTCTTTACAGTGATATTTAGTTTTAAAACCTTCAACCCTTATATCAATCCCACTCAAACCTTTTAGCTACACTTCAATCTTGACCGTGATAGTTAGTCTAAGAACTTTCAACCCATAGATCATCACACTCAAACCTTACAACCTTCAACTCATCGATCATCACACTTAAACCTTACAACCTTCAACCCTTATATCAATCCCACTCAAACCTTTTAGCTACACTTCACTCTTGACAGTGATAGTTAGTCTAAGAACCTTCAACCCATAGATCATCACACTCAAACCTTACAACCTTCAACTCATCAATCATCACACTCAAACCTTACAACTACTCCTCACTTTGGATAAGTGATAGTTAGTTAAACAACCTTCAATCCTCACAATCACACTAAACCCTTCATGCACCAAATTATCTCTAACAAACACCTAGGATCATCCAAACTAGGAATCTAGAACTTCGTTACCTCAACCCGTTAGAGATATCCACCAACAATCCTGTTAGGATCACACGCACCTTTTCTTTTTCCCTTTTGAAATATATCATGCATCTCATTGTCAGTGCAAACGATATATTAATCTAAACCATCCTTTCCCACCTTTCCTCAAAGGGCAAAACCAACATCTCCAACCACATCATCATCATCCTCCACTTTTAGGATTCCCACACCCTTACCTCCGCCAAGTCCACCACAACCTTTAGCTCTCACACTAACCCTATCACCATCAACCCCTTTTGAACTTGGCACTAACACATCATCCTCATCACTATCACCATCACCACAACCACTAATGGGTCATCCCATTATTTATCCCCTACAACCACATACCCCAAGTTGTCCTTGTTGTCCCCACAAACAACACTCTCCCACCTTATGGAATCATTTTCATTCGCATCTAGGTGCTTATCATTCACATTTTCATTTTTTTTGGTACAACCCCTATCGAGTCTACTTTATGGCACGACTTGTCATAATAGTAATCATTTAGAGTATGTCTTATCAACAAACTATCCTTAACATCAATCATCTTAGGTAGATGATTATGTTGTTCAAAAGGTTTGTTAGAATTTGCCTTCCCAATGACAACTTGGAAGAAGTTAATTTGTGTGTCAGTCAATGAACGAATCTCGTTCTTGTTAGTGTGATTGATTGAACAATTACATCTTAGGTTTTCGGTCGGGTTGTGACACTTACGTGTTCACATAGTTTAACCCATGCATGTCTTGCTATGTGTATTCTATCCCTATAATGTTGCTCCTATACTATTATATATTATGTTGCACGAAGCTAACCCTTGATGTAGGAAAAGCCTTTGTAAGAATTTGATCCATGGATCCGCTAGTTACAAAGGTAAATAAACAAGGGGATTCAATTACCATAGGAGAACATTGAGCTAGGGGAGCTCGGGGGTATTTGAATACATAGCATGGAGTCGTCTTCACAAGTGGTGATAGAAGACTTCACTGGGATGATGCAAGCTCGCCTTTCGGGGGAGAAAGGATAGTAGTGCAGTAAGGGGGAGTAGGGAATGAATTCAAGGGAGCGCTCGAGGCAACTACCTTTTTGGTTCGACAAAAGGGAGAGAAGGGAGTGTAAACAGGTAACTTTTACATTTTACTATGTGTTACGGTTTACATATTTGTCATCATCAAAAAGGGGGAGATTGTTAGTGCAAATATTACGATATTTAAACTAAACGATTTCTTCGGTTTTAATAATGACAAACATGTAACTTGTAATACATAACGTAAAATGTGCAAGTTACTTGTAAACACAAATCATCAATGCATACTTACATCAACACCTCCCGACGTCTCAAGTATGCTTCAACAAAGTCGTAGATTTCCATCCCGACGTAAATCTCTCAAGGTATGGACAAACAAATCTACTACTTGACAAATGATCAAAGGATTATATTTTTCTCTAAACTTCACATTTTTAATGTGACAAAACATTTCTTTCAAAAATATATTTTACAAATTATTTTTGAATTAAAAAGAAATGTTTTATTTTGAAAAATAAGTTTAAAAACTCTCAATAGTCATTTTCCCCCCAAACAGCTCCAAACATTCCCAAATAAACCTTCCCCACTAAAAACAAACGGAGGAGCGTCCACGGTACCACTAAAGTACCGACGGCTCCACTAAATTTAGTGGAGCCGTGTGACAATTAGTGGAGTCGTGCCTCTGTAACGGCTAGTTTTCCCCTTGCCTATAAATAGTGGACCATTTTACACTTCCAACTTGATTTTTCCATTCAGTTTTCTCTGGTCTAATCCCTCCTCACTTAGAACACTTTCTTTGATCATTTAGAGAGACTTAGTTTGTTTAAGAGTGATCCTTTCATCCCACCAAGAGATCCTCTTCAATAGCAAGAGAAGAACACAAAGTATCCAAGTAGATACAAAGTGTTGTCATTCCTCTTCAATAGCCAGAGAAGAACACAAAGTATCCAAGTAGATATAAAGTGTTGTCATTCCTCTTCTGTAACAACTGTGGTTTTAGCTGGTTAGTTTGACTAATAGTCTCAACCCATTTAACTTTTGTTTGGTGTTTATTATGTGTTTATGTGGGATATATGTGTGGTAAGTGTGTGTGTTGGCACTAAATCCCGTGGTGTGAGATATGCTATTATGATTTGGGTAATATTGATTTTGGGATAAGTTCATTTTGATCGCCTTGGTGGTGTAGAAATGATTTGTGTAGTTTTGGTGTTTTGTGGTGTTGCGTAACAAGTCTCCGTTCAAGTATTTGAGCGTAAGTAAGTTACGTTGAGGTTGTTTTTATGATTTATATTTCCAGAGAGTGTGAAATTCTATTTTTTGAAACTTTGTTTTGAAAATGACAATTTTTCTGAGTTGTCGTAAAAACGAAGAATTGTCGCGTAAGACGTTAGGTTTCGGTATGGGTTCTTATAAAATATCAAGAGTACAAGGTTTTAAGTGTAATAATTAATTGTAATAAAAAAAATAAAAAAATATACATAATAGGGGGGGGGGGGGATCTAGGGTATTAGGGGGAGATTAGGAAACCAAATTTGATTCTAAATATAATTACCAATTAAAAGTTATCTAGAATTTTCCTTAGTGTATTATAAATACAAAACCAAAACCCCCTCATTCATCCCTTTGAGAATTTCGGCCAAGAACAAGGAGAAGAGAAGAAGAAAATTTTAGGGTTTTATTTTTGAAGGATAAAAATCAAGATCAAGGTATAATTTTCAATACTTATGCTTAATTAATTATTAAAATTCATGTAAAAATAATATGATGGATTAGGGTTTATGTTTAATTCTGTAAATTATTATTATAAAACATGTTGGGATCATTAATTAGTAGTATTATGATGATTGGTGAAGAGATTAGGTGATTGCGTGGTTTTGTAACCTTACAACAGGTTTTACCTCTCGAGGGATCTCAAGAGGCTTACAACCCCACCAGGCAGTGTACCTGACCGATGTAGTATAGTGTAGTGGTAAGTACGGGGGATTGATCGTTCTCCACAGGGAATAGTGTTCGTTAGGTATGAAAGGCTACTCTAATTAGGTCTAAGGGTTGAGGAAGATTCTTTTTTATGTTTTTATAATTTTATGAAAGCAAGTAAAATCTCGGGTTTTAAAGAGTGGGCGGAATTAGTTGCTAGTCAACTAACCCAAATTACTACGAATGCAAATAAAATAAAATAACTGAAATGAAAATGTGGTGAGAAACTTATGTGTAGAGAAATGTGTTTACTTAGATTTCCTTACTCCCTAACTATCTTTTACCGGTTAATTAGTGTGTATTAGTTGCGTGGATGACGGGTGTATTCCTTAATACCATTCGTGGGGTGGCGTACTTACTTCCCCAACTCTACAAGCTCCTACTTCACTCCTATGTCGAGCCGGCTAGGAAGCTCCTAACATGGGATCACTAGAATTCGCTTGTGCATTAAATACAACCATAAAAACCTTTAGTACGCATTTGGTTCATGTTTCTTAAGACGTTCAAGCAAGTTACCGAATAGGAAGTTAGCCAGTTTTCTTAAGCCTAACATAGATAAACAATCATCCAATACAACTAACAACACACTAACAACCAATAATCAATAGCTAGGTTTCATTAGATCTAAGCAAACACAAGATAAATTTAGCCTAACATGTTAAACAAAAGACAAGAATAAGATAGAATCAAACAACACATAGACATATTGAATGATTAATTGATAACTTATCTTTCAATGAAACATGGAAGATCTCAAGGCAAAAAGCCCTGAAAAAGTAGCTAAAATCGTCTTAGGGTTTTCTCCCAAAATTCCACACACTAAGCTCTCCCTTAATGACAAAAAATTAGAAAACTATATATAGATTTTTGGATCTGACGGCGTCACCTTATGGAGTGTGACGCCGTCACCTCGCCGCTTTTAGGGTTCCCGGATGACCTTCTTGACGCCGTCCCTCTTTAGCTCTTCAAAAATCCATTCTGGCTTATCAAGGCTTGACGCCGTCGAACCATGAACGTGACGCCGTCCCCTTATGATTTAAGCCGTGACGCCCTCGATCAAGTTAAAGCGTGACGCCGTCAGAATTCACATGCTATTTTCACTGGCCCGTCATGAGTAAATTTCACGTCCAACTTTTCTTGCCAAGGCATGACGCCATCCAGAGTAAAGTCTGACGCCGTCAAGAGTAACTTTTAGCCGATTTTTGAGACTTTGCCGTTTTCTTCACTTTAATGCTCCAAAAACGTCCAAAATGCCTCCTTTTCCAGATTTCTCCACAAAAGTACCTAAAATGACAAAAGGAACGATTTAGGGTAATATTTGATCAAATAAATACGATTTAAGGCTTAAATGACCCCTTAAAAGCGGTACACTTTTCGCTTCATCATTAGGGTTTAAAACTTGTTAATTAATGAGTTAAGTTTCTGGCAGAATATTAAGGCTGTAAAGATTCGATGATATTTAATAGATGGAGATGAGTTAGATCACGAATTTTATGTCTAAATTGTAGTTCAGAGAAAGAGATTTCCAAAAAGTCCGGCCACGAGTGTTTTCGAGGTCGGGAAGTCAGTCAAACGAATTTTATAAGTTAGGGTGTCAAAACAGTTAAACCGGGACAGATTTAGGTTAGAAGTATTGAGGTCAAAAGTGGTTTCAAAAGTGTAATTTGGGTTAGCACTTCTGGGGAAATTTATTTCTATATTATCTTTGACTTCCACGCGAAAATTGGACGATAATAAGTTGTGAAAGTATGTTTACTAGGTCAAAACATTTTGGTGTGCGTTCAGATCCGAATCTGGATAGTTGTCAAGTTTGATTTTTCATTGGGTACTTGTGTGTGTTTTTAGTACATGGCCTTCTGGGAGAAGCTTTTATGCTCATGAAGGATCATGGTGAATTTTTGGTGTGAGTTGTGGAGAGTTTTTGGTCGTGATTTTATGTGGGTGAAAGTACCCTAAAATTCTGCGTTTTCTGAAAAAGTTTATTTAAGGGATTTAGTGAGTATAAGTGTTTGGTAGAGATTAGTATGGAGTCTAGGTAATCCATGGTGGGTTATATGAACCTTAGACATCCATCATATATGTGTGTTACATGGACTATAGCTTTTAGCTTGGTCGCGTGTAATGTGGTATTGTTTTGTTTGTATAGATTGTGGTTTGATAATTTTGAAGCTGCAAGGTTGAGGTGAGTTTCATAGTCCCATTTTTTACTTTGTTTTAAACTTGAGATGGGAATGATGCTTGTGTAAATTATGATTTTTAAGTTACTGTGATTATGTGTCTAATAAATGCATGGACGTGTAAGTGGTTATCATGTTTGTGCTATATGTTATGATATTGTGGTCTAATGTGATTCTTGGATCGGTGGGCACGTTCCGTCCCAATTTATGCGTGATGTGGTATTTGGATCGGTGGGCACGTTCCGTCCCAAATTATTGGTGGATATTGAATTTGGATCGGTGGGCACGTTCCGTCCCGTTAGTTGGTTATGGTGATTGCATGTTAGCTTATATGGTAATTATACTTGATGTCCTGCTATGTTTTATAATCACAGCGAACTGGTTGCCTTGAGTGATATTGTGTGTCTTAAACCTATGAATCTCACCAACATTATGTTGATGTTTTTAAGCATCATTTTCAGGTGAGCATTCTAAGGCTAAGGTAGAAGGAAGCGACTAGACGAGACTTAGTTGCATTTGAGGATGACTTATCTTTATGTTTTAATTTGAATAAGTTGGATTTCGATTGTGATACTTAAATGTTTTCGACTAGTACTTTTGTTTTATTGAGGATATCTTTGGAGATTATTTTGGTTATTTTATTTTGGGGTATCGTTACGACACTTTGTGTCTGTACTTTGCTCTATTTATTTGCATGTAGTAATTCTCTATTTAGACACCAGTGTTGTGATGATATCCATGATGTTGCACTCGCGTTTCCGCCATTGGCGAGGTGTGACAGATTGGTATCAGAGACTTGGTTATAGAGAAGTAGGTGGTTGAACCTAGACTATAACCTAGGAGTCCCTCATATAGTTGCATTTAGGGCCTATGTGTGAGTATGGTATTTTATATGTCTATTTTTCTTGAGTTTATGAGTAGTTTCGTTGAGTTTCGGACGTCGATTTGGACCCTCATACTTTGTATCATATGTGTCATTTTTAGCATGGCACCTCTCGCGCGTAACAAGTTTCGTTGGACAATTGTTGTCGCTACTGGTTGCAAGAGGATTGGTAGCTTGAGACGGGCTAACATGAGGATTTTAGTTCCTGCTAGCATGTGGCCATGTCTGATCGAGGAAAAGATGACCTTAGTGAACGTGGGTGGAACAGAGATAGAAATGTACGAGACGAAGGTATCTAATAAAGACGGCTACACGATTAAGTACCCTGGAAAGTGTCCTAAATTCCTAGAAGATGGAAGAGCAGTTAGGGCTGAGCCTCGTGAATTGTATGGGTTTGTGGACCATATAGGGGAGGAAGAAAGGAATCCCGAGAGTGGTTTTGCTAGTCGTCCATTACCACAGCCCGAGGAAAACCGAAATGGATGGATAAGTGGAGAGGAAGAGTACGAAGTGGATTCGGACCTAGAGTCTACGGCAAGTAGTTGATTTATTCCAAGATAAAGAAGAGGGGCAAACGTTAGTATGGAGCTCGAGCCGTGTGTGATTTTGTTTTATTTAGTATTATATTTTAGGATGTTTTCTGTTGGCTTTAGATGTTTGGTATTATGTTGGAACGCGAATTCCTTAAATCCTAGGATTTTACCCAAGTTTTAATAATAAGGCTTAAGCGAGTTTGAATATTTTATGTGTGTGATATGTGATTAATTCTGAGTTTGTGTATGTGTTATTGTAAGGTGTTATTATTGATAGGTGTGGTATTGGAAGCGAGTACACATGTGAAAGGATACATCTATAATTATGGGTGGCCAACATAATTATACATGTATCACGACACATGTGGACTTATGGCCAATGCTACGTTGACCAATGATGACATGCTTACGTGTAGTATGATTAGATTTAACGGTGATATTTGTGTTAATTGTCCCACTCGATAGGGAATACTTGTGTTAAGTATGACTATGTATTCGCGAATGTCGTGAACGGCGCCTAACGGTATTAATGATTTGTGTGTCCAGGAAATGGCACCAAAAAGACCAAGACGCCTATTTAAGTCACCAATGAGTGGAGCTTACCGGACGCCGAAGAAGCGGACGCCAAAGAGGCAAAATCCGGAGCCCACTGATGGAGAGAGTAACCCTATTTTTCAGCAAATGATCAATCAACAACTGGAAGCCCTATTGCCAGAGATTGTTAACCATGTGAGCGCACAGATGGGTAATGGTGCTCAATCTAATGGTGCTGGAAGTAGTGGGGGTGGTAACAATGGATGCTCCTACAAAGAGTTTATGGTTTGTAAGCCCAAGGAGTACGATGGTAAGGGTGGTGCGATAGTGCTCACTCGATGGATAGAGAAAATGGAAGCAGTGATGGATATTAGTGGCTGTGCTAAAGCTCAGAAAGTCAAGTATGCAACGAGTTCTCTGATCAATAAGGCTTTGACTTGGTGGAACACGCAAGTCCAAGTTAGGGGTAGAGTTGCTGCGATGGGAATGACTTGGGAAGATCTCAAAGCATTGATGATGGAGGAGTTTTGCCCAAGGAATGAGATGCAGAAATTGGAGGAAGAATTTTGGAATCATGTAATGGTTGGAGCTAATCACGCGGGGTATACTGACAGGTTCCATGAG
This sequence comes from Artemisia tridentata subsp. tridentata, assembly GCA_021014915.2. Taxonomy (NCBI): domain Eukaryota; kingdom Viridiplantae; phylum Streptophyta; class Magnoliopsida; order Asterales; family Asteraceae; genus Artemisia; species Artemisia tridentata. The sequence continues at coordinate 106,108,598 of CP139502.1, read as the reverse complement.
TTAGCTAAGTTGGTCCCTCACTTGGTAACTCCTGAGTCGAAGCGTATTGATAAATACATTCGTGGGTTGGTTCCGCAGATTTGTAGCATGGTTAGGGCTACGGAACCCACGACACTCTAGAGTGCTATTCAGAAGGCTGGAGCACTAACTGATGAAGTGGTTAGGAGTGGAGTACTTGCGAAGAAGAGTGAGAAAAGGAAGGAGGAAACTGAAGTAGGTAAGCAGGTTAGTGCTGGTACTGACAATAAGAGAGCAAGGAATGGGAAAGGGTTCGTAGCGGTGAATCCTGTGGTGGCAGCGAGTCCTGCAATGGCAGCTACTCCGGCGGCGACAGGAAACGCCGACAGAAGGGGGTACACTAATCTTGCTCCCAAATGCGTGAAATGTAATGGTTATCATCATGAGCAGGCTGGATGTCGTACGTGTTTAAGGTGTAACAAACCTGGACACTTTGCTAGGGAATGTCATGCGGTGATTACTCAGGCGACTCCAATCAGCTCGGTTGGCGCAGGGTATGGTCGTAAGGCGTGTTATGAGTGCGGAAGTACGGATCATCTCCAAAATGTGTGTCCCAAGCTGAACAGGGCACCTAGGCAGGCAGGAAACAGGTTGGCCATTGAAGGAGGTCAAGGGCAAGGATACAACAGGAATGCAGCTAAGGGAAAGGCGTTCACCATGAATGCAAACGAGGCGCGTCAAGACCCGCACGTCGTTACTGGTACTTTCTCTCTAAATGGTCATTATGCTACTACTTTATTTGATACGGGTGCGGATTACTGCTTTGTGTCCACTGAATTTGCTAAATTATTGAATGTTGAACCTAGTGAGCTTAGGTCTAGTATTGTGATTGAGATAGCTAGCGGTAGGGAAGTAGAGGTTGACAAGGTTATTCGAGGGTGTACTATAGTGTTAGAAGGTATCCCATTCATGATTGATTTGATACCTTTTGGGCATGGGAGTTTCGATGTGGTGATAGGGATGAGCTGGTTGTCTAAGCATAAGGCCGAGGTTATATGCCACGAAAAGGTAGTTCGTATTCCTTTAGAGAGTGGTGTTATACTTTGGATACAAGGAGAATGTGTAGGGAATGAGTTGAAGTCCCTTAAGAACGCAAAGGCCAAAGAGCGTAGCATGAAAGAGATTCCTGTGGTGTGTGAATTTCCTGGCGTTTTTCCTGAAGACTTGTCTGGGTTGCCTCCAATCCGTCAAGTTGAATTCCGTATTGAATTAATTCCTGGAGTGGCACCTGTGGCGAAATCCCCATATCGTTTAGCACCCTCTGAGATGCAGGAGTTGTCCGCGCAGTTGCAAGAACTTCAGGATAAGGGGTTTATCCGACCTAGTCACTCTCCGTGGGGAGCACCTGTGTTATTTGTTAAGAAGAAGGATGGTTCGTTCCGGATGTGTATTGACTATCGGGAATTGAACAAGTTAACTGTTAAGAATCGGTATCCTCTTCCTAGAATCGATGATCTCTTTGACCAGCTACAAGGTTCTCGATTTTTCTCAAAGATAGATCTACGCTCTGGGTACCATCAGCTGAGAGTGTATGAGGAGGATATTCCGAAGACTGCTTTTAGGACTCGTTATGGACACTTTGAGTTCACGGTTATGCCATTCGGGTTGACAAATGCACCTGCGGTATTCATGGATTTGATGAATCACGTTTGCAAGCCTTACTTGGATAAATTCGTGATTGTGTTCATAGATGATATTCTAATCTACTCTAAGACGAAGGAGGAGCATGGAGAGCATCTGAAGTTGATCCTTGGATTACTGGAGAAGGAGAAGTTGTACGCCAAGTTCTCAAAATGTGAGTTTTGGCTTGAGGAGGTACATTTTCTTGGACATGTGGTAAATAGTGAAGGAATACATGTAGACCTTAGTAAGATAGAAGCAGTCAAGAACTGGAAGGCTGCTGCGACACCGTCTAAAATACGCTCATTCTTAGGATTGGCGGGCTACTACTGAAGGTTTATAGCAAATTTTTCGAAAATTGCTAAACCCCTCACTTTATCGACTCAGAAGAATAAGAAATATGTTTGGGGAGAAGAACAGGAGGTGGCTTTTCAGTCACTAAAGGATAGTTTGTGTAATGCACCTATTCTGACGTTACCTGATGGGCCAGATGATTTTATTGTGTATTGTGATGCGTCGAATCAAGGATTTGGGTGTGTACTAATGTAGAGGGGTAAGGTGATAGCTTATGCATCCCGGCAACTCAAGATTCATGAGAAGAATTATACAACTCATGATCTAGAGCTTGGTGCGGTAGTATTGGCTCTCAAGAATTGGAGACATTATCTGTATGGCACAAAGAGTGTTGTTTATACGAATCATAAGAGTCTTCAGCATATTTTTACTCAGAAGGAGCTGAATATGCGACAAAGAAGATGGATTGAATTGTTCAGTGATTATGATTGTGAGATTCGCTATCATCCTGGAAAGGCGAATGTGGTAGCTGATGCTTTGAGTAGGAAGGAAAGGATTAAGCCTAAGCGTGTGCGAGCAATGTGCATGACGTTGCAGTCGGGAATTATGAGTAAGATATTGGCAGCACAAGAGGAAGCTCTTAAGGATGAGAATGCGACCGCTGAGATGCTACGTGGATTGGATCAACAAATGGAGAAAAAGGAGGATGGTGGACTGTATTTCTTAGATAGAATATGGGTTCCATTGGTGGGAGATGTAAGGAAGTTGATCATGGATGAGGCTCATAAGACGAGATACTCAATTCATCCAGGATTGGATAAGATGTATTATGATCTTAGAGATGCTTATTGGTGGCCAGGAATGAAGAGGGAAATAGCTGAATATGTTAGTAAATGTCTAACTTGTTTGAAAGTTAAGGCTGAACATCAGAAACCCTCTGGGTTGTTACAACAGCCGCCGATTCCTGAGTGGAAATGGGAGAATATAACGATGGATTTTATTACTAAGTTTCCTCGAACAAGTAATGGACATGACACGATATGGGTCATAGTGGACAGGCTGACGAAGTCTGCACATTTTCTAGCCATTCGTGAGGATTATAAGATGGAGAAGCTGGCAAGAATCTATATTAATGAGATTGTGGCGAGGCATGGTGTGCCTGTGTCGATTATCTCTGATCGCGATAGTAGGTTTACCTCGCAGTTCTGGAAATCGTTGCAAAGGGCGTTGGATACACGATTGGATATGAGCACTGCTTATCATCCGTAGACGGATGGGCAAAGTGAGCGAACGATTCAGACTTTGGAAGATTTACTTAGAGCATGTGCTATAGATTTTGGAGGAAGCTGGGATACTCATCTACCTTTGGCGGAGTTTTCCTATAATAACAGCTATCATTCCAGTATTAGGTGTGCGCCATTTGAAATGTTATATGGGAGGAAGTGTAGATCGCATGTTCTATGGGCAGAGGTTGGGACAAGCCAACTAATTGGTCCTGAACTAGTGCAAGAGACTATGGATAAGGTGTTTTAGATTAAGGAAAGACTTAAGGCAGCAAGAGATCGCCAAAAGAGTTATGCGGATAATCGCCTTAAGCCTTTAGAGTTTAGTGTTGGTGATCTTGTGATGCTGAAAGTGTCTCCTTGGAAAGGTGTTGTGCGTTTCGGTAAGAAAGGCAAATTAGCACCAAGATATGTAGGGCCGTTCGAGATTACGGAAAGAATTGGACTTGTGGCATATCGGTTGAAATTGCCTGAAGAGTTAAGTAGTGTGCATGATACGTTTCACGTATCTAATCTGAAGAAATGTTTGGCGGATGCTAGTCTGCATGTGCCATTAGAGGAGATTAAGATTGATAAGACCCTTCATTTTGTTGAGGAACCTGTTGAGATTATGGACCGAGAGGTCAAGAGTAATATTGATTTGCTGAAAAGATGGATGAGATGGATGAGACGAGCTATTAAATCTCGGGACGCGATTTCCCTAAGTGGGGGATGATGTAACAACCGTGATTTTAGCAGGTTAGTTTGACTAATAGTCTCAACCCATTTAACTTTTGTTTGGTGTGTATTATGTGTTTATGTGGGATATATGTGTGGTAAGTGTGTGTGTTGGCACTAAATCCCTTGGTGTGAGATATACTATTATGATTTGAGTAATATTGATTTTTGGGATAAGTTCATTTTGATCACCTTGGTGGTGTAGAAATGACTTGTGTAGTTTTGGTGTTTTGTGGTGTTGCGTAACAAGTCTCCGTTCAAGTATTTGAGCGTAAGTAAGTTACGTGGAGGTTGTTTTTATGAGTTATATTTCCAGAGAGTGTGAAATTCTATTTTTGGAAACTTTGTTTTGAAAATGATAATTTTTCCGAGTTGTCGTAAAAACGAAGAATTGTCGCGTAAGACGTTAGGTTTCGGTATGGGTTCTTATAAAATATCAAGAGTACAAGGTTTTAAGTGTAATAATTAATTTTAATAAAAAAAATAAAAAAATATACATAATAGGGGGGGCGATCTAGGGTATTAAGGGGAGATTAGGAAACCAAATTTGATTCTAAATATAATTACCAATTAAAAGTTATCTAGAATTTTGCTTAGTGTATTATAAATACAAAACCAAAACCCCCTCATTCATCCCTTTGAGAATTTCGGCCAAGAACAAGGAGAAGAGAAGAAGAAAATTTTAGGGTTTTATTTTTGAAGGCTAAAAATCAAGATCAAGGTATAATTTTCAATACTTATGCTTAATTAATTATTAAAATTCATGTAACAATAATATGATGGATTAGGGTTTATGTTTAATTATGTAAATTATTATTATAAAACATGTTGGGATCATTAATTAGTAGTATTATGATGATTGGTGAAGAGACTAGGGTTTAAAACTTGTTAATTAATGAGTTAAGTTTCTGGCAGAATATTAAGGTTGTATAGATTCGATGATATTTAATAGATGGAGATGAGTTAGATCACGAATTTTATGTCTAAATTGTAGTTCAGAGAAAGAGATTTCCAAAAAGTCCGGCCACGAGTGTTTTCGAGGTCGGGAAGTCAGTCAAACGAATTTTATAGTTAGGGTGTCAAAATAGTTAAACCGGGACAGATTTAGGTTAGAAGTATTGAGGTCAAAAGTGGTTTCAAAAGTGTAATTTGGGTTAGCCCTTCTGGAGAAATTGAGTTCTATATTATCTTTGACTTCCACGCGAAAATTGGACGATAATAAGTTGTGCAAGTATGTCTACTAGGTCAAAACATTTTGGTGTGCGTTCAGATCCGAATCTGGATAGTTGTCATGTTTGATTTTTCATTGGGTACTTGTGTGTGTTTTTAGTACATGGCCTTCTGGGAGAAGCTTGTATGCTCATGAAGGATCATGGTGAATTTATGTGTGATGTGGTATTTGGATCGGTGGGCACGTTCCGTCCCAAATTATTGGTGGATATTGAATTTGGATCGGTGGGCACGTTCCGTCCCGTTAGTTGGTTATGGTGATTGCATGTTAGCTTATATGGTAATTATACTTGTTGTCCTGCTATGTTTTATAATCACAGCGAACTGGTTGCCTTGAGTGATATTGTGTGTCTTAAACCTATGAATCTCACCAACATTATGTTGACGTTTTTAAGCATCATTTTCAGGTGAGCATTTTAAGGCTAAGGTAGAAGGAAGCGACTAGACGAGACTTAGTTGCATTTGAGGATGACTTATCTTTATGTTTTAATTTGAATAAGTTAGATTTCGATTGTGATACTTAAATGTTTTCTACTAGTACTTTTGTTTTAATGAGGATATCTTTGGAGATTGTTTTGGTTATTTTATTTTGGGGTATCGTTACGACACTTTGTGTCTGTACTTTGCTCTATTTATTTGCATGTAGTAATTCTCTATTTAGACACCATGTGTTGTGATGATATCCATGATGTTGCACTCGCGTTTCCGCCATTGACGAGGTGTGACATCTTCAATAGCAAGAGAAGAACTCAAGGTATCCAAGAAGATACAAGAGTTGTAGTTGTAGTTAGGGAAGTTGTAACATTTGTTACACACTTGTTGTATCCTAGTATACATCAAGATCATTTTTCTTTTGTGAGAGAGTGAGTGAAGATCATTGTGATCTTATAGAGATATTGATTATCTCTTGAAGCCATTGGGCTTGTGTGATTGATCAAGAAGATCAAGGGTAGATAGGGTAGATCGAGTCAAGTGAGAGTAGATCATTGTGATCTTGTCGAGATCATGGAGATCTCTTGAACCCATTGGGCTTGTGTGTATTGATCAAGTGGATCAAGGGTAGATCGTGGTAGATTGGTGCTAGCTAAGATTAGCACTCGACATCTAGCTTAGTGTCGGAAATAGGATAAGCGACGTGTACGGTGTAGATCGGGTAGATCGTGGTAGATTGGTGCTAGCTAAGATTAGCACTCGACATTTAGCTTAGTGTCGAAAATTGGATAAGCGACGTGTACAGTTTTCTCCGCCTGAAAGGAGCTTGTTGATTAGTGAAGTAACTCTCGAGTTGGGTACTTGGGGAGTGGAGTAGGGCGAAGAGGAGCTTCGTGACCGAACCACTATAAATCACCGTGTCTGGTTTGCGCCTTCTTACTTATCTCTTTACTTTCATTTCATTCTTTATCGCTCTATATTTATATTTGCATGACGTTTATGTTTGTGTGGCTAGTTGCTTATGTTATGTTGATTAAGTATGTGTCATGGTTTGATTATGCTTGTGTTGTAGTTTACTACATTCATCTCCAGATGTTAAATGAACATAGTTGATACTTTTCATATTACGTCACACTTGATCGGGTGTTTGATACAAAAAGTTTTTAAGTTTTAAATGGAAACGTATTCACCCCCCCCCCCCTCTACGGTTTCCACAAAGTTCATGCAACCGAAGCTATAACAGTGTGCATGCTCTAGAAGCATGTTAAATATAAAGGTCCGGAAAGTGTTTATCCCAGACACTTATGTTTCGACATGGTATACGTTGGTTTGCCTATCCGGTCAACCCGAACGGGGACGTTACTCCCAATAGATCTATTTATAACATTCGCGCTTCCCAGCGGGAATTGACGGTTCATGAGTTGGGCATAATGGGACATAACAGGGCTTAGGCTAATCCACATAATAGCATAGACAATAGTTTGGTCCATAAAAAGTTTTTCATGTTTCTCACCCCAATTGTAAAACAAGTTTAAATAGAGTGGGGCTATAAACTCACCTTGTCAAGTAGTAGTCAGATAACACAATAGTTCAGACAGTGTTCAGCACCAACACGCGACCTAGATTAGTAAGGTTTGTTTTAGTTCACGGACCGAGTTTAAGAATTTATGAAATTTAGTTAAATCCAAAAGATTTAAAGGGTTTATTTTATTGTTGCTTGTATGGCAGCATTTAAGTTTAAAACAATTTTCTAAACATTTGAAAGTATTGGCTCTTGGAAGTGATTAATTGTATATCAAGAAGGATAAGTCTCCAGTTGGACAGTAACTGAAAGACTATGTACGGAAAAATTAATATCAAATATAAGACGTTGACGGCATGTGGAAAACGTTATAGTCAAATGAATATATATTAAGTGCGTGTTTATACACTACATGTATAAGTGTGTGCATGAGAAAATGGTGTGTGTGTGTGTGTATATATATATATATATATATAACATATTAGTAGGCTAAGTATACACTTTTGATAAATAGACAATTCTCGTGCTAACAAAAGTTATAAGGTTGGCGTTAAAATGATCGTTTTATAATCTATAAATCCATATGAGTTTTGATAAAACACTTCAAGTTTATATGTAACCGAATTAAAGGAACGAGTTTAAATTCCACAAGTCTAGTTTTTCACTTTATTTTCATAGTTGTTAAATGCATACAAATTTTCTAGTAGTAAGTGTAGAGAAAAATCAATTTGATTCTTTATATACAAATATCACGTCGAGTTTACTTAAATACGTTGCGTAGTTTAGATATATATAAATATATAGCGAATTTTTTGGTGTTTTAGTGAAGTGTAATAAGTCGGGTTGTTTTTAAGTCGCGAAACATAAAGTTTGAAATAGTCAAGAATTATTAATTAAACGATCGTGACAACAACTTGTATTATAAACCGAATATACAACACACTCTTGTGTTGTGGAGTAGGCTGTGGCCCAACATGCACCTAACACAACTAAACTCGAAGTGGGCTTGGCCTGGTAAGGAAAAGAAAAGAAAAATAAACCAAAACAAGCACTGATGGGCTTCGGGCCAATTAAAAACTAAAACCAGTAAGGAAAATAAAGATCCAGTAATACATTTGGAACCAAAAACACAACTCATTGTTTTCTTTCCTGTGCTATACACGTTCAAATGAAACAGCTTATGGGGGAGGAAACTTGACACTTATATTCGACCGAACCGTGGCCTCACTATGAGGGTTTTTTAGACCCTCTTGACCTAACGAAACAAGCACCCTTCAGGGATGGTGGTCGAGCCACGAGAAAAGATAACGAGTCACTTTTCGTGGTGAGCTCGAGTGGCCTCTCGGCTCACATATAAACCAAGACAAACTCGTATCCAACTTTACCCTAGCCCACCTAGTTTACCACATACGACTAAGAAAATTTACCACTTGAAATCACACTTGTACCGAATTAAACCAACACGACACCAAGCATATACACAACCAATCCGAACATAAACACACTCAATCATAATCCGAATACAATCACTAATCAAGCACTCTTCGGACCTAAGCTCACACAGCAAGCCGAGCACACAACTAAACAATTTTGAGTATAACACGGACACAAGTAAAAGTCGAATATCAGTACATACACCAACAGGATTTGAGCATAAGTACAACCATAAACATAATCGAGTACAAGACCAAACAACATGAACACAAAAACCCAAGTATGAACACAAGCACAAACACAATCGACATTTAGCAAAATCCGACATATCCAGTATTTAGTATCTAGACCAAATTTCCTTACTGCCTAAACTATTCGACCAAGAACACATAACAACCGAATACACTTCCACATTCGAGCCGATATAAATACGAATTTAGTTTTCAGTTTTTGTTTTACCACACCAAACATCAACAACAGATTCGATTTGTACCATAAAGATGGAAATCAACAGGACATCACAAAAACAATAAAAATAACGAATCGTGTATCTTAACAAATTTTATCAAATGATAGTTCAATTAGCACATAAAGAAAAATACTCATTCGAATGAAACAATCAAAAAAATTTAGAACCCTTACAACAGAATCGAGTCGGTTACAGAGGCTGAGGAGAAATCAAAAGTACTCAAATCCGATTCAAGCAAACCCATTCCTCTTTCACAGAGATATTGCCCTTCACTAGATGGAGATTTGTGTTGATAGTTTTTGGGTGTGTGTAGGTTTTCCGTGAATCGCTTAAAGATTTAAAAGATAATCAGGGGATGGTTTGACCATCTCTTTCTTGTTCACAGTCGATCTATAGCCAAAAAAGGGCATGTCATCGTCCTCATCTCCATCATCAATTGGCTTGATTCGTTAACTTTCGGACTCGACAAGTGTGACAGCCGCTCTCTTTTGGACATAAAGAAGAGGATAAACTCCTGGCCTTGTTTTATTCATGACGTCATCCACTTGGCTTGTTATGGATCTGAGGAAGAGGTTAAGGGTGACGTTGGGGTTATCAGAGAAGGGGTGGGGAAGAAAGGAGAGAGAATGAGTGAAACGTTTATATATCTTTTTTTTTTCTTTTTTTTTTAAATATAAAAAATTTGTAAGTGGGGGTACGGATGGGATACGTAGATAAGTGTAGGAATTTTTGTTTTAAGTTTTGTATTGAGTGTACCCCGTGTCCCGTTGAACTCCTGTGTTACTTGAGATTTCCGGGTTGTCGTGAGCAAGAAAAATATAATTCAGGAGTCATTTTTTTTTAATCAAACTGACATAGAGTAAAATTTATTGACTCCGAAATGAATTTATAAAATTAAACCTTTAAGAAAAACGAGATAACCTCTCATTTTTGTTACGTTGGTGTCTGTAACTGTCAGGAAGTAAAAATTTCACCTTTTCTGATAAAATCAAATAGTTTTGGTGAGTTACTGTACGCTACAGTGTGTGGGTTTGCTTCCCGTAATCGTTATGTTAACACATAAATGCTCAGTCTAACAGTCAAGTAATAATAAATTGACATTTATTATAAAATATCAGTGGAAAAAATTACTGTTTGTCACAAATATTTTGCGTTATGTTACGAGACAAATCCTAACAGCCCCAATCCGAAGCAAACCTCGATGCGGCGACATTGCTAGATTGATCTAGAATCCTACACCTAAAAATATCATAGATACTTATTAAGAATAATCTAGAAATAAGCTAAAGTATCTTAGATATTTAGTAGGAATAATCTAAAATAAGCTAGATATTAGCTTATGTAAAAATCTAAGATATTTGTATTAGAAGTTTCTAGAACCAATAAGCCCTTAGTATAAATAAGGGCTTATCCCCTCATTTGTAATCATCCATTTTGTAATAAAAGTTTCAAGTACAATATAAATCAAGTTCTCTCTTATAAATATGCAAGTGTTAACTTCTTACATCTTTTATACTTTTTAGCTTACTTAGACGTTGAAATCGAGTCGCTAAGTGACACTCGGACATTATGAATTAGCCTCGTGACAGTTAGCTTACAAAGTTTGTTGGTCTTTTTTCCTAACATATCTCAAATAAAATATTTTTCTAAAAATTACATTACTGCAATATTTATACATGTATATAGACTATTGTACCCTCTTAGTCAACACCCTTTTCAGATTCTTTTCACTTTGACCGTCGTATTGTTCTCGGTTCGAAAGAAGTGGTGACAAGAAGGGAGCTACATTATGATGAGCAGGTTCAATCGACCCAGATTTCAAGTTTCCCTTCATTCTATTTAATGCCTGTAACTCCAAACCCTTAATTGACGTTTCAAACCCACCGATTTTGAACAGAATTAACCTGATGCTTGATTGTTGAACCATATATATATATATATATATATATATATATATATATATATATATATATATAGAATCTGGATCGATTGAGAAGGTTTTTATTTTGAGAAGATTGAGAAGGTTTTCAAAAACGATAGATTTTTAACTTTGATTCATGTTTTTCAAGCGTAAAACTCATTTTAATGTGATTAAAATTCAAAATGTGTAAAAAAAATTTGAATCAATGTTAAAAATCTCTCGATTTTGCGATATATGTAGAATACTGAATCATCTGTACAAATTTAATGAATCATCATCATAACTCGATTTTAACAATGATTTGTGAATCAAATTTGTAATTTATAGGTTCGATTCACCATAAAATGATGTTTTACTTGTGAATCAAATCAAAAACATGAATCAATTTGTTCAAACGAAGATTTCTCAATCTTCTCAAAATAAAAACCTTCTCAATGGAATCGGATCCTATATATATATATATATATATATATATATATATATATATATATATATATATATATATATATATATATATATATATATATATATATACACTAAAAATCATTGGGGCGCGGGGTCCACAAGAATGAAATTAAGGAGTGGTTAACATGTTAATTCGTCACCCTATTGGTGTTTCAGGATACGTGGGAACGCGTTATTGGTTGGAAGACTTAATTGCCTTTCTTATCTACAGTTACCATGAATAGTAACTGCACTATTTATCACTATTCATGGGCACACTTACTTTCCGCTATCTATTGTATATCACTGTAGATACAAAAAAAAAATTAGACAATCTCTCTTTTACATTCAAGATTCATCTACGATTAAAATTAACAACACAAGATCTCAGCCCGTTGACATTCTTGTAACAATCATTAAAATGATTTTGTGAGTGAACTTAAACCATTATCAATGGTTGTAGCAACATGTAGAATTCCCTAGTCATTAGTCAACGTTAATCTAGTATTAACCCATCATTACAGTTCACTTAACCATTTTTACGAGCAAAATTTGAAAATTTTGTTTATTACATTTCTATATTTCAAACATTGTTACGCGATTCACGATACTTTGGAACGACCTCACACACGCACCATGACAGTCCAATATACAAATAAACACCAAACGGATCCTTATTTCTTATTCTAGGTGATGCGTGGTTTTGCGACCTTACAACAGGTTTTACCTCTCGAGGGATCTCAAGAGGCTTACAACCCCACCAGGCAGTGTACCTGACCGATGTAGTATAGTGTAGTGGTAAGTACGGGGGATTGATCGTTCTCCACAGGGAATAGTATCGTTAGGATTGAAAAACTACTCTAATAGGTCTAAGGGTGAGGGAAGATTCTTTTTGTATTTTTATATTTTTATGAAAGCAAGTAAAATCTCGGGTTTTGAAAGAGTGGGTGGAATTAGTTGCTAGTCAACTAACCCAAATAACTACAAATGCAAATAAAATAAAATAACTGAAAATGAAAAGGTTGTGAAACTTATGTGGAGAGAAATGTGTTTACTTAGATTTCCTTACTCCCTAACTATCTTTTACCGGTTGATTAGTGTGTATTAATTGCGTGGATGACGGGTGTATTCCTTAATACCAATCGTGGGGTGGCGTGCGTACTTCCCCAACTCTACAAGCTCCTACTTCACTCCTATGTCGAGCCGGCTAGGAAGCTCCTAACATGGGATCACTAGAATTCGCTCATGCATTAAATACAACCATATAAACCTAGTACGCATTGGTTCATGTTTCTTAAGACGTTCAAGCAAGTTACCGTATAGGAAGTTAGCCAGTTTTCTTAAGCCTAACATCGATAAACAATCATCCAATACAATTAATAACACACTAACAACTAATAATCAATAGTTAGGTTTCATTAGATCTAAGCAAACACAAGATAGATCTAGCCTAGCATGTTAATTAAAAGACAAGAACGAGATATAATCAAACAACACATAGACATATTGATTGATTAAATGAATACTTATCTTCAATTAAACATGGGAGATCCAAGGGTATAAAAACCCTTAAAAATGGCAGAAATTCGTCTTAGGGTTTCTCCTCACAAAGTTGCACACTAATGACAAAAAATTGCAAAACTATATATAGAACTTAGTGGCTGACGGCGTCACGTTGTAGATCTTGACGCCGTCACCTCGCCGTGTCTAGGGTTCCCGGATGGCCTTCTTGACGCCGTCCCTCTTTAGTGCTCCAAAATCCGCTCTGGCTTATCAAAGGTTGACGCCGTCAGAAATGGGCTTGACGCCGTCTCTCTTTAACTTAAACCGTGATGGCCTTGATCACTTTAAAGGGTGACGCCGTCAGACTTCCTTTGTAAAAATCCCTGGCTTATCATGTGTATTTTTCATATCCACCTTTTTTGCCAAGCCATGACACCGTCTGGAACAATCCCTGACGCCGTCAAAGGTACTTTTCCAGCCAATTTTGAGACTTTTTCGTTTTCTTCACTTTTATGCTCCAAAAACGTCCAAAATGCTTCCTTTTCCAGATTTCTTCTCCAAAGTACCTAAAATGACAAAAGGAACGATTTAGGGCAATATTTGATCAAATAAATACGATTTAGGGCTTAAATGACCCCCTAAAAGCGGTACACTTTTCGCTTCATCAAATACCCTTACACTTGAGATTTGCTTGTCCTCAAGCAAATGCGCTTTTATTCTAACCAAAATACAAGTTAGGGGTCATTTAACGCTAATATAAAAGTAATTACAACAAATAGTCGCTCCACTTTAATCATAATAAGCACGGAGATTACAAACTAGCACCTCACAAGTAGTGTTTAGATACTCACATCTCTCAGGTGTCATCAAAATAAATCTCATAAATGAAAACGGATAATATCTCTCACTACCTGTCATAGCAAATAGATTACCATAGGCTTGGGAAAGGATCAAAAACCTCCTCCACTAGGCGTAAGCACCTAAGATAAACTATCAAAGAGGGCTTTTAAACGGGTTATAATGTTAGGTGTAGGGATATGATAAACACGGATTTGTTGGATAAGGGATATTTTACTGGTGGCGAGTTAAAGATCTTGATTAATTATATGTACAATATGGCGTTGCTAAGCCAAGACTAGACTCGACTTAAGCTAAAAACAAAATAACAAAAACATAAAATAAACATAAAATGAAACGGGATGGTAGTCCGTATGTTTTTTCTACTTTTCTTTTTCTCATTTTTTTTGTATTTTTCTTGATTTTTTCGATTTTTTTTTTTTTCATACACTTTTGCCCTACCATCCAAAATAATACATCATAGGGGCGTTGCATCCCCTTACACTTGAACTTTTACATAACTTTACAAATAACTATTCTAATGACTCGAATTAAGATAATCGAAACACTTGGAGTACTTTTTTTTAAAATATTTAGCACATATGGGTGTAATAAATGATGTTCTTCCCCATTACTCCATTACACTAGTACTTTACCCATGAGTCCCAATCGTCCCAAAACAATATGTACAAGGATATGACTCGACTTAGCAACCATGTAATCAATTAGATAATTAACTTAAGGTTTAAACAAATGTTGTCACAATAATGCACTAAAAATGAGTGCATACAAGGTAGGCTAAGGCGATTTGGGTGTACATTTAAGTAGGGTGTAAACAAATTCTTCCTTTAAGTAAAATGCTTAAAGTTAGAAACGAAAAGATAGACTCTGAGGGGTGTACTAGGGGTATCTTGTACTAAAAATGAGTACAACGCAAAGGGTGTGGGAGAATTACTTGACCAATGTAGCCAATGTAATTATAACAAAAACACAGGTGTAAAACAATGGGTTAATCCTAATGCCTCTTATCATGTAGTAAATCTAACTACACGAATGTAGTCTCACTTGTGGCCTCGGAATGGTCCTAACGCAAGTTCTAGAATCTAAGTGCTACCGGTACACACAACATAGCATAAATGCTTTTCCTACCAATTCTAGGGGCGAACCTCACATATTTGGGGTGGAAAATTTTTTAGTGGTACGGTTTTTGTGCTAGTCATTTAACTCCTATCCATGAGACGCTCATTAAGATCAAAGTTTCACTCCTATATGTTGTAAAAAATTTTAAATTTGGCACTAAAATTGCCCTAACAGGTATTTCTCTCAGTTTTATTACACATCTACCATTAAACAAACGAAAAATCAAGCGTAATAGCATTCTCTAAAGTATCATACTTTTACCCCCCCTTACACTTAAGATGAACATTATCCCCAATGTTCAAATAACAAGATGTAAAAGTAAATAAGGTAAAAGAATGAAATCAAATACTCCCCTGATTCGTTTGGTGGATAAAGAGGTAACATGGTTAGATCTTCTTCCAAGAGAATGTAGAAGCTTCAAGACTAAAGTATCGCCAAAAGCTTGATTCCCCATACATCTCCTTGTCCAAAATAACCTGTTAAACCTGAGAAAACAAACACGAAAACCTGCATAACATCGGCGGGATAAATTCTATATAAGGATATAATGCTTGTGGAATGATTATTTTGCAGATTCCTGGAGTTTATAAGTTAGAGATTTAATAAAAACTTTTTATGAAAACAAAACTTTCAAAAATTTCAGAAAATTAAAACCTGACGCCGTCAGGTTGTAAAGCCTGACGCCGTCAGAAATGATCTGACAGAATTCTCATGTTAAGTTTCCGGAAAATTTCTGGAAAAACCTTTACCTTACTTCCTGGAAATCCTGCAAAACATCACTATGACTCTATACAAGCATTTGACTCAAACAAATACTAATATGTATGTTAATTTATTATTATTACGATTCATGTTCATTTGTGTTCTACTAAACCGATTTGGATTTCCCTTACACTTAACTTTTGCAAAATACCTTTATATGTAGTTAAGACGAAGTTAAAAACAAAATAAAGCATTTTCACAATTTAGTTTTGAACATGAATCAATAATAATAAAAATTAAACATACATACGGAAGCAAATAAAATCAAACAAACAAATAAATAAACACACAAAGCAAATAAAGCTTGGGTTGCCTCCCAAGAAGCGCTTGTTTTTGTTCGAGTCACGAGCCTGACTCTACCCTTATTTAACGGAAATAGGGGAGGTTTTCCCTACACTTAGGGTTAAGTGCGGGTGATAGTAGCGATACACACCAGCTCGGTAGGAGTATGCCACGTGAGGAAAGATTGGTGGATGAATTATATGCTCAAAGGGGTGTGCTCCTTTCATCATAACCTTACCTAGTTCACTGTGGTCAATGGGTGAGTTAAAGTGTTCTCCTAGAAAGGGATCATTATCTAACAACTTCGAGAGACTCCTTATTGGGAATCCATCTTGACCCAATAGACCCGGTTTAAACCCATAATGTTTCTTGTGATCAATCATGAATGGGTGATGTAGACATGTAAGGTCATTTTTCACTCCTATATTGTCTTCCTCACTACAAGGCTTAATGTCTACTACCTTAAACTTAAGACTACCCGGACTATATGTTTTGATGGGTGGATCGGGACCTAATTCAATTCCTAAATTTTCATCCAAGGATGGAAGATTAGGTAACGGTTTTGGTTGAGGCTCCGGCTCATCAAAACTAGGAACTTCCATAGAACTAAAAGAAAGGTTATGACTACAAGTATTCAAACCTACATCCTCTAGTTGTGTTTGGTCCAAGGGTTCTACCTCTATTGGGGTTCCTATAGTCTCTTCTACATCTTCCGGGTAAGTCAAGGGCGGTGTGTATGCCTCAGACAATGGTGGGACTTGTGGGGTACTTGGTGGGCTTGGGTTCTCTACTATATCCTCCATCACATTAAGATCACAAATGTGTTCATCTTGTATTATGGTAGGGCCTAACCATGACATGCAGCTAGGTGGCTCAACTCTACCCTCATGTGTGTCGTATGTTTTGGTGAAATCTATCCCACTCGTGCAACTAACTATCTCAGAATCTTGGTTTGATTCTAAGTCCATGTTCTTAGAAACTAGGTCTCTTTGCTCATACGAATCCACCAATTCGTTCCACTTATGGGTCATGGTTAGGAAGCTTTCCTCAAAATTCATCCAAAGGGTCTGACTAAAAGGAATTGATCCAGATAATGCTCGTCTAATAGAAATCTCACATGCATAGAATTCATTAAACCCATCTAACCTTACCCCTAACTCCTTTTGGAAATCACAAAGATCACACAAAAATTCATAGGAATGATAGGAAACAAATCTATTGGTGAAATATAATTGTTCCTCTATTGTCAATGATCTAAATGGAATTTCATCCGTCATAGTGACAAATGAAAATGGTTTTACAAACAAAGGGCACAAAGAAAAAGATAGACAACAAGAAATCCTAGAAAAATAAAATAAAAAATCTCACTAGAAAGGAATCTAGTGAGTAGACCTAATAAAATAAAAATTCAACCTAAACAATAACTATTCCCCGGCAACGGCGCCAAAAACTTGATGCGTGGTTTTGCGACCTTACAACAGGTTTTACCTCTCGAGGGATCTCAAGAGGCTTACAACCCCACCAGGCAGTGTACCTGACCGATGTAGTATAGTGTAGTGGTAAGTACGGGGGATTGATCGTTCTCCACAGGGAATAGTGTCGTTAGGATTGAAAAACTACTCTAATAGGTCTAAGGGTGAGGGAAGATTCTTTTTGTATTTTTATATTTTTATGAAAGCAAGTAAAATCTCGGGTTTTGAAAGAGTGGGCGGAATTAGTTGCTAGTCAACTAACCTAAATAACTACAAATGCAAATAAAATAAAATAACTGAAAATGAAAAGGTTGTGAAACTTATGTGGAGAGAAATGTGTTTACTTAGATTTCCTTACTCCCTAACTATCTTTTACCAGTTGATTAGTGTGTATTAATTGCGTGGATGATGGGTGTATTCCTTAATACCAATCGTGGGTGTGGCGTACGTACTTCCCCAACTCTACAAGCTCCTACTTCACTCCTATGTCGAGCCGGCTAGGAAGCTCCTAACATGGGATCACTAGAATTCGCTCATGCATTAAATACAACCATATAAACCTAGTACGCATTGGTTCATGTTTCTTAAGACGTTCAAGCAAGTTACCGTATAGGAAGTTAGCCAGTTTTCTTAAGCCTAACATCGATAAACAATCATCCAATACAATTAATAACACACTAACAACTAATAATCAATAGTTAGGTTTCATTAGATCTAAGCAAACACAAGATAGATCTAGCCTAGCATGTTAATTAAAAGACAAGAACGAGATATAATCAAACAACAAATAGACATATTGATTGATTAAATGAATACTTATCTTCAATTAAACATGGGAGATCCAAGGGT
This sequence comes from Artemisia tridentata subsp. tridentata, assembly GCA_021014915.2. Taxonomy (NCBI): domain Eukaryota; kingdom Viridiplantae; phylum Streptophyta; class Magnoliopsida; order Asterales; family Asteraceae; genus Artemisia; species Artemisia tridentata. The sequence continues at coordinate 106,090,369 of CP139502.1, read as the reverse complement.
ATAAAAACCCTTAAAAATGGCAGAAATTCGTCTTAGGGTTTCTCCTCACAAAGTTGCACACTAATGACAAAAAATTGCAAAACTATATATAGAACTTAGTGGCTGACAGCGTCACGTTGTAGATCTTGACGCCGTCACCTCGCCATGTCTAGGGTTCCCGGATGGCCTTCTTGACGCCGTCCCTCTTTAGTGCACCAAAATCCGCTCTGGCTTATCAAAGGTTGACGCCGTCAGAAATGGGCTTGACGCCGTCTCTCTTTAACTTAAACCGTGATGGCCTTGATCACTTTAAAGGGTGACGCCGTCAGACTTCCTTTGTAAAACTCCCTGGCTTATCATGTGTATTTTTCATATCCACCTTTTTTGCCAAGCCATGACGCCGTCTGGGGAAATTCCTGACGCCGTCAAAGGTACTTTTCCAGCCGATTTTGAGACTTTGTCGTTTTCTTCACTTTTATGCTCCAAAAACGTCCAAAATGCTTCCTTTTCCAGATTTCTTCCCAAAAGTACCTAAAATGACAAAAGGAACGATTTAGGGCAATATTTGATCAAATAAATACGATTTAGGGCTTAAATTACCCCTTAAAAGCGGTACACTTTTCGCTTCATCACTAGGCTTGTTACTATTCAAGCCCAACACAATTCAAGCCCAAAATTTTATTTTCCTTTTATTCCTAATCGAACCAATGAGCATTTACTTGATCTCTTTTATTCCAAATTTTGACACACAAGCTATACTTCCTTTTACATGATTCGAATCCTTATACTTCCAAGATTCAGGAATGACAAATCTCATTGTTTGATTCGAACGTTTGATCTCAAAACAAGCTTCAAAGCTAACCTCATTCGACACAAATACAAACTCACTCAAGTGACAACTAAATTCGACTAAACTATATTTTTCCTATGTGATTAACATTGTTCTTGGCTAAAATGATTTCTTAAATCCTTACACACCTTTCTTATTCTTTTGGACACGTTAAAAATGTTGTTTGGACATTTAAACATATCGAATATAATACATGTACATGCCATTCGGTTTATAACCGAGACACACCCGCACCACTTGGACTAAATCACTCAATGGCCTAGCTAGATTATTCTCTCAAATCTTATCTAATCCTGCACAATCATTTCGAGCCAACTTGTATACATAAAATACAATATACCCTTGTATACATGCATATATACTCGTATACTAACATACTTACCCTCATTCACACTTAAACATATTTCACACATTCTTTCTCTCCTGCCAAGTCTATTCGAAGAGAACAAGGACCCTTCCTAAGCTTTCGAATTATTTTTCCAACGTTTAAGTGTTGATCTCGATTCTTTTGTTATAGTCCTATCGGGTTCGTGCAAAAACCTTCGTTTCCTAGTTCAAATCAACGAGTTCTCACCACCATTTTGGTGTTGTAAGTCATTCGAAACTCTTTCCAACACATACTTATAATTTCTATTAATTCATACGCTTTCTATTTTATCCGAGTTCACACACAAGCTTTCATTCATTATTTACGATTTCTAGTTATTTAGTTTTGTTCATATTTGACCTCCTATTCAATTGATGGATAGGAAATTAATTTCTATATTCATTCGACAATCATTTCATCATATCATTGCTATTCGAGACCCATTTTTGAAGTATTGTTGCATATCGAACGATATATAAATCATTTAAACATTTAGACCATGTGACAAAGTCGACTAGAAAAAGACCCATTAAATCCTTTTTAATCATGTAACATGTAGAATAAATTACACCACTCGATTGTCTATAAGCCCAACAAATAAGCAGTAACAAAAAGCTTCCTTGATAAGCTCATTTAATATCTATTCGAACCCACAACTGAATCGCTATTGAAACAGTTTCAGGACTTAATAAATATATCGAGTGGGCCTAAAGCCCATTAAGCACATAATAAGCACATACGAATAAGCAGTCTATTAAATAGTTTGGAAATAACTTTAGGACTATAAAATAAGCCCAAGACCAAGCCCAAGCCCAAATCCTTTTAAATCCCAATGGATCGTAAACTCTTATTGGGCCTGCTTTAAAATTCGTAAAAGCCCATTAAGCTATAAATAAGCACTTTTCGAGTAACAAGCAGTTTCCTAAATTTAAATAAGCTAATTGAGGCTTGTAAAACTTTCGGAAAACTTAATCTATGATTTTTGTGACTTTTGGACTAAAAATGCAAATTATATTACTATTCGGGTTAAAAGTGTAACTTTTACATAAATGTGTACTAAACTATCAATTTTATAAGTTATGGGTAGAAAATGATTATCAAGTAACCAGAAGTCTTAAAATGTCATATTTGAATGTTTTGGACTATTAATGTAATTAAAACCTAACCAGGGACTAACGGTGCAAAAGTTTCACCATTAGGGTTAAAAGTGTAAATTTCATACAAATTGGAGGGCCGTTCGGAAACTTTATTCTATATTTATAATCCACTAATGTTTTATGCATATTCTTTTTTAACAGTCCTTTTTACAATTCGTAAAAGTTATTTAAACAAACGTTATATAAACGTGATTTTTAACGAATAAACATAACTTATCATCCACCAACTTTCGAGGGAACGATGTTTACGGATTCTATAAACATAAAAGCATGATAATATTATATATAATATTATTTTTGAACTTTAAGCATTTTAAGCATATCATCCATTCTCATCACGAACCAATTCGTTATCCGATACTTTTCCACAATCATTATTCACATTAGGTCAATCTTAAACCATCGAAATCTCAGACTTCCCTATTATTCAGGTCGTGTGTTGGAGCCATTCCCGTGTTACATTTGACATAACATTACCTTGACTTTTACAGCTAAGGTGAGTCATAGCCCCACTCTTACTCTTTTATATTCATTTTAAACTACTTGGGGGAGATACATGCTTAAATTACTTTACCCGTTTATCAACTACATGATTTGCATTGTGATGCAAGTACTCAAAACATTTATATTTTTGTGATACGCTACGCTTTTATACTTTTTGGACATGATGTGTAGTTTTATTACGATATATGCCTTAATGGGTTAAACTTATTCATATACACACTATTCATAGCAACTGTTTAACTCCTATGGGTAGGAGCCGTTGGAGAGGTATTGATAGTAACTATCGGGTTGACACCCCCACCCTTGTGTCCAAATGACGTGACCTTGGGTGAATATAATCCGGAGTTCACATGATACATATATACACAATCAAGTGGTTCAGTTTGCTGCTATTCATTACATTAAGTGCTCTTGTATATCGTATACACATCTGTCCTACTCATACTTTAGCAGTGGGTTGTAAACACACGGGTTGCAAGTCTTGTATGGGTGAGACTTGGGACTGAGTGGATTTACAATGACTTTTCTGTGGAAACTTTATTCAAGGGCTTTACAATTTATACACATGCTCTACTCATACTTTAGCAGTGGGTTATAAACACACAGGTTGCAAGTCTTGTATGGACGGGACTTGGGACTGAGTGGATTTACAATGCCTTTGCTGTGGAAACTTTATTCAAATGCTTTACAATTAAACTAAACTCTATGAACTCACCAACCTTTGGTTGACACTTTTTAGCATGTTTATCTCAGGTTAATAAGGCGATAGTGGATGCATGGATCTTAGAGTCATTTACATACTTTGGAGACTTATATCTTTATCTTTTACCATTCGATACATCTTGAAAACATTTATGTAACCATATACATTGGATCTCTTGTTTTAACTCTGATTTAAATAATGCGAATGGTAACAGTCCAAAATGTCTCATTTAGAGATCGTTTTCATTACCTTATTCTATATTATGAAGTAACACCCCATTGACACTATCGTTCCACTATCGTAATTTGGGGGTGTTACAGATTGGTATCAAAGACTTGGTTATAGAGAACTAGGTTGCATTTAATGCCTAGACTATAACTACTATATACGTTAAGACTCTCTTCCCTATCGCCTTGCATGCTTAGAACTTTTTCGTTTATATCCACGCTAATGGATGTTACAGTATTTGTATAGATAGGGAAATCTCAGAATTTAGTCGAGTCATCAAAAGTGTGGAGCTCAGTAATAACTTGCTATTTAACTTAATCTTGTGACAGTTCTTGTTTGATGAGACATGGGATTAAGTTAAATAAAGGCTATTAGTTAGCTGTAGAAATTTGATGATTTTGCTCAAGGATGGGATTTCTCTTGAGGATACCTTTGAGGAATTATTAGAAACTAAACTCTCTGTAACTCAAACACCTAAGAAAGATCACTACGTCGATCTTCGAGATATGTGTTTTTGGTAATATGTACACGTGTGAAAGGAGGCAATTATAATTATGGTGGCAAACGTAATTATAAATGCATCACGACTCACGTGGACATATGTAACCATGCTTACGTTGATCGGCATTGGCACCCTTTAAGAAATAGCATGTGACATGGTTTTGCGAGAACGTTAAGTATAGATTGGATAGTCAACGGTTTTCCTCATCTCTGACGTTCGCTAAATGTCCTTCCATGTAGAGGCAATGGCATTATGGAGATCAGCCCGCAACACTAATCGAGGAGATGCGACACTAAGGGGTGGAAGGACTTATGAACGTGGAGATAGAGGAGGTGGTCGCGGCATTAGTAACAATGATAACAATGATGATGGAAATCCTGATTTTGCCACCATCATCGCTCAACAGCTTCAAAACTTGCTTCCTACTATTATCACCCAGGTGGGCAATCATATCAATAACTCGGGAAACCACGGAAGCAGAAACGAGGACACCGATGATGTAGGTGGAAATGGTAATAAAAACAACACAACTGGATGCTCGTATAAGGAATTTACGGCATGCAAGCCAATAGAGTTCGATGGTAAAGGAGGTGCGTTGGAGTATACTTGATGGATTGAAAAGATGGAGTCAGTGATCGACATTAGTAGCTGTGCAACACATCAGAAGGTGAAGTATTCTGCATGCTCGCTGTCAGGAAAGGCGTTAACATGGTGGAACAGGCATATTCAAGATAGAGGCTGAGAAGCAGCTGTAGGTATGACATGGGACGACTTTAAGGCACTACTAAAAGAGGAATACTGTCCGGACAATGAAATGCAAAAGCTGGAAGGTGAACTTTGGCATCACACTATGATAGGGGCTGGTCATGCCGCCTACACAGATCGATTTCATGAGTTAGCCAAACAAGTTCCTCATCTGGTTACCCCTGAATCAAAGAGGATCGAGAGGTACATCTACGGTCTTGTCCCTGAGATTCGTGGAAGTGTGAAAGCAACTGAGCCGTCTACAATTCAGAGTGCAATATTAAGAGCAGGGACTCAAACAGATAAGATGATTAGCAATGGAACTTTGAGGAACGGTGATAAAAGGAAAGGGGCAAATGAGTCAGATAAGCAGATGGTCCCTATGATTGACAACAAAAAGACAAGAACCTTTATGGCCACTGGTTCAGGTCAGAAAAGATATGTGGGTCCACATCCTAAGTGTGCTAAATGTGCTTATCATCAGCAGGGGTCTGTGCCCTGCCGTGAGTGTACAAACTGCAATCAGTTGAGTCATTTTACGAGTCAGTGTAAAGCACCAGGGAATGCAGGCAACATGAAGAATAATCAAAGGGCATGCTATGAGTGCAACAGCCCGGATCACCTTAGGCATGCGTGTCCTAGGTTGAATAGAGCACCTAGACAAAGACAAGGTAATCTAGCCTTAGCAATTGAAGGAAATAACCCAAACCCTGGAGTCCATATCAGTCCGCCTCGTGGTCGAGCTTTCTATTTGGGTCATTTAGATGCAGCTAACAAATAATGGGTAAGTTTTCCCTAGAAAATTAGTATTCTACCATGCTATTCAACTTCGGTAAACTTAGCTTTGCCCGACAGATTCATGCCTCTATGAGATAAGAAACCCTAGATACGTAAGTTTTAGCATAATTACTCTAACCTTTACACATCGACTATTCGTCTGCATCATTTCAACAGATAACACAGACTGAATCTTGGGACGAGATTCAAGATAAGGGGTAGGTAATGTAGCAACCTGTAGAATTCCCTAGTCATTAGTCAACGTTAATCTAGTATTAACCCATCATTACACCACGACAATCCAATATACAAATAAACACCAAACGGATCCTTATTTCTTATTCTAGGTCTGTTACTATTCAAGCCCAACACAATTCAAGCCCAAATTTTTATTTTCCTTTTATTCCTAATCGAACCAATGAGCATTTACTTGATCTCTTTTATTCCAAATTTTGACACACAAGCTATACTTCCTTTTACATGATTCGAATCCTTATACTTCCAAGATTCAGGAATGAAAAATCTCATTGTTTGATTCGAACGTTTGATCTCAAAACAAGCTTCAAAGCTAACCTCATTCGACACAAATACAAACTCACTCAAGTGACAACTAAATTCGACTAAACTATATTTTTCCTATGTGATTTATATTGTTCTTGGCTTAAATGATTTCATAAATTCTTACACACCTTTCTTATTCTTTTGGACATGTTAAAAATGTTGTTTGGACCTTTAAACATATCGAATATAATACATGTACATGCCATTCGGTTTATAACCGAGACGCACCCACACAACTTGGACTAAATCACTCAATGGCCTAGCTAGATTATTCTCTCAAATCTTATCTAATCCTGCACAATCATTTCGAGCCAACTTGTATACATAAAATACAATATACCCTTGTATACATGCATATATACTCGTATACTAACATACTCACCCTCATTCACACTTAAACATATTTCACACATTCTTTCTCTCCTGCCAAGTCTATTCAAAGAGAACAAGGACCCTTCCTAAGCTTTCAAATCATTTTTCCAATGTTTAAGTGTTGATCTCAATTCTTTTGTTATAGTCCTCTCGGGTTCGGGCAAAAACCTTCGTTTCCTAATTTAAATCAAAGAGTTCTCACCACCATTTTGGTGTTGTAAGTCATTCGAAACACTTTCCAACACATACTTATAATTTCTATTAATTCATACACTTTCTATTTTATCCGAGTTTATACACAAGCTTTCATTCATTATTTACGATTTCTAGTTATTTATAATTGTTCATATTTGACCTCCGATTCAATGGATGGCTAGGAAATTAATTTCTATATTCATTCGACACTCATTTCATCATATCATTGCCATTCGAGACCCATTTTTGTAGTATTGTTGCATATCAAACCATGTATAAATCATTTAAACATTTAGACCATGTGACTAAGTCAACTAGAAAATGACTCATTTAATCCTTTTTAATCGTGTAACATGTAGAATAAATTACACCACTCGATTGTCTATAAGCCCAAAAAATAAGCAGTAACAAGACGCTTCCTTGATAAGCTCATTTAATATCTATTCGAACCCACAACTGAATCGCTATCGAAACAGTTTCAGGACTTAATAAATATATCGAGTGGGCCTAAAGCCCATTAAGCACATAATAAGCACATACGAATAAGCAGTCTATTAAGCAGTTTGGAAATGTTTTTAGGACTATAAAATAAGCCCAAGACCAAGCCCAAATCCTTTTAAAACCCAATGGATCGTAAACTCTTATTGGGCCGGTTTTAAAATTCGTAAAAGCCCATTAAGCTATAAATAAGCACTTTTCAAGTAACAAGCAGTTTCCTAAATTTAAATAAGCAAATTGAGGCTTGTAAAACTTTCGGAAAACTTAATCCATGATTTTTGTGACTTTTGGACCAAAAATGCAAATTATATTACTATTCGGGATAAAAGTGTAACTTTTACATAAATGTGTACTAAACTGTCAATTTTATAAGTTATGGGTAGAAAATGATTATCAAGTAACCAGAAGTCTTAAAATATCATATTTGAATGTTTTGGACTAATAATGTAATTAAAACCTAACCAGGGACTAACGGTGCAAAAGTTTCACCATTAGGGTTAAAAGTGTAAATTTCATACAAATTGGTGGGCCGTTCAAAAACTTTATTCTATATTTATAATCCACTAATGTTTTATGCATATTCTTTTTTAACAGTCCTTTTTACAATTCGTAATAGTTATTTAAACAAACGTTATGTTTATATTTATATACACGTTATTTTTAACGAATAAGTTTAACTTATCATCCACCAACTTTCGAGGGAACGATGTTAACGGATTCTATAAACATAAAATCATGATAATATTATATATAATATTATTTTTGAACTTTAAGCATTTTAAGCATATCATCCATTCTCATCACGAACCAATTCGTTATCCGATACTTTTCCACAATCATTATTCACATTAGGTCAATCTTAAACCATCGAAATCTCAGACTTCCCTATTATTCAGGTCGTGTGTTGGAGCCGTTCCCGTGTTACATTTGACATAACATTACCTTGACTTTTACAGCTAAGGTGAGTCATAGCCTCACTCTTACTCTTTTATATTCATTTTAAACTACTTGGGGGAGATACATGCTTAAATTACTTTACCCGTTTATCAACTACATGATTTGCATTGTGATGCAAGTACTCAAAACATTTATATTTTTGTGATACGCTACGCTTTTATACTTTTTGGACATGATGTGTAGTTTTATTACGATATATGCCTTATTGGGTTAAACTTATTCATATACACACTATTCATAACAACTGTTTAACTCCTATGGGTAGGAGCCGTTGGAGAGGTATTGATAGTAACTATCGGGCTGACGCCCCCACCCTTGTGTCCAAATGATGTGACCTTGGGTGAATATAATCCGGAGTTCACATGATACATATATACACAGTCAAGAGGTTCAGTTTGCTGCTATTCATTACATTAAGTGCTCTTGTATATCGTATACACATCTGTCCTACTCATACTTTAGCAGTGGGTTGTAGACACACAGGTTGCAAGTCTTGTATGGGCGGGACTTGGGACTGAGTGGATTTACAATGCCTTTGCTGTGGAAACTTTATTCAAGGACTTTACAATTTACACACATGCCCTACTCATACATTAGCAGTGGGTTATAAACACACAGGTTGCAAGTCTTGTATGGGCGGGACTTGGGACTGAGTGGATTTACAATGCCTTTGCTGTGGAAACTTTATTCAAATGCTTTACAATTAAACTAAACTCTATGAACTCACCAACCTTTGGTTGACACTTTTTAGCATGTTTATCTCAGGTTAAAAAGGCGATAGTGGATGCATGGATCTTAGAGTCATTTGCATACTTTGGAGACTTATATCTTTATCTTTTACCATTCGATACATCTTGAAAACATTTATGTAACCTTATACATTGGATCTCTTGTTTTAACTCTGATTTAAATAATGTGAATGGTAACATTTCAAAACGTCTCATTTAGAGGTCGTTTTCTATACCTTGTTCTATATTATGAAGTAACACCCCATTGACACTATCGTTCCGCTGTGGTAATTTGGGGATGTTACAGATTGGTATCAGATACTTGGTTATAGAGAACTAGGTTGCATTTAATGCCTAGACTATAACTACTATATATGTTGAGACTCTCTTCCCTATCGCCTTGCATACTTAGAACTTTTCCGTTTATATCCACGCTGATGGATGTTATAGTATTTGTACTGATAGGGAAATCTTAGAATTTAGTCGAGTCATCAAAAGTGTGGAGCTCAGTAATAACTGGCTATTTAACTTAATCTTGTGACAGTTCTTGTTTGATGAGACATGGGATTAAGTTAAATAAGGTTATTACTTAGCTATAGAAATTTGATGATTTTGCTCAAGGATGGGATTTCTCTTGAGGATACCTTTGAGGAATGATTAGAAACTAAACTCTCCGTAACTCAAACACCTAAGAAAGATCACTACGTCGATCATCGAGATACGTGTGTTTGGTAATATGTACTCGTGTGAAAGGAGGCAATTATAATTATGGTGGCCAACATAATTATAAATGCATCAAAAATCACGTGCACATATGTAACCATGCTTACGTTGATCGGCATTGGCACACTTTAGGAAACAACATGTGACATGGTTTTGCGAGAACGTTAAGTATAGATTGGATAGTCAATGGTTTTTGTCATCTCTAAAGTTCGCTAAATGTCCTTCTATGTAAAGGCAATGGCATCAATGAGATCAGCCGGCAACACTAACTGAGAAGATGCGACACTAAGCGGTGGAAGGACTAGTGAACGTGGAGGTAGAGGAGGTTGTCGCGGCATTAGTAACAATGATAACAACGATGATGGAAATCCTGATTTTACTGCCATCATCGCTCAACAGCTTCAAAACTTGCTTCCTACTATTATCACCCAGGTGGGCAATCATATCAAAAACTCAGGAAACCACAGAAGCAGAATCGAGGACACCAATGATGTAGGTCGAAATGGTAATAACAACAACAAAACTGGATGCTCGTATAAGGAATTTATGGCATGCAAGCCAATAGAGTTCGATGGTAAAGGAGGTGCGTTGGAGTATACTTGATGGATTGAAAAGATGTAGTCAGTGATCGACATTAGTAGTTGTGCAACACATTAGAAGGTGAAGTATTCTGCATTCTCGCTATCAGGAAAGGCGTTAACATGGTGGAACACGCAGATTCAAGCTAGAGGCAGAGAAGCAGCTGTAGGTATGACATGGGACGACTTTAACGCACTACTAAAAGAGGAATACTGTCCGGACAATGAAATGCAAAAGCTGGAAGGTGAACTTTGGCATCACAATATGATAGGGGCTGGTCATGCCGCCTACACAGATCGATTTCATGAGTTAGCCAAGCAAGTTCCTCATCTGGTTACCCTTGAATTAAAGAGGATCGAGAGGTACATCTACGGTCTTGTCCCAGAGATTTGTGAAACTGTGAAAGCAACTGAGCCGTCTACAATTTAGAGTGCTATATTGAGAGCAGGGACTCAAACAGATGAGATGATTAGGAATGGAACTTTGAGGAACGGTGATAAAAGGAAAGGGGCAAATGAGTCAGACAAGCAGATGGTCCCCATGATTGACAACAAAAAGACAAGAACCTTTATGGCCACTGGTTCAGGTCAGAAAGGATATGTGGGTCCACATCCTAAGTGTGCTAAATGTGCTTATCATCACCAGGGGTCTGTACCCTGCCGTGAGTGTACAAATTGTAATCAGTTGAGTCATTTTATGAGTTAGTGTAAAGCACCAGGGAATGCAGGCAACATGAAGAATAATCAAAGGGCATGCTATGAGTGCAACAGCCCGGATCACCTTAGGCATGCGTGTCCTAGGTTGAATAGAGCACCTAGACAAAGACAGGGTAATCTAGCCTTAGCAATTGAAGAAAATAACCCAAACCCTGGAGCCCATATCAGTCCGCCTCGTGGTCGAGCTTTCTATTTGGGTCATTTGGATGCAGCTAACAAATAATGGGTACGTTTTCCCTAGAAAATTAGTATTCTACCATGCTATTCAACTTCGGTAAAGTTACCTTTGCCAGACAGATTCATGCCTCCATGAGATAAGAAACCCTAGATACGTAAGTTTTAGCATAATTACTCTAACCTTTACACATCGACTATTCGTCAGCATCATTTCAACAGATAACACAGACTGAATCTCAGGACGAGATTCAAGATAAGGGGTAGGTATTGTAGCAACCTATAGAATTTCCTGGTCATTAGTCAACGTTAATCTAGTATTAACCCATCATTACAGTTCACTTAACCATTTTTACGAGCAAAATTTGAAATTTTTGTTTATTACATTTCTATAAATCAAACGTTGTTACGTGATTCACGATACTTTGGAACGAGCTCACACGCGCACCATGACAGTTCAATATACAAATAAACACCAAACGGATCCTTATTTCTTATTCTAGGCCTGTTACTATTCAAGCCCAACACAATTCAAGCCCTAATTTTGATTTTCCTTTTATTCCTAATCGAACCAATGAGCGTTTACTTGATCTCTTTTATTCCAAATTTTGACACACAAGCTATACTTCCTTTTACATGATTTGAATCCTTATACTTCCAAGATTCGGGAATGACAAATCTCATTGTTTGATTCGAACGTTTGATCTCAAAACAAGCTTCAAAGCTAACTTCATTCGACACAAATACAAACTCACTCAAGTGACAACTAAATTCGACTAAACTATATTTTTCCTATGTGGTTTACATTGTTCTTGGCTTAAATGATTTCTTAAATCCTTACACACCTTTCTTATTCTTTTGGGCACGTTAAAAATGTTGTTTGGACCTTTAAACATATCGAATATAATACACGTACATGCCATTTGGTTTATAACCGAGACACACCCCACACCACTTGGACTAAATCACTCAATGGCCTAGCTAGATTATTCTCTCAAATCTTATCTAATCCTGCACAATCATTTCGAGCCAACTTGTATACATAAAATACAATATACCCTTGTATACATGCATATATACTCGTATACTAACATACTCACCCTCATTCACACTTAAACATATTTCACACATTCTTTCTCTCCTGCCAAGTCTATTCGAAGAGAACAAGGACCCTTCCTAAGCTTTCGAATCATTTTTCCAACGTTTAAGTGTTGATCTCGATTCTTTTGTTATAGTCCTATCGGGTTCGTGCAAAAACCTTCGTTTCCTAATTCAAATCAACGAGTTCTCACCACCATTTTGGTGTTGTAAGTCATTCGAAACTCTTTCCAACACATACTTATAATTTCTATTAATTCGTACGCTTTCTATTTTATCCGAGTTCACATACAAGCTTTCATTCATTATTTACGATTTCTAGTTATTTATTTTTGTTCATATTTGACCTCCTATTCAATGGATGGCTAGGAAATTAATTTCTATATTCATTCGACACTCATTTCATCATATCATTGCTATTCGAGACCCATTTTTGTAGTATTGTTGCATATCGAACCATATATAAATCATTTAAACATTTAGACCATGTGACTAAGTCGACTAGAAAACGACCCATTAAATCCTTTTTAATCTTGTAACGTGTAGAATAAATTACACCACTCGATTGTCTATAAGTGAGAGGATCAAACACTTAGGATATAACTCCATTATAATGTGTTTAAGATACTTTGAGGTTATACTGTTATGTATGCGGAATCTACTTAACAATACTTAGAAGATTGATGTAACAGTAATGCTGTATGAACAATGAACACAATGTTTAACTCCAAATGATTCAATATTATTCTGGAATAATATGAGTGATCTCAATATCACTAGGGTTACAATGACCTTAAATCTTAACAAAACTTGTATGACTCGTACATAAACATTTAACCTAGGACCTCCTTTTATAGACATAAGGAGTCCTCTACAAGATAAGTATCTACCCGTATATTTCTAACTAATTGTGATATACATACAATCTATACTATACTTATCCTTGACACGTTTCCTAAAACCATATCATTGCAGCAGTACCTTCTATTATATACTAGCAGCACTAACTTTGTAGTTTGTACTGTTAGTTATTCTTCAGCAGTCTTCAGTTATACACTAACAGTTTGTACTGTTAGTGTAATCTTCCAGCAGTACTAAGTCAGAAACATTTAATTCCCAACAATCCTCCACTAAACTTGTGATTTACCCCAAATCATCAAGTTTTCTGAATTAATTGAGAATTGTGAGGACTCTTTCAAACACTATCTTCTGCTTGCTGGAATATCTTTCTCACCAATGCTCTTGCCATTTCAGATTCTTCATCAACTTGAAGCTTTGATGACAACATAACCAGTAGTACTCCTGCACTGAGTGGGTAATCTTTCTCTACTAACATGTAGATTTCCACTCCAACTTTAGTTGAAACACTATGAACTCCACAGTTGTCAAATAACCTCCGTGTGGTATCCAGGTTATGAGCTTGAAATCTCCAAAGTGAATCATTTGCATTTGGCTAATACATCCTTTTCAGCTCAACCCATAGCTCTTTATCCTTATCATCTGTAGGATCAGCAGACCTAAATCTTTTTTGAACTAAGCCCCAAATCTTATCCAAGTCTTCTCTGTCAAAGGCTTTTATCATGTCTTCAAAGAACTTGTAGACGTCAAATTTTCCTCCTACTCTGATGATTTTCCATCCCTTGATTCTTCCATCTGAGTACACCTCCCAATCAATGATGGGATGTTTGGCTTGAATGGGATCAATATTTAGAGCTTCTGGAATTACCACCATCATTCCATGGATTTGTTCATAAGTTAGTATTTCTTCCTCTTCCTCTTCCTCAGCTGATTCTTCTTTAACTGGTTCCTCCTGAACTGATTTTTCTTTAGTTTTCTGTTTCTTAGACTCTTTTGATTCCAATTGTTCTGCTGCTCTTTTCTCTCCTCTTCCTTCACTTGTTTCAAGATCACCTCTCAGAAACATCTGCATTCTTTTGTGAGTATCAATGTAAATTCTTTCAATTTCTTCAAAAGATCTTCCCTTGAAATGATGTTCTTTCCAGGTATCTTGGTGTTTTAGATAATTCTTCATATAAGACAATTGTTCTTTCCTTGTAGGAGGTTTCTTCTGATAGATTTTCTTCTTCCTTTGGCTTTGTCTAATCTGCTCCAAAAGGTCATCAATGGCTTGTTCATGTTCTTCTCTTGTGAATTATGACCTTTCTTCTTCTTGTAGCTTGGCAGTCAACTCACTATCAGAAAGAACCTGAGCAACTCTTTCTTCTTCATCAGTTTGAAACTTGTGTTCAACCATGAATTTTGCTAATCTTTCTTCTTCAGCTGCCCTTGCTAGCTCTTCTTCATAAAACCTTTGAGCTAAACCTTCATCAAGAGCAATCTGAGCTTGATTCTTCTTGGTTGTTTTCTGAGAAGATGGTTCTTCTTCTACCATTATTCCCTTGCCCTTATATGATCTTGATCTCTTTGGCCTTCTTGTGTATACTGCACCAACAGTAACTTGAGAACCACCAGTACCTTCTGGAATACTGGCAGTACCATGAAGCGAAAAGTGTACCGCTTTTAAGGGGTCATTTAAGCCCGAAATCGTATTTATTTGATCAAATATTGCCCTAAATCGTTCCTTTTGTCATTTTAGGTACTTTTGAGGAGAAATCTGGAAAAGGAGGCATTTTGGACGTTTTTGGAGCATTAAAGTGAAGAAAACGGCAAAGTCTCAAAAATCGGCTCAAAGTTACTCTTGACGGCGTCAGACTTTACTCTGGACGGCGTCATGCCTTGGCAAGAAAAGTTGGACGTGAAATTTACTCATGACGGGCCAGTAAAAATAGCATGTGAATTCTGACGGCGTCACGCTTTAACTTAATCGAGGGCGTCACGGCTTAAATCATAAGGGGACGGCGTCACGTTCATGGTTAGACGGCGTCAAGCCTTGATAAGCCAGAATGGATTTTTGAAGAGCTAAAGAGGGACGGCGTCAAGAAGGTCATCCGGGAACCCTAAAAGCGGCGAGGTGACGGCGTCACACTCCATAAGGTGACGCCGTCAGATCCAAAAATCTATATATAGTTTTCTAATTTTTTGTCATTAGAGAGAGCTTAGGTGTGGAATTTTGGGAGAAAACCCTAAGACGATTTTAGCTACTTTTTCAGGGCTTTTTGCCTTGAGATCTTCCATGTTTCATTGAAAGATAAGTTATCAATTAATCATTCAATATGTCTATGTGTTGTTTGATTCTATCTTATTCTTGTCTTTTGTTTAACATGTTAGGCTAAATTTATCTTGTGTTTGCTTAGATCTAATGAAACCTAGCTATTGATTATTGGTTGTTAGTGTGTTGTTAGTTGTATTGGATGATTGTTTATCTATGTTAGGCTTAAGAAAACTGGCTAACTTCCTATTCGGTAACTTGCTTGAACGTCTTAAGAAACATGAACCAAACGCGTACTAAAGGTTTTTATGGTTGTATTTAATGCACAAGCGAATTCTAGTGATCCCATGTTAGGAGCTTCCTAGCCGGCTCGACATAGGAGTGAAGTAGGAGCTTGTAGAGTTGGGGAAGTAAGTACGCCACCCCACGAATGGTATTAAGGAATACACCCGTCATCCACGCAACTAATACACACTAATTAACCGGTAAAAGATAGTTAGGGAGTAAGGAAATCTAAGTAAACACATTTCTCTACACATAAGTTTCTCACCACATTTTATTTTCAGTTATTTATTTTATTTGCATTCGTAGTAATTTGGGTTAGTTGACTAGCAACTAATTCCGCCCACTCCTTCAAAACCGAGATTTTACTTGCTTTCATAAAATTATAAAAACATAAAAAAGAATCTTCCTCAACCCTTAGACCTAATTAGAGTAGCCTTTCATACCTAACGAACACTATTCCCTGTGGAGAACGATCAATCCCCCGTACTTACCACTACACTATACTACATCGGTCAGGTACACTGCCTGGTGGGGTTGTAAGCCTCTTGAGATCCCTCGAGAGGTAAAACCTGTTGTAAGGTTACAAAACCACGCAATCAAGTTTTTGGCGCCGTTGCCGGGGAATAGTTATTGTTTAGGTTGAATTTTTATTTCTATTAGGTCTACTCACTAGATTCCTTTCTATGAGATTTTTATTTTATTTTTCTAGGATTTCTTTAGTCTATCTATTTTCTTCGTGTCTTTGTTCGTAACCATACCATCCGACATCATGGAAGATGGTAATATCCTTAACCCACACAACCCACCACCACAACAACCACAACCACCTCCTAGAGCCCGTACTTTAGGAGAGTATTCCCGTCCTAGCCACCATGGCTATCGAAACACCATTGAGCTCGCCCAAGGAGCCAATGTAGCCCACTTGCGATCCGACACCATCCGGTTGGTGCAAAACGGATGTGCATTCCATGGACATATGTCCGAAGACCCAATTCAACACCTTAAGGACTTTCTTAAAATCGTAGATTCCATTGGCCTTAACGGTGCTACTAGAGACACTACCCGATTGCGTCTCTTCCATTTCTCTCTTCGTGACCAAGCTATCCATTGGCTTGATCGTCTACCCGCAGGATCTTTCTCGACTTGGGATAATCTCACCACTCGTTTCCTCGCTCAATTTTTCCCACCAGCGAGAACAACCAAGCTAAGGAATGACATCTTGATGTTCCAACAACGTCAAGGTGAAACTCTTTACGAAGCGTGGACTCGTTTTAAGGACCTACTCCACAAAGTCCCCCATCATGGCATTGATCTTTGGCTCCAAATCCAAATCTTTTATGATGGTGTCAATCATCAAACTAGAAGAGCCATAGATCACGCTGCCAATGGTAGACTAAGCAAGCTCGATGTTGATAAGTGCTGGGAGGTCATTGAGGACTTAGCACAATACGAAGAAGAAGAATGGGAGGATCCGATGTTCTTGGAGGAAGGGAGTTTAGATTACATGAATGCTACCCAAGAACAGCTATTTGAGAACATCGAAAGGCGGGTTGAGGAATTGATGAGGGCCGAGATGCCTATGGCTAATGCTGAAATGAATCCCAATGGATGTGTGAATGTAGCCAGTAAACATTCGTTTCTTGAATTTTCACGACAAGAGGAGTTCGAAGGGACAATGTTTACTTTTGTGAACAACCAAGAAAGACAGATCCGGCAGTTAGAGGTCCGAATGGAGAACACCCGAAACACCTTTATGGACTTGGCTGAAGGTTTCATATCAAGAATTAAGGAAAAGATTAGGGAAGAAGCTGTACTCAAAAAAATCGAAAAGATTTTTGAATTCCCAGTCCCTAGTGAAACAAGCAGCGGTTGGCACAATGAAACACCTCTCTCTGTGGATTCAACCCAGAATAACTTCTATTCCCTTAAGTCTCCTTCTGAGAAAGGGAACTCTCACGCTTCTACAATAACCTCTAAATCACTCAAACCAACCTTGATGCATAAGGTCTCGATGATTTCTCAAACCAAACCCATTACCCATAAAACCTATTCCCAACATTCCAACTTCAAAACGCCAACACTCCACTTCTTCGATGAGAGCAAGTTTGAGTATGAAGACGAAGACGACGTTAAAATAAAAAAGATGGGAACCGGAATGGATGAAAAACCGTTAGAGCATAACATT
This sequence comes from Artemisia tridentata subsp. tridentata, assembly GCA_021014915.2. NCBI lineage: Eukaryota > Viridiplantae > Streptophyta > Magnoliopsida > Asterales > Asteraceae > Artemisia > Artemisia tridentata. Next base: position 106,072,378 of record CP139502.1, on the reverse strand, counting down.
TATGAAAATGGCAAGAGCTCAAATCTTTGCCATAAAACTCTTCTAACTTCAAATCCACCCATCAAACCAAAGGATTCGGGTAACCTAAAAATGAAGGTGGTAGACTCTTTCCCCATTCACGCACCCCCTTCACCTCACGTGGCATATTTCCACCCTAAGGGTGTGTATCGCTACTTCCACCCACACTTAATCCTAAGTGTAGGGAAAACCTCCCCTATTTCCGTTAAATAAGGGTAGAGTCAGGCTCGTGACTCGAACAAAAACAAGCGCTTCTTGGGAGGCAACCCAAGCTTTATTTGTTCTATTTGCTATGTGTGTTTATTTATTTGTTTGTTTGATTTTATTTGTTTCCGTATGTGTGTTTAATTTTTATCATTATTGATTCATGTTCAAAACTAAATTGTGAAAATGCTTTATGTTGTTTTTAACTTCGTCTTAACTACATATAAAGGTATTTTGCAAAAGATAAGTGTAAGGGAAATCTAAATCGGTTTGTTAGAACACAAATTAACATGAATCGTAATAATAATAAATTAGCATACATATTAGTAGTTGTTTGAGTCAAATGCTTGTATCGAGTCATAATGATGTTTTGCAGGATTTCCAGGAAGTAAGGTAAAGGTTTTTCCAGAAATTTTCCGGAAACTAAAAATGAAAATTTTTGTCAGGTCATTTCTGACGGCGTCAGGGGTTACAACCTGACGGCGTCAGATTTAATTTCCAGAAATTTTTGAAAGTTTTGTTTTCATAAAAAGTTTTTATTAAAATCTCCAACTTATAATCTCCAGGAATCTGCAAAATTATCATTCCACAAGCATTATATCCTTATATATAGATTTTATCCCGCCGATGTTATGCAGGTTTTCGTGTTTGTTTTCTCAGGTTTAACAGGTTATTTTGGACAAGGAAATGTTTTTGGATCAAGCTTGTGGCGATGCATTAGTCATGGAGCTTCAACATTCTCTTTGGAGGAAGATCTAACCGTGTAATTTCATTATCCACCGAGCGAATCAGGGGAGTATTTGATTTCATTCTTTTACTTTTTGCTTTTACATCTTATTATTTGAACATTGGGGACAATGTTCATCTTAAGTGTAAGGGGAGGGTAAAAGTACGATTTTAGAGAATACAATTGCGCTTGATTTTTGTTTGTTTAATAGTAGATGTGTAATAAAACTGAGAGAAATACTTGTTAAGGTAATTTTAGTGCCAAATTTAAAATTTTTTACAACATATAGGAGTGAAACTATGATCTTAATGAGCGTCTCATGGATAGGAGTTATATGACTAGCACAAAAACCGTACCACTAAAAAATTTTCCACCCCAAATATGTGAGGTTCGCCCCTAGAATTGGTAGGAAAAGCATTTATGCTATGATGTGTGTACCGGTAGCACTTAGATTCTAGAACTTGCGTTAGGACCATTCCGAGGCCACAAGTGAGACTACATTCGTGTAGTTAGATTTACTACATGATGAGAGGCATTAGGATTAACCCATTGTTTTACACCTGTGTTTTTGTTACAATTACTTTGGCTACATTGGTCAAGTAATTCTCCCACACCCTTTACGTTGTACTCATTTTTAGTACACGATACCCCTAGTACACCCCTCAGAGCCTATCTTTTCGTTTCGACCTTTAAGCATTTTACTTAAAGGAAGAATTTGTTACACCCCACTAAAATGTACACCCAAATCGCCTTAGCCTACCTTGTATGCACTCATTTTTAGTGCATTATTGTTACAACATTTGTTTAAAACCCAAGTTAATTATCTAGTTGATTACATGGTTGCTAAGTCGAGTCATATCCTTGTACATATTGTTTTGGGACGATTGGGACTCATGGGTAAAGTACTAGTGTAATGGAGTAATGGGGAAGAACATCATTTATTACCCCCATATGTGCTAAATGTTTTAAAAGTACTCCAAGTTTTTCAATTATCTTAATTCGAGTCATTAGATTAGTATTTGTAAAGTTATGTAAAAATTCAAGTGTAAGGGGGATGCAATGCCCCTATGATGTATTATTTTGGATGGTAGGGTAAAAGTGTATGCAAAAAAAAAAAAAACAAAAAAAAAAAAAAAAAAAAATACAAAAAAAATGAGAAAAAGAAAAATAGAAAAAAACATACGGACTACCATCCCGTTTCATTTTATGTTTGTTTTATGTTTTTGTTATTTTCTTTCATTAGCTTAAGATCGAGTCTAGTCTTGGCTTAGCAACATTGTATAGTACATGTAATTGATCAAGATTTTTAACTCGCCACCAGTAAAATATCCTTTGTCCAACAAAACCGTGTTTTCCTTTTCCCTACACCTAACGTTATAACCCATTTAAAAGCCCTCTTTGATAGTTTATCTTAGGTGCTTACGCCTAGTGGAGGAGGTTTTCGATCCTTTCCCAAGCCTATGGTAATCTATTTGCTATGACAGGTAGTGAGAGATATTTTCCGTTTTCATTTATGAGATTTATTTTGATGACACTTGAGAGATGTGAGTATCTAAACACTACTTGTGAGGTGCTAGTTTGTAATCTCCGTGCTTATTATGATTAAAGTGGAACGAATATTTGTTGTAATTACTTTTATGTTAGCATTAAATGACCCCTAACTTGTATTTTGATTAGAATAAAAGCGCATTTGCTTGAGGACAAGCAAATCTCAAGTGTAAGGGTATTTGATGAAGCGAAAAGTGTACCGCTTTTAAGGGGTCATTTAAGCCCGAAATCGTATTTATTTGATCAAATATTGCCCTAAATCGTTCCTTTTGTCATTTTAGGTACTTTTGAGGAGAAATCTGGAAAAGGAGGCATTTTGGACGTTTTTGGAGCATTAAAGTGAAGAAAACGGCAAAGTCTCAAAAATCGGCTCAAAGTTACTCTTGACGGCGTCAGACTTTACTCTGGACGGCGTCATGCCTTGGCAAGAAAAGTTGGACGTGAAATTTACTCATGACGGGCCAGTGAAAATAGCATGTGAATTCTGACGGCGTCACGCTTTAACTTAATCGAGGGCGTCACGGCTTAAATCATAAGGGGACGGCGTCACGTTCATGGTTAGACGGCGTCAAGCCTTGATAAGCCAGAATGGATTTTTGAAGAGCTAAAGAGGGACGGCGTCAAGAAGGTCATCCGGGAACCCTAAAAGCGGCGAGGTGACGGCGTCACACTCCATAAGGTGACGCCGTCAGATCCAAAAATCTATATATAGTTTTCTAATTTTTTGTCATTAGAGAGAGCTTAGTGTGTGGAATTTTGGGAGAAAACCCTAAGACGATTTTAGCTACTTTTTCAGGGCTTTTTGCCTTGAGATCTTCCATGTTTCATTGAAAGATAAGTTATCAATTAATCATTCAATATGTCTATGTGTTGTTTGATTCTATCTTATTCTTGTCTTTTGTTTAACATGTTAGGCTAAATTTATCTTGTGTTTGCTTAGATCTAATGAAACCTAGCTATTGATTATTGGTTGTTAGTGTGTTGTTAGTTGTATTGGATGATTGTTTATCTATGTTAGGCTTAAGAAAACTGGCTAACTTCCTATTCGGTAACTTGCTTGAACGTCTTAAGAAACATGAACCAAACGCGTACTAAAGGTTTTTATGGTTGTATTTAATGCACAAGCGAATTCTAGTGATCCCATGTTAGGAGCTTCCTAGCCGGCTCGACATAGGAGTGAAGTAGGAGCTTGTAGAGTTGGGGAAGTAAGTACGCCACCCCACGAATGGTATTAAGGAATACACCCGTCATCCACGCAACTAATACACACTAATTAACCGGTAAAAGATAGTTAGGGAGTAAGGAAATCTAAGTAAACACATTTCTCTACACATAAGTTTCTCACCACATTTTATTTTCAGTTATTTATTTTATTTGCATTCGTAGTAATTTGGGTTAGTTGACTAGCAACTAATTCCGCCCACTCCTTCAAAACCGAGATTTTACTTGCTTTCATAAAATTATAAAAACATAAAAAAGAATCTTCCTCAACCCTTAGACCTAATTAGAGTAGCCTTTCATACCTAACGAACACTATTCCCTGTGGAGAACGATCAATCCCCCGTACTTACCACTACACTATACTACATCGGTCAGGTACACTGCCTGGTGGGGTTGTAAGCCTCTTGAGATCCCTCGAGAGGTAAAACCTGTTGTAAGGTTACAAAACCACGCAATCAAATACTAGCAGTACCATGTCTAGCACTACCAGTACCTTCTGTCATTCCACCAGTACCTTGATCCATTTGCTGTTCTTGCCTCCCCTGAGTATCAAACTCCTCTTGAACCAAAGTGACATGAGGATCTTCATCTAATTGAGCAATCTTCCTCCCATGTTTGGAAGATTCCTCACCTGTGTCTTCATTCTGACCATCTGATGAGCTTGATGAAGATGATGATTCAGTTGATGCTATCATTTGAGCTAATCTTTTTCTTTTAAGTGTCTTGACCTGTTGCTCCAATTTCTTGACTTTAAGCGCCAGTTTTGTATATACCTTGCCAAAAACCTTCTTGTGAGAGGTGAGATCAGCTTCCAAAGTATGTACCTTCTCAGATAATTTTGTACAAAGTTCCATCAATTCCTTATGTGTCTGTCTGCCCTCAGCACTTCCTGATGTGTTACCTTCAGGGAGAGGTGCATCATGGGGCATAGACTCATATTCCACCACATGGTGAGCCTCTGAGCCACCCAATATTTCCGGTTGGCTTGGGATTCCACCAATAGTACTGGGTTCAAAGGAACTTGTTTCTGTTGGTGTTGCCATAGGTTGGGTCTTATTTATGATACTTCTGTCCTGCCCAGCTTCTAAGCATGAGACAGTAGAAGCAGCCCTTCCTACACTGACAAAGTCAGCCTCATCTGCTACATGAGGAGGGGTAGGGTCTCTGTGCTGAGGAACAACAAAGCCCTCTCTAGATGAATACCTATCTGGTGATGAGGTTGGTTGTGAAGGTGATTGTTCTGACGTTGTGGGTGTGCGTTGAGAGTCAACTGGGCTTGTTGATCCTTCACCCTGTACCTGTAGCATTGAATCAAATAATGGAACTTCTTCCCTACTATACCCTTTTGAGGCCATCCTCATATTACTGGAAAAAAAATTTGGGTAAGTTTGGGTGTTGGATAAACATTTTTGTGAAGAAGAAGTTGATGTTTCCTCATGTTCAAAATAGTTTGGATGAACCTGGGATACATCAAAAACTTTGATTTGCTATCAACATTTTTAACCATTCCTTCAAAGATGAGTTTTGAAAAATTGAAAGTTCTGTCAGTAGCTAAGCAGATGAGAGCAGTTGCAATATTGCTACTGAACTGTTCCCATGAGGTTTTCTTAGGACTGAGATAGTGAAGGATGGTGTGAATGAAAAACCTCCATTGTGGGGCAAAACAACCTTTTTGAAAAATTAAAGATTGAGATTGGATGTTGTACCCCATCCTGGTTAAAGTTTCAAAGATTTCAGTGTTTGGCATAATACTAATACCATTGTCATCATTCAAATGAAGATGCCTCCTGAGTGATGATTCAGTAATAGTGATGGATTTGCCATCCACTGTTGCATTTAACTATTTGTCTCCATTGTCATATGTTTTGACAGTAGCAGTCTGCCAAAACACTTTGATGTGGGAGACATAGATATTGGGATTTAATGTTAAAGAATACCTTCTGTGGGAACCATTTAAAAAGTACACTAACTGATGGAATTGTGTGTCATCCGCTGCTTTTTCCAAATACGCGGCCATGTTGTGCTTATTAACAAAAGATAAAGAAGCCATTATTGTTCAGTAAAAATGTGATTTGACTGCTGGGAATAGTGTAATTTTAGGTTAGAAAGTAGATAAAGAAAGTGAATTGAGATATTATAAAAGACTTATGAGGGTTTCTATTGGACCGAATTCAATTAAAATATAACTTTTGATTGAAAATAAGGTGAATAAAATAGATTAAAAGTAAAAAGAGTAAATTGCAAAAACCGTCCTTGTGGTTTGTTAAAATTGCAGAAATTGTCCCTGGTCTTCCATAAGAGCAGGCGGTGTCCCTGTCATGAAACTTTTTGATCATTTTGGTCCTTGGTTTTAACCGACGTTAAGTGGATTCCGTTAGTAGTTACACGTTAGCCCTTTTTGGCCAACGATCGTTGCAACCTTCATCCCTTAAACTAACGACCGTTAATAATTTAATTTTTTTTTTGTTTATTTTAAGTTTTTCGATTTTTATATACATTTTTTATAAAGAATATACGTTTTCATATATGTTTTTATACGCTTTTATATACGTTTTTATATACATGTTTATATACGTTTTTATATACTTTTTATATATTATATACGTAGTGTTGTATTCTATGCAATACCAATATTAGATACAGTACTTTACAGTACCCTTCTAGACCAATATAAACCGTTAGATCATTTAATTAATGGATGAGATCACTTGTGTCATTAGTGTAACTATTATAATTAAAAGGCATGACATGTAAAATTTGTTAAAGGAGTTAAGGGCATTAAGGGAATTTCAAAATTGCTATTTTCCAATAACTGTCCATATCTTTAGGACTCATTTAATTAATTTTATATATCCTTTTCTCTCTCACATGTTTTTCTCTCTAACCCTAATTAACCTGTATCAGCCACCACCACATATCTCTTTTCTAAACAAGAAACCGCCGACCTAAAGACTATATGTCTCCTCTCTCTTTAGATCTCATGTTCGAAAAAAAAACCCATTATCTTTAGATCGAGCAGGCATCAAAGAGTGGATGGCATTGTTAACCAAATAAAAATCATCCCTCAGATCTGTATCGGTTGGTTTGTAACAATTTTTTGCTGTCATGGTTGGTTTTACAAGGTTGTTCGTTGTCGAAGAGGAGCAGATTTGAGGAAAAAGAAACAGATCTGAAGAAGTTAGTAGCAGTTTTGGAGCAGATCTGGTAAACTGGTTGGTTTGTTTGGACAACATGAGGTAAATCGTTAATTTATTTCTTTAAAGGGTATCGATCTGTTTAAAAAAAATTAATTGGCGACAAAGTATGATTGGCTGGTTTGATGATGTATCTCTGATCGGTAATTTATGTTTTAACCTCGTACTGAATAATTTATTAATTGATTGGTGGAGAAAGTCAATTATGTGAGGCTAAATCGAATTCATGGTTGACGTTTTTGTCGTTTATTCATTGATGGTTGAATTGTGGGATTCAATTAATTGTGTGGGACTGAGTGGTTATGGGCAAGGGGATTTGTTTGTCGTGTTCTGCAATTGTGATTTAATTCACGATTACAACAAATTTTTTTTCTTCTAATTTTGTAATTTGGTTAAAGTTTTCTTTATTGTTTATTCGGTTATCAATTGTTTGGTTCCTTATCAATTGTTTAATTGGGTTATATTTTAATATGGTTATAGTTTTTTTAATCAATGACGCAATATAAGTGTTGCCAAGCAGGTTAATTAGGGTGACTTCAACTTTCTTTACTTATGATTCTTAATTATTATTATATTAGTGCTGTAAGAGTATGATGTTTTAATGTCACATTGTGTTTATGTTTTGGCTTGTAGAAAATCTATAAAAGTGGTGTGTATATATGTTTTAAAATTAATATAAAATCAAGAATAAATGGATGCATATATGTTTTAAATTGTGCATATGTGTTATGTTAATTGTTATGATTAAAAAGTTTGTTTCCTATTTGATTGAGGTTTAATTATTTTTGGCTATGTTTGTACCAGATTAATGAAGATGTTGATAGCAATGAAGATCTAGAAGTGGATGCACAAATATATACATGATGATAATATGCGGCGTATGAAGAAATACGATTATTGAAGGCGTGCATATATGTTTGAATTCTAAAAAAGTTGATAACAATTAGTGTGCACATATGTCCGTTTGCGTTAAATATTATTAGTGCACACATGTATAGATCGATTAGATTCATGTATTTATGCTTTTTAAAATTTGTATTTTAATTGTATTTCAATCGATATCGAATTTTGTGTTTAACATTTATGTTCGTGGTTTGTTATGAATTTACGTTATCTAAAAAAACACATATGCACCTTACTATTGAAAAACATGCATGTTGTCAACATTATTCCAAAACAATTGTACACAAGAAACATATGTAAATTTACAATATTTAAAAAAAAACACATATGCACTTCATTTTTCTGAAAACATGTATGCTGAAAAAAAAATCCGAAAATTAAGGAAATTTAAAAACGTTTTTTAATTTAAAAAAATTAAAAAAGAAACCAAAAATGTGTTTGACTATTATGCCCTTTTAAATTATATAAAAATGTTTATTAATACTAAATTCCTATTGGTCTAAATGAGTACTGTAAAGTACTGCATCTAATATTGGTACTGCATAGAACGCGCCTCTATATACGTATTTATAAAAACATATACGTTTTTATATACGTTTTTTTTAACATATACGTTTTCATATATGTTTTTATACGCTTTTATATACGTTTTTATATACGTATATAATAACATATATGTTTTTATAAATACGTATATAATAAGTATATAAAAATGTGTATAAAAACGTATATAATAACGTATAAAAAGTGTATAAAAATATGTATAAAAATGTGCAAAAACGTACGTAAAAACGTATAAAAAGTATATAAAAACGTATATAATAGCATATATGTTTTTATAAATACGTATATAATATATAAAAAGTATAAAAAACGTATACACAAACATATATAAAAACGTATACACAAACGTATATAAAAGCGTATGCAAAAACGTGTATAAAAACGTATAAAAAGTATATAAAAATGTGTTAAAACCTATATATATATATATATATATATATATATATATATATATATATATTAACATATATGTTTTTATAAATACGTATATAATATATATAAAAAGTATATGAAAACGCATGTCTTTTTTTATAAAAAATGTATATAAAAATCAAAAAACTTAAAATAAACAAAAAAAAATTAAATATATATATATATGTTTAAAGGATGAACGTTGCAACGGTCGTTGGCCAAAAAGGGCTAACGTGTAACTGCTAATGGAATCCACTTAACGCCGGTTAAAACCAGGGACCAAAATGATCAAAAGGTTTCGTGACAGGGATGCCGCCTACACTTATGGAAGACCAGGGACGATTTCTGCAATTTTGACAAACCACAGGGACGGTTTTTGCAATTTACTCAAGTAAAAATATCCAAAAGAAACCCTTAAAATATGGAATTGATCAGTAAAAATCTCAACTAACTCTCAACGGCTATTTTCAAAAAGCTGTTATTTCGCACCAGTACTAACGGTTATCTAGCAGTACAAAATTAAGCCTACCAGTACTAACTTTTTGCCTGACGGTACAAACTCTTTGGAAAAAATTTGACATAGTTGTGTGAACTCAATTTTGATTAAAAACCATACTGCTTACAACCATTTTGAAGGGATTAAGTGTAAAGACAGACACTTAATCATAATTTCGGTTTAAAGCAACCTTTAGTTGTGTGAGAACCAATGATTTCAGTTATAAATAAATGCCTGTGATCAAATAAACTCATTCAAAGAGCTTTCTTGACAGGGTTTCCAGCTCGTGCCAGTTGTTGCCTCTAACACAAATGTGCTAGATTCACGTTTGCTCGCTGTTCTCTCTACCAGATGTCCTTGGACTAACACATTATACAAAGTATAAAATGGTAGAGAGTGAGTTATGTCAGTTACTATCTGACTAACTAAGCCATCAATTTAAATACAAAACATCATAATAAGATTTCAAGAAAGAAGTTTTAAAGAATCAGTTAACTTTGGTATAAAACCTTTGTTAAAGGATCCCCAAACTCTGTCCATCATCAACCTATTATGTCAGCAACTTATTCACCAAATGTTGCTCACACAAAGCACTAGTAATTCCTTTGTGCTTAAATAAACCATATCTGCAATTGTTAGTCCAAAACCAAGAAAACAAATGGAAAAGCATTTGCTTCATAACAGTATAAACATATGACTAACAGTTCTAACAAACAATTCAAATTTGTACGAATAGTACAAATTATACATAGCAGTACCTATTGACAAACCTAGCAGTACAAATAAATTTTAATGTACAAAAACACTTAGATTATAAACTTTAAAGGTTAGTGAGATGAGAAGATGAAACATCAGGGTTTGAATTCTCTTTCCCATGGAGAAATCCGGCCGCTTATCTCCCTTCTCTTTCCAGCCATGAAACCACCCATTCACGTCCTCTCTACCCTGCTTGGGTATGCAATACGCTGTTTGGGATGCGTTTTTATTTAAGGAGATGGCGGCTGATGCTCTTTCTTGTTATATCTATAAGATTTCTCCATTACTGTTTGGTCGATTCTTTATTCCTAATATCGATATGTTATTGATCTTGTTTGGTTTATTAGGGTTTCGATCATACAGTCTTTTTCTCACATCTATAAAACCTAAACACTTATTTTCAGTCGGTTATTGTTCAATCTATTTTTTTTAGGGTTTTATAGTTTGTTGCTTTTGTGATCTACGCTCGTACTGTTATCTAATGGCGATCTGGTTTGATCTATTCTGATTTGGTACGATATGGGTTGTTACGCGCGTTATTGCTATACCTTTTGATGTTTGATTCGGATTGACATTGTAATCACTGTAAAAATCCCGCATTAAAATAAATTATCTTACAGAATATTTATCTTTTTTTTCTACGTATAATTTTTTTATTATTATTATTATTATCTGTTCATAACTACTATCTCATGTGACGTAACTCACATCCCCGATAAACGTGCTCCCACACGAATCAACCACAATGTACTTAATGTTTATTTCATGTAAACATTTTCATATAACAAGTATAAAACATTACGATAATTCCCTTTTTGCCACTTTACGATAATCCGATGACGAACGTACAAATTAAACATTCTTATCTATTAGAATTTCTATGAAACCCCAAACCATTATAATAACAATTATGAATAACTAAGCCCTAAAAATACTAAAGTACCACTCATGTACAAGTTATTAAATCACAGAAACCCTAAATCCATTTTTATTCCCGATACAAACCCTAATTTCATAAAACTATGATTTTATGTAATAAAATCACAAACCCTAATTAATATATATAAGATTTTTATAAAATATAAAATGTACAAGTCTTCCCAGGCAATGTACAAGTCATTTAAGAATAAGAACATAATATTAATAAAATACCATTAAAACCCTAAATGAATTTATTTTAAAGCACATTGTCCAAGTATTTCATGCATTAACTTTAAAAATAAATTTCTTAAACTCACTAAATATAAGTACAACTCATCTAATCTAATGTACAAGTGTTTAATGCACAAAAGTCTAAAATTACACTTTTATACTTTTTAACCTTGTAAAATTAACACATAATTATAGTAACTTAAGAAAACTCTAAGAACATATTTTCTATATTACCTAAACCATAGTACAAGCCCTTAAACCCAATGTACAACCTTTCGATGCATAAAACCCTAAAATCTCATTTATATATTTTTAATAAAATCAACAAATAATTAATATAACTTAAGAAAACATTAAAAGTATATTTTTCTTATTTCATAAACCATAGTACAACTCTACTAAGCACATGATACAACTTCTTAAAGCACAACATGACTCCCTTTTTCTTTGCTATATAATTCGATACATACATATATATGTAAACCCTAAAGTAATTTCTAAATAATATTTACTTAACCAAAACCTTAAAAACTAACATATTATTTTCCAATACCTTAGTGTACCATACCTTAGAGCCAATGTACCACCAATTGAATCCCACTCGACCCTCATTCCATTTTACTAGTTCGAATCCAACAAATGACCAAACTAAACCATCTCATTTTCCATTCCTAAGTATAATATACACCACATAGCCCCTCCTAAGTCTCACATGCCTCCACATCTCCTTGTTTCTCTAGGTAGTTAGATCCTTTGGATTAGAAATTAAACACATCACCTTGTCAACCAAAGTAAGTAATGTTTATGGTTAGGAAATAGCCACACGACATCTTCCCCCCCCCCCTCCATACATGTGTCGCCCCTCTTGACCTAGCCACCTCTCCTTGTTCCCTCAATCCCCTAACAAGGTGACTTCACATCTTGAAAACCCTAACTCACTTTCTCCTATAAATAGCCAACCAAAAACCCTTCATTTTACTCCCATATCACACGACCTACACCAAAACAACCCTATACTTATCCACCTACTGATTTTAGAGATCACATAGAAGCTAAGAAGAATCCTAGAAAGGCTTTGAAGGAGGAGATCACTTGGTGTTTCCATTTCTAGTCATTACGCCAAAATACTCTCATAATCGAATAAGTGATCAAGTAAGTAAACTAAACCCATTTCAATTCTTTTGTAAGTTTTAAATACTCCTAAACATGTCATTAATCAAACCCTAATAGCAAGCTAACTCAAAGATCTTTAAAATATAAGTTATAAGAAAGTACATAGAATTATAAGTGTCAAAATAATCGACTTTCCATCCAAATTTCCCATTAAACTGACCACATAGAGAATTAGTAGTTTACATATTGTTGTAGAAAAAATTAAAACGAAGATTTAGCAATTTGAATCACCTAAAACGAGTAAACGAGTCAAAAGTTATAGCAAATCGAAATTTCTGAAAATCTAAAACAAAACCTTCTGTTACAGAATGTAACATCACGCAAAACGAGGCATTTCTGTTCCGTTTCGTCAAAAAGTTAAAACACGAAAGTTGTCCGGAACGATGTTTTATTCAAAAACTCTTTAGAGCTCGAATCCTGAAAACGCTTAACAAATGGAGTTTTTCTTCAAAATCTTAACAGCCTGTTTATAAAAACGCCCCACTTTGGGCAGTTATTTCGACCTCCAAATGACTTCTAAAAATTCTGAATTTTTGCCACAATAGAGACTACCCAGCTAACTAATGAATGGAAAAAGAATGTCGTAAAAAGGTTGAGACATCACAAGGTTATTCGAGTCCCATTTCTGCCCTATCGCTAGCTTAAAATCAAAGTATTTTTCATTTTCAGTTCTTGTCGAGTAGATGTCCCAATCATCCAACTTTAGACCAATGTTTCGACCCCCAAACGATCCCCATAAAATCTGGATTTTTGCCACATTAAAGATCACCCAGCTGGCTATTAGTAGGAAAAAGAACGTCGTGAAATCATAGCCTGGCCTCGCTTTTATTTATGTCCAAGAACTGATTGTCGCCAACTATTTTATACGCACGCTTTTAAATAAAATCGAGCTCATAAGCTCAAAACTTAAGCCCATAAGCTGTAAATAAGGTATTTATAAACTTATTATAACTTTCATAAAAGAGTCGTAGCAAATCATCCCGTTTTCCTAAACTTAATTTGCGTAAAAACAAAATAAGGACTTCGAGTGAAATAGGAAAAGTACTTTGAGGGTAATTTCTATCAAAACTCTAATTAGTTTTATAAGTTGGACTTAAATAGATGTCGACCTGCAGTTTAGGGGTAAAAAGTGTCAACTTTGAAACTGTAGGGTATAAACTATCATTTTACCATAGTTGAGGGGTAAAATTGTAATTTTATAAAAGTTGAAGGGTAAAAATTGTCATTTTATGAAAGTTCAGGGGTATAAATTGTCAATATGAGAAATTATAAGGGTAAAAAGCATAATATTTATTATTAGAAATAGAATTCTAATAGAAAATCTAATAAATGAAATACGTTTATTTCGACAACAAACAAACGAGATATATTTAACGAACAAACGAAAACAAAAACATAAAAATGAACAATAAGATAAAATCTTATCCAACTTTTGAAGAGACTTCATGTTGTCTCATTTTAACATTTATCGATCAACCAAAAACGATACGAAACGAATATTAAAACTTATATATTGGAATACGATTACTGAAATTTGACATACCAACCCAGGTTGCGTGCCGGAGACGTTTATCAACTTTATTTGATTTTGTTTTCCATCCACATTTCTAAGGTGAGTTCATAGTCCCACTTTTCTTTATACGTTTTCCAAATTTGTGGGGAGATACATGCTACTAAACCGAACACAAGTACTTTTCTGTATGCTTTCCTGATTTTTATTGCCTAAGTTTAACTGTTGCCTATTTTAACTCTATCATGAACCATTAATCACCTGCAGGTGAGTGCGAATATAGTGAATAGATCTATTGGCAGTTGACGCCCCATTTGCGTTGCTGGATAAGTAACCAAATGCACTTTATTTGAAAACATTTAATAACGAGTTTTTGGCAGACTCCTACTCGGGGGCATCTGTTAGGAATATAAATATTCATATGAAGGTTCGGTCACCCCGAGCATCTAATTAGCATTTATATAGCTCGTAGGCTTATATATATTCGTTTAGTATTATTAGTAATATTAGTTTTAGTAGATTAGTCGTATCTATATTTGTGGAGTGGGTCGGGGCTTTCCCCACTGTCAGCTCACTCCACAGCCCACTAGGGGCACAAATATGTAGAAGTATAAATACCCCTTCCCACACTTGGGAAGGGTTGGAACTCTTCACACATTAATCTAATATTACCAGTTTTCTCTCAAAGAGTCTCCCACCTCTCTCTAACTTCTCTCTAACATCTAACTCATAATGGGATTCTTGATCTTTCATGAATCAAGACCACCCGAATCATACACACAATCAAGAAGGTTATTTTCCTACAATTGGTATCAAGAGCCATGGTTTCATCTTGGTCAGATCTGTGGTCCATGGTCAGTTTGCGCATACTGCTTTTATCACTTCTTTATTCGAGTAGTTACTCTCACAAACTGCAAGAATCCATGTTTTTGTAATCCAGTTTGGTCTTAATATTCTTATGGGCCTCCAATTTGGGCTTCAAATGTTTAAATGGTTATGGCCTTAATCTTATTAAATTCTCTGGTTCGAAATACCATTTCTCAAGATCTGGTATCTTGTTAGTTTTATTCTTTTGGGATTTACATGGGTTCAAAGCTTGTGTTTACGGCCTATTCGTAGACTGAATGTGTGTCAAAAGTTTGTGGACTCAATGGTTCGAAATACCATCTGTAACAGTTTGGATCTTGATTTGTTTTTTGTTGGTTGTGCTTGGTGATGATTCAATCTTGGTTCATGTAATGTTCTTTGTAGCGACTTGTTGTTTGTTTGGACCTTCTTATATGCAGTTTGTATATGGTCAAAGTTTGCATTTTGGAAAGATGCATGAATTGGGTAAAGAAAACAAAAAAAAAATGTGAAAGTGGCATTTTGTGGGTTTGTGGTTCTTGGAATAATGTTCATAGTTGCTGCTGGTGTCCAAAGGTTAATATTCTTGAATGCGGTTTGTATGAAAGAGATAAACACAGATCCGTTTTTTAAGGAAAGTACGAAAGTGACAGGTTTGACTGGTCAAAGACGCGGTTTGTCTATTGACTTACAGACTCGGTTTGTCTGTTTAACCCTGGACTCGGTTTGTCCATTTAAACACGAACTCGGTTTGTCTGCTTAACCATGAACTCGATTTGTCCTGGACTCGGTTTGTCCATTCAGTCACGTACTCGGTTTGTCTATTTGTCATGGACTCGGTTTGTGTATATAAGACGACGCGGTTTGTCTGTGTGGTTGTCTACCATATCATCGACTCGGTTTGTCTGTTACTTTGGTCAAAAAAACGAGGTATCAAATAACAAAATGAAAGAACAAGATGAAGCAGAGTCATTGACCTCAACCACTACAAATTCCACAGCATCAAGAACATATCAAACACAAAGATTACAACCACAGAAATGTCATTGCACAATATCTTTCAAAAACTACATATATAAGCCAAAATTACAACAACGGTCAACAATTCACAACTGCCTCATCAACGACTGCTTACAACAATTACAATCAACTTCTAATCTAATCTAAACCTAAACCTCATATTCACACTTCTATCACCAACAATAACTCGGATTGTAAAATCACACAACTTTAAGATCTCTGCCGTCCCTGTTCGTGTGGAACTAGATATTTCAAGATCTTTAAAAGGATACAACACACGAAATTAAAACATCATAGAGATTATACTCATTTTGTTTATGTCCGAATAATTATAAGGTAGAAACAAAACAACTTTGTTGTGTCTCTCCTTACATTCGGTTTAAATATAATACCAAAACAAAAAAAATCGGACATAACTATTGTACCTACCTTCAAGAACAAATCGGACATAACTATTGTACCTACCTTCAAGAACATTGAGGCCTTCGTGGGTTTAATTAGTCGAACAGAGGTATAATAAGTTTGTTGTGTGTTTGTTGGTTCGTTTTGTCTATGATGGTGATAAGATGACAAGATGAGGGGGGCGGATGGTTTTGAGATAAGGGTTTGGCTGTGTGAAGGAGGATGGATTTGAGGTGTTGGAGGTTAGAGCTAAGTGGAAGAAGGAGGCGGATTAATATTAGCTAAGGGATTAGGGTTGTGTTGTTGTGTTGAGTGGGTGTTAAATACCTTGCATTTAGGGCATCACAAAGTTAATTATGGGCCATGTCAAATTAAATTGTGGTGTTGGGCTTCAAAGCGCTAAACCTGGGTAGTGCTTAACTTCATTGGGCCAAATGCTAATTTAGAATGAAATGGGATATACAATTGTTGTCGTGAATAATGACTGTGGACTCAGCCGAATTTTGTTTAAATTTGTCGTGGGCTGAATTTGTGCTTCAATATTATCAGTAGTTTGTTGTACTCGGTGGACATCGTTGGGTTATAATTTTGGACCACGGTTACAATTAAGCTTCGTTATCCGTATTGGGGTATTATTTTGGGATTGGATGAATCGGGTTTTCTGGAGATTACTACGGGATGCCATTGTCGGATTTGTGTAAAACGTCACGGCTAGTATTTTAGGTTTATGAATGTCAAATGGGATTACAGAGTTGTGGATTTAGAAGCATAGTCCTATTGATGCCTACGATTTAAGTGAGTCGGCAATTTGATGTTTACGATTTGAGTTACAGTTGACAAATTGCAATGTGATTAATTGTGATTTGTCAAGTTGCGTGTTTGTCTTATTGCGACTTATCGGATTGCTACTTGACCAATTACGATATGACGTTGCGAGTTAACACTTGCGATTCGACTTATTGTGATTTGGTTGATTGCAATCTGACTTGGTGCAATTTGACAATCTGTGACTTGGCCTGTTGCAATTTGATCATGTTGTGATTTGACTACTGTGACTTGAATTTCGAAGATTGGCATTGCACCTCACTCTTGGGTATTCTGGTTGATCTCACGGTTTCTCTTGTAGTTTTTAGAAAATCCCGCGAAAGATTCGATTTCTCGGTTTAAATCTCAAGAGCTGTAAAATCCCGTGAAATTAATATTGGACAAGTAGGCTAGACTTGGATGTAGACATAATGAAACTTACGGGGTTTGACTGCTCTTTCGGGATAAGTTTGTGCTTCAAGATCAGCAGGAATTGGGAAATTATGGTAACTTGGTTGGTTTGTTAATTCACGGGTTGGTGTACTTAGTGTCACAAACATCTCGGGGTGGATGGATGCACGATGTTTGTTGACCCTTGCTCGAGTGCATTTTAGGTGGTTAGACCTGGATGTTCAAAAAGTGGATATATACAATAAAGGATGGAAGGTTGGGTATATATCACTACCTATATTTAAAGGAGTTACGTTGTTGTGCTCAATATAGGTTCTAAATCACAAGTTGCAATTTAAGGTGATTAGACTTGGATGTTCATGAAGTGGATATATACAATTAAGGATGGAAGGTTGGGTATATATCACTACCTATATTTAAAGGAGTTACGTTGTTGTGCTCAATATAGGTTCTAATTCATAATTTAGTGCAAGCTTAAGTCGCTGACTTGTTCTTTATCAAGCTTCATCAAGTGATTGTTGTTTCTCAAGCTTCTAATGGGATTGTTGTTCAAGATCTTCTCAAGAGGTAGTCAGGCTTAAAGACAAGAGGTGATTTGTTTGGAGACATGTTTTAACCTTTTACTCACTTTAAAGTCATATGCATTTCATCAAGCGGTTTTGGCATATTACGAGCTTCAATGAATTGTTAATCTACTAAACCATTGATGATGAGGAAAGCAAGGGGTTACTACAAGAGAGTCTTAATCACCATCCTTGTTGCAGTAGTCTCATTTGTCTCTTTCCATGTTTTGTGCCTGACAAATTCACAAACATCACGGACTCTCAGCTTTGGCAAAAAGGTCATTTCATGTCCTTTTTGAGGGGGAGAATTATCGCAAGTTTCCTAGAAGTTCCGTCTCCAGCGATGTGAATTTTAGCAGTGTCGGTTACAGCGGATCAGATCGTAGCGATTCAGGATTCAGTGGTTCAGTCTGCAGCAGTTTGAAGCTTACTGTTGTGCAGTTAGTTCTTGAATTTATTTCTCAGATAAATTTCAAGAACCGTAAAATCCTGTACACAGTACGACATCTATTTCACATCCAAGTAGCTGGATCAGACAGCTTTGTTTGATAGGACTGACTATGAGTCATGGGCACTTCTAAGAATTTGCGCATGTTTCTTCTCTTTTTGGCTAGTCAACAGTACAAGATGATCACGAAGTTAATCAGGTATTCTTTATTTGTGATTGAAGTCGAATTTCACGAAGGCGTCTACTTATTTTATCTTGAAGTCGGGGTTGGTTGGATGCATGACCTTCAATGATAACTTGCTCGTTAAAATTTTAAGTTGAAGACTTGGGTTATCTAGTTACCAGCAGTCGGGGTAACTATCACTTAAGAGTCATGGGAGTACTCAGTGTCACACGTCAATGACGATGTCGATAATCGCAAGAGGTGTTAATGTCTCATACTTTGGTTGGGTATGGAGCTCTTAGAGATTTGCTTGGAGCATTAATTCTCAACACCGTTCTTCCAACATTAGTGCAAGCTTAAGTTACAAATTTGGGGTCTTCTACTTCAGTTTTCAGTATTGGTATATCGGGTTCTCTTCATCGAGTGGTCACTAATCTATGTTCAAGGTTGGTTAGTTGGCCAAAGGTTTTAAAAGTTGTGATGTGATCTGTAATTCTCACGAAATATTCTTAACCCAAACTGATGTTCACCAAAACCAAATCAGTCACGCCACATTCAATCTGTTACTGCCTCACGGTTTCTTCTTGATTTTGTAAAATCCCGAGAAAGAACTTATTTCTCGGTTTAAATCATAGATTTGTAAAATCCCGTGATGATGGACTATGCGCTCTTAATCATGATCGGGTTAAAACCGTTATCAAAGTTCAGTTAAAGCATCATAAAGGGCTAGATTTGGGCATTAACCACAAGAAGTGACTACGGCGTCAATTCATCATTATTTATTTGAGGCTGAAGTGAAATTTCATGGGTGCGTGTACTTAGTATCTGAAGATATCGGGGAGGTTGGATGAAGATTCTTCGAGATCCTTGTTCGAGCTTTCAATACAATGACAAGGACTTGGATATCTAGTTATTTTTTCTTTCTCCCTATTACAAAATAACTATCACTTTAAGGGGTCACGTTGTAGTGCTCAGTGTCACACGAAGTTGTGGATATCCAAGAGGTGATGTATTTCTTATACTTGATGGTTGGTTGGTTGAAGAGTATAGAGTACTTAGGGATTCGATGTTGCACGAAGTCTTTGCACCGCTCTTTGTCTCGCATTAGCACAAGTTTAAGTCACAAGTTCGGGTTATGTTACTTCAGTTTCAAGTTCATCATATTGGGTTTTCTCCATCAGTGGTCACGACATCAAGCCAACAAAATGATAATGGGGTTGGTAAAGAGTTAGATGAGAGAAGTAGTAAAGAGAGAGATAATGACGTCTGTACACATCTGTGCAGGCCTCGCTCTTCATCATAATGACGTCTGTACACTTCAGTGCAGGCCTCGGTCTTCATCATAATGACGTCTGTACAAGTCAGTGCAGGCCTCGCTCTTCATTATTATGACGTCTGTACACATCAGTGCAGGCCTCGTTCTTCATCAAATGACGTCTGTACACTTCAGTACAGGCCTCGTTCTTCATCAGATGACGTCTGTACAAGTCAGTGCAGGCCTCGCTCTTTAACATAATGACGTCTGTACACTTCAGTGCAGGCCTCGTTCTTCATCATATGACGTCTGTACACTTCAGTGCAGGCCTCGTTCTTCATCAAATGACGTCTGAATACCTCAGTTCAGGCCTCATTCTTCAAAGAAAAGAAAAGTGTACGCTTGAGTGCACTTTATCTTCAAAAGAAGAGGAATCTTCTTATTTATGGCCATTCTCATCAACAAGATTCATGCTCTTTCCGTGCTTATTCAGTCTTCAAGTGGATCGGCGCACATTGGAGTATATTTTTATTCACTTGTTCAACCAAAAATTGCAGTTGACAAGCATATGCAATTTTTGAGGGGGGGAAAGGGTGAATAAACAACATGTCAGTCTTCAAGAACTGTCAAGTGGAGCTACTTACCGTTGATGGTATTCATATTCACTAGTTCAATCATCAAAAATTGCAGTTGGAAGGCATATGCAATTTTTGAGGGGGGGAAAGGGTGAATATTAATCTACATGTTGGTTGATGATTGAGAAATGGTCATACGACTCCTGAATATGTCAGTTCAGGAGTCGTGCAAACCATGGTTCTCCAACACTACTTCTGCCGTCTATCAAGGTGTTGAAGAACATGGTCATGGAATGCTAATCTACATAGTCTCACGGGCTGGTTCATTCAGTAACAAAGGGTTTCTAGTCAATGCTTCATGTATACGTCATTAGGCTACATGTACACATCATGATGATGATTCCGATTAATCGTAACCATCATGGGGGAGAGAAATGTGTACACCAAGGACGCACAACAGGTTCACGTGATCGGGCTTAATCATATATTCAGGTGTTGAGAACCGCAGAGATGATCAGTGGTTCAACTTGTTACCTTGGTATTTACGTTTCACTGTTACGTCATGGGCTGATTAATCGTAACCATCAGGGGAGAGAGAATGTGTACATCAAGGACGCACAACAGGTTCACGTGATCAGGGCTTAATATCCAAGGATGGATACATACTATAGATGATCAGTGGTTCAACTTGTTACTTTGGTGTTATACCAAGGACTGAAGAAGGTCGAGTCGTCAGTCTACTCTTCATTCTCTGTTGGGTGTTATTATCTCATGTGTATGCTGCGGGCTGATGGGTTAGATGTAAGGTTACTGGAAGGCATTTGGTGAGATGAAAATGATTGGTATTCTATTCCTCCACATTGGGCAATCTTGAAGAAGGTCGAGTCTTCAGTCTTCTCTACATTCAAGAATGTTGAGCTCTTTTCTTACAACTTGATATTTAACTTAATCCCATGACAGTTCTTGTTTGATGAGTTGTGGAGTTAAGTTAGGTTCAAGTTGTTCCGTAGTTTTAGGTTAAGTCCAACTTGATGTTAACCTAACCTCATGACAGTTCTTGTTTGATGAGTTGTGAGGTTAAGCTAGATTTCAGTTGTGGCTCAACTTAAACTACTGAAAAGATGCATAAAGTTTTTGACGGCATCAATCAAGGACGGGAGTGTTAGAAGATTAAAGACGGCATGCATTTGGTTATCAAAATACTTCTTCTTATTATGGGTGTTCATCCAAAGGCTTCTTCTTCTTCCTATTTTGGGTGTTCATCAGAATGGTTGTCAGATTGGGGGAGAGCACTAATTAGGGGAGAGTGATAAGCCAGAATCATTCCCTGATTGAAAGTGCTCACATTGCTCTTCAGCAAGTCAAGTGATGAATGCGGTGAAGATTCATAATGCTGAGGAGTAATGGTTTCTGGTTCGTATCCTTGTACATATATACTTAGGCATATTTTATACCATCTTGTAAATAGATACATAGAATTCATGCTAATTGTAAATAGAGAAACGTAAAACCAGAAAAACCATAAAAAAATTGAAAAATAGAAAATACCAAAAATAGTTTCACCTAGGCATGTCTTCTGTTTATCGATAACATTTACGGACTTAGAAATGTCATTCAATAATGGCACGGGTCTTTAAATGAAGCTCGAGCAGAAGTTAAAATGGATTGTTAAAACATGTCTAAATGGCTTGCTATTACTTTAGATAGCAACCCGCGCTTCAAACTGGGGAAAGCACGTCACCAAAAAGACGGCTGTTCCTCCAACTGGGTGATGTTCACCTGGGCATGGATTACTTTATATCCATGTTTCTTCGATCTGATGTACGTTTCAGTGCATCATTTCTTGTAAAAGAAGAGAAATCTTCTTAGTATAACAAATAGTTTTCATTCTATGATTCTTCTGAAAATTATTTGTGAGACACTTGGTGAATATGTGCTGTATGAAATTTGTTTATACTTGGATTATGCATAAAATTTGTCACTCAATCAACGACTACACAACCTCATGACAGTTCTTGTTTGATGAGTTGTGGGGTTAAGCGTGATTTTAGTTGAGGTTCAACTAGAATACGGGTCATTGATTGAGGGGGAGAGTGAATTCAAATTTTATATCATCAAACGGATTTATTGGTTGAAACATACTTGTTAGAAAAGGTTTTGTAGTTAATGGGGAATTAGTTGAAGAGGATCTTGCTTAAATATATCAAATGACCAAGTGTGTTAGTTGCTAGAAAGTTTAGGACATTATGTGCAATTTGCTTATAGTTTCCTAGCTTTATGTATCTAGAAGGTTCATTTGTGTTACTTTGGAATCCTCGTATAATCCCCTAAACACCTTAAGACTCAAAACCTAAAAGAAGTAAGAAAACCAGTTGTGTTTGATGTTCTTGAATACTCCTATGACATTTGTATGAACTAAGTGAATGAGTTTCAAATGTTGTTTGTCTCTGCTGCTTAATTGTTGTTGATATTGTGCATATGTTCTCAGGATTCGCTTAGGTAGATTGCTATTATGTTAGAATCATGTTCCTAAGATCCTGAATGAAATATTGAAATTCG
This sequence comes from Artemisia tridentata subsp. tridentata, assembly GCA_021014915.2. Taxonomy (NCBI): domain Eukaryota; kingdom Viridiplantae; phylum Streptophyta; class Magnoliopsida; order Asterales; family Asteraceae; genus Artemisia; species Artemisia tridentata. Next base: position 106,049,455 of record CP139502.1, on the reverse strand, counting down.
TGTGAATTGCCATGTTCATGATTGCTATCTGCTCTTTATGCTAGATAGTGGTTTGACGTAGTTCCTGATTGGGGTTTGATTATAAGATGAACTTGGTATTATAATGTGGCAAGCTGCTGAAGGGTAGCTATTAAAGAATAGTGTATCTGTATGCATGTATATCTGTGTTGATATTCTTATGCAGATTCCATAGCCAAAATGAATGTACCAGTTCCCATTCTAACCATCTGATCAGACGATCAAACTCTATTGATTGGCTCGAAATTCACCACGACAACAACATCGGGAGCAACAACAACTACAACACTTTCACCACCACCACCGCCATTCATTTTGGTCTCGCCAAGTGGGGATCAACTACATTTGCGAAAGATTTGTTGGTGGATGGATGATTGATATTGACTGATTCACTCAGAAAAGCGGGTGATTATATCGTCTGCACAAAAAGGTCAATATCACTTGTGTCATAATAATCAATTTGTGCAAAATAAGCAGTGAATCTCCCTCTTAGATTAAGGGGGAGCATAGTATGTTTCATCATCAGACTACATTAAATCGGACACATTTTCTCCCATGTTTTTCTAAATTATTTAAATCAATTGGGATCACAAATCTCAAAAGGTTTGAAATTTTTGATCGGGGGAGAGAATGTGATTTAAATATGAAACCTGATGAAAATGTGATGTTTTGGAGTTAAGTGTAAGCTCTCCCATATGTGCTAAACTCTTTTGTATACCAATGCACTTATTGAGGGGGAGCAAAGGATTTGGCATGCATCTTATGTGTGCAAGGCTCAGACTTCACCAATGAATTGACGATAGCTAAAGTCAGTAGTTGAAAGGACATGTCCTGGACGGGTAATAATTTCAAGCCAGTTTATCTGGTGATGTAAGCGTGTCTCGCAAAGGACGTGTCTGAGTAGAATGTACCGATTTCGAGCGATCTTCCTTGAATGTGATCTGGACGGGTAATAATTTCAAGCTAGTTTACTAGTGATGTAAGCGTGTCTCGCGATGATCATGTTCTTGGAAAATCAATCAATTCAAAAGTGCGAGCTTCACCTGACATGTGCAAATTTATAAAACAATCATTTGAGCACATGTTGAGGGGGAGCATTTGAAAAATATAAAACTCTCAAGTGTTTGCAAAAATGTGTTTCAGAATCATGAACACTTTGAGAGATTTTTCAAAGATTTGGTTTATGGCAATCGTGGAAGTACACCAAAGACCGACCATTTTAATTAATGCATGGAGTTATAAGGATGGTTAGGTTAGGCTCAAGTTCCCACGATCTCGCCAGAGCCGGAGGGATCTACCCAGGGACAATCCACTAGTTAGTGTAGAAGTCCTTAGGTATGATTAAAAAGGAGAATAGTGGATAAGGGAAAAGTGTCGACTGAGATGGAGCTAGTACTGGAACAAACCCAACAAGGTACTAGTAATGAAGTCTCGGTAAACACTGAAGGGGTTGAAGAATGAAAAAGAATTGTAAAGATAAAGGGTGAAAAGAAATAGCCCTCCTTACAACTTAGGCAGAAACCGGGTCAATACATATGCTGTCAGAATCACTTAGTTGATTGCTGACATTGAAGACAAAGTATCATGGACCCAGTGATACGCTGCACAACCCTCCCTAGCCACTCAAGGTCCCTCAAAGGATTCTTGTTTCAATTGTCACGGAGTTCAATACATTCCTATCGTCTCTCTCACTCCGAGTTAGATGATATTGAATAGGTGGCAGTTCTCTCCAGCCTCCGCTCACTAAATCAAAACGCACTATAGAGTCTAGAGCCACGAGATGCATAAAAAGATCTCATAGGAACACGAATTATTTCTACACTGGGTGTTCAACATTAAGGACACCAGTTGTAAACTTAAGAGTCCTACGCAGATCTTAGCAATCTGCCAGAACATTTATGAGGGAATTTACGAATGTAATTCTCAATGATTGAATGGAAATTCCTGCCAGGGTCAACATCAAGCAGCCCTGAAAGTAGGTCACTTCGGTAATTCTTTATGGATTACGCTTAGTGGTCACGACAGTTTCTAACGGTCTACAGTCGTGGAGTGATCTCCAGCGACTCACCTAATCGTTGATGTGCTACGGTTCGATCTTAAAAAGCCCTCTGTGGGTTTTCGATTAGGAACGGTCTTGGTAAGGATTAGAGAGAGTTTTCACACTATGCTGTTAACAATCTCGAAGTCCGAACCTGTAAGTACCGGATGTTTTATTGCTAACTGTCGTATGCAGGAACTTCTGGCGGTTGTAGCTGATTGAAGTTGCAGCTGAATGCGGTTGTAGCTGGTTGCAGTAAAGATGCCAATCCTCTACCACATGTTCACACTACATCATCATTGTAACTCAAGAATGTCATGATCAACCTAAAAGACCTTTTACACGGCTTCCGCAAACTCTGATGCTAAAGATCATGACACCAAATAGTGTGAGCATGTCGGCTCAAAGAATAACACATCACATGGAAACATACTGCTGAAAGATGACTTGGAAACAAATGTTGGATGATAAAGTCGAAGAATACTCAAAGATCATCCAAGACAATCAAACAGTCATCTAACGAACACTGCTGAATGCACAAAGATACAAGACTTTGAAGAATCAAAGACTACGAGCTATAAAGACAAGTTCAGAAGAAAGAATGCTAGAATTCAAATTATTATTTCCGGGGTGACCTCCCTTAGGGGGAGATTGTTAGGAATATAAATATTCATATGAAGGTTCGGTCACCCCGAGCATCTAATTAGCATTTATATAGCTCGTAGGCTTATATATATTCGTTTAGTATTATTAGTAATATTAGTTTTAGTAGATTAGTCGTATCTATATTTGTGGAGTGGGTCGGGGCTTTCCCCACTGTCAGCTCACTCCACAGCCCACTAGGGGCACAAATATGTAGAAGTATAAATACCCCTTCCCACACTTGGGAAGGGTTGGAACTCTTCACACATTAATCTAATATTACCAGTTTTCTCTCAAAGAGTCTCCCACGTCTCTCTAACTTCTCTCTAACATCTAACTCACCATGGGATTCTTGATCTTTCATGAATCAAGACCACCCGAATCATACACACAATCAAGAAGGTTATTTCCTACAGCATCATTACTTCCATTTAATTATGTGAGTAAAATCGGAAACCTGTTAACGTTTTGCGTGTCATGAGGCTTAATGCATTATACCGAACTATGATATTACTGATTTACGTTTTACTTAGCTTGTGTTCATCTGATTATAACTTTAAACTCTATGGATTCACTCAACCTTTGTGTTGACTTTTTAGCATGTTTTATCTCAAGTAACTTGAAGTACGATTTGGCACGGAGTGGTATGGGCTTTCTTCTTATAAAAAGAGTGTCCATTTTGTTATCATTCAAACAAATAATGTAACTTTTATAACATATTTCGAAACTTCCCACTGGGACCTCTATAATGTAACTCTGATATAAATAAATGAATGATAACAATTTTATTTAAAACGTCTCTTTTCGAGTCGTTTTCTATTTTCATGACTGTGATGCTTGAAGTAACACCCCAACTTATATTCCGCTGCGATTATCGAAAACGGGGGTATTACAGACATGCTTTCAAAGAAAAACGAAACCCTAATGTTTTAGGGTTTGGTTTTTATACAATCTGGTGGTTAAACCTTTTAGAGTTTTGTCTATTATCGATTTACGGTCACCCTCGTTAGGGTTATCAATTTATTGCATGTTCCTGTTCGGATTGATGTTTATAGTATGTGGGTTACGAGAGAGGTGAATGTTCATGGGTATTAGGGTTGTGTTTCTAAACCCTAGTTTGTGATGTGTCTATCCTGGTTTGATCTTTGGTACTGGGTCAAATCGTTTGCAAGTTAGGGTTTCGTTATACCCTGGGTGTGTTTGAATCATCGTTACCTGATGTTGTTGGGTACATGATGATGAACTGATGTTGGTATGCTTGTATGGGTGAGTATAGATGACACATGATCTGCTATTGTGCTATTCTTCTGTCGGTTCTGTATTTGATGTATGTGGCTGCGTTTGGATGTTTGTTGGGATACATTGGAGGTTTTTTGTAAGTCAAGTTTTAGGATATGCTTGTTCAAAAATCCTAGTCCTACAGTCACAGATTTGTTTGTTTTCATTCTTTTGTTTGGTCTGTGATCGTTGTTGAAGGAGGTTAGGGTTTGTTAACACTAGCCGTACAATATAAGTTAGGGTTAGTTAAATCCCTATTGGTCTTCTATGGCTGGTTCTTGTCGCGTTTTCATTCTGATTCACTTTTGCGAGTGATAGCTAATCATGTAAAGAATTGTGCCATAGCTTTAAGTGTGGTAAACATTGATCGTATGGATGTTATGGTTTGTTGAGTTGTTGATGGTGATTCTTTATAACCCTTTTGTGATCATGGGAGCTACGGAGTAGTAAGTACATTATGCGTGTAAGTTCAAGTTCTATGTGGATTCAAGTCGTGCCTCATGGATTTCTACAGGGTGGTTTTTTGGATCGCATGGAAGTTGATTTCAAGTTCTATGATGACTATGGCTAAGAGTTACCTAAGTGATGCAATATTTTAATTCTCATTTTCACATTCACTTGTACAGTCATTATAGGTTGTTAGTTTAATATGTAAGTTATAAGAATGGCCTGTCATTCTTATATAGTGGTTTGGTCTTTTGACCTTTGCTTGTAAGTGCCTATATAACGGGCTGAGATATGGGACTTCACCCATATCCTTTGTACTTAAACGTTTTTTGGTGTAATGTATTTTACCAGGTTGCAGGATTACTCCCCTTTACCCAAAAAAAAAAAAAAAAAAAAAAAAAAAAAAAAAAAAAAAAAAAACTTTAAGGGTTAAGCATTCCAATACTTGCTACCAAGTATTGAAACCTTCCTACATCAAAGGATTTTGTGAGAAGATCTGCAAAGTTTTGATCAGTATCAATCTTAACAACTTGAACTAACTTTTTCTCATTGCAGTCTCTGATAAAATGATGCCTAATTTCTATGTGTTTTGTTTTAGAATGTTGCACTGGATTTTTAATAATGCATATTGTACTGCTATTGTCAATATATATCATGGTGTTCATAAAATTATACCCATAGTCAAGCAGTTGATTTTGAATCCATAGCACTTGACCACAGCAACTTGCAGCAGCTACATACTCAGCTTCAGTTGTAGAAGTTGCCACAATTGTCTGCTTCTTACATTGCCATGATATAAGTCTGCAACCAAGGAACTGACATCCACCAGTTGTGGATTTCCTATCCAGGCTTGCACCAGCATAATCACTGTCTGAATATGCCACCAAATCAAAAGGTGATTCCCTAGGATACCACAGACCCAACCTAGGTTGACCCTGAAGGTACCTAAAGATCCTCTTGACAGCAGTTAAATGAGAAGCCTTGGGAGTGACTTGAAACCTTGCACAGGCACACACAACAAACATGATATTTGGTCTTGATGAAGTAAGGTACATCAAGGACCCTATCATTGATCTATAGGTGTGTACATCAACACATTCTCCATCAGCATCTTTAACCAAAGGTTTCTCTGGATCAACTGGTGTGCTTGCCACTTTAGCATCAGTAAACTGAAACTTCCTTAGTATCTCTGCCACATATTTATCCTGACTGATAAATATGCCTTTAGTTGATTGCTTTACTTGCAACCCCAAAAAGAAGGTAAGTTCCCCCATGGAACTCATCTGAAACTTATCATGCATAAGTTTCTCAAATTCCAAACACATTTCCTTCCTTGTGGATCCAAATATGATGTCATCCACATAAACCTGTACCAGCAAGTTATCCTTTTTGTTCTTCTTGATGAATAGAGTCTGATCAATCTTGCCTCTTTGGAATCCATTCTCTAGCAGATAAGAAGCAAGTGTTTCATACCATGCCCTTGGAGCTTGATGTAGTCCATAAAGAGCTTTCACAACCTTGTACACCTTGTCAGGATGTTCTGGATCAACAAAACCTGGAGGTTGAGAGACATATACCTCCTCTTCAATAGTACTGTTGACGTATGGTCTGGACTGACCCACGACAAGTGGGCCAGGCCCGGCAAACAGCGGCCCACTCTACGCCTAACCCTAATCCATGCCCTATATATACACGACAGGTTATTCTAAACCTAAGACACGATACACAACAGGTTATCATAACCCTAACTCTTAATGGTTATATCGCACCGATACTAACTTGACCGTCGGAGGTGGATCCCGGGGCTACGGCCTCGGGTCCACTCCTAACGGGTTCTCTTTGTTGAACAGGTCTACTAGGGCTCGTGAAGACGACGAACGGCCCAAGGAGAGTCGTCTAATCAGTCCGCGCCAGATTATGTATCAACAGATTGGCGCCATCCGTGGGACGCGACAAGTTTCGTGGTCTCACATCGCCGGAAAGAACCATCGAGTTCAAAACAATTAAACGGTGATCACTTCTATTAAATATCCATAAGAAAGGTACGATCTTTTAAATGTGAACTAATTATGGCATCACTTCTTTTAGTGATACGTATGGGCTATCGAATGATAGATATCAACCTTATCGCATTAAATCTATGCTAAATTTGATATGCCATGGTGTAATCCCTGTATAGTCAATGGATACAATATTGTACCAGGTTATGTGTAACATCTTTTAAATCGATTTTATGTAAATCTTTTAAATCGGTAAAAGATTTTATGTAAATCTTTTAATTTGGTAAACACGATTTTACCTAAGTCACACTAAGTCCGCACGATCGGACCTACTATATCTTTTAGCCGCGAACAACGCAGTCACGATAAATCTACCCGCGTTAGGCCGTGCGTATAGAGATCTTCGCAGACTGGCGCCATGAGTGCACTGTCACGTACAGGCACCACGATGCTAGTCAATCGCCATGCGCGCACTGGACGAAAGCCGTGGTCATCTGCGATCATCCACAAACGTTAGAGTCTATGCGGTCACGATACATCCATCTGCGTCTGTGCGTGCGATTGAAACTACTAGTCGCGGTCATGGTACATCCATCCGCGCCATTATTTTTATATATAATATAAAAAAGAAAACGATCATGAGCGTACTGCGTTCGTAGATTAGCTACGTGCCACTTTTTTTATGTAGTTTGTAAAATCTCACGCTAGGTGTAATTCGCACTGCTACTTCTCTTATGTGTTAATTTTACATGCTACGTGCTATATATATGCTATGCGCTAATTTTTTATTTCATTATCGTTTATATGTTGCGATGCGCGGCATATACTTCTAATATTTGCATTAAGTGTTTTTCAGGATTTGGATAAGTAAGTTTAATGCTCCTACACAAGTAGCACCATCAAACTTGGGGGGCTACCAGGATACGCACTGTGTGAGTACGCATCACGCAGGTATATTTGGAAGCAGATCGTACGTAAGAGGTATTGCAAGCCCGGTACAAAGACGGATTTAAATATTCGCACCCTATTGCCGCAGGGGAGACGTCCTCTGTTGGTTGTAAAGACGGATGTAATGTTCGCACCACTGCGCACAGCGCGCACCTCTGCCACAGAAGTACGTCTTCTGTCGCACCATGCTGCACCGCTACTGGTACAAAAGGTACGCCCTTACCCAGGATGCAGCATACGGAATCCACCTTCACCATTGTGAGACAATCACAATCGCAATGTCAATGTTACTCAGGTCGCGCCTACAAGGACGCGCCTACAAATTCGCGCCAACAAGGACGCGCCAACATGGTCATCACGCACTGCACCACAGACCCAGTGCGCACTGTCGCATTTGGGCTGCGCGTTATGGTCACGCCGTCATAGTTGGTTGGGCCTACGCGGCCATGAACAGGAACTTAAGTCTAGCATAACATAGCCACGCACTATGTCATACTAAACTTGGGGGGCTTGTAGACGTATGGTCTGGACTGACCCACGACAAGTGGGCCAGGCCCGGCAGACAGCGGCCCACTCTACGCCTAACCCTAATCCATGCCCTATATATACACGACAGGTTATTCTAAACCTAAGATACGATACACAACAGGTTATCATAACCCTAACTCTTAATGGTTATATCGCACCGATACTAACTTGACCGTCGGAGGTGGATCCCGGGGCTACGGCCTCGGGTCCACTCCTAACGGGTTCTCTTTGTTGAACAGGTCTACTAGGGCTCGTGAAGACGACGAACGGCCCAAGGAGAGTCGTCTAATCAGTCCGCGCCAGATTATGTATCAACAATAGTACCATACAGGAAGGCACTCTTAACATCCATCTGGTAGACAGTAAGGCCCATGAAAGAAGCATAAGCTAAGAACAGTCTTATTGCTTCAATCCTAGCTACTGGTACAAAAACCTCTTCATAGTCTATACCCTCTTCTTGTGTATACCCCTGGGTTACAAGCCTAGCCTTGTTTCTGTTCACAATTCTCCTTTCATCCCTCTTGTTTCTAAAAACCCATTTGGTTCCAATTACTCTCATACCCTTGGGTAAATCCACTAGTACCCAAACCTTCTGAATCTTGAATTGGAGAAGCTCCTCATGCATTGCTTCTACCCAGCTTGAGTCTTCTAAGGCTTTGAGAACATTTTTGGGTTCAGATTGTGAAAGGAAACACATAAACAAACATGTGTTGGCATCTTCATGCTTCTTTTCTTCATAAACAGCACTAAGAAACCCTTGTTGGTCTGAAGTCATAGTCTGTCTTCTTGTCTTCACACCAGACTGTACGTCCCCAATCACATTATCTAGGGAGTGATCTTTGTGTATCCTTGTGTGTGGAGTTGTGAGAACTGGATAGGTGGGTGGTAGATTGTTGATATCCACCTCATCTTCTGAGAAATCAGCAGTATTAGTATCTGATGGGCCAACAGTATGAATATTTTTCCCAGCAGTACTAACTTGGGGCTCAACAGTACAATCTCCATTTGTACTGTTTTCTTGATTCTCTTGATCTTCAGCTCCATCTTCATTGTTTCCATCTTCAATACCTTCTTTGGCTTCATCAGTAGAAGGTTTACCATTCTTTGAAGATGAATCCACACTGTTCCATATTGGCATCAGTAAATGATCTTGATCTTTCTTCTTTTCCAAGCCTGCTTCATTTGTTGCAACATCAGCTTCTGAACCTGCAAAATCATTAGAAAAGGTTCCTGCAACAACTGACACATAGTTCATTGATTGGGTTAGAGTATCAAGGTCAAATAGCCATTTTGGACCTTCACCTGCAACATTAGATTTATTTTCTAGAAACTGAACATGCAGGTTTTCCTCAACTTTCCTTGTTCTTGTGTTGTATACTCTAAAGGCTTTGCTATTTAGTGAGTACCCAACCAAGAAACCTTCATCAGATTTGCCATCAAATTTGCCTAGATGGTCTAAGGTATTTAGAATAGTTACATGACACCCAAAAGGTCTTAGAAATCCTAATGCATGAGTTTTACCCCTAAACAGCTCATATGGTGTCTTGTTGTGAGGTTTAACTACCAAAACTGTGTTCTGCACATAACAAGCAGTATTAACTGCTTCAGCTAAAAAAAGTGATGGGCAACTTAAAGTCAACTAACATGGTTCTAGTAGCTTCTATTAGTGTTCTATTTCTCCTTTCAGCTACCCCATTCTGCTGAGGAGTTCTAGCTACACTAAACTCTCTTCTAATACCTTTTTCCTTACAGAACTCATCCATAACTCTATTTTTGAACTTTGTCCCATTGTCACATCTAATGACTTTTACTTTCTTATCCACTAAGTTTTCTATCTCAGTTATAAATGTCTTAAGAATGCTAGGTGTCTCATCCTTAGAGCCTAAAAAGAAAACCCATGTGAATCTACTATAGTCATCAGTAACTACAAGACAATACCTTTTATGCATAATACTAATCATATATGTAGGGCCAAAAAAATCCATATGTAGTATAAACAAAGGTTGATTAATAGAGTTGTGGGTCTTGGGCTTAAAAGAAGCCTTGTGTTGTTTGCCTTTAAGACAGGCAACACAAGTCTGGTCATTTTTAAAACGTTTTTGAGGCAAGCCTCTTACCAAACCATCTTTAACAATTTTATTTATGGTTTTAAAATTTATATGACCAAGTCTTCTATGCCATAGCATGGACTCATCCAATGTGGCTTTTGCAACAAGACAAGTAAGGGCCTCTTTAGGAACAATCTTCTTCATATCAACACTGTACATGTTGCCCTTTCTTGAAACTTTAAGTAGAACCTGACTTTCATCAGGAAGCTTAAAGTCTGGGGAAAGCACAAGACATTCAGGGTCAGTAAAAAGAACCTTGTTCTTTTTATCACACATTTGTGAGACACTAAACAGGTTATACTTAAGCTCTTGCACAAAGTACACATCTTCAAAGTCTAATTTACCGGTTTTCAAGGTGCCTTTACCAGTAATCCTTCCTCCTATTCCTCCCCCAAAGGTAACATATCCTCCATCCATTGGTTGAAAGTCTGAAAGATAGGACATGTTGTCTGTCATGTGCCTGGAACATCCACTGTCTGCATAACCTTGATCTTCCTCATCATCCTGTGAATGTCCCTGCACATAAAATAAGGAAATTAGTTTCCTTGGGGTACCCAAGCCATCACTGACTTGGGTTTGCCTCGTGCATCAATATAGTCAAATCTTTTTAATACAATTGATGCACCATTGGGTTTGATTGGTCTCCATAACCAACATGCTAAGGCCTTAACAGCATTTGCCCTCTTATCCCTAGCAGTGTTTTTAGGCTCACCAGTACTAACTGCTGGTCTAGCAGTATGAACTGCTGGCCTGGCAGTTTGAACCTTAGAGTTCCAAAATTTGTTTTGAACCACTGCTTTCTTGTGAAAAGGCCTTTTAACAGTTTGTTATGCATATTTAAAAGTTGGTTTTGCACTTGAAACTGTTGGTTTAGAGTAAGCAGTTTTAAATGGTCTGGCAGTACTAACTGTTGGTTGAGCAGTACTAATTGGTTTGAGGCCAGACTTCCATAAAAGTGCCATGGGAGTCATTCTATTGATTTTGGGGTGAGTTTGAGACCAGTTTAAGTTCACCCTTTGACTTGAGTTCCCAGTTACCCTATGATTCCCGGTAACCATCTTTCTCCTATGATGGTTATGACAAAAAGCCTCTAGGTGGTCAAAGCTACCACAAGTAAAACAAGCCTTCTTATACATGACAAAATCACTTCCTAATTGATGGGACTTGAGGTCATTCCAGTTCCTCTGGTTACCTCTTGGCTTGCTTGTGGACCTATACATCTCAGAATACCTAACTGTTTTCCTAACTGGATTTACATTTGTTGTAGGCTTAACAGTTTTATCACTGGCCACCTTAGGAACATTGGTTCCTTCTAACTTTACCACATTAGGTTTAGCTACAACCTGATCTTCCTCATCAGATTCCCAATCCTCAATGATGGGAGCATCTGAGTTCCTATCAGTTGACACCTTGTCCTCAGTAAGAGAGGTGTCACTTGCACTTTCAAAAGGCTCACAAGTGTCTACAGGTTTATTAGCAGTTGAATTTTCTATAGGCTTACAACCATATTCTAACTTAGGTTGTTGAAACTCAGTCAAACCTGTATGCTCTAGGTCAATTCCTGGGGGTGCAGGCACTCCTCTATGAGGAGGTGGACATGTTTTATAACCCAACCCAGATTTAGCCTTATTAACCATTTGACACTCTATAATTTTATTAACACCTTTTGATGCATACTCTAAAGTGTCTACAGGTAATTGAATGTTTTCTTTTGCCTTAATGATTTTGTCTAATTCAGCTTTAAGCAAACTAATCTCAGCATTTTTTAGAGTCAAGTCTCTCTTAAGAACAGCTATGTCCTCGATAAAAACTGACTCATTGTTCTTACAATGCACTATTTGTTCTTCTAGGACTGCTAAACCTCTTTTGTGATTAGACAAATTATAATTTATTTGGTTTAATTCAATCCTCTGCTCATCATAGTGTTTCTTTAAAGCTTCATATTCTTTAAGAGCAGTACATGTTTTAGAACAACTTTTAGCAGATAGTACCTCAGAGTCTCAGAAGGCCATAAGTGCCATCTCAGCAGGTGCTTCCTCTTCATCTGCCAGGAAGCTCCAGTCATAGCCTAGGCCATCAATAGCCACCATAGCCTTTGAAGATGGCTCAGCTTCTTCCACTGCCTTGGGCTTGCTTCCATAACCCTTGCTCCTGCTATCCTGTTGCCTGGCTCTTCTACATTCTCTTAAAAAATGCCCCAACTTATGACAGTTGTAGCATTCTACCTTAGACTTGTCAAAACCAGCAGTATCATTACTACTGATGTTGATCTTCTTGCCAGTTCTTTGATAGAATTTCTTAGCCCTCATGCTAAGAAGTGAAATCTGCCACTTGAGATCCATCTCTTCCAAGTCATCATCATTAATCTCCTGGAGATCTTCATGTGTCAGCATTGACCCATCATTCTGGCTGGTTAGGAATGCACAATAGGTAGTATCATTCATGATACCAGTAGTACTGCTTGATGAGCTAGCAGTACTAACACTAGGGTTAGCAGTACTAACTCCCATAGCCACTTTCATTTCATTTGGACTTGAATTACTGGGAGATGACACAAAATCCATGTTCCCAGTGCTTGAACTAGCACCTCCAGCTTTCTTCACATCCTGTTCAACAATCTTGAAATTGTTGTATAAGTCATTGAGGCTCATAGTATCAATGTCTAGCTTATTCTTCCAGACCACCACATGCATAGCCCATTCAGCAGGTAGACTCCTCAAGAACTTGGAGTTCAGATCTTCCTGAGGTATGTCAACTCCAAGCACAGCCAGTTGGCTGACAATCTTTTGCAACCTATTAAACATATGATCCAAAGACTCATTACTGGTTGCACTAAAGTTTTCAAAGTTCTGCTTCAACAGAATCTTTTGGGTCTTCTTAGTGGCTTCATTACCACCATACCTAGTAGTGATCGCCTTAAACGAAGTCATTGCATCATTGTATTTGCTGAAGTTTAAGAGTTGATCATTGGGAATAGTCATCATCAGCAAGCTCCTAGCCTTGACATCGTTTTTCATTTGCAGCTTCTCTTCTGCAGTCACTGGAGAGGTATTCACAACAGTCTTTTTTTCACCATTGACTGTTGTTACAGATGTATAAGGCTTAAAAGAGTTGCCTTCTTCAATGATCTCCCAAAGTACATAGTCTTACACTTGTAAGTACTGTTCGATTCGAAGCCTCCACATCTCAAAAGCGTTTTGCTTCAGCATAGGCAATTTAGCAGCCATGTTAGTCTATGTAGTTTTCATGTCCATTATATTCAAAAAGAGTACTTCTAAAATCAAAGTATCAGCCTGGCTCTGATACCACTTAAGAGGATCAAAAACTTAGGATGTAACTCCTTTATAATGTGTTTAAGATACTTTGAGGTTATACTGTTAAGTATGTGGAATCTACTTAACAATACTTAGAAGATTGATGTAACAGTAATGCAATATGAACAATGAACACAGTGTTTAACTCCAAACGATTCAATATTATTCAAGAATAATATGAGTGATCTCAATATCACTAGGGTTACAACGACCTTGAATCTCAACAAAACTTGTATGACTCGTACATAAACATCTAACCTAGGACCTCCTTTTATAGATATAAGGAGTCCTCTACAAGATAAGTATCTACCCGTATATTTCTAACTAATTGTGATATACATGCAATCTATACCATACTTGTCCTTGACACGTTTCCTAAAACCTTATCATTGCAGCAGTACCTTCTGTTATATACAAGCAGTACTAACTCTATAGTTTGTACTGTTAGTTATTCTTCAGCAGTCTTCAGTTATACACTAACAGTTTGAACTGTTAGTGTAATCTTCCAGCAGTACTAAGTCAGAAATATTTAATTCCCAACAATAAGCCCAACAAATAAGCAATAACAAAAAGCTTCCTTGATAAGCTCATTTAATATCTATTCAAACCCACAACTGAATCGCTATCGAAACAGTTTCAGAATTTAATAAATATATCGAGTGGGCCTAAAGCCCATTAAGCACATAATAAGTACATACGAAGAAGTAGTCTATTAAGCAGTTTGGAAATGTTTTTAGGACTATAATATAAGCCCAAGACCAAGCCCAAGTCCTTTTAAAACCCAATGGATCGTAAACTCTTATTGGGCCTATTTTAAAATTCGTAAAAGTCCATTAAGCTATAAATAAGCACTTTTCTAGTAACAAGCAATTTCCTAAATTTAAATAAGCTAATTGAGGCTTGTAAAACTTTCGGAAAGCTTAATCCATGATTTTTATGACTTTTGGACCAAAAATGCAAATTATATTACTATTCGGGTTAAAAGTGTAACTTTTACATAAATGTGTACTAAACTGTCAATTTTATAAGTTATGGCTAGAAAATGATTACCAAGTAACCAGAAGTCTTAAAATGTCATATTTGAATGTTTTGGACTAATAATGTAATTAAAACCTAACCAGGGACTAACGGTGCAAAAGTTTCACCGTTAGGGTTAAAAGTGTAAATTTCATACAAATTGGAGGGCCATTAAGAAATTTATTCTATATTTATAATCCACTAATGTTTTATGTATATTCTTTTTTAACAGTCCTTTTTACAATTCGTAATAGTTATTTAAACAAATGTTACGTTTATATTTATATAAACGTGATTTTTAACGAATAAACATAACTTGTCATCCACCAACTTTCGAGGGAACGATGTTTACGGATTCTATAAACATAAAAGCATGATAATATTATATATAATATTATTTTTAAACTTTAAGCATTTTAAGCATATCATCCATTCTCATCACGAACCAATTCGTTATCCGATACTTTTCCACAATCATTATTCACATTAAGTCAATCTTAAACCATCGAAATCTCAGACTTCCCTATTATTCAGGTCGTGTGTTGGAGCCGTTCATGTGTTACATTTGACATAACATTACCTTGACTTTTACAGCTAAGGTGAGTCATAGCCCCACTCTTACTATTTTATATTCATTTTAAACTACTTGTGGGAGATACATGCTTAAATCACTTTACCCTTTTATCAACTACATGATTTGCATTGTGATGCAAGTACTCAAAACATTTATATTTTTGTGATATGCTACGCTTTTATACTTTTTGGACATGATGTGTAGTTTTATTACGATATATGTCTTAATGGGTTAAACTTATTTATATACACACTATTCATAGCAACTGTTTAACTCCTATGGGTAGGAGCCGTTGGAGAGGTATTGATAGTAATTATCGGGCTGACGCCCCCACCCTTGTGTCCAAATGACGTGACCTTGGGTGAATATAATCCGGAGTTCGCATGATACATATATACACAGTCAAGAGGTTCAGTTTGCTGCTATTCATTACATTAAGTGCTCTTGTATATCGTATACACATCTGTCCTACTCATACTTTAGCAGTAGGTTGTAAACACACAAGTTGCAAGTCTTGTATGGGCAGGACTTGGGACTGAGTGAATTTACAATGCCTTTGTTGTGGAAACTTTATTCAAGGGCTTTACAATTTACACACATGCCCTACTCATACATTAGCAGTGGGTTATAAACACACAGGTTGCAAGTCTTGTATGGGCGGGACTTGGGACTGAGTGGATTTACAATGCCTTTGCTGTGGAAACTTTATTCAAATGCTTTACAATTAAACTAAACTCTATGAACTCACCAACCTTTGTTTGACACTTTTAAGCATGTTTATATTAGGTTAATAAGGCGATAGTGGATGCATGGATCATAGAGTCATTTGGATACTTTGGAGACTTATATCTTTATCTTTTACCATTCGATACATCTTGAAAACATTTATGTAACCTTATACATTGGATCTCTTATTTTAACTCTGATTTAAATAATGTGAATGGTAACATTTCAAAACGTCTCATTTAGAGGTTATTTTCTATACCTTGTTTTATATTATGAAGTAACACCTCATTGACACTATCGTTCCACTGCAGTAATTTGGGGGTGTTACAATGGTTTAGAAGCATAACCTTCATTTAATATCCGAAAATTTAAAAGATCGAACAAAGCCCGATCGGTTTCATTCCTCTTTGATTCGTCCAAAATCACAAATAAAAAAAAAAGGAAAAGAAGGACGAGTGTTCTCAAACAAATACAAAATCAAATATAAATAACAACTTTATACTACTATCCTAATCCCGTCAAACCTCACGACTTTTGTTAAACAACAACAACAGTAAACATCCTATCCTAAATCCCATATACTACTACCACAGTTCGAACAACAAATAAAAATCAAAGATCTCAGTTTAAATTTCGTGTGGTACATCAAACTCAAAGATCTTCAAAGATCATTACACGAAAAGATTAACACATCATAACTCCTTTCAATTTTTGAAAGTTTTTTATGAAAAGACAAAACCAAAAGGTTGCATACCTCCTTTTATTCGATTAAGACAATAACAAAAAATGAAAATTAAATCGGATCTCAGTTAGTTATTTCGTGGCATTCAACTTACCATTCAAGATCCATCATACGAAATAATAATCTTCACTGATCCTTGTTGAAGCTCTTGCTTCTATTTCTATACGAAAAATCAAAAGAAAGATTAAAACAAAAATGTTTCATCTTCCTTTTCTTTCGGTAAATTTAAAAGATTAAAAAATAATAATAATAAAAAAATAATAAATAAAAAATAAAAAAATAAAAAACCACCCGTGTCCTTTCTCAAGATCTTGAAGTCGTGTATTCGTCTTTGTTTTCACGATTGAACAACAAGAAAGTGAAGGATAATGTGTTTGTGTGTGGCACAACGTGTAGCAGAAACAAACTAAGGTGATATTTATTGTTTTGTGTTCGGATTAAATCAAGAAAGGGACGAATTCATTGTTTAGATCTGGGATTGTCTTTGAGAGAAAAGTGTTATTTTAAGGATTAGGGTTTACAAAAGGTTAGGGTGTGTACTATTGGGAGTGTTTTATACCCGATAATTAGGGTAAGGTATTATTGGACTTGGGCTTATGTGTTAGAGATTGGAGTTGGGCTGTGTATAATAAAGAGTGAGATTGGGCTTTGATATTTGCTAGAGTCTTGAGCTTACACACACACACACACACACACTTTTTCATGTGATTCGATCAAACCCACAAAGAAGGGTTGAGTTTTTAGATCCGATGAGAGGCGGAGGTGTCGGAGTTGGCAGCGGTGGTGTCGCACAGATTTTGGCATGCTATACTAAAGTACAACCTCTGGGAACTTATTTGGTCTAAAAACCTTTTATTGAATTTGTACCCAAAAGTAAAAGAATAAGATGAAGAAAGTTTGACCAAAACCAAAATACTAATACCACAAGATACCGTACTTCAGTTTATAAACACAGACTCTTTGTCTTCCTTGGTCAAGAACAGACAAACGAACTTAGGTTATCTATAAATTACAAAGTTAGTCCCTAAGGACTAACTTTGCAAAATGCCGATAACTTAAGGGACTTTTTCTGTAAAAAATCATAACTATTTTAAGAAATACTTTACGAAAATAGTACTTGTGGTTATCGATCTTTTGCATATTTAGTCCTTAATAACAAAAATAATTTTTGGACAATCATTTCATTTCGAGTTTAGATTAAACACAACACTCTCACAGCAACGCACGGGTACCCCACTCATTTGATCAATGGGTGAATATTTGGAATTGATTTCTTAACCCTGTTTGAGTTTTGCTAATTGTTAAGGTGCAATTAAGCAATTCATTTTTATTCTTTTATGCTATTGCCTTCCAAGTGTTTGTTGTATTGCCAGAGTAAAATGAATATATATATATATATATATATATATATATATATATATATATATATATATATATATATATATTGAGCTTATGTTGTTTTCATCTTCTTTTTTATTATTATTATTATTATTATTATTTATATATATATATATATATATATATATATATATATATATATATATATATTTTGTGTACGTGTTTAAGGCATTGCTGATGAATGTTCTTTTCATATACGCGAATCAATCGATTTTGATTATTTTTGTTCATTGTGTATTGAAGCATCTAATAGAACATGCACAAACCATAGTTCAGTTAAGAAATTCAAATTGTGGGTCAAATTGTTTAAACAAAGGGTGTTTTGCCGGAAAGATGTGTTTCATCGAGAAAAATGGTGATTAACCGAAAATGATAGATGAACAAGACGAAGGAGTGCGAAATGACCAAACCACCCTTTTTGACCAGTAAGCAAGTTTGGTCGTGTAAAATGAAAACATTGGAAATGCGGTAAAGGGGAAAACGATAAAGTCATTCAATTTTTAATAAAAAGTACTCTATAACTATTTTATGATAAATGTATTAATTAAGTCATATAAAAAGTGTTTGTTTGTAACTTAATAGAGAAAGATGGCTGAAAATATTAAGTAATAAAAGTATAAAACTGAGGCTATCTACATTAAGTCATCTCTTAATTAGACATAAATTAATAAAAAAAATTTAACAAACAAAACAATTTCTACACTTATTACACGATATAACTAAAAGAAATGTATGTAACATAAACACCATATGATATTCTATTGGATAAATTTGTGGATACAGTGATAAAATGGTGCAACTCATTTCCACCCTAAAAACAACCTAGAAAACAGTTTAATTAGATACAATTAATTATCTATATATATATACTAAAACCCGGGATTTGGTGTGCTTAAAATGGTTGTGCGTAACAGTGTTCCGCACAGTAACGGGCTCCAAAAGATTGTACACACTGCTTGAAATTGTTGTGCGAAACAGTGTTTGAAACAATAATCTGCTCCAAAGAGTTGTACATTATATTACTTTAGTTCCTCACCACCTTAGCTCAGCTCAATAAAATCTTCCATGGCGGCACAAAAATCTCTCCATCCTTACAGATTTATCAATCCATTCTAAAAAAAAAGCTCAGAATCTTCCCTCACAATCAAACACCTTTTTTCTCATCACTTTTCTGTTGGAATATGTGAACTATTAAAATCATAAACACATAAAACATCACAAAGCACGCAGCGGAAAGATCTAATGAACATGTAATTAATTAACTTAAATAAATACGTACCTTAATCGCGTAATCAATCAAGAACAACAAGAACCCTAATTTGGGTTATGTATATGTCGAACCAAACAAGGTAAAACCACCAAGAATCACAAGCTAAAATAAGCTTGTCACTCGTTCTTGTACACACGCGATAGTAGCGTTCCAATGGGAAAGCTAGGTTCAAGATCACTAACAAACCAAACACTTTGTTGCAACACTTGAATCGCCAAGTTCTAGTGAACTTAAAAAGAGGGTCGATCAAGGTATAGCAAGAAGGAGAAAAGAAGAGAAGTTTGGCTAGAGTTAGGGATACTTGATTAGGTGAAAATCAATAAACAAGTGAATTGTATTTATAGGCAAAACCTAAAACACATTACTTGTTCCCTACTCCTTCCAAAAGTCGGCCAAGCCTAGCCCAAGGCTATTTCCAGCCGATCCAACCCAACCATGGGTTTCTAGATCCTTCTTTTCACTTTTAGTCCTTTAACGGTCGTTATCTTTAACACCGTTAAGTACTAACCGTCGTTAAGTGTTATTAGTGAAATGAATAAATAAATATAAATATAAAATGTATATTTAATTATTCAAACCAATGGAACTCTCACGTATTGTGTGCAATCCCGAGTCTCGGGTTCGAAACCGGACATACAAATATTAATTTCATTATACACAAAAACTAACAGCTCCCACTTGGATAATGATTAATATTGTAATGACATGGGCTAGTCTAGCTTTAACAGATCCCAATGCCCCCAGCTCGATCCGAGTTGTGGTTCTCCTGGAAAAAACCACTTGATGATATAATCATCATACTTATCCTTTTGTTACTAATACCGCGTTAATTTGGATATGGATCTTGTCATTCCATAATTAACAGTAGTTTCTCGTTTATACATAATTGAACAAGATTACCAAAACATCTGAACGTCTTCCAGATAGACTTTGGGCGTGCGCACGCAAACATCTTGTTAATCATACGAGTGGCCAAGCAGTATTAAACTTCAACACAAAGTTGAAGGAACAAATCCCTTATTGACTGCGAGCATAACCCTTGAACTTCGCATCATTTCTGAAAATAGCCCTTATAACTACCTTTTACGGATAGCGTTAGACTATCTCACAGAAAATGAGCTACATCCTCGGCAATTATCTGTCATCTCAAGTCAGAGGATAAATATTCATGATATACTTAATGACTATGATCCATAAAGTATAATCATGTTGTTGGGATAAGTCCTATATTCAATTTATCCAATATTGAATATCATGTGACATTGGTGTCTCAACCTTACAGTTCATTCTACCAATCCTCACATTTGTCTTAGTTCAATAATATTCCCATATTATTAATCGACAACGGACCATTTAGAATAAATTAATTATTCACGGATTTAAACATGCAAATATAGGACACAAATATTAATAATGATAATAAACGTTATCCGCACTTTATTTCATTAAAATAATAATTGTTTACACGTCCCTATCGAAATACTAATCCAACAAATTTACATGAAACTATCTGCTAAACGAAGACCAATACCCTGAGCATGACAATTAAATGTCTCCTTAGGTAATGCCTTCGTGAAAGGATCAGCCAGATTGTTATCTGTGTGAACTTTGAGTACTTTTATTTCACCATCATCGACTTGTTCTCGAACATAGTGAAGTTTCCTTTTAAAGTGTCTGGCGCCTTTCATAACTCCAGGTTCATTGGCGAATGTAATTGCAGCAGAGTTATCGCAATATACGTTTATAGGTAATTCTATTGAAGGCATCACTCCAAGATCCTTAATGAATTTCCTTATCCAAACAGCTTCTTGTGCCGCTTCCGATGCAGCAATGTACTCAGCTTCTGTAGCAGACATGGCCGTTATGCTCTGCTTCTTACTCTTCCAGTCCACAGCTCCTCCATTAATGACAAAAACGTAACCCGTCTGAGACTTCGTATCATCTTTATCAGTCTGAAAGGATGCATCGCAGAAACCTGTAACATTCAGTTCTGCGTCTGGATTTCCCCCGAAAACAAGAAACATATCTTTAGTATTCCGCAGATACTTAAGAATGTCCTTTACAGCTTTCCAGTGTTTTACCCCTGGATTCTGCTGATATCGACTGGTCATGTTTTGAGCAAATGCCACATCTGGCCTTGTGCATCTAACAGCATACATGATAGAACCAACTGCAGAAGCATATGGAACTTTCTTCATGTATGCTTCCTCTCCAGGTGTAGAAGCACACATTTCACTGCTCAATTCATGTTTCACTTGCATGGGCAGATATCCTTTCTTGGAATTCTGCATATTGAATCTCTTCAATATTTTATCCATGTAAGCACTTTGACTTAAACCGATTAACCGTTTAGATCTGTCTCTATAGATCTTGATTCCAAGGATATACGCTGCTTCTCCTAAATCCTTCATGGAAAAACAACTACCAAGATATTCCTTAACTTCATTAAGGCTTGGTATGTCACTTCCCATGATTAATATGTCATCGACATATAGAACAAGGAAAACAGTGTTACTCCCACTAACTTTGTGGTATACACATGGCTCATCGAAATTCTGAGTAAATCCAAATTTCTTGATTTCCTCATCAAATTTCTTATTCCATTGCCTGGATGCTTGCTTCAATCCATAAATGGATCTTTGAAGTTTGCATACACGCTCAGGAAATTCTGGATTCACAAACCCCTCAGGTTGCGCCATGTAGATATCTTCATCTAGGCGACCATTCAGAAAGGCGGTTTTGACATCCATTTGCCAAATCTCATAGTCATAGTAGGCAGCTATGGCTATAAGAATCCTAATAGCTCTAATGTCGGCCACAGGAGAAAAGGTCTCCTCATAGTCAACACCGTATGTTTGGGTAAAGCCTTTAGCTACCAAACGAGCCTTATAGGTGTGTACATTGCCATCCATGTCAGTCTTTTTCTTAAATAGCCACTTACACCCAACTACTTTAGCATTGGGTGGAAGGTCTACTTCAGTCCAGACTTGATTATCCTTCATGGATTGCATTTCCCCATCCATGGCAGTCTGCCATTTTTCCTTTTCAGGACTAATAATGGCAGCTCTATAGCTAGTTGGCTCATCAGTTTGATCCAATAGTATAGTTTCCTCATCATCTATGTTCAAACATAGACGCTCAGGAGCCTTTGCAGATCTTGAAGATCTACGGACGGGTACCACTTCAACTTCAGGTGGAGGACCTAAACTTTCTGGTTCCACAGGAAGTGTGTTAGTGCTTTCAGAAGGTGAAGTATCTTCATGATCATTTTCAAGATCATATGCCCTCCCACTGATTTCTTGAGATATTATATTATCTTCAAGAAAATCACCGTACCTAGCCACGATGACCTTATTTTCAGGTGGGAAGTAAAAGTAGTAACCCTTCGTTTCCTTAGGGTATCCTACGAAGATACACTTAACAGATCTTTGTTGGAGTTTATCAGGTGAGTCACGTTTTACAAACGCCTCACAACCCCAGACCTTTAAGTAAGAAAAGTTGGGAGCTTTTCCAGTCCATACTTCATATGGAGTCTTATCAACCTTCTTAGTTGGAATCCTATTCAACACGTGAACAGCCGTTTCAAGAGCATAATCCCAAAAGGATAAGGGAAGAGTTGTAAGATTAAACATGGATCGTACCATATCTAACAAAGTACGATTTCTCCTTTCAGATACACCATTTTGTTGTGGCGTATAAGGAGAAGTGAGTTGTTGCACAATGCCACACTCACCCAGATAATCCTTAAACTCTTGGCTTAAGTACTCACCACCACGATCGGATCGAAGTGCCTTAATCTTCTTTCCGAGTTGTAATTCTACTTCATTTTTAAAAACCTTGAATGTCTCAAAGACTTCATGTTTATGTTTAAGTAAATAAACATAACCATAACGACTATAGTCATCCGTGAAGGTCAAGAAGTAGACAGCACCACGTTTAGACACATGTCTAAGTGGACCACACACATCCGTGTGTATCAATCCAAGTAGATCCGAAGCCTTCTCCATATTGCTATGGAAAGGTTTCTTTGTCATCTTTCCAGATATGCAAGATTCGCATTTATCAACTGAATCATCATTGATATTAGGTAAAAGCCCATCGTGTTGCAGCTTTTCCATGCGATTCTTGCCTATGTGGGCAAGACGGCAGTGCCATAAATAAGACGAGTCCAAGTTAGACTTGACTCTCTTATTCCCGATGCTATACATAGAATTATTCTTATTGGATACATGGTTATCCATGTCAATTTCAAACACACCATTTAATGAAATAGCATTAAAGTAAAAAACAGAATTTAGAGAAACAGAAATTCCATTATCATTAAAAGTATGCTTAAAACCCAAATCCAATAACAAAGAAACTGAAACGACACCTCTAACAATAGAAGGTGCGTAATGACAATTGTCTAAAACCAAAATTAAACCAGATGGTAAAACTAGCTCAAAAGTCCCTATGGCTTCTACTGCTGCACGTATTCCATTTCCCACGTACAAGTAGCATTCCCCATAGTTCAGCTTCTTTGCTCCTCTAAGCCCCTGCGATGTATTACAAATGTGAGTACCACATCCTGTATCATATATCCAGGCATTTTGCTTACGAGGAAAAGAAAATAATTCAACCATAAAAATACCTGAAGTGCTGGCGCCCTGCCCAGCCTTGGCATTCTTATTTTTGCGATACTCTTCAAGCAACAATGGACAGTCACGCTTCCAGTGTCCAGGAGTGTTACAGTGGTGACAAGCAGCCGCATCCTTCTTGGGATAATCCTTCTTGGGAGGAGGATTCTGCTTCTTCGGCTTTTGCTGATAGGTCACAATCTGCTTGCCCTTGTCAGCTTTGCCTTTTCCTTTCTTGTTCACATGTTTCGGTTTACCGGGCTTAGCTACTCTACCACCTCTTATTGCCATAACAGCAGGTGTAGGAGCTTTCTTTGTGAGGGACTTCTCATGCTCAATAAGCATTGCATGCAATTCAGAAAATGTCTTCCCCTTGCAATGCATGTTAAAGTTGCGCACAAAATCACCATATAATTCCTCATTGAGGGATTTGTTGATGAGGCCAACTTTAACGTCTTCCACAAACCCACAATTAAGTTCATCTAGTTGGTCAAGATAACTTTTCACTTTAAGTGCATGATCACTTACGGGTGTTGTGGCATCCTGCTTACACTTGCCCAAGTTGTCAAGTATATCATACAATTCAGCCATTGGTGATTTCTGAAACATACGTGTCAGTTCATCAATCATGTTTTTCGGGCTATAATTCTCAAATTGTTTTACCAGTTGATCATCCATCCCCGATAGCATGAGACAGGCCGCATCATTGTGCCTATCATAGGTTTCATTGTACTTTCTAAGTATTTCATTAGAAGAGTTTGCAGGAGGAGCTTCTTCAAGAACCTCAGTAAGACAATTATAACGTTTGGAAATCCTAAGAACAAGCCTTAGATTTCGATACCAAGCGTTAAAATTCTTAGTCCCAGTCAGTTTTTCCTTTTCAAGCATCATCTTGAAACAGGAAGTCATGTTTGACGAGTTTCCGGGTTGGGCCATTTCTACAGAAAAAGTTCAAAAGTTAGTACTTTCGATAATAAACATTTCAAGAAAATTAAACACCCATTGGTTTAAAAAACCATTTAATTTTCTATGAAAACTAGGATCCTAATTGATGTCGTTTCATTACATCAGCTTTGGCTGCTAGTAATAAAAGTGCTCAATAAGGTACGGGATCACCCAATTGCCAATGTCAAATTGCAATTCCTAGAAATCTTGGGACTTACATTTATATTGCCAACATCAGTTGCAAAATGTAAGCATGTTTCATCCCCAATTCTTTATGCCTTGGCGCCGTTCCATTACATCAGCTTTGGCTGCTAGTAATGAAAGTGCCCAATTAAGTTAACCAACTTAAGAAACTGTAAATTGACGTCGGTTTATTGCATTCAGCTTTGGCTGCTAGCAATAAAGTACTCAATTTTACCCTTAGATGACCACCCTTTGAACATCAACATTCAGCTTTGGCTGCTAGTGATGTAGGATGAAACCTTAGGTGTTTCTTTTTGTAGTTGGGTGACATATAACTTAAATTTATAGGGTAATAAAATTTTGATGTGTTAAATCAAAAAATATGTACAAAGATGTCATGCATTCATCTTTGTAGCATATATGTTTTCAAAAACAAAACCATTTACTCATTCGTAGCTCAAATTATCAAATCTTTTAATTGAGGCGTTGAATAAATTACAACATTGCCTTAAGATGCTTCGTATTAGTTGTGGTGTACTTGGTAAGTCTAAAATTGACGCACAGGCGGGCGTAGGGACGACAGCCGCCGAAGCTGGTTAAAACCGTGCCCCTCTAAGGTCACAATTTAATGCGAACCAACTAGAACCCACTTTTTAGTTTGTCAATTTTAGGTCCGCCGCTTCGACCACTTAATACAGTCGCAATCAATCAACTAAAAGAATATAATTTTCTTGCTAAAACAATTAATGTAGTAAATTTATTATTGCTAGTCTCGCCTGGGAGCAAATTACCGTGCGAAGCGAACCACTGTCGGCACATAAGACTTGGCAATAATTAAAATTACTACAAAGGTTTCATAGTTATTAGTCTTATTTATTTTATTATGAAAAATTACCCTCTTTTGTAGTTTACAATCCATCATAATATAAAACACAAAAGATCAAGTAATTCACAAAATAAATAAACACATAATAACAAACATATGATCATCCACGATATCATATAGCCACATGCAAACCTTTTTCAATAAATCCTATTATTAATTCTATGTGTAATTTTAAATGTATGTAACTAACAAAACTCCCATTGGTTTTCGAGCTCATTGTACCCAATGGACCACAGCACCAAATAAATTTGGCCGCGTAAGTTTTAGTTAGTTAGATACCACATTGCACATAACTTTTTAATTAATATATTGAGGTCTTCCCCAATTTTAGATTTATTTAAATCATGTAGCAAACAATACATACAATTCGTCCCATACATCAAACCATGACAAAACATGCAAGATTTTGTCATGGATACCATATTAACACATAATCATGCAATCCATATTAATATGTTAATATCTAGTACGTATTTAATTAATTGGTGACATCACATAGTATTCACAAATTAATCCCTAAAAATTTTTTCCATGCATAATCTAGGGTTTCTAACAAGTTTTAATGAAAACTAACATAAACCCTAACTCATTAATAGTGGATCGATCCACATATATAAAATTAGGGTTTCAAAATAAAAACCCTAGAAAATTAAATGCATGTATCTAATAAAGATCCAATTTTTAGGTTTTAGTAATTAATTACAAGTTCTAAACGAGGCTCATGATGCCACTGTTGGAATATGTGAACTATTAAAATCATAAACACATAAAACATCACAAAGCACGCAGCGGAAAGATCTAATGAACATGTAATTAATTAACTTAAATAAATACGTACCTTAATCGCGTAATCAATCAAGAACAACAAGAACCCTAATTTGGGTTATGTATATGTCGAACCAAACAAGGTAAAACCACCAAGAATCACAAGCTAAAATAAGCTTGTCACTCGTTCTTGTACACACGCGATAGTAGCGTTCCAATGGGAAAGCTAGGTTCAAGATCACTAACAAACCAAACACTTTGTTGCAACACTTGAATCGCCAAGTTCTAGTGAACTTAAAAAGAGGGTCGATCAAGGTATAGCAAGAAGGAGAAAAGAAGAGAAGTTTGGCTAGAGTTAGGGATACTTGATTAGGTGAAAATCAATAAACAAGTGAATTGTATTTATAGGCAAAACCTAAAACACATTACTTGTTCCCTACTCCTTCCAAAAGTCGGCCAAGCCTAGCCCAAGGCTATTTCCAGCCGATCCAACCCAACCATGGGTTTCTAGATCCTTCTTTTCACTTTTAGTCCTTTAACGGTCGTTATCTTTAACACCGTTAAGTACTAACCGTCGTTAAGTGTTATTAGTGAAATGAATAAATAAATATAAATATAAAATGTATATTTAATTATTCAAACCAATGGAACTCTCACGTATTGTGTGCAATCCCGAGTCTCGGGTTCGAAACCGGACATACAAATATTAATTTCATTATACACAAAAACTAACATTTTCATCATCCAAATCCCCAAGTTCATAACCAAATCTCAATAAAATCTTCCAAAAATTTAAACCCACGTTCGAAACAAAAAACCCACAAAAACCCTTGAACCAATTTCAATACCATCCCATAAATCAAAAACCCATAATTTCTAGGGTTTCAAAACCGTAAGGCACTATGTTTACAACTCAACAAAGACTAACAAGGTCCCCATTGTCAATGACTCCAAGAAACGATGGAAATACGACTACACACGTGTCAGGGAAGGGTAAGGCGGTGGCGTTTTACGACGGCCCACCACCACCACCGTTAGGGTTGTTGATTGACGATGGAGAGAAGGTGGGTGAAGATGGAGGTCATTTGAATGATTGGGTTAGGTTTATAGAAGCTGGATACAAAACCAATAAATTTCCCAGATTCAATAGCCAAGCATGAATCTACCTACTTTCATGAATCAATAATTTTTTTTAAAGGTAATAAAAAACCTTTTTTTAATCCTTGCTTAATTTATGTTTCATTTTACTAAAGTTCATGATATAGGTTTGTTATAAATTGTGATTTGTCCCCTATTTACCGGTGGGTCAGGTTGCATTCAAGGATAATGATGCTGTTATCAAGGACCTGCTGAAACAGTTTTATGTTATGGTATGTTATAGTATACATCTCTGATATCAAATTTGCCTCACTTTATTTGTTGTAAGTATGATTGTTACATCATCTATACTTATAAGTTATTTGGTGGCAAGTTGGAGGATGCCCATAAAGTGTTTGATTAAATGCTACTGTAGGATGAAATTGAATATACGGTTGTGACGAGGCCATAATCACATAATCAGGTATACCACGTGTTTATCATGACAATTTTGTTAGATGACCATTTTCAATGGTGTTTGGATTGCTTATTTGCCTATTGTGTTTTGTAAAAGGAAATAAGCACTTTTAATGAGAAAATACTGAGCATTTGTCACATGTCTCTGGAAATCGCAGCCTAAAAAAAACCGAAAAAACAAAAAGATTAAAACCCATTCCATGTGACAAATCCTCAGTATTTTCACTTGAATGGAAACGGCCAAATGGGTCTAAAATTTCAATAGTGTACATTTATTGTATTTTCACTTGAATGGAAACAAGCCAAATGGGTCTAAAATTTCAAGAGTACATTTATTGTTATGGATATAGGTTTTTATCGATGTATGAGGATAACTTCATTCCATGCTATGGATTTGGAGACGGTATACTTTTATAAATTACTTTTTATTCTTTATAGTGATTCTACAAGCCTGCATTTATAATAAGTACAAATTTAGAAAGATTTAATTAATTGTTTGGCATTACTGTACAGCGACTACACAAGATCAGCATGTTTTCAGCTTTTATCCGGAAGATAGATCATGTAATGGATTTGAGGATGTGATGGGCAAATAAAGAGAAACCATTCCTCAGTTAACGATTGCAGGTTTTGTATCTACTTCCAGAATGTCTATTT
Organism: Artemisia tridentata subsp. tridentata; assembly: GCA_021014915.2. NCBI lineage: Eukaryota > Viridiplantae > Streptophyta > Magnoliopsida > Asterales > Asteraceae > Artemisia > Artemisia tridentata. The sequence goes on along the minus strand of CP139502.1, from coordinate 106,020,801 downwards.
TGAACTCAACGATATCATCATGCTCATTGTTGAACTAATGTTTGACTCATCCTGCAGGACCAACATCTTTCGCCCCAGTCATTGAACAAGCTATGACAATTGTTAAAAAAAGTAGGGGTCATCAGCAATGACTAATAAAACATGATACTGGCCATCAGCAATGATTACCGAAACAATTGACGATTGAACATGAAGAAGTAGTGGAACCAGTGAGTGTAGATCCACATGTTAAGGTATGAATTACGGTTTTAATTTGTGTTTTTAGGTGATTGTGATTCAATTAAAGTTGGTAATGATGATGATTGCATGTTGTTTAGGTGGTTGCGACGATTACACCAAATAATTGTAATGAGAAAGGCGGTGATTATAATGTTAGGAAAGTGTCAGATGATTCGGTGTCAGTTGGTGACAGGAAGTTCATGTTGGATGCGGTGCTTGACGCAAAATCTACTCAGGTATGGAGAACTATTGTTGTTTCGTGTTTATTTGTTAATTATGTTTGATAAGGATATCTGTTTATTATATACGTGATCGTGTTTACCTGTTGATTAATGATGGTATGAGTAGTATCACATTTAGTAAGAGCGTAAGACGGAAAACGTAAAATGTTGTTGAGTGTGTTTTTTTGCTTAAATCAACGATAAGAACTAAAACATTTATAATGAGTCTGGATTTGTAATAGGTGCGGTTCAGGTAGTCAGCTTTATAGAATTACAAATCTCCTAACGGGAGTGGGTGGTCCCTAGGAACGGCAGAATTTATGATGCATAACAGGCTCAGGTTGAACTGGATTTACTAACAGCAATGAGTGGTTAGTTTTTTCTATCCTTCCATTCTTGATAAATTATATCGTCCAACTTATTGGAATTAACGGTTTACATGTACGTAATATTGTCGTTGGTATCCTTATTGTTGAAATACTTTAATACAAATTATTGTTTAGTCTTCATGTTCGCAATTCTAATTAGATAGGATTGAATTCTGTTTTCTTTGTAATGATTATGTTGATCCATTTAATTGAAGCCCAAATTACAAAGTATGATTTGTAGTCAACATCACGTGTTACCATTAATATGTCATAATTTACCTGACTTCCCTCAAACTGCTCTCTTTTAGGCTCAATTATACATCGGTTTGGAACTTTGACATGCATTTCACAGAATATTTCAGTAACATCTATATGGGGGGTAAGCGTCGTCCCTTAGGTTTCGAGCGGGAGTGCAAATGGGTCATTTTGGATTATAGTTAGTTCATATAGTGCAAATTGCGTATATCATTGGTATGTGAATTTATTCTCCTGGTAAAAATTGCCCGTAACCAGTTAAGCATACCAGTTAAGCATAAATCAGCTATTTTACACTCTTAGTGGTAAAAGTTTCATAATTGATGCTATGGATGAGAATTACATGAAAAAGACTATAGGAAAACAATGGCGGGTATGCTATTTTTGCTTAACTGAAGCTCTAATGTTTCATTGTATTGATATAATATGTTTTACCACTGGAAAAAGGAAACGCAGTTGTGATTTCGCATCTACTGTTTTTTGTTGTATAATGTTTTTTACGAGTTTACCAGTTTTTATTAATGATTGTTTGATTGGTACTTTCTTGCAGGAAAAAAAAAAAAGGGGGGGGGGGGGAATAGTGAATGAATGGGACTTGAGGTTTGAGTACATTAAGGGATGACATACTGCAGCATTGAATCTGAATTCAGCCCTACAGCAACTTGATGGTATATACATGTGACGAATCCTCAGTATTTTCACTTGAATGGAAACGGCCAAAAGGGTCTAAAATTTCAATAGTGTACATTTAAGTAAAAAAAGGCATATGCATGTGGGATTGTGAAGACAATATAATCAAAGCATAGAGAAGAGGGAGGATGCCTAAAGTGGCGGATATTCCTGTTACATCAAATGGAGAAAAGTTAATCAGTATTTTCTCAGATAGGGATATTCAGATACTGAATGTGGACACAAATACTGAGCAAGTCATATCTGAAGAGCACCCAATCACCTCTCTTTCTATTTCAGATGATAACAAGTATTTGATTGTTAATCTCAACAACCAAGAGATCCATATGTGGGATGTTGAAGGGTCTTGGGAAAAGCCGTTGAGGTATAAGGGCCATAGACAAGAGCAGTATGTGATACGTTCTTGCTTTGGTGGGGTCAATGGCACATTTATTGCCAGTGGCAGCGAGAATTTTCAGGGATATACTGCATTCGTACTTAAGTCTGATTTGAGGGGGTGTTTGGCTTATTGTTCATTTGTTTGGGTAAATTCATTCTGATCAACATTATTTACTCGGTTTAACTCTATCTGACTTGACTAGTTATGAGCGGTACGTTTCAACCAATTCCTCCTTTGTCCAAGCAAGTGTATATTTGGAATCAACGCAGTCCTGACCCAATAGAGGTGCTCTCTGGCCATAAAAAGACTGCTGACATTCGTCAAGCAGGCCACGTGGATTCCCATCTATTTCACTGTATGAATTCCAAGCTGTTATTTTCATATGGTAACAAATCGTGTGACTCATTTACGTCTTTAAATTTTAGATGCAAATTTTTATAGTATCGTTGCTCACTATACCAAAGTAAAGTAGTTTCATGACGTGTTATAGTTTAACGACAACAAATAGAGCAACAAGTTGGCTACTTTCCAAGTTCCAACAGAATTAATGTATCTTCTTTTTGGCCCACTATTTGACAAAGTAACATCTACATGCAGTAAGCAACTGCCAAGCAGTTTTTGCATCACTATCTTGCTTAATGAGTTCTGATTTTTGGTATATAGGGGATAAACAGCCTTTGCCATGGGAAATGCGTGTTAGCGTATAGTGATGCAAAAATTAACCATGCAATCCATAAATGTTGAACGCGGTTAATTTTTGGATTACATAGTAATGTGAAACATGAAATACTGATTATAGACGTCAACGTGCAGCCGGCCGAGGTCTTTCAACAAATTAATTTTTTTGTACGCTCTCGTGGCAACGCGCGGGTTTCCCAGCTCGTTACATCTAATAAGCACATTTGAGTTATCATGGGGAATACGTAAAGTATCTTTAACTTTTTTTTTTTTTTTTCCTCATTTCGTTAGGATAAAGGTTTCTAATTTTTTTATGTGGTGAAACAAGTCGTTCAAGTAACAAATGTCATATTAATGATTTGACCACGTCATATGGTTCGACGTCGACCAGGTAGATAACCAGAAAATTGTTAAGACTTATGAGTTATGATGTCCTTCCCTGCTGTTCTATTACATAAATCTATCTATTGAACTTCAAAATGGATCAAGAAATAAGCTCCGCTATTACTTTCAGAACGTAACACACTCCAAATTTGGATTGACACACTTCAACGTACAAATACTTTAAGCATCATGTGATATATATACAAAGGTTTACTGCAAAGAATGTACCGTGCCAATCAAAACTTGGAGTGTGCACCTCCCTTCCCATACTAGATAGTACACCATGATCTCATTCTCTATAAAATGGCTCACACTTCAAATAATAACCCTGTTAAACGAATCAAAATAGAGCTAAACGTCAGGGCTATGATGAACAACAGGCAAATGTTCATCAGGCAAAACCAAGAGTCTGATCACAGTTTGATGGTCAGTTTGTCTGAATTCATCCACTGATTCCGTTAAGGCAATGTCACATGCAATCCATATCAAATCGCCATCTTCGTCTACATATTTAAGTTTGAAGCTTCCAAGATTGAGCTGAAACCTTTTTGCAACCAGCTCTTCCAACTTTACCAATCCATCAGAAATCCTGAAATCAAACTTTGCTATTTCCTCTCTGTATGTCGCCTCAATCGTCAAAATTTTCACTGTGTTTGTTGCTGCTGTATTCTCATTATACTGCTCTGTTGGTTCGTGTTGGCGGAGTACAAGCGTGGAACTATGTTTATCATGTTCGGTAAGAGAGGCAAGACCATTTTTTGTACATAATCTTTCACCAAAAACCGAAGTTGATGCTTCTTCAGATGTATGGATTTCTGTTTGACCCAACTTCCTTCGGGAATCACTCTTATCAGGACCGTTCCTATATGGCCGCCTTAATACACCACGACTCTTGCGAAAGCGCTTCACAAATCTGCTAACCACAACTACACAAATACAATGTAAACAGTAAAGAGGAGAATCTCAGAAAGGAACTAAAGCAAACATATATAAACATATATGGCTGGAGATGACAAAATTGACGATTGGGTGGGTTGGGCAACAATTTAGTTGTGTTCACGTCTCCTTCAAATCTAAATTTTTTGAGAAAACTTGAGCCTAATCAAATTTTGGTGTTAAATCTCATTTTGGATTTAACCCTACAAGAAGACTTTCGGTGAGCAACTGTTTTGACTGATCCGATATAGTTACAAATCTGTCTGTTACTCAAAGTAAAAATTGTAAATATGATTAATTTTTTGTGAAACCGCATAAAATGTATTACTGTGAATTAACATTACAAACCTAGTGAAAATTTAGCCTAAATCCACCCTTTTTTATAGGTAAACGGGTCAAAATTGCCATCTACCACTTCTAGATATCATCAACAAGCTATAAACTCACCAACAAGGATATCCAGAAGCTCCTTTGTTGTCTCTCTTCTGTAATGTTTTTTGTTGATTTTCTTTAAACCAACTGAGCTTTCAGTTCTCTTCCTTTTTCTTATTGTTTTATTCGACTTATCATTATATTCTCTATTCGGCCACCTTATACCAAGATTCCTACAACAGCGCCTCAACGCAGATCTACTAACTAGAAATTTGCATAGTACAAAGTAAAGATGAGAATCCAAAAATAATCACACGAATATGAACATCACATGTGAGTTATGAGCTCACCATTAAGGCTAGCCGCAGCTACTCTGATCGGCTTCCCAACATGCTTCTCAATTTCCTCCAAACTAATCGAACTCACAGATCTCTTCCTGTTTCTTTGTGTTGTCCCTGGATGATTATCAAAATCTTCGATCCCTACATCTAAACAAGGCACAACACTTTGTCCTGTTCCTTCAGCAGCAGCAACAATAGATGGCTTGTTTTGTATTTCATCCAGCTCATGTTGCCTTCTTTCATCTCTAACCTGTTTCTGAAATTTCAAAAATCAACTCACTAGAAATATACATATATAAATATACGTGTGTATTTACACAACTCACATAAAAGGTATGATCCTCGAATACGATGGAAGACCTCAGATTCTCCTCCTGCCATGTAGAGTCAATTTAACAAGTCAATAAAATTGTGGTATGACAACGTTTAAAACTACAAGAATATGGTAGCAACCTTAAGCGCCAGTGGCGGAACCAGGAGCCGAGATCAGGGGTAGCGAAATACGAAAATTTGTTTAGGGGTAGCGAAAATTTGTTTCAGGGGTCGCGAAATCGCGAAAAAATGGCCAAAAATCGCCAAAAATGGCCAAAAATCCCACTACCGGGTAAAAGTTCAGGGGTAGCGACCGCTACCCCTCGGCTCTATGTAGTTCCGCCCATGTTAAGCGCTCTCAAGACTTCGCGAACCTCAAAAGCATAATCAGTGCAATTAGATGATGTTATGAGTTCAAGTACGCCGACACAGCAGCCACTGTCAGGTTCAAATACAGGAAAATTGATATATCCATGGATATAGTAACAAGAAGCTAAATCTTGTACATATTGTCTGACTGGTAAGGTATGAATGCCAAAACTCCATTCTGGCAACTTCTGGCAATAAACACGACCAGGTGAACCTAATTTGTCTTTTTGCTCCTCTTCTATAACAAACATACGGAGCTCAGACTCCAACCTATACATGTAAAGGCCTTCATCAACAGCACCAAGACCAAAAGGTTGGTCCAAAGTCGTTAGTGAGCAGCGCTTCTGGACGGTAACAGGTGACCAAAACTGAACAAGCACACGTGGCTCATGGAAACATAAACCGGAAAGTGCAGCCCTGATTTTATCCTTGATCATCTGCGGGTCTATGGTAATATTTAGATCAAGCATCGGCTTAAAGGAACCTAGGAATATAATAGTCACGGTAAACAGATGTTTTAAATTAGCATTGAAAATTAAAGTAGATACAAAATAGAGTGAAAAACATATCTAGGGAGAATTATGTAGAGACATATAATGAGATCAAGAAACTCGTGAATACAAAGTCAACTACTCAACTTACAACTTTACTAAATTTAATGTTTAGATCAAAATATTATTAACACATCAAGCTGAAGAGAGTAATTTGAATCTAATATGCAACACGAGTTGACGAGTTCTATAAGCTGAGAGTTAGCGTGCACATATCTATCGGACAACGCTTATCACGTATAAAATGTAAGACAATCTTAATGTGATTTGTCCATATAAATTAAAGAGACAACAAATAAGAAGCAGGTTGAGTCCAGGTGATCGCGTCATATAACTGAAACGAGTCGGGCAGCCCGCGCGTTGCGCCGGGGTGATTGACATCAGTTTTTTGCAACCATGTTGGCCAAAACTTTTTTGCGTTTAATTTTTATGCTAAACATATAAAATAAGATTGGTTTTGCAAAGTGTGACATACTTCGTGAGGTATTTTTAGCCATTTTTTTAGACTTTGTGAAAAATGACTCCTTTTGCAAAGAGGCCATGACTTCCGGGGTATTTTGTGTCATTTTCCCAAACTTTCGAAATAGACTTTTTGGAAAAGGACTCCTTTTGCAAAGAGTCGTCAACTTCAGGGGTACTTTTTGCCAATTTTCCAAACTTCGAAACGACGTCGTCTGGGTGGTCACTGTAGAAATAGCGTGGGACACTGTAGCATTGTGGTACTGTAGCACTGTAGCATAGTTTTTTTTTGGGGCTTATACGACGTCGTTTTCTACCTCAAATAATAATATTATTAATGTAAGAAAAGATTGCCCGTATCTAATAGCCAGATGTCACATCCACAAGAATGTGCTATTGAGGTTACTATGAGAACTAGAGTGCAAAAAGTCAGGAGAATGGCAAGAGATAAAAGGAATAGTTGTTTCGTGAAAGATGGTATGGCGACCAGTGTTAACTTGTGTGGTGACAGGATCGTACAAAGGTAACCTTAGTAAATTAGTGCATACACAAGAAAGATGCAATCATAAGATTTGGATGGAATTTTATCAGAACAAATGTCCATAGAAGAGTAAAGTAATTCTTGAAATAACATATAAGAATATAGCAAGGCTTAAAGAGGAAAATAAGTACATAAGGTGACTTGTTATACAAGATTTTGGGAGCGGAAAAGGCCATTTGGTCATATAAGAACAACAAACAAAGGAAACCTTAGAAAATGTAATTGTTGAAATAACATCACTTGGTCGATTTCTTAGTCATGATATATAATTGAATATGCAAGACAGACAAGATCTAGGTCATTAACTGCATATGAAAATTGCCAAAGCTATTGATCTAATCAGAGAAGAAGTCTGGAATAAACAAATTATTGAAACTGATAATTTCATCCGCGAATAATCAGATAAACTGTATGAATTAGCAAGCAATCCCAAACACACAAACACCCTTATAAAGGGTTATAACATAACAGTATGTCTAAAACACCTGGTTATAACTGCAAACATCGTATAACGAGACAGACCAACAAATCTAAACTAAGATGAGCTCTTTATGGGGTGTTCAGATTAGCTTTTCTTTCCTTTTTTTTTTTTTTTGGGGGGGGGGGGTGATACGACTGAGTCTGAGTCTCAAGAAGGAGGTCGGCCCAAAAGGGCAAAGTCTAGTCCAGTTTGGCATAAAGATTATGTCGTCATGGGCTAAGCCTTATCTGTTTTTATTGCATACTTATCTGTTTTTATTGCATTCAAGTTTATTAGGAAAGTATCTTTTAATTTTATAAGTTATATTGTATCGGCTTGTGGTACAAGTTAGGTTATGGTCTATTCGGTATAAATACCGAATCAATTGATCAATAAAAGTTCAGTTTTTACAGCCAAATCAATTCATCTTTCTTAATCTTTTTCTCACGGAGCTAGCACTCGCTTAAAGTAGTGCAATCTATCGATACTAACCAATTGGGGTGTATCAACTGGTGCTTTCATCATGAATGCGGACGAGATTCGGTTGTTGCTTAAGGACCAGGCCGCGGCTCACCAACGCCAGACCGAGGCTCTTCAAGCACAATTTGCAGCGTTACAGGTGGAGTTACAGGAGACTCGAGAACTGATTCAGGCAGGACGTTCGGGAGGGGGCGGTGGTGACAACCATACGTTAGCCCTACCTCGTTCCATGAGGTTGGACGTACCTAAATTCTCCGGGAATGATCCGGATGGTTGGGTTTTTTCCATCAGCGAGTACTTTGACTTGTTGAGCACACCGGATGAGCAACGCCTTCGTGTGGTGGGTTTTAATCTTGAGGGTGATGCGGCGGAGTGGTTTCGTTGGATGACGCGTAACAAGTTAATCACGACATGGAAGGCATTTTTGGACAGTGTTCAAAATCGCTTTGGACCATGTAAATATGAAGACCCTCAAGGGGCGCTCTCCAAATTATTACAAAAAGGCACCGTGGCTCAGTATCAAAGCGAGTTTGAGAAACTAATGAATCGTGTCACGGATGTATCTGAAGGTTTGTTGATTTCTTTTTATATATCTGGACTTAAACCCGTGTTGCAGCGAGAACTCCTGGTGAATAAACCAACTTCGCTTGGGGATGCGTTCTCTTTAGCGCGGGTTACTGAAGCGCGTTTGGATGATCAAGGAACCAACATGGTGGTCACGGCAAATGTAACTCCAAACCCTTCCAAGTCGACACCTCGTGGTGGCGTTCCTCGCTTGGACAATTCTAAGCATGCTTTGTTGCCGACACCTTCTGCTTCGACTGATACTTCTGGGACGACACGCCTTCCTATTAAGTGGATATCGCCTGCTGAGCGGCAGGAACGTTTGAGTAAAGGCTTGTGTTTTAATTGTGATAATAAGTGGGTGCGTGGTCATAAATGCCCGGGAAAGTTTCTTTTGCTTATGGCCGATGATGATGCGGGTTTGGAACAGACACCAGATATAGGGCAGGAGGATGCAATGGAAAGTGGTGACATATCGATCTTGAACTCTTTGGTGGGGCACGGCAGCCCACGCTCGTTACAGTTATGGGGTGCGTTGGGAGCAGGTAAGGTACACATTCTCATCGACAACGGGAGTACTCATAATTTTGTACAGCCGGGAGTCGCCGAACGCATGCAATTACCAATTACAGGTACAAAACCTTTTAAAGTTTATATTGGCAGTGGTGCTACTCTCTTGTGCGAAAACATGTGTGGGCAGGTTGCAATCAATATGCAAGGATTGCATATGGAGGTGGATTTGTTTGTGCTTCCAATAAAGGGCCCGAATATTGTATTAGGTATCCAATGGTTACAACAGTTGGGTAAAGTAACTCATGATTATTCTCAGCAGACCATGGAGTTTAAATGGGCGGATCAGGTGTATACATTGCGTGGGGAGGAAAGTTTGCGCATGAAGCGCATTAGTTTGCATCATATGCGGGCTTTGTTGGAGATCGAAGATGTGTATGGTATCTATGAATTATATTCATTAGATGGAGGTGGAGCTGAAGAGAGTCACTCGCACGCGCCTGACCTCGTTATATCACCAGAGATGGAGCAACTTTTGGTACGGTACGAGTCTTTGTTCCAGGTGCCTACTGTGTTACCCCCTCACCGCGGTATGGACCACCGAATTCATTTGTATCCCAACACAAAACCGATCAACGTACGACCATATCGATACCCTCATTATCAAAAGGGAGAGATGGAGAAGCTGGTGCAAGAGATGTTAGATCAGGGGATCATCCGCGTTAGTCATAGTCCTTTCTCTTCACCGGTTTTACTGGTTAAAAAAAAAGATGGGACTTATCGATTTTGCGTGGATTACCGAGCATTAAACGAAGTAACCGTCAAAGATAAGTTCCCGATTCCAATCGCGGACGAGATGTTTGACGAATTAGGTGGTGCTATCATCTTTTCCAAACTTGATTTACGAGCAGGATATCACCAGATTCGTGTTCATGATCGTGATGTGTATAAAACAGCTTTTCGTACGCACGATGGTCATTATGAGTTTTTGGTAATGCCGTTTGGTCTTAACAATGCTCCGTCCACATTTCAAGCAACAATGAATCAGTTGTTTTCTTCTTACTTACGCAAATTTGTGATCATATTTTTTGACGATATATTGGTTTATAGCGCATCTTTTGCGGAGCATCTAGAACATCTTCATTGTGTTTTTAAGTGCTTACAGGAACATCAATTCTTTGTCAAGAAAACCAAGTGTGTGTTTGGCGCGGCATCACTTGAATATTTGGGGCATATTATCTCGGGGCGAGGTGTTGAGGTCGATCCGAAGAAGGTAGTAGCGTTTATAGACTGGCCTGTTCCAAAGTCGCAACGACAAGTTCGCGGGTTTCTCGGGCTTGCGGGATATTATCGCCGTTTTATTAAAGACTATGCTACTATGGCAACGCCATTAACTAATCTTCTACAAAAGAATGGATTTAAGTGGGGTGAACTCGAGGCTCATGCATTTAATGAACTTAAAAATAGGCTGACTCAGTCCCCGATTTTGGCGTTACCTGAACTTAAAAATAGGCTGACTCAGTCCCCGATTTTGGCGTTACCTGATTTTGATGAGACCTTTGTTGTGGAGGCCGACGCTTCAGAGGTAGGTATAGGTGCTGTGTTACTTCAAAAGGGGCGGCCACTCGGCTACTTTAGTCGCAAACTAGGACCTCGCATGCGGGTAGCTGCGACGTATCAGAAAGAGTTATTTGCAATTGTGGAGGCTGTTTATAAGTGGCGCCAGTATTTAGTGGGGCGTCCTTTTATTATTCGCACGGATCACCGAAGTCTTAAGGAGCTCATGCAGCAGGTAATTCAAACGCCTCTTCAACAGAAGTATGTACGTAAACTCTTGGGTTTTGACTTTAAAATCGAATATAAGTCGGGGGTAGCAAATGTCGTGGCAGATGCGTTGTCACGGTCTTTTGAAGAAAGTGAGGAAGAGGTGACGTCAGCTTTTATGGCTATCAGTCGTCCCATCGTGGGGTTGCTGGATGATTTAAAGAAAGAGAATGAGACTTTAGAAGAATTGTGTCAGATTCATCGGGGTTTGGATGAAGGGAAGATTTTGGAAGGATTTCGCCGTGAGCAAGGAGTACTTATATATCAAGGACGGTATTTTATTGGAAAGGAGTCATGTTTAAAAGAACTTTTGTTATCGGAATTCCACGATACACCTAGTGCGGGTCATGGAGGTTCCAAGAAGATGCTTGTGGGGTTGGCGGCACTATTTTACTGGAAAGGTATACGTAAATCAGTGGAGGAGTTCATTAAGAAGTGTGTGGTTTGCCAGCAAATTAAGTACTCGACACAAGCGCCAGGGGGTTTGTTACAGCCCTTGCCCATTCCAACCGGCGTATGGGAAGATGTTTCCATGGATTTCATTACGGGTTTGCCGGTCTCAAAGGGGTTCACGGTTATTTTGGTGGTTGTTGATCGTTTCACTAAATACGCGCACTTTGGACCCTTACCTACCAGTTTTAATGCATCCAAGGTGGCCGAATTATTTATCGATATGATCGTCAAACTACATGGGTTTCCTAAAACAATCGTATCCGATCGAGATCCCATCTTTATTAGCGGATTTTGGAAGGCATTATTTGTGGCAAACGGTACTCGATTGAATCATAGCTCGGCTTACCATCCTCAGTCGGATGGGCAGATTGAAGTTGTTAACCGAGGGCTTGAGCAGTACTTGCGAGCTATGGTTTCTGAACGGCCTCATCATTGGGTACGGTTGTTGCCTTGGGCAGAATATAGCTACAACACCAGTTTCCACAGTAGCACTAAGATGACTCCTTATCAAGCCTTGTATGGGCGTATAGCTCCTGCTATTATTCCGTATCCAGCAGGGTCCTCAAAGGTAGCCGCTGTTGATGAAGTGTTAGTAGAAAGGGATGTGTTGTTGAGGCGGCTTAGGGAGAATTTAGTGGCTGCTCGAAATCGAATGGAGATGAAGGCTAACCGCGGGAGACGTGATGTGGAGTTTAATATTGGAGACAAAGTACTCGTTAAGCTACAGCCTTATCGCCAGGTTTCGTTGGCCAAACGACTATCTAATAAGTTAGCAAAGAAATATTATGGTCCATTTGAAGTACTGGAGCGAATTGGACCCGTGGCATATCGCTTAGGACTTCCTTCCACAAGTAAGATACATCCAGTTTTTCACGTATCTTTGTTGAAGCCATTTACAGGAGCAGCGGACGAGGGTAGGGCTGAATTACCAGAAGCAGAAAATGAAGGACGAGTGATGGAACAACCATTGGCAGTTTGTGCTTCGCGTGACGTGTTGCGAAATGGAAAGCCGACTCAACAGATTCTAGTTCAATGGATTGGTAGTCCACCTGAGGAGGCCACTTGGGAATGATTATCAGACTTCAAGAAAGCTTATCCGACTCATCACCTTGAGGACAAGGTGGTTTTAGAAGGTGAGAAGAATGATACGACCAAGTCTGAGTCTCAAGAAGGAGGTCGGCCCAAAAGGACAAAGTCTAGTCCAGTTTGGCATAAAGATTATGTCGTCATGGGCTAAGCCTTATCTGTTTTTATTGCATTCAAGTTTATTAGGAAAGTATCTTTTAATTTTATAAGTTATATTGTATCGGCTTGTGGTACAAGTTAGGTTATGGTTTATTCGGTATAAATACCGAATCAATGGATCAATAAAAGTTCAGTTTTTACAGCCAAATCAATTCATCTTTCTTAATTTTTTTCTCACGGAGCTAGCACTCGCTTAAAGTAGTGCAATCTATCGATACTAACCAATTGGGGTGTATCGGATTAGTTGTGACAGGGGGGGGGGGGGGGGGGGGGGGGGGGGGGGCTTATTGGCTTACTCAAAAGCGAATAAATTATTATATTTATTTTTAGCTTATCAACTTAATTTTATGATCTCCAATAAGTCATAAGTGCGGATAAACCCAACGTCTAAGCAACCAGTTATTTATTCCCTTTTCTGATGGGGAACTGCATTTGCACTTAATATATACTGTAATTAAATTCCCAAACCAGATAGGAGTTCATAATAAATAAGAAGAGCTAAATAAAGCAAAATTCCCTGTTAATATATATAGATGTAAACATATATGCTTGTGTAGTTGAAGAAGTTATGTATAAATAAACTTACTAGCAGCCGGAGGGGAGTGTGGATGAACCTCTCGACTACCAAACACCCAAAGTGGGTGCAAGTGTCTTCGATCATTGTCTAGTCCTCCAGCAGTAGCATGAGGCAAAGGTTCAGATAAGCAAGAATATGTTGATTTCAAAGCACCTAAAACCATGGAACGACTGTCTGCACCAACTGGATCGTCTCTCATCATTTCGGAGGATTCTATACATCATACTTACAACTTTCATTTGTTGCACCAAACGCCAGTTATTTGAAAGGGACGAAATCAAGATTAAAAGTGACACATTGTACAATTTTTTTTTAAAGTTTATGTATTACGGAAAAGAATCAAGCAAAACTGTACAATTTGAGTTAATAAAAACTTGTTCACTTTTTCACGTATTACAAATATCTGCTCTGCTAAGGAAAATTTTATCAGGATCCCATGACACCACAGAACCCTCTAGTTCCGCCCAGTTATTAATTAGACTAAAAGGGATGGTTGTTTCTTTCTTTTCTTTTTTTTTCCTTTTCCTTTTTTTTTCTTTTCTTGAAATTAAGTGCTGGTTAAACAGTCATCTGTTTTGGCTTATACTTCTAGATGGAGTCATGGAGATGAGCAAATATTGCAACTTTCTAATGCTTAGGGAAAGATTTGAAATACATAAATGAGTAAATGACTATTACAGTATATCCTTAGTTCCAGAAATTTGCCGAACAAATAAATTATTTTTTGTTTTAAGACAAAAAGTTTTGAGTAGATCTTAGTTAGAGCATGAGGTACACTTGGTGTCATTAGAAAATTAGGGTCACATCAGCATCTTTTCCATAAGACCAGAATCTAACGCAACACCAAAAACATCACTCCCTCGTATCACACCAAAATTTGGTGTCATGATGCACCCAACGGCCCACGCATAACGACTAAAATACAAATAAAAAATAAGAGAAAAGAAAGAAAATAAGAGCCATTGGGCTGGTGGGGATGGTGCCAAACGGGAAACGCGAGGGGAGGTGTGGTTGAGGCGCCATCAAGGTGGCGTTTTGGGATGGCGCAGTGTGAAAACGCACCGTACCCTAGCCTAATAAGAAACCATTCAACCAATGTACATCATCAAAATAAAACCCGCCACACATATTTTCATCATTTTATATATAGCCGATCTTTCAAACATATTATCCCCTTTCTCACAACGTATCTTACAGATATTTTCAACTAGACTTGTACACACAACAGCCTGTGTTACAACTATAACTTAATAAACTACTCAAACATTCAACACTCGTTTACAATTGTAAGCTTATAAACTATTTCAAACACTCGAGGGGTGTTTGTTTAAGAGCATTACGAGCTTACGTGCTTATTTGATTTCAGTTTATCTTTTATACGCTCCAAAATATTTATAGGCAGATAAAAGCTTATTATATCAAGAAAAACTTGATTTGAGCTTATAAAATATAAGCTAAAATTAGATAAGCTCGTAAGCCCGCATTCACAAACAACGTACCTCAATGGCTCAATATGTGCTTCGATATAATTGTAAGCTACCAAGCCTTTTTTGGCTAAATACTACTTCATTCGAATTGATGATGGCAATCAGCGTAGTGGTACAATTATGGCTTTTATAGACCAACTAAGGGTTCTGATCACTGACACCTGGAACAACATACATCGTTGATCACGGGAGGAAACTTACTTATATTTCTTGCGAGTAAATTGCAAAAATCGTCCTTGTCGTTTGGCCAAATTGCGCATTTCGTTTTTATGGTTCATTAAGTGCAAAGATTGTCTTTATTTTGCATTGTTACGTGTATTTCTTGTCCTCCATTATTGCAAAAATCGTCCTTATGGTTTGCCAAATTTCACTGTTGAAGGACCAAAAATGCATGTAACAGTACAAAATAAAAATGATCTTTGCACTTATTAAACCACAAGGACGAAACGTGCAATTTGGCCAAACTACAAGGACGATTTTTGCAATTTACTCATTTCTTGTCGAAGGTGGTTTCATTACGTAGGATAACTATAAACTAATACTAGGTTTAGTGTCCAGATAATTGACACGTGATGCAATCTTAGCTCATCCACGACAATAAATATTTGATCTAGTACTTAGATCCTGACACATGGAGCAATGACAATTGTCGCTACATAACAAGTTGGTTAAAGTGTAAAACAAGTGGGTTGTGGATTGTAAACGGGCATTTTTTATTGCAAGTTGCATGTAAGATAATGAAATGATATGATATCTCATTGACCGTTCGGGACGTGGAAGAATCTTTTTAATGCTGCTGATTAGCCGTTCCCTTTTTAGCAAGTGGTAGCCATTCCCTATTAAGGAGTTGTGTTCGCGTTTTGTTAC
This sequence comes from Artemisia tridentata subsp. tridentata, assembly GCA_021014915.2. NCBI lineage: Eukaryota > Viridiplantae > Streptophyta > Magnoliopsida > Asterales > Asteraceae > Artemisia > Artemisia tridentata. The sequence continues at coordinate 106,005,259 of CP139502.1, read as the reverse complement.
GGTACTTCGAAGTGTATAACAGAAGTTTGGTTAACTATTCAAATAGTTAGAAATAAAAGCATCGTATTTATACATTAAAAAAATTATATTTTGCGTAAATATGAAATTTGGTACTATTTAAATTAGGTGATATGAATCATATTTGATGTGTTTTAATAAAAGTTACGGAGTATAATATATTTTAATTTTAATTATTTGTGCATACAAATTATATATATTTTTTAATTTTAATAATGTTAAGAATGTTAAGAATGTTATTTTTTTTTTTTTAGAGTAAACTGCAAAATAGATCCATCTGGTTTACAGTTTTTTAGACATTACATCCCTGTTAGAAACTATTGGCCTGTTACATCATTCGTTAGCTAAACGTTTGCAACCCTACATCCCTCGTTTATAATGAGGACTAACGGTGCCAATTATTTCTCCGTTATTTCTTAACGAGATAGATAATATTACACCGTTAGCCTTCAGGACTAATGGTATTTGCACCATTAGTCCTTTTTTACGTTTTCTCCGTTTTTTGTACGTTTCTCAGTGTTTTATACGTTTTCTCTGTTTTTTTACGTTATATCCGTTTTTTTACGTTTTTTGTAGGTTTTATCCGTTTTTTATCCCTTATATTTTTACGTTTTATTCATTTTTTTTACTTTTTTATCCGTTTTTTGTACGTTTTATCCGTTTTGTACGTTTTTATTCATTTTTTTTACGTTTTATCCGTTTTTTTTACCTTTTTTTGTAGGTTTTATCCATTTATACCCCTTCTTTTTTTTTTTTTACATTTTTATCCGTTTTTGTACGTTTTATACGACTTTTTACGTTTTTTGTACGTTTTATCGATTTTTTATCCGTTTTTTTACGTTTTTATCCGTTTTTTTATGTTTATCCGTTTTTGTACGTTTTTATCCATTTTTTTGTACGTTTTATTCTTTTTTACGTTTTTTGTACATTTTATTCGTTTTTTGTACGTTTTATCCATTTATTAACTTTTTTATCCGTTTTTTTAATGTTTATCCGGTTTTTTTTACGTTTTTGTATGTTTATCAGGTTTTATCTGCTTTTTGTACGTTTTATCCGTTTTTAACCTTTATTTCTGTTTTTTTACGTTTTATCCGTTTTTGTACGGTTTTATCCGTTTTTTGTACGATTTATCCCTTTTTTTACGTTTTATTCTTTTTTAACGTTTTTATGTGTTTTTTTTACGTTTCATCTGTTTTTGTACGTTTTATTCTTTTTTTTTTTGTTTTATCCGTTTTTGTACGGTTTTATCCGTTTTTTGTACGATTTATCCCTTTTTTTACGTTTTATTCTTTTTTTAACGTTTTTATGCGTTTTTTTTTACGTTTCATCTGTTTTTGTACGTTTTATTCATTTTTTTTTTGTTTTATCCATTTTTAACGTTTTTTATCTATTTTTTTTACGTTTTATCAGTTTTCTTGTTTTTGTACGTTTTATCCAATTTTTATCCGTTTTTTTACGTTTTATTTGTTTTTGTACGGATAAAAACGTATAAAAAATGGTTAAAACGTAGAAAAAGGATAAAACGTACAAAAAACAGACAAAAACGTACAAAAACGGATAAAACGTAAAAAAAACGGATAAAAACTGTAAAAAGTGGGTAAAACGTACAAAAAATGGATAAATACGGATAAAAACGTACAAAAACGAATAAAACGTACAAAAAACGTAAAAAGGATGGATAAAACGTACAAAAATGGCTAAAAACGGATAAAACGTACAAAAACGGATAAAAACGTACAAAAAAGAATAAAACGTACGAAAAACGTAAAAAAGAAAAGGATAAAACGTAAAATAAAATTGATAAAAACGTACGAAAACGGATAAAACATACAAAAACAGATAAAACGTATAAAAAAAAACGGGTAAAAACATATAAAAACGGATAAAACGTAAAAAAAGGGAGAAAAAATGGGTAAAACATACAAAAAACGGATAGAAACCGATAAACTGTATAAAAAACGTAAAAAACCGGAAAATACGTACAAAACAACGGATAAAAATGTACAAATACGGATAAACGTAAAAAAGAATGGGTAAAAACGTTAAAAAAATTGATAAAACGTACAAAAAACGGATAAAACGTACAAAAAACGGATAAAAACGTACAAAACCGGATAAAACGGACAAAAAACGTAAAAAACGGGTAAGACATACAAAAAACGGATAGAAATGGATAAAACGTACAAAAAACGTAAAAAACGGATAAAACGTACAAAAAGCGTAAAAAACGGATAAAACGTACAAAACAACGGATAAAAAAGTACAAATACGGACAAAACATAAAAAAAAGGATAAAAAAAAAGGGATAAAAACGTTAAAAAACGGATAAAACGTACAAAAAATGTAAAAAAAATGGATAAAACGTACAAAAAACGAATAAAACATACAAAAAACGGAGATAACTTGAAAAAAGGACTAACGGTGCAAATACCGTTAGTCCTGAAGGCTAACGGTGTAATATTATCTATCTCATTAAGAGATAACGGAAAAATAATTTGCACCGTTAGTCCTCATTGTAAACGAGGGATGTAGGGTGACAAACGTTTGGCTAACGAATGATGTAACATGCCAATAGTTTCTGACAGGGATGTAAGGTCTCAAAAACTGTAAACCACAGTGATGTATTTTGCAGTTTACTCTTTTTTTATAATTTTATATAAATCTTTTATACTTAATATAATTTTAACACTCGTGCCCGCGCGTATTTGAACAAAAAATACGGATACGTTACTAAATTTGTATTCGTATGACTTCAGGTCTAGTGTAGGGACTAAGATTGTATTTTATATATTTTCATGTTGCAGGTTATCACACTCCTAATACTTGTATAGTTATGAGGAAAGCTTAGTGTTACCACCCTTGACTTATTTGGTTCTAAAAGTAGGAATATGATATGTAATAAGTATAAATACCCTTCTCTCTCTCTCTAACCCTCTTATTGGAGCTACAATTACGATACTATAATTAGCATCAGAGCTACAATTACTTGGTAACACACTACGGACGTTTGTTTTTAAGGGTAATTGCCTTCATAAAAATTTGAGTAAATTACACGGATGGTCCCTGTACTTAGCGTTGACCTGCATATATCGTCCTTTGACTTTTTTTATTGCACCCATAGTCCCTAACTCGAAAACTAGTAACATAGGTAGTCCCTCACCTAAACCGTCGTCACCTTTTCCGTTAAACTCCCTCATGTGCCTTGCACATGAGGGTAATTTAGTCTTTTTCACTGTTTTTTTTTTTTTTTTTTGCATTTGGTCCTACCCCTTTAAGAAAAGTACATGCCGATACCATACTGTAACACCCCCAAAATCACAATATTCGCGAAAGCATACACTTTGGGATGCTACGAGGTTGATAATCACAACACAAGATATAGGGAACGGATTAAAATCCGTTTTAAAATATATTACATAAATTAAGTCATGTAATATTACATAAAATCCATTTTGATGAAAGTGTAGCCCATTAAAATTATAAAGGTCCAGATGTCAGAGTAAACGCAATAAAAACATTTCCATCATTTATTGTGACCGACGCCATGCACTGCACCGGCTAAAAGCACCTCAGTTTCCTGAGAAAAACATGCTAAAAGTCAGCTAACGCTGGTGAGTTCATAGGTTTAAATAAATAGCACACATGGCCCAATAGCAATATCATAAAAACAAATCAGCAAATTCACACTATCAGTAATGCAAACACTAAGCCTCATCATACTGAAACTAAGACAATGCAGCACGACTAGCGTTAGCAAAATAAATAAGGGTGCCCGCGAGTGTTAATCCCTAGACACCCGGCTAAACACCCGAATGGTATACGTTCGCCTTGGCTATGCCGAGCCAACCGAACGGGGACGTCACTCCTAATAGATCTATTTATAACAACCGGCTTCCCATCAGGAATTAACGGCAGATGATAGTGGACACAAAATGGGATTTAGTAAACTTAGGTTTCTGCATACTAGTGTGATCTTAAAAGCAACCTCAATTCTGGTCCATGAAAACAGTTTTGCATGTTTCTCACCCCAAGCTTATAAAACCAAAATCGTATAAAAAAAAAAGAATATGGGGCTATAAACTCACATTTCAATAACAGCAAATCAGCTATCAATCAAAATAATGCAACCGCGCCGATCAGCACCCTAAATTAGTACGGTAAGTCTTAGCAAAACGTTCGTGTCTCAAGTGTCTTTATTTTATTTGAAAAGTTTTACGTTGACCTGTGCTCGTGTATTTCTTGCTTGCTGTGTGGTAAAGTATATTTCGAAACGATTTATTTTTATAACTCTTTGGGGGTAGCTCATGGTGAAAGTGCATGGTGGGAATACGTAACGAAACATCCGTGCTAGTATTCGCAACTTAACGTGCAACCGTTATATATATATATATACTCATACTTTACATATATATATATATATACATATATACTTTATAAATTCATCTCTCATATATTTAATTATAAAGATTAATTAAATCCGTTTTGAAGATTGGTTAATAAAATATATAGTTAGTGAAAATCATTATGTTTAGAAACATCGTTTATTATTTTCATTATAAGAAAACAAGTTTTGTTAAGTAATTCCATAAAGTATTCTTAAGTTGGATTTTCTCAAAATATGCTAAGTGTTGGATTTTTAGAAAATTTAGGCATGACCCATTCGTTTATACAACGTTTCCATTTATCTCACGTGTTGCAAACTTTACTTCAAATACTTCGCTAACTAGTTATAAGTGCAAAATACTTTTAGTGACATATATATCAAGTGTCGTGAATATATATTCGTAGTTATATTGTTCGTTATCTTAACTTTTAAGTATTATCACTAAATTTCGACACGAAGTCAATATTTCTTCAAAAAGTCAACAAAAGTAAATCTCAATATCATTTTTGTAAAAATGTAAAATTTTAACCTTTCGGAGACTAAGCGTCTCAAAACAAGTCCAAAATAGTCATCGTTATATTTATCGCGTCGTTAAACATTATTAACTACGGCGAGTCGGAAAATATTCCAAAAATTAAATTTATCATTTTTCTTTGTAAAATGGGCCGAAACTCTCAAAATAAGCCCAATTACCATTTTTGACCCAAAACACATTTTTAGTTATAACGTATATATCGAAACGTTACTAAAAATCATTTTACACGTTCAATACGTCCGTTTGGTCAAAAAGTCAAATCACCAAAAATGTCCATGGGCCTCGGCCCAACAGTAAAAATATGGGCTTTTTGGCCCAAAAAGCCATTTAGTCCAATTTGTATTTATTTGGTACTTATTAGTAATTATTAGTTACCAAACATACTTTTTACTTATCAATTAAGCTCTTATAATTAAGCCCTTTAGTCAAAAGTCAAACTTTGACCATGTTACTGTTCATTCGACCCATATATTGCATCTCAACTTATTTTCACCTTTTTAATAGTTATTTTTAGTAACTTATAACTTATTAAATAAGCCAAACTAAATAAGCACTTCACTATATTTTTCCACCTTTTCATCATTTGAGCCAAAATTTTATGTTTTTCAAAACCCCAATAATCTCATATTTTTATTTTAGGCCGAACCATATATAAGCTCAAAAATTCATCATAGTGCTTAAATTAGCGTAAAAACCGTAACTAATGTTTGTATTATCAAATAAGCACTATATGCAACAAGATTTACCACACAAGTAAGAAATCTATAAACTAACTCATATACTAAAAAAAAATCGAGCACTATATCACCTAGATCAAACCATAGCTTTTATCATATCATCAAAACATATACATTTAACACTTTTAAACATCACTATACACCAAATGAACAAGAGATAAATAAATTTAGAAAAGTTTTAAGAATCCTCACAATGCTCTATGGTTGGTACGTGTGATATGAGATCAAAGAACACCCAAAACTTTGCTAGTTTAACCCAAATCCAACTCTAAATTACCCAAAACTTTTATGTAAGCACTTGATGATCTTGATCTTTGAGAGAAAGATTTTGTAAGAATGTTTGGTGTGTGAAAGTGGGGCGTATGAATTGAAATAATATGGTGAAGATAAGTTCTAATCTAGGAAAGCATTTAGGATAGAATTGGAAAATCTAAATGTTGTCGCTCCATATTTGGCAAAAACTAGATTGCGTTAAGATAAGTTGCAAAATTATCCCATGTGATTGTGAGGTGGCCTAGGTGGCCGGTTATGGCTTGTTTTGGGGGAGGGAAAATAGCTTTGATCCCGCTTTGGTGTATAGTGTGTCGGTTTAAGTTAAAAAAGTTACCGTAAAGTCACGGTTTGACGTTTTTGGACCCGATAACGTAAAATAAAGTTTTTAACCACGTTTTCGTCAGAAATATAATAAAATGTCATTGCTGACTCAAAAATATATTTATTTGACTAATACCATGTGTACTGTGCTGTCGGTACGCGCGTGCGGTTGTTTTTCAGCAAAAATGAGAAAGCTCTCAGTAAATTATAATACTTGTCAGTAACTATCAGAAATGTGATAATTTAACTTTACTGTCAAAAATAAACTTTTCTGCAGTGACTGTAAGCTACAGTATGCTGGGACAGCTCCCGAAAATGCTCAAAAATACTCAGAAACATGCAAATGCGCTTAGAAATGTTTAGCTTAAAAATAATTAATACTCATATAATATTAATTAACAATGTGAAAATTTCCATTTGTCACAGTCTCCCCATCTAATCGAAAAATCCATCCCGGATTTCAATTGACGCCACTCTTGGTTTTCGAAAAAAGATGAGGGTATTTTCGCTTGATCTCGTCCTCTCGCTCCCAGGTGTATTCGGGGCCTCTGCGAGAGTTCCATCGGACCTTCACAATTGGGATACGACTCTGCTTTAGTCGTTTCACTTCCCGGTCCATGATTTCAATTGGTTCTTCAATGAAATTTAACCTCTCATCAAGCTGGATTTCATCCAAAGGAATAACTGCGCTTTCATCGGATAAACACTTCTTCAAATTACTGACGTGAAAAACGTCATGCACAGCACTGAGCTCAGACGGCAGTTCGAGTCGGTAGGCTACCGGCCCGATCTTGTCAAGGATCTCAAAAGGTCCTATATAGCGAGGGTTCAATTTATCACGCTTGCCGAATCTGATCACGCCTTTCCATGGCGAGACTTTTAACATCACTTTATCTCCCACTTGAAACTCAAGGGGTTTCCGCCTCTTGTCGGCATAACTCTTTTGACGGTCACGGGCCGCCTGCATTCGGCTCTTGATCTGCACGATCTTTTTAGTAGTCTCGTGGACTAGTTCTGGTCCGGTAAGTTGACTTTCTCCTACTTCCGCCCAACAAACTGGCGATCTGCACTTACGACCATAAAGTGCTTCATACGGTGCAGCCTTAATGCTGGTGTGATAATTGTTGTTATAGGAAAACTCGGCTAAAGGCAAATGCCTATCCCAGCCGTTCCCGAAATCAATCACACAGGCTCTCAGCATGTCCTCTAATGTCTGAATGGTCCTTTCACTCTGACCATCAGTCTGAGGATGATAAGTTGTACTCATGTCAAGGTCGGCAATGCATCCTGAAACGACCTCCAAAAATTTGGCGTGAATCGACTGTCTCGATCAGAGATAATAGGAACAGGCACACCATGCCTTGCGACAATTTCCTTCACATACAGTCGCGCGAGTTTATCCATACTGATATTTTCCTTTATAGGAAGGAAATGCGCTGATTTAGTGAGACGGTCAACGATTACCCAAATCGTGTCATAACCACTCGACGTCTTAGGCAATTTACTGATAAAATCCATAGTAATACGCTCCTATTTCCATTCTGGAATCTCAGGTTGAACAAGCAGACCAGACGGTCTCTGGTGTTCAGCCTTGACCTTCGAGCACGTTAAACACTTACTGACGTACTCAGCTATATCGGCCTTCATGTTTGGCCACCAATTAAACTTCTTCAATTCTAAGAACATCTTTGGTAGTTGAGCCTCAACTAAAATCTAACTTAACTCCACAACTCATCAAACAAGAACTGTCATGAGATTAAGCTAAACTACAAGTTTAAGCTCAGTAACAGGATGTACCTAGGTTTGACAATATATACTTAGATTTGCGGGATTTGTGCATAACCCAATTACGAATTTCTCCACGTACCGGGATCCAACGCCTATTACCATAACACAAAACTCCATCAGCTCTCTCCATAAAAATCCATTTACACTCTCTGGCATTCCATGAATCTTCTCACGTGGTCGGTTTTCATCCTTGAGTGCCTCATCCTGAGCCTCAAGAATTTTTGCTGGAAGCGGCGAATTAATCGTCATCCCTAACGATCTAACCCTAAGAGGTTTGATCCGTTCTTTTCTGCTAAGGGCGTCGGCAACAACATTTGCCTTGCCTGGGTGATAACGGATTTCACAATCATAGTCGCTAAGCAATTCCAACCATCGGCGATGTCTCATGCTCAGCTCCTTCTGATTCAAGATATGTTGTAGACTCTTGTGGTCGGTATACACTTACGCACTTAGTTCCATAAAGATAGTGTCTCCAAATCCTTAGTGCAAATACGACTGATCCTAATTCTAGGTCATGGGTTGTGTAGTTTTTCTCATGCGTTTTCAACTGGCGAGAAGCGTATGTTATTACCTTCTCTCTCTGCATCAACACGGCTCCTAAACCCTTGTGTGATGCGTCACAATACACAACAAAATCTTCGCTACCATCGGGTAAAGCCAAAATAGGTGCACTACACAATCTTTCTTTAAGGAGTTGAAAAGCTTCCTCCTCATCATCTCTCCAGTCGTATTTCACATTCTTTTGAGTCAATTTCGTCAATGGTTCAACTATCTTAGAGAAACCTTCTATAAACCTTCTGTAATAGCCGGCAAGTCCTAAAAATTTGTCGGATTTCTGTCGGCGTTGTGGGCGTTGCCCAATCCTTAATGGCCTCAATCTTAGCAGGATCTATGTGAATTCCTTGCTTGTCTATCACGTGACTAAGAAACTGCACAGTCGATATCTAGAATTCACACTTCGAAACTTAGCATATAATTCCTCCTTTTTCAATAATTCCAAAATTAGTTTGAGATGTTCCTCATGTTCTTGCTCATTCTTGGAATATATCAGGATATCGTTAATGAACATTATCACGAATTTATCCAAATATGGCTTACACACACGATTCATGAGATCCATGAATACTGCTGGTGCATTTGTCAAGCCAAATGGCATAACTTGGAATTCGTAATGGCCGTATCGGGTTCGGAATGCGGTCTTCGGGATATCTTCTTCCCGGACTCTAAGTTGGTGATAACCCGATCTCAAGTCTATCTTAGAATAAACCGATAATCCTTGCAACCGATCAAATAAGTTGTCTATCCTCGGGAGTGGGTATCTATTCTTAATGGTTAGCTTATTCAGTTCCCGATAGTCAATACACATCCTGAAGGATCCATCCTTCTTCTTAACAAACAAAACAGGAGCTCCCCAAGGCGAAGAACTCGGTCTGATAAAACCTTTTCCAGATAGTTCGGCTAACTGGTCAGATAACTCCTGTAATTCCGTAGGTGCTAAACGATAGGGTGCTCGTGCTACAGGCGCGGCTCTTGGCACTAAATCGATTTGGAATTCTATTTGTCTGGCCGGTGGAAGTCCCGGTAAGTCTTCTGGAAAAATCCCTTACGATTGGCACATCTTTCAACCTTTTCTCTCCAGGTTCCTTTTCTTTCTTTTCCGTGACATGAGCTAAAAAGAGATAGCATCCCTTCTCGATGTACTTCTGCACCTTCGTACATGAGATGATACTCAATCTTGACGAACGTGCACGATCGTAGCGATCTCCTTCAATGATCAAAACTTCGTTCTCATAGGGTACTCTAACGATCTTCCTGTCACAGACGATGACGGCATGACATTTCGATAGCCAACCCCTCTCTATGATGATGTCAAAACTACCCAATTCTACTGGCATCAGGTCAACGTTGAATGGACGGTTCAATAAGTTTAGAGTGAAATCCCTTATAATGGTACCTACTCTTTCTAGGTTTCCGTTTGCTAATTCTACGTCAAAGGCATTATCTTAGGTGGTCGGGGCTATATCGAGTAAAGGACTAAAAGCGGTCGACACAAAGCTTCTATCTGCTCCCGTATTGAATAGTACTGAAGCGTAACGTCTAAAAGAAACGTACCCGTCACCACATTCGGGTCGTCCTGGGCTTTCCTTCTGCCACAAACATAAACTATTCCACGGGCTCCCCTCCATTGCCCTGGTTTCCATTGTTGACTACTGCTACTTGATTGCCTGGCCCACCACCATTTCCTTAGTTTCGGGATTTGTTGCACTCATTGCTTAGTTCCGTCTAGGGGTCCTCATTGTATTACTAGGATCCTATTACCATAAGGTATGCGGACTAGTTTCCCATCGTGGGTGGTTACAGCGTGGTATTTCGACATCCAGTCTATACTGGGGATGACGTTATAGTCTCCGGGTTTTGTGGACCTAGGGTCACTGTAGGTTGGGGAGTTTTGTAACACCCCCTAATTTGGTTTGTGGCAGCGGAAAAGTAATTAGGGTGTTACGGTGAGGATCGAAGTTAAAATTCCAGAAAACGGCCCGGAAGAGGCGTTTTGAAAGTTATATGTCATTCAAAATAATATCCTTGATACAAAGTGAAATATTTGATTTGAAAATCCCATCAAAAGATGTGATAATTTGAAAGGAATGACATATTCGATTTTACACCATTTAAGTTATCAGAGTAAAAGATGCCCGCTCCGTGTCTTGTCCTGCTCCGTTAATTACCTGAGATAAACATGCTTAAAAACGTCAACACAATGGTTGGTGAGTTCGTGGAGTTTATAGAAAGTAATCTTCTTTCAATGAGTTTAAGAGGTATATAGCGATTGTTGAAATAAATAATAGTCTTTATGAAATCAGTAATAAGACGAGTTGAATTAACTTTCTTTAAATAAGTGTTAAGAGAGGTGCAGTTACAGTCGAAATAAATATTAATTCTTCTTGGAATAATTAGCAAGTTGTGTTGAATAAAAATCCACGAGTAATTCATGTATGATCTCAAGCGATCATAAGTTTCAAGTTATAAGTTAAGATGAGCTACGTTGTTATACGCTCGAAATGATATGTTGGATCAACTTTTAGCAGTAACGATATACTAAGCAATTTTTAGTTGTCTCTAATAGAATTCTCAATTATATCACATATGATAACAGTTAAAGTTCAAGTACGGGATTCATAATCATAACACATAGTGAAATAATAGTCTAAAGTCTGAAATCTATCAGTGAAAAGTGGTGGTCTTCTAAATACAGCTGTATCCTAGGATATATATGAAACATTCATATATTCATAAAGTTATATTGCCTTAAGCCTCATGACACGCAAAACGTTAACAGAGTACCGTAAAACGGAGTGTTCACCAAATTAATGACGAAAGTTTATGCCCTCGTGTAATAGGTGATTTGCCACTTCCTATTTTTCTCAAATATAGCGCATCGCGACTAATACGACTAGCGATTAAGCATTCCGTCACAGTATTAGTGGGATAGGTTGTCAGTCCTCCAACAGGTTTCGAAGCTGTTGCTATATTCGCGCTCACCGCAGTGATTAATGGCTCATGATAAAGGGTCTTTTTGGCAATAAGGTGTGCTTAGGCAATAAAAGGTCTCAAGGTTCATAAAATACACGTATTCTGATCTTGGCAATTATTTCCAGTGGAATATAGAAATATTATAATAAGTAACAGTTCATTCATTTGTCACATGAATGCATACAGTAATCCTTAGTATCATGTTACATCAAGTAGTTTAGAGATGTTATGTTTCAAGTTCCGTGTTTAAGCTAAACAGACAAATTGCACATATATTGAGCATGTTTTCCTTTCAAGTATAATTCAAATAGGTAAAGCATAGTTGATAGTTTTGAGCAATTCATGAGAGTTTTCAAGTAATATAAAACAGTTAAAGCATGTATCTCCCCCAAAAGAATTATTAAAAACAAGTGTGAAAAGTAGGGGCCACGACTCACCTGAAGCGTATCCAGCAAGACGAAATTATAAGATCAAGTAAACGATCACGAAAACTTCTTCAATACGAGACCTGAGTATAAGCGAAGTCTAAGAGTCTAACTTACGACTAATAACGAATGTGGAAAGGATAAATCGTATAACGATTTGGTCGGTGATATGAGTGTGTGATATGCTTAAAATGCCTCAAGTTAAAAAATGTAATATATCTATAATATTATCTCGGTTCTTATCTCAAATGACTCAAAATATTACTTTCTCGAAATATGCTGAAATAATATGCAAGTGAGGTTGCTAATATTTCTAATAGCGAAACTATAAATAATGCATAACTAAAAATGTAAAATGCATATGAAATGAAGGGTGTAAAATGAAAATAAGCTAGAATGTCAAGTGAAATTAAATAAGTCCTTGTTCTTTCCAGAGTTTATACTTTTTAGTCTAACTGCGGTCGCGTTACGTCGTTAGTCCTCGGTTAAGTCCAAAGTCCATAATAGTCCATATGTCCATATAAGGCTCGGAGTTCAATGGTATATCAATTCAAGTCCTTTATAAACTGTTTTCACAGCTTTAGTCCATGGGTTTCACGGTTTGGCAGTTTTGGTCCTTCCGGTTAACTCGCGTTACATTTTTAGTCCAAAAGTGTAAATAATGTGGGAAAAAGATAGCGTGCTTTTGTGAAGATTATTTAAGGTTATTAAAGCTTGTTTTGATAGCTTATGCGTCCAGTAGCTTATTTATATACTAAATGGGCCTGTTAACGAGCTACATAACTAAGCCCGTTTACCATTTTTAATCCATACATTTCGTGTGAGTTGGGTATGTCAAAAAGGTCATTTTAATCATCTCATTTTCATATCTAAAAATGTCAAAAAAAAAAAAGCCAGTTCATTGATAGCTTCTTAAAACAGCTTAATGGGCTGTGAAGCCCAAAACGTTATGTTAAGAGTTTTGTAAAAACAGTTTTTGCGATACACCTTGACTATTTTAAAAGGTCAAATCGTGGGTTTCATTTTATGTTGTATAAATGAAAAACTTAGCTAGCTGGGTTGTTAAATGGATCGTGTAAAAACATGGAAATCTTGTTCAGTCGAATGTCAAGATATAAGGTCGTTTTAGAAGTGACATGGGGCATATATTTCTAAGCAAAACACTTAGAAAATATTCTAAGTGTTTTCTGTTTTAGTTAATCGTGTTGAGGTATGATGCAAGTGACCTCGTAACATGCATGTAACGTGAAAGTAGAGGTGAGATGGGTGTGATTCGTAACTTCTAGGCCTTCCACGAGGGAAGTTAGTCGCTACTCGTGTGCTACATGATATCGTGTATGTAATAGAACAACTAAAAATATATACGTTTGAGTACAATGCAATATATGATGCATGAGTAAGAAAGTAACGTGCAAGATGAATGGAGACGGGTTTGTGGGTACTTACTACACCTTTCGAAGATGGTGGAGACTCGGTAAGGATCGAATGAACACAAGGGATAACGACCCACTTCGTTAAAACTAAGCATACGTTTATATATATTAACTTATTTCTTTCGAACAAGTTTCCAAATAAAAGTGGTGAGAGTTTCTGGTCTTTTTAGGGAGTGTTTAAGAGTTGAGAGAAGCTTGTAAAAATTTATGAAAGGGTGAAGTATGAGAGGTGGTGAGCTTGTGAAAGGTCCTAACTTCTTTAACGATTTGAACATGAGGGTTTTGAAGGTAAGCGATTTACAGGTGAGGGAGAGTGAAAGTTATGAAGTTGATACGTGAGTGTGTTAGTATATGTATAGAATCTACGGGTTTATATATATATATATATATATATATATATATAGATACGTTGGGAAATGAGATTGCATGGCACAAATCTTATACACGTTACATGGTTTATTTGTTGTTGCATGACAAAAGGATACACGTTAATATTTATTTTAATGATAGAAGAACTATACACGTAGGTGCATGCACACATGGTTTAAAATAAAACAACAAGTTGACTGTCAGACATTTTAATCCATGGTTCGGTTCGAAGATATATTAAAAAAATAATGCAAGTTGAATGTATGCTTTTCGAGTGCAAATTGGTTTTGCATTTGCAGTTTGTTCTTTTGAAATTTAGATATTAGATAAAAAAATATATAGTATTATTATATATTTAATATAGTTTAGGGTATAGTTTGATTTCGGTAATTACTAACGTTAAGTCTTTATGTCACGAAACTTAAAATCGGGTAACGTAAAAATATAACGTTTATAAAAATGTCAAAGTTTATTAATATACTCCAACTAATAATATTAGACATGTAATAAGTTTAACGGAAAGTGTATACGTTAATAAAATCTAATAGGTTTGAGTATTCGTATAGCGTAAAGAGTTTAATGTAAAATATAAAATAATAAAGTGAAAATGGTTCATATAAAATATGTAGGCTTATCCAAATCTTATGTTAGTCGTGAGTATAGTATATTAAAGAAAAATTTAAATTTCTCCATAAAAATGGGCTTTGTTAAATGATAAGTCAAGATTATTATTAATTAATAAAGATTGTCATGACGGATTTTTGTAGGATCTTACAAGTTTGGCAGGTCTAGAGTATGACCTTGAGAGATGTTGTTGAGTGCTACTAGCAGTCAGTTTGTTGGCTCAGTAAGGATTCATCTGTTAGACAATACAGTGTCTCGGAATCGGAAAAGTAGTGTACCGTGAGACGTAAATCGGTGGAGTCATCTTATGTTGGCTAGTAGTGTAAGTTACCCTTTCAGTTTTTGGACGTGGTATGAAGTAAGGCTAATTCTAGGTGATATATTGGCGCCAAAGCCTATTTGGTTACGGTGTTTCCTAGTACGGATGCCCATGACTTGCACTACTTTTATGTGCTCACACACGCGAGTTTCTGATTTCTTGAAAAAGGAAATAATAGATTCGTCTTTCATAAAATTTTAGGCAACCATTCCTAGCATAGTATGGTCCTACCTGAATTATACAAAGGTGATCAAGCTTTGTATAATTGGGGTCCAACGATGCAATGCTGAGTTTAGTTACAAGAAAACATATCGGTTTTTCTGTTTGCGAGTTTGCAGCATAAACTACCTTTCAAAAGTAAATAATTCGCCGAGCGGTGAAAGAATAGTTTGTACAATGGTTTCCAAACAATTTGCAGAGTAATAGGAAAACAATTCATTGTTGACAAAATGGTATCCACGTTATAGTTCAGTTTATAAATTGTTTGTAAAACATTTCGTAAGGCAATATGAGGAAAGTTCCTCGTTTCAAGAACAGTAGTGAGGTTAAAACCTTTGTAGGATATACCCATCTTGATTGTGTGGATGATTCGGGTGGTCTTGGTTCATGGAAGATTAGATCCATGGTTTAGAGTTAGAGAGATGAGATGAACTAGAGAGAGAGAGAGAGGGAGACTCTTGAGAGAAAACCTTGAATATTAGATTAAGTGTGTGTGAATGTAACAAGAGTTCCAACCCTTCCCAAGTGTGGGAAGGGGTATTTATACTTACTAATATTATGCCCCTAGTGGGCTGTGGAGTGAGCTGACAGTGGGGAAAGCACCGACCCACTCCACAAATATAACTACGACTAATACTATTAATACTAATATGAATATTACTAAGCTAATATAAATAAGCCTACGAGCTATGTGAATGCTAAATAGATGCTCGGGGTGACCGAGCCTTCATCTGAATATTTATATTCCTAACAATCTCCCCCTAAGGGAGGTCACCCCGGAAATAATAATTTGACTTCTAGCATTCCGTCTTCAGAACTTGTCTTCATAGCTCGTAGTCATTGATTCTTCAACGTATTTGATCATTGTGCTTTCAGCAGTGAACTTTTGACGACTTTTCCTTTGTCTTGGATGACTCTGAGTATTCTTTGAAAATATCATCCAACATGTATCTTCAAGCCATCTTTCAGTAGTATGTTTCCATGCGATGTGTAAATATTTGAGCCGACATGCTCACACTATTTGGTGTCATGATCTTTAGCATCAGAGTTTGCAAAAGCCGTGTTGAAGGTCTTTTTGGTTGATCATGACTTTGTAGAGTTACAATGATGATGTAGTGTGAGCATGTGGTAGAGGATTGGCATCTTTACTGCAACCAGCTACAACTGCAACTAGCTACAGCATCCAACAGCCACAACCGCCAGATGTTCCTGCATACGACAGTTAGCAATAAAACGTCCGGTACTTACAGGTTCGGACTTTGAGATTGTTAACAGCATAGTGTGAAAACTTTCTCTAATCCTTACCCAGACCGTTCCTAATC
The DNA here is from genome assembly GCA_021014915.2 of Artemisia tridentata subsp. tridentata. Classification (NCBI taxonomy): domain Eukaryota; kingdom Viridiplantae; phylum Streptophyta; class Magnoliopsida; order Asterales; family Asteraceae; genus Artemisia; species Artemisia tridentata. Next base: position 105,988,961 of record CP139502.1, on the reverse strand, counting down.
GAAAACCCACAGAGGGTTTTTTAAGATCGTACCGTAGTATATCAACGATTAGGTGAGTCGTTGGAGATCACTCCACGACTGTAGACCGTTTGAAACCGCCGTGATCACTAAGTGTAATCCCCAGGGAATTACCGAAGTGACCTGCTTTCAGGGCTGCTTGATGTTGACCCAGGCAGGAATTTCCATTCAATCATTGAGAATTACATTTGTAAATTCCCTCATAAATGTTCTGGCAGATTGCTAAGATCTGCGTAGGACTCATGAGTTTACAACTGGTGTCCTTAATGTTGAACAACCAGTGTAGAAATAATTCGTGTCCCTATGAGATCTTATTATGCATCTCGTGGCTCTAGACTCGATAGTGCATTTTGATTTAGTGAGTGGAGGCTGGAGAGAACTGCCACCTTTTCAATATCATCTAACTCGGAGTGAGAGAGACGATAGAAATGTATTGAACTCCATGACAATTGAAACAAGAATCCTTTGAGGGACCTTGAGTGGCTAGGGAGGGTTGTGCAGCGTATCACTGGGTCTATGATACTTTGTCTTCAATGTCAGCAATCAACTAAGTGATTCTGACAGCATATGAATTGACCCGGTTTCTGCCTAAGTTTGTAAGGAGGGCTTCTTTCTTTTCACCCTTTATCTTTACAATTCTTTTTCATTCTTCAACCCCTTCAGTGCTTACTGAGACTTCATTACTAGAACCTTGTTGGGTTTGTTCCAGTACTACCTCCATCTCAGTCGGCACTCTTCCCTAATTCACATTTCTCCTTTTTTAATCATACCTAAGGACTTCTACACTATCTATTGGATTGTCCCTGGGTAGATCCCTCCGGCTCTGGCGGGATCGTGGGAACTTGAACCTAACCTTACCATCCTTATAACTCCATGCATTAAATAAAATGGTCGGTCTTTGGTGTACTTCCACGATTGCCAAACCAAATCTTTGAAAAATCTCTCAAAGTGTTCATGATTAAGAAACACATTTTAGTAACACCTTGAGAGTTTTGAATTTTTCAAATGCTCCCCCTCAACACGTGCTCAAGTGTTTTAATTATAAATTTGCACATGTCGGGTGAAGCTCGCACTTTTGAATTGATTGATTTTTCAAGAACATGATCATCGTGAGACACGCTTACATCACTAGTAAACTAGCTTGAAATTATTACCCGTCCAGATCACATTCAAGGAAAATCGCTCGAAATCGGTACATTCTACTCAGACACGTCCTTTGCAAGACACGCTTACATCACCAGATAAACTGGCTTGAAATTATTACCCGTCCAGGACATGTCCTTTCGACTACTGACTTTAGCTATCGTCAATTCATTTGTCAAGTCTGAGTCACGATCTCTTGCGATGCCAAATCCTTTTTGTTTCCACAAAACATTTGCTCCCCCTCAATATGTGCATCGATATACGAAAGAGTTTAGCACATATAAGAGAGCTTACATTCATGTCCAAAACATCACATTTTATCAGATTTCATATTTAAATCACATTCTCTCCCCCGATCAAAAATTTCAAACCATTTGAGATTTGTGATCCCAATTGATTTAAATAAGTTAGAAAAATGTGGGAGAAAATGTGTCCGATTTAATATTTTCTGATAATGGAACATACTATGCTCCCCCTTAAACTAAGAGGGAGATTCACTGCTTATTATGCACAATTCGACAATTATGACACAAATGATATTGACCTTTTTGCGCAGATGATGTAATCACCCGCTTTTCTGAGTTAGTAGTCAACATCAATTATCCATCCACCAACAAATCTTTCGCAAATGTCGTTGATCCCCACTTGGCGAGACCAAAATAGATGAATGGTGGTGGCGGTGGTGAAAGTGTTGTTGTTGTTGTTGTTGCCGACGTTGTTGTTGAGGTGAATTTTGTAACACCCCCTAATTTGGTTTGTGGCAGCGGAAAAGTAATTAGGGTGTTACGGTGAGGATCGAAGTTAAAATTCCAGAAAACGACCCGAAAGGGGCATTTTGAATGTTATATGTCATTCAAAATAATATCCTTGATACAAAGTGAAATATTTGGTTTGAAAATCCCATAAAAAGAGATGACCATTTTGAAAGAATGACATATTTGATTTTACACCTTTTAAGTTATCAGAGTAAAAGATGCCCGCTCCGTGTCTTGTCCTGCTCCGTTAATTACCTGAGATAAACATGCTTAAAATGTCAACACAATGGTTGGTGAGTTCGTGGAGTTTGATAGAAAATATTTCTCTTTGAAAGGTGTATAGTGATAATAGTTCTTCATGAAATAAATAAAGAGTTGCGTTGTATAAAATCCACAAGTGAATAATGTATGATCTTCAAAATCAGTAGTTTCATATTTTAAATGAAGTTGAACTACGTTGTTATATGCTCGAAATGGGATGTTGAGTCAGCTTTTAAATGTAATGACATACCAAGCATTTTGGTTTGCATTGCAAAATTCTCATTTAAGTCATATATGATAACAGTTAAAGTTCAAGTACAAGATTTACAATCATATCATATAGTGGGAATGATAATCTAGAATCTGAAGTCTATCAGTATAAAGTGATGGTCTTCTAAATACAGCTGTATCCTAGGATATATATGAAACATTCATATATTCATAAAGTTATATTGCCCTAAGCCTCATGACACGCAAAACGTTAACAGAGTACCGTAAAACGGAGTGTTCACCAAATTAATGACGAAAGTTTATGCCCTCGTGTAATAGGTGATTTGCCACTTCCTATTTTTCTCAAATATAGCGCATCGCGACTAATACGACTAGCGATTAAGCATTCCGTCACAGTATTAGTGGGATAGGTTGTCAGTCCTCCAACAGGTTTCGAAGCTGTTGCTATATTCGCGCTCACCGCAGTGATTAATGGCTCATGATAAAGGGACTTTTTGGCAATAAAGTGTGCTTAGGCAATATAGGTCTCAAGGTTCATAAAATATACGTATTCTGATCTTTGGCAATTATTTCTAATGGAATATAGAAATATCATAACAAGTAACAGTTCATTCATTTGTTATATGAATACATACAGTGAATTTCAGTATCATGTTACGTCAAGTACTTCAGAGATGTTATGTTTCAAGTTCCGTGTTTAAGCTAAACAGACAATTTGCACATATATTGAGCATGTATTTCTTTCAAGGATGATTCAAATAAGTAAAGCATAGTCGATAATTTTGAGTAAATCATAAGAGATTTCAAGTAGTATAAAACAGTTAAAGCATGTATCTCCCCCAAAAGAGTTATTAAAACAAGTGTGAAAAGTAGGGGCCACGACTCACCTGGAATGTTGTGACGTAGATAACACAATGGTGCCAAGGAGTATGGCAGAACAGGGTAAGGAGTAACGCACAACGATACATAATCGGCAATTCCTAATGAATATAAATTTGTCTCAAGATATGACACGCGGAAAATAATCGATACGTATGAGTTTCAAAAGATAGAGCGTTTTAGTTTTCGTGGAATATTTGTATCAAATGTTTGTAAAAAGTTTAGTATATTATTCGTGTGGTGGTATAAAGTCATAGACTCAGACAAACGCATGCCAAAGCATAAAACATATAGCACAATTATAACAGGAAATAAACACGTAAGGATCAAATAACAATTTAGTGAAAGGTAAGGAGATTAGCTAAATTTTAAACCATTATCATTCCGATTATATAAGTTATTAATTTACCTTGAACTGTAATGGTTTAACAAAAACTGTCCACAAATAAATGGGCTTCGGCCCAACCTTAATTCAAATGCATCTTTCCATAGGCTTGGTTCAGTAAATAACCCAACACTGACATGAATTCCTTATAAACTAAATCTACAAAATATTTCATCTAAGCTCCAAATTGCTAATTTCGAAGGAATAGTTATTTATGGAGGTGGACAAATAGCTGAGAGTTATCATAATAAAAATAAAAATCTAGTCTTTGGGTTACTGCCCATTTCATTTTATTTTGTATATAAATCATGATTTATGAGTTATTTAAGTATCTTTTTGCTCATGTTTTATGAAATGTCAATTTGAAATTGTCACAAAGTTTATGTAAAAATGTTTGACTCTCCGTAAAATATCTATAATACCCTTCAATAGAATATTTATGAGTAAGTAATTTCTGCTTATGCAAGCCAACACTAAAATAAACCAACACTTAATAAGCCGAAACCCATAATAAGCTTAATCAAAACAAGCTAGGAAATAAGCTAATCCAAAATCCACTAACGTGTCACCAAAATAAATATATGCCACAAAAGTCACATAAGTTCAAATCAAACAAACCTTGACAATTTCTATAGTATACTGAGACTAAACAATATATACCCAAAAGCTTATATTCAATAAACTTATATAATTAAGCTAGGAAGAAAAAGAAAATAAAACAACTAAGTAACCCAAGTGGGTTTCGAACCCGCGACCTCTTGGTCGTGACCAACAACAACAAACACCCCTGGTCGGCTGCTATCACCGAGAACAAACCAAACAAACACACCCTATGTGGGTTGTTGCTGGGAACTGAAACAGAAAACAACTAAACACCCCAAGTGACTTCAAAAACAAGTAAGTATACAAGATAACCACCACAACGAAATCGGTGTATGTTTCTTAAATCATTTTTAATCCCAACGATTCATATAACCCTTTTATTTCACACGAAAGTGAATTCAAAAACATGATTAAATCCCGTTTTATTCCACGAAAAAAAATATAACAATCGGTTTATTAATCGGTGTAAATAAGAGTGATAACAAAATAAGTGATGTCGACATACCCTAAAAACGAGAGAGATCGAGAGGATTAGTGATATGGAGGCTGCGATGATGATGGTGGTAAAACAAAGTGGAATTGTGAACGAAAGACGAACAAGAAGCGAAACCAAAACAACTTCAAAGCTTCCAAGCTTTCGAACCCGTCACGTACTAACGACTCTAGCACCTAAAAGGGTAACCCACGACCTTCTTGTTCTTCCCTCCTTCTTTCTCGTACAACAGGAGCACAACAAGAAAGTAGTTTTGAGTTTTGTGTTTGTGTTTTTATATGGCAGAAACAAAAGAATGGGTGAAAGTTTGCATGTGTGTGTATACGTGAAAGAGGGAGTATATATTTAAAGGCAACTGGTGATAAAGTTTTACACGTTAGGTTGTTGAATTCTATGGTACTAAATCTAACACGAATATATTGTTGGTTGATGCATTGTATGGAAACGAATCATACACGTTATATAATAAGTTGCATGTAAAAGAAATGTACACGTCTTCATATTTATGGGTTGGTGTATTTTATGGTTAAAAACTATACACGTTCTAATTATAGATCTATGATTACACGTTATGTAGTTGTTGTAGTATCATGTGGACTTGCCTGATATTTTGGTCATATAGCATACTTTTAGAAAATATATAATTAGTTTGATATAGTTTGATGTCGGTAATTTTTAACGTTAAGTTCTTATGTCATAAAACTTAAATCTGGGTAACGTAAAAATATAACGTTTATAAAAATGTCAAAGTTTATTAATATACTCCAACTAAAAATATTAGACATGTAATAAGTTTAACGGAGAGCGTATAAAATTTAATAGGTTTGAGTATTCGTATTACGTAAAGAGTTTAGTGTAAAATATAAAATAATAAGGTGAAAATAGTTCATATAAAATATGTAGGCTTATCCAAATCTTATGTTGGTCGCGGGTATAGTATATTAAAGAAAAATTTAAATTTCTCCATAAAAATGGGCTTTGTTAAATGATAAGTCAAGGGTATTATTAATTAACAAGGATTATCATGACGGATTTTTGTAGGATCTTACAAATGAAAGATGATATTCGAGCCAATCAATAGAGTTTGATCGTCTGATCAAATGGTTAGAATGGGAACTGGCACATTCATTTTGGCTATGGAATCTGCATAAGAATATCAACACAGATATACATACATACAGATACACTATTCCTTAACAGCTACCCTTCAGCAGCTTGCCACATTATAATACCAAATTCATTTAATCAAACCACAGTCAGGAAATACGTCAAACTACTATCTAGCATGAAGAGCAATTAGCAATCATGCACATGGCAATTCACACATATATCAATATTCAACTCAAGATCTTAGGAACATGATTCTAACATGATAGCAATATACCTAAGCGAATCCTGAGAACATATGCACAATATCAACAACAATTAAGCAGCAATTGACTTAACAAAAGTCAGACAACATTTGAAACTCATTCATTCAGATCATACAAATGTCATAGGAGTATTCAAGAACATCAAACACAACTGGTTTTCTTACTTCTTTTAGGTTTTGAGTTTTGATGTATCTAGGGGATTAAATGAGGATACCAAAGTAACACAAATGAACCTTCTAGATACATAAAGCTAGGAAACTATAAGCAAATTACACATAATGTCCTTAACTTTCTAGCAACTAACACGTTTGGCCATTTGATATAAAGTTTTAGCAAGATCCTCTTCAACTAATACCCCATTAACTACAAAACCATTTCTAACAAGTATGATTTAACCAATAAATCCGTTTGATGATATAAAATTTGAATTCACTCTCCCCCTCAATCAATGACCCGTATTAAAGTATTGTGGTCGTTGATTGAGTGACACATTTTATGCATAATCCAAGTTTAAACAAATTTCAAGCAACACAAAATCACCAAGTGTCTTACAAATAATTTTCAGAAGAATCACAGAATGAAAACTATTTGTATGTAAAGAAGATTTCTCTTCTTTTTCAAGAAATGATGCACTGAAATGTACATCAGATCGAAGAAACATGGATATAACGTAATCCATGCCCAGGTGAACATCACCCAGTTAGAGGAACAGCCGTCTTTTTGGCGACGTGCTTTCCCCATTTTGAAGCGCGGGTTGCTATCTAAAGTAATAGCAAGCCATTTAGACATGTTTTAACAATCCATTTTAACTTCTGCTCGAGCTTCATTTAAAGACCCGTGCCATTATTGAATGGCATTTCTAAGTCCGTAAATGTTATCGATAAACAGAAGACATGCCTAGGTGAAACTATTTTTGGTCTTTTCTAATTTTTTAATTTTTATGGTTTTTCTGATTTTACGTTTCTCTATTTACAATTAGCAAGATTTCTATATATCTATTTACAAAATGGTGTAAGATATGAAAAAGAATGTAAGAAGCAAAAAATATATACAAGGATACGAACCAAAAACCATTACTCCTCAGCATCCTGAATCTTTTCCGCTTCCATCAGTTGACTTGCTGAAGAGTAACGTGAGCACATTTAATTAGGGATTAATTCAGGCTTTTCACTCTCCCCTAATTAGTGCTCTCCCCCAATCTGACAACCTTTCTGATGAACACCCATAATAGAAAGAAGAAGAAGACTTTGGATGAACACCCATAATAATAAGAAGTCTTTTGGTAACCAAATGCATGCCGTCTTTAGTCTTCTAACACATAGCGGAGAATGTAGAGAAGACTGTAGACTCGACCTTCTTCAAGATTGCCCAATGTGGAGGAACAGAATACCAATCATCTTTATCTCACCAAATGCCTTCCAGTAACCTTACATATAACCCATCAGCCCGCAGCATACACATGAGATGATAACACCCAACAGAGAATGTAGAATAGACTGACGACTCGACCTTCTTCAGTCTTACGTATAACACCAAAGTAACAAGTTGAACCACTGATCATCTATAGTATGTATCCATCCTTGGATATTAAGCCCTGATCACGTGAACCTGTTGTGCGTCCTTGATGTACACATTCTCTCTCCCCTGATGGTTACGATTAATCAGCCCATGACGTAACAGTGAAACGTAAATACCAAGGTAACAAGTTGAACCACTGATCATCTATAGTATGTATCCATCCTTGGATATTAAGCCCTGATCACGTGAACCTGTTGTGCGTCCTTGGTGTACACATTTCTCTCCCCCATGATGGTTACGATTAATCGGAATCATCATCATGATGTGTACATGTAACCTAATGACGTGTACATGAAGCATTGACTAGAAACCCATTGTTGCTGATTGTACCAGCCCGTGAGACGATGTCGATTAGCATTCCATGACCATGTTCTTCAACACCTTGATAGACGGAGGAAGATGTAGTGTTGGAGAAACATGGTTTGCACGACTCCTGAACTGACGTATTCAGGAGTCGTATGACCATTTCTCAATCATCAACCAACATGTAGATTAATATTCACCCTTCCCCCCCCCCCCCCCTCAAAAATTGCATATGCCTGCCAACTGCAATTTTTGATGATTGAACTAGTGAATATGAATACCATCAACGGTAAGTAGCTCCGCTTGACGGTTCTTGAAGACTGACATGTTGTTTATTCACCCTTTCCCCCCCTCAAAAAGTGCATATGCCTGTCAACTGCAATTTTTGGTTGAATACGTGAATAAGAATATACTCCAATATGCGCCGATCCACTTGAAGACTGAATAAGCACGGAAAGAGCGTGAAACTTGTTGATGAGAATGGCCATAAATAAGAAGATTCCTCTTCTTTTGAAGATAAAGTGCACTCAAGCGTACACTTTTCTTTTCTTTGAAGAACGAGGCCTGAACTGATGTATGCAGACGTCATAATGATGAAGAGCGAGGCCTGCACTGATGTGTACAGACGTCATAATCTCTCTCTTTACTACTTCTCTCATCTAACTCGTTACCAACCCCATTATCATTTTGTCGGCTTGACGTCGTGACCACTGATGGAGAAATACCCACTATGATGAACTTGAGACTGAAGTAACATAACCCGAACTTGTGACTTAACCTTGTACTAATGCGAGACAAAGAGCGGTGCAGAGATTTCGTCCAACATCGAATCCCTAAGTACTCTATACTCTTCAACCAACCAACCATCAAGTATAAGACGTACATCACCTCTTGGATATCCACAACTTCGTGTGACACTGAGCACTACAACGTGACTCCTTAAAGTGATAGTTATTTTGTAATAGGGAGAAAGAAAAAATAACTAGATATCCAAGTCCTCGTCATTGTATTGAAAGCTCGAACAAGAATCTCGAAGAATCTTCATCCAACCTCCCCGATATCTTCAGATACTAAGTGCACGCACTCATGAAATTTCACTTCAACCTCAAATAAATAATACTGAACAAACGCCGTAGTCACATCTTGTCGATTAAATGCCCCAATCCCGCCATTTGTGATGTAATAGCTGAACTTTGATAATGGTTTTAACCCGATCATGGTCAAGAGCGCTAAGCCCATCATCACTGGATTTTACAAATCTATGGTTTAAACCGAGAAATAAGTTCTTTCGCGGGATTTTACAAAACCAAGAAGAAACCGTGAGACAGTAACAGATTGAATGTGGCATGACTGATTTGGTTTTGGTGAACATTTGTTTGGGTTAAGAATATCTTGTGAGAATTACAGATCACATCACAACTTTTAAACCTTTGTCCAACTGACCAACCTCGTACACAAACATCTATTTGTGACCACATGATGAAGGAAACCCGATATACCAATATTGAAAAACTGAAGTAGAAGTCCCCAAATTGGTTACTTAAGCTTGCACTAATGTTGGAAGAACGGTGTAGAGAATTAATGCTCCAAACAAATCTCTAAGTGCTCAATACCCAACCAACGTATGAGACATTAACACCTCTTGCGATTATCGACAACGTCATTGACGTGTGACACTGAGTACTCCCATGACTCTTAAGTGATAGTTACCCCGACTGCTGGTAACTAGATAACCCAAGTCTTCAACTTAAATTTTAAGCACGAGCAAGTTATCATTGAAGGTCATGCATCCAACCAACCCCGACTTCAAGATAAACTAAGTAGACACCTTCGTGAAATTCAACTTCAATCTCAAACAAGGAATGCCAAATTAACTTCGTGATCATTTTGTGCGGTTGAATAGTCAAAGGGAGAAGAAACATGCGCAAATTCTTAGCAGTGCCCCAGACTCATAGTCAGTCCAAACAAACATAGCTGTCTGACCCAGGTGCTTGGATGTTATTGGTGCTGTGCATGGAATAGTTGTCGTACTGTGTACAGGATTTTACAGTTCTTGAGATCTAACCGGGAATTAAATTCAAGAACAAACTGCACAACAGTAAGTATCAAACCGCTGAAATCTTAGGAAAGTCGCTAAGAGCCAACCGCTAATATTCAACCTGCTGGAGACTGAACCACTGAATCCTGAATCGCTACGATCTGACCCGCTGTCACCGGAACTGCTAAGATTCAAACCGCTGGAGACTGAACCGATACGATCTGACCCGCTGTAACCGGAACCGCTAAAATTCACATCGCTGGAGACTGAACCGATACGATCTGACCCGCTGTAACCGGAACCGCTAAAATTCACATCGCTGGAGACGGAACTGCTAGGAAACACGCGCTAATTCTCCCCCTCAAAAAGGGCATGAAATGACCTTTTTGCCAAAGCTGAGAGTCCGTGATGTTTGTGAATTTTTCAGGCACAATACATGGCAAGAGACAAATAAAACTACTGCAACGTAGATGGTGATTAAGACTCTCTTGTAGTAACCCCTCGTTTGTCTTCTCATCAATGGTTCAGCAGATTAAAAATTCCCTGAAGCTCAAAATATGCCAACACCGCTTGATGAACGAATGTGTAACGGGTTAAAACACGTCTCTGAACAAACCACCTCCCGTCTTTAAGTCTGACCACCTCTTGAGAAGATCTTGTACTACAATCCCATTAGAAGCTTGAGAAACAACAATCTCTTGATGAAGCCTGATAAAGGACAAGTTCGCGACTTATACTTGCACTAAATTTGTGATTTAGAACCTATATTGAACACAACAACGTAACTCCTTTAAATATAGGTAGTGATATATACCCAGCCTTCCATCCTTTATTGTATATATTCACTTCTTGAACTTCCAAGACTAATCACCATAAATACGCTCTAGCAAGGGTCATCAAACATCGTGCATCCATCCACCCCGAGATGTTTGTGACACTAAGTACACCAACCCGTGAATTAACAAACCAACCAAGTCACCATAATTTCCCAATTCCTGCCGATCTCGAAGCACAAACTTATCCCGAAAAATTGGTCAAACCCCGTAAGTTTTATTATGTCTAAATCCAAGTCCAGCCTACTTGTCCAAAATTAATTTCACGGGATTTTACAGCTCTTGAGATTTAAACCGAGAAATCGAATCTTTCGCGGGATTTTCTAAAATCTACAAGAGAAACCGTGAAATCAACAAGAATAGCCTAGAGTGAAGTGCAATACTAATCTTCGAAATTCAAGTTACAGGAGTCAAATCACAACTTGATCAGATCGCAACAAGTCAAGTCACAGATTGTCAACTTGCCACAAGTTAGATTGCAATCAACCAAATCACAATTAGTCAAATCGCAAGTGTCAACTCGCAACGTCATATTGCAACTGGTCAAATCGCAATCAGTCAAGTCGCAACAAGTCAAATAGCAACTTGTCAATTTGCAATTAACCAAATCGCAATTTGTCAACTGTAACTCAAATTGCAAAGATCAAATTGCAGGCTCACTCAAGTCGTAGGCACCAATAGGACAATGCTGCCAAATCCACAACACAGTAATCCCGTAGACATTCATTTACCCAAATCAATTCACAATCTCGAGTAAACAAAGCACGAAACAAAATGCACCTCATACTCTGTTCAAAGCACGAAACAAAATTCATAATCTCGAGTAAACAAACACTACTCCTATGTTTCTTTGTTGTGAATTCAATCTCGAGGAAACAAAATGCAGCCCAACGTCATATTGCTTAAACTCGGCCCATGCTCAACCTTGTTCAAGCCCACAAAACAAAAAACCTAACCACCCTACTTTTAGTGTATAAGATACACTCTAATCTCACACTTCTAACCCTAATCACTTTAACATATGCGCCCCCATCATTTTCATTATTTCACACAGCCACACTATCTCATCCTACCTTATCTCTCCATTATCCCATTCATTCTTTAAACACACGAATCACCACATACCATCACAATAATCATCATATATTGTTATTGATATTAACCCACGAACCAAAGCTCATGTGCTTCTGTCATTCTTGATTTTAATTCACGTCTCACAGCCACTTGAGCACAATACGAACATCCTTTTAATTAATCTTCTTTGGCATCAAGATCGTAACTATGGTCATGGGTAAGTGATAATTTGTGGTTGCTTTTTGTTTTTAAAGAACGAATCAAAGTCAGATTATAACATAATAGTTATTAATCCTTCTTTTACATTCGGATATAAACAAGAAGCTGAGCTTCAAAAGCTTGATCGATGATGAGTTTGTCTTTCGTGCTTTATGATCTATAAAGGTCTGTGGAGTACTAGTACCACACGAAAGAGAACTGAGATCATGAATAAATTATTATTCGTTTTAGTTTTTATGATCTATGATGAGTTGTTCTAGCACATAAGATCTTTCAAGATCTGTAGTATACGACTGTGTTTAGTAACATATGTGAGATTTACATTTTCTTTTGTATTGATTTTTTTTTTGTTGGGTAAGATGTAGCGTGGGTTAGATTATTATGGACAGAGGATGGTTTGGATATGCTAAAGTTCATTGTTGTTGGTTGGGGCTTCACTGCTAGAATGGGCTTTAAATTTTTTCATTTGATTGTTGGACTGATGATGTTATAACACTGAGGTCCATGAGTCTGTTTGGTGTATGGTTTGTGGTCTTGGTCTTAGTCACTGCTTCATCTCTATTTTGTTTCTTTTAGTGGACAAATCGCTAGCTCACAGAAATCTTATCAAAACGTAAGCCCACACAAAACTCCACCTTTTTCCAAACCAGACAAGTCGCTACAAACAAATCGCCATAGACAAATCACCAGAGACAAATCGCCACAGACAAATCGCCACAGACAAATCGCCACATAGACAAATCGCTTGTACCACAAAACGCCAGTCTGTCACTATCATGATAGTACAACTGTCACTTTCCCAGTTTCGTCTTCTTTCCCGGTTTTAGTTAAAAAACAAACTGCAAACTCAGTTTGGACAAAACGCCACCTAGAAGCTACACAAATCGCTACTTAGAACACATGTTCGAATCAGTCCAAAAATTTATATAAGTGTAAAACTCAAGTGTTGACCAAAGAATATGAATCCACAAAAATACCAGCCAACTGGACTTGTTAACAAACTTGATATACGAACAGGTAGCAAGAAACTTGATAGAAATCCTCACACAACAAGAATAAGAAATAATATAGCTACTTCTTGTCTTGTGAATTAGAGCCAAACAAACAGAACTAACAACCAAGAATGATATATTCAACAGCCAAATCTTTAAAGCCCAAGAATGAACATGTAAATTATAAAGCCCAAAGCACACATGTTGAGCTCCACAAACGAACATGTAAACTCATAGATCTGAGAATGATATTTCGAACCAAAACCAACAAAAAAAGAAACGTACCAACAGAAACAAAGACAAGAAACTTAGACATCACGAATCCAAGCACAATCAATCGAACCTAACCATGGCTCTTGATACCAATTGTAGGATATACCCATCTTGATTGTGTGGATGATTCGGGTGGTCTTGGTTCATGGAAGATTAGATCCATGGTTTAGAGTTAAAGAGATGAGATGAACTAGAGAGAGAGAGAGGGATACTCTTGAGAGAAAACCTTGAATATTAGATTAAGTGTGTGTGAATGTAACAAGAGTTCCAACCCTTCCCAAGTGTGGGAAGGGGTATTTATACTTACTACTATTATGCCCCTAGTGGGCTGTGGAGTGAGCTGACAGTGGGGAAAGCCCCGACCCACTCCACAAATATAACTACGACTAATACTATTAATACTAATATGAATATTACTAAGCTAATTAAATAAGCCTACGAGCTATGTGAATGCTAAATAGATGCTCGGGGTGACCGAGCCTTCATCTGAATATTTATATTCCTAACAACCTTAATTCTGAAATTTGGAAATAAAACGATTTGTAGGTATAACTGCGAGATAGTCTGTGCAATATTTGCAAAAGTTCGAGTGTTGATAGCAATACCATCTATTATTTCATGAAAAGATAATATGGTAGACAACTGGTTTATAGTACGAGTTTAAATAGTTGGAAAACGATGGCAAGTGATTCGTTAACTCATAGCAGAAATGAATAGCGCAACGGGCGGCGTTTGGTACATCTAGTTGGCATAGGACCGTTGATAGTTGGAGTCAAATAAGCTTACATCTCATAATAAAGTTCACTAAATCCATACCATACTACGCGGTTCACTAAAAATATTGATGAAGTCTTACAGAAACGAACTTAAAGAGTCTAAGCCATTCTTATTACATCACATTCGAGTCCTAGTTTTCTCCCGCTCCAAGTTTTCCTTGATTGTTCACTTCTTTTTGGTCCTTTGGTTCCTGGCACTGGTCCTTGTAGTGCCCCTTCCTTCCACACCCAAAACAGATTGCCTTGGCTCTCCGATTTTTCCCTGATGTTGCCTGTGCTACTACAGCAGTTTTAGACTTACAATTTTTAGCTATATGTCCAACCTTCAGACATTTGTGGCACTTCACGGTGCAAGGTCCGTAGTGGTGTAGTTTGCAGCGACTACACATTGGTAACTTTCTAGTATAAGCCTTTCTGTTACTAGGTCCAGCAGTGAAAGTTTTGGCCAACTTTGCCTTTTTGAGGGGTTGTGGTACCCTTTCATTTTCTAGGTTGTTATCCCATTTCCTCTTTTCGTTAATGTTTTCAGCTCCTTGAACTGCCCCTTGGTTCATCAAGTCGCAACCCGTGCGAAATCCTAACTCATAGGCAGCAATAGTCTCTGCTACTCGTTGGGCTACGAGTTGTTCCATGGCTGCGGAATTTAGGTCTTGCCTCTCAGATGACATGGTCCTTCACAATGAGAAAAGAAGCGTGAGATCTAGCAAGGATGTGTCCTAAGAGTAGATGATTCCAGAAGATGCGTTATAAGGCGGTAGGTTAGGGTCGTACTCTCATTAGTTGGTGGGTTCCTTTACAATAGTAATATAAGTGTTTCGAAAGAATAATACGGTAGTTCAAACTTGAAGTCGAATAGAAAATGAATTCGTGTGGTACGTAGCGAGTATTCAACTCGAAGTGAAGTGATGATGTTACGTAGGGAGACGGTCTGTGACAATTATGGTGCGACACGCGTAAGTATATAGAAAATACTTATATCATATACGCTTAGTATAATATACTCAGATAGTATGTCAAAACTCTTAATCAAATAAAGCAAACAATGCTCAAATCATAGCAAGCTAAACTGGCAGGCATCCGGCGGTCATGACGGAAAGTTTTTCATAAATCGGTTATAGTTCAAAGTTTTTATAAACCAAGTTCTCTATAACCTAGGCTCTGATGCCAATCTGTAACACCCCCAAAATCACAATATTCGCGGAAGCATACACTTTGGGGTGCTACGAGGTTGATAATCACAACACAAGATATAGGGAACGGATTAAAATCCGTTTTAAAATATATTACATAAATTAAGTCATGTAATATTACATAAAATCCATTTTGATGAAAGTGTAGCCCATTAAAATTATAAAGGTCCAGATGTCAGAGTAAACGCAATAAAAACATTTCCATCATTTATTGTGACCGACGCCATGCACTGCACCGGCTAAACGCACCTCAGTTTCCTGAGAAAAACATGCTAAAAGTCAGCTAACGCTGGTGAGTTCATAGGTTTAAATAAATAGCACACATGGACCAATAGCAATATCATAAAAACAAATCAGCAGATTCACACTATCAGTAATGCAAACACTAAGCCTCATCATACCGAAACTAAGACAATGCAGCACGACTAGCGTTAGCAAAATAAATAAGGGTGCCCGCGAGTGTTAATCCCTAGACACCCGGCTAAAAACCCGAATGGTATACGTTCGCCTTGGCTATGCCGAGCCAACCGAACGGGGACGTCACTCCCAATAGATCTATTTATAACAACCGACTTCCCATCAGGAATTAACGGCAGATGATAGTGGACACAAAATGGGATTTAGTAAACTTAGGTTTCTGCATACTAGTGTGATCTTAAAAGCAACCTCAATTCTGGTCCATAAAAACAGTTTTGCATGTTTCTCACCCCAAGCTTATAAAACCAAAATCGTATAAAAAAAAGAATATGGGGCTATAAACTCACCTTTCAATAACAGCAAATCAGCTATCAATCAAAATAATGCAACCGCGCCGATCAGCACCCTAAATTAGTACAGTAAGTCTTAGCATAACGTTCGTGTCTCAAGTGTCTTTATTTTATTTGAAAAGTTTTACGTTGACCTGTGCTCGTGTATTTCTTGCTTGCTGTGTGGTAAAGTATATTTCGAAACGATTTATTTTTATAACTCTTTGGGGGTAGCTCATGGTGAAAGTGTATGGTGGGAATACGTAACGGAACATCCGTGCTAGTATTCGCAACTTAACGTGCAACCGTTATATATATATCATTTACTCACAATTATCATTTACTCACACATCTTCATTAAATAGACGTGCTTACCTTTTCTCACACATCATCAAATAGATGTGCTTACCTTTTCTCACAATTATCATTTACTCACACATCTTCATTAGGGATGGCAACGGGGCGGGTTTGGGGCGGGGCGGCCATCCCCATCACCAAACCCGTCCCAATCCTCATCGGGGATCTAATCGGGGCGCCGCATCGAGGTGCGATGCTTCCCCAAACCCGCCTCATATTAATCGGGGATCTTATCGGGGTATCCTTTTTGGGTGCAATTCTCGACCAGAGCCGCACAATTTCACATTTATTATTATTTTTAGACCGTTAGCAATAACTTAAAAAATAAAAAACCTATTAATAATCAATTACAAACAAGCCTTATTAAGTTTTAAACGATAGTATTATACATAAATAATGATAAATTACACCACCAAAAATTAAAGCTTAAAAATATGACACTAAACGAGTTTCTATAATCACAATTTTGCAATCTTACAAAGATTAAAAAAAAAAAAAAAAAAAAAAAAAAAAAAAAAAAAAAATTAAAAAAAACTAACAATATTAGAGTAATATTTTTTTAATTACGTAAATAATAAGAAAATACTATATAGGTATAGATATATTTGTATAACTGTATATGTGCATATATTATTCGGGCGGGGCGGGGGGAGGATTCCCCGTTCCCCGCCCCAAACCCGATTAAAATCCCCGTTTAAGCCTCAAACCCGCCCCGTAACCTGATTAGCATGACCCGCCCCTCCCTAATTAGTTCGGGTTTTGAATTTCCCCGTCAGATTCGAATTTTTTTCCCATCCCTAATCTTCATTTCCAATTAAATGAGGTTAAATAGTGAAAATTAGGTAAGAACCTTTTTGCATAAGTGGGTTTAAGTGAATCCTCCCCAAAAAAAAAAAGTGAATCCTTCCATGTTGTTCTTGAAATCCTTAAAAATACTTTTTAATATTCAAGAGGAGAGTTAATTTTGCATATCAAACTTATCTTATATATCAAGGGATTCATCCATATCATCCATTTAAAATGAAATAAATGGTTTATATTAAAAGCATTTTAATATTTCACCTATTTTTTATATAATTTAAATATATCTTAAACCGTTAATCGTTAGGCGAAATTAATTACACTATCCCGACGAGCATTTAATTATCTTTCTATAGACGGGCACTTTGATATACTTTCGACAAAATTTTTTTTCTTTTCGTTTTTTTTCACTTTTTTCTCGTTTTTTTCGTCTGTTAGTGCAAATATTACGATATTTAAACTAAACGATTTCTTCGGTTTTAATAATGACAAACAAGTAACTTGTAATACATAACGTAAAATGTGCAAGTTACTTGTAAATACAAATCATCAATGCATACTTACATCAACACCTCCCGACATCTCAAGTATGCTTCAACGAAGTCGTAGATTTCCATCCCGACATAAATCACTCAAGGTATGGACAAACAAATCTACTACTTGACAAATGATCAAAGGATTATATTTTTCTAAACTTCACATTTTTAATGTGACAAAACATTTTTTCAAAAATATATTTTACAAATTATTTTTGAATTAAAAAGAAATATTTTATTTTGAAAAATAAGTTTAAAAATCCCAACAGTTATTTCCCCCCCCCCCCCCCCCCCCCCCCAAAAAAATCAGCTCCAACCTTCCCCAAATAAGTTTTCACCAGAAAAGACAAAATTTGGAGCGTCCTTGTCTGGGACGGCTCCACGGTTCCACTAAATTTAGTGGAGCCGTCCGTACAAAATTTTCTGTAAGGTTCAGATTTTTCTTGCCTATAAATAGTGGACCATTTCACACTTCCAACTTGATTTTTCCAGTCACTTTTCTCTGGTCTAATCCCTCCTCACTTAGATGACTTTCTTTGATCATTTGGAGAGTCTTAGTTTGTTTAAGAGTGATCTAATCCCCCATTCAAGTGATCCTCTTCATTCCTCTTGATTAGCAAGAGAAGAACACAAAGTATCCAAGTAGATACAAAGTGTTGTCATCCCTCTTGATTAGCAAGAGAAGAACACAAAGTATCCAAATAGATACAAAGTGTTGTCATCCCTCTTGATTAGCAAGAGAAGAACACAAAGTATCCAAGTAGATACAAAGTGTTATCATTCCTCTTCATTTGCAAGAGAAGAACTCAAGGTATCCAAGAAGATACAAGAGTTGTAGTTGTTAGGTCTTGTAACATTTGTTACACTCTTGATTGTATCATAGCATACATCAATATCAATTTTCTTTTGAGAGTTTGTGAGGGAAGATCATTGTGATCTTGTCGAGATCTTGGAGATCTCTTGAAGCCATTGGGCTTGTGTGATTGATCAAATGGATCAAGGGTAGATCGGGTAGATCGAGTCAAGTGGGAGTAGATTATTGTGATCGTGTCGAGATCTTGGAGATCTCTTGAAGCCATTGGGCTTGTGTGTATTGATCAAGTGGATCAAGTGTAGATCGGGTAGATCGTGGTAGATTGGTGCTAGCTAAGATTAGCACTCGACATCTAGCTTAGTGTCGGAAATAGGATAAGCGACATGTAAGGTGTAGATCGGGTAGATCGTGGTAGATTGGTGCTAGCTAAGATTAGCACTCGACATCTAGCTTAGTGTCGGAAAACAAGTTAAGCGACGTGTACGGTTTTCTCCGCCTGAAGGGAGTTTGTTGATTAGTGAAGTAACTCTCGAGTTGGGTACTCAGGGAGTGGAGTAGGGCGAAGAGGAGCTTCGTGACCGAACCACTATAAATCACCGTGTCCGGTTTGCACCTTCTTACTTATCTCTTTACTTTCATTTCATTCTTTATCGCTTTATATTTGCATTGTGTTTTTGCTTGTGTGGCTAGTTGCTTATGTTATGTTGATTATCTATGTGTCGTGTTTTGATTGTGCATATGTTGTAGTTTACTATATTCATCTCTTGATGCTATATGATCATAGTTGACACTTTTCTTATCACATTATTGAAATTTGCATGAAAAATCACATGTGATATTAGTGTTAAATCACGTATGATTTTTTCATGCAAATTTCAGTAACGAGAAAAAAATGTGAAAAACACGAAAAAAATAATTTTGTCGAAAGTATATCGAAGTGCCTATCTATAGAAAGATAATTAAATGTTCGTCGTAACGGTATATTTTTTTTCGCTTAACGATTAACGGTTTGAAAGATATTAATATTTGGAAAAAAAAAAATAAATAAAAAAATGAAAGTGTTTTTTTTTTTTAATTGTTGGGATTAATCTTATCAATTAGATCAAATAAAGATGAAGGGTGGATATTAATCTATGTAAAAAAAATTTGGTCCAAATCAACTTAAATCTAATACTCGTATTTTATTTACTTTTAAACGTAGTTTCAAATCTCTTTCTTTGACTTTTATGTTTTAATAATATATCTTTCAATTTAGAATAATATTTTAATACAATTTAGGCTATGTTTGGCGCGGAACTTTTTGGAGTTTTTTAGAGCGATGAGCGGTGGTCAATGAGCTTTTTGATTTTTATTGTTCGTTTGGCAAAGAAGTGGTGAGCTTTGCTAATTTTTAGGAAAGTTCATTTTTTCAATGCTTCTTTAAGAAGATGTGAGCGGTGAGCTGTGACTACTGCTCACAGCTTACTGCTACTTTTACCAAACATAGCCTTAGTATTCATATATTTTCTTTATCATTTATCAAATTTAAATCTAAATATTAATCCAAATCTAAATCATAATCTTTTAAACCCGTGTGCTAACCAAAGGGCGTTAGCTTGATTTTTGTTGGTTAGCGTCTAAGAATTTATAATACAAAAAGTGCTGTCTTTTTCTAGTCAAAAGTACATTCAAATTTGTTTATTTTGGCATCAAAGGGCGTTAGCTTGATTTTTGTTATGGTTAGCGTCTAAGAATTTATAATACAAAAAGTGCTGTCTTTTTCTAGTCAAAAGTACATCCAAATTTGTTGCGGTTAGGCATCAAAGGGCGTTAGTTGATTTTTGTCGTGTTTAGCGTCATTAAAGAAAGAAGTCCAAAAGGTCCCGTCTTTTTTTGGTCTAAAGTACATCCAAATTTGTTTATTTGGGTATCAAATTTTATGGTTAAATTCTAAATTTCTTTTGTGATTAAAGCTTTATAATAATTTATTTCAAGACTTTATCGGATTAGAAGTGGTATTTCGTGGTTAGATCAGGGATCTTATAGCTTGTTTTTCTGGGTTTAGTTTTGAAGATCTCGAAATATTGTTAGTACTTTTCAGTTCCGAGCTAATATTTTTAGGCTAAATTTATGGTGACCACCAAGAGACCATTAAAACCAAAGTCACGTCAACTTTGTCTTTAGAGAACAACTTCATGACCGACGGTCTTAACTGTTCCCAGCCTCGAAACATTAGGGTTTCAGTTTCGAGGTTTTATTGAAAAATAGTTCCGAGCTAGGCTGTTACAAACCCAAATATGTTCCGAGACACCACGAATCCCCATATACCACAAGTTACCGAAAATCTCCTGGTTTGACCTCTGACTATTATCAGTCTTCATTCGTCTAAAGTCTGAAAAAAGAAAATTCAAACAACGTAAACATAAAACAACCAACATCAAGAAAAATTAACCATCAATCTATCCATCCCATCAACAAACAACAACCTAAACTCATTTCCGAACTCCATCACTTCACAACAAATAATAACTTCATCTCCTTTCAGCCAACCAAGTTTCGAAATTTAAAAAAAAATACCAAAACAGATCTTAAGTTATTTTAATCATTTCATGAAAAGATCATTTAAGATCTATACAACAAACCCATCATTCATCTTGGTAACCTTTCTAGATTCGAAAAACAAAAAACAAGAAATAACGCATCATCAGTCATCAACAAACACAAACAACAACAAAGATACGAAAATCAAAAGAAAACCTACCCGATACCTTCTTAAAAAGACCTTGAAGACACTGTGTTTCGGTTTAAGATTAAAGAAAAAAGTGTCTTTGGTGTTTATGGTTCGGATTTAGGAAGAAAAGCAAGAAACCTAGAAGAGTATATGTTTGTGAATTCGGTTGTTAGCAGAAAGAAACCATAGGTGGTTCTTAATTGGTCTGAATTTCAAAATGATTCGAGCAAATATATAGAGTTTTTGGTTGCTGCGTTTTGTTTACTATAAAGTGATATAAGGTTGTGTTTGTGAGTTAGTTTCGGTTGTGATAAGGAAGGGTTGGCTGCAAGAGAGGTTATGTGACTGCAAAGAGAGGGCGTGTGTTGTTGGAGTAAATTTAGGGATGTGAGATATTAGTGGCATTATATATCCTTATTATTAGGGTTAAGTCATTATGGGCTGGAACTTGAAAGGGCCGAAAGCTTTAATAAAGTTTCCAATTGGGCCGAATTTTGGTCAAGCCAAAAGTTGGCTGCGAGTTTTTGTTGTTATTATTTTTCACTTGGGCTGAATTGTTGATGACATATTAATGGGCAGAAAATTCGGAGTTATAAATTTTTGATTGGGCTAATTTTATTTTAATAGCATAAGGTTGTTTGGGCTGATTTTTTGGTATAATTTATTGGACTATGGTCATATGTAGGCTTTTAGTTTTTACAAAGTTGTTAATACTTTAAGCCACGAGGTCAAGGTCTTACGAGATATGAAAAAGGCAAGGTTGTCAGGATCGGGATCTTACCTAGGATCGTTTTCGGCTTTGCAAGATCGGGATCGTAGGATCGGATCCTACCTAGGATCGTTTTCGGCTTTTCCTTTACATATGTATACAAACCATTTTTAAAAATCTTCCTCTCAAAAAAAAGTCAAAAAAAAGGATCGGATCGTTCACGATCCTACGAGCGATCCCACGATCCTGTAACGATCCTACCTGAAAAAAGGGTTACCAACAGGATCGGATCGTTCACGATCCTACGAGCGATCCCACGATCCTGTAACGATCCTACCTGAATTACGATCCCATAACGATCCTGCTCGTTTTGTGTGTGTAGGATCGTACGATCCTACGAGCAGGATCGCGATCCTGACAACCTTGGAAAAAGGGGTTATTATTAGAGTGTTATAGATTCAGTATCAATACAGTTATATACTCAGTATCAGTAAAGTTCAGTTATCAATTCAGTTTCAGTACAGCTTAGATGTCAGTTTAGTATTAGTGTAGCTTAGTTATCAGCTCAGTTTCAGTATAGCTTAGTTAACAATATAGTTTCAGTATAGTTCAGATATCAACTCAGTTACAGAAGCTAAATGATCAGTTCAGATATAACATAACTTAGACCCAGTTTTAGATTTAGACATAGATTTAGCTTCTGTCTTAGTATAGTTATTAGTTTACGTTACAGTGCCAAGGATCAGTTTCAGCTTAACTTTAGTAGCATTATAGATCATAATATGTCTCAGCTCCGTTTAGCCTTTAGCACTGTTTACCTCACTAAGTTATCATGACTTACCATGCTCAGTTTCCACTTTTACAGGTTAGGTTTTATGAAGTTGGGGCTCGTAGATTAAGAAGATGATTTAAGGGAACGGTAATGCTCGTGTTTATAGGTGACGAGCATCTCAACCCTCCTTTGTTATTCAGCTTGTTAACGCCTCAAAATCTTATGCTTAAGTGTCAGATTTGTATTAGTCAAGTTTTTTATGTCAAGTAACGCTTTTAGTATAAGTCTTTTGATTATGGGTCAAAATAGGGGTGTTTTGGTTAACACCCGCACTCATAGTATTTACGCTTCCGCTTATCAAACTCATGTAAAGTATTTATGTATTATGTTAATGAAATGTATTCATGAGATTTTATGTTTTCAGAAATGAGTTTAGTTAAGATTTTTTAGTTTATGCAGTTTTGCGTAAATACAGGCCCATACGACGTATAAGGCAAATCCTATACGGCGTATGATTATATACTGCGTATAGGGCTCTGGTCTATATGGTGTATTCAATATTTTTATAAAAAGAAATTATGGGCATTCAAGTTTGGTCTAAAATCTGTTCATCAAATGTTATTTTTTGAAGTTTCAAGAATTAAATCTTCACATTCATAGGCCGAGCTATGTGGAGACAAAGAGGGGTTGAGGCCCTCTTACAATCTTGTCACATAGTGCATTTTTTTAATGATTTTTATGTATTTTATTTTTATTTATTTATTTCTTTTTACATTTTGGCCATTCCACTTCATATAATTTTGATCCTAGCCCTCCCACAATAAAATATCAAGCTCTACAATTGTTCACATCAAATGATCGGGGAAGGAATGAAGGTATTTAATACGGAGTTTTTGTATGTATGACCCGTTATTATAATTTGTTTTAAGATAAAACCTACATATACTCTATACTCTATGTACTCTTCAAAATAACTTATTTTGATTTTTCTACTCTTTTAATAATCATTTAACGTAATTATGTATGAGTTGAGTTGTCATTATGCATATTTTGTTTACGTGCTCCTTTTTTGACCAGTAATATGTCAAATAAAATATTTTTTAAAAAACTACTTTAATTTACATATGTATAAAGACTATTATACCCTCTTAGTCAACACCCTTTTCAGATTCTTTTTACTTTGTTCAAAAGAACTGGTGACAGAAATGGAGCCACACTATAATGAGCGGGTTCAATCGACCCACTCAGATTTCAAATTTCCCTTTGATACTACCCACTTGAATCAACAATACAAGTATCTATTCAACTTAAGGAACAAGGAAGTAAGAATTATTCATGAGGAAGAATAAATGATATTTAGGGAAAACAGAGAGGATAAGAGATTAGGGAAAGTATTGTAAGAGGTATATACTGTGAATGATTTTATTGATTATTACAAACATAACAGAGGATACATATAGACTTGTTAGTACAAATCTTTGGCACACTCCCAGACCTAGGTTAGACTAGCTCTTGGAGAGTAGATCTTGCACTGAGTATCTTGTGTAAACTGCTAAGAGAAAAGTAGCACCGTTAGTCTTACCGCGGAAGGGGGGTTCCGCGGTTAACCTCGGGTGTGAGAGTAAGTATATTGGTTGAGAGAGATAATTTAAGTGCGGACTATGTGTAGTAAATGCAGTTAGGTGAGCAGTAATAAATGAGTTGGGGTATTTATACTACCCGTATTTACTATAGCTGAGTTGACCTGTGCCTTATCGGTTAGTGTCAGAGTCAACTTGCGCCGTCTCTGCGGACGTGTGTCAGAGCAGAGTCCACTTGTGTATAGCTTTTGCCATATTTTATCATCTCATAAATTTGAGTCAGAGATATATGGATATATCCATTTCATGTCAAAACAGATCCCCTATTTGTATATCAGGTCTTTAATGAGCCTTATTATCCTTGTCTTTGTTTATGTCTTGGGTTCGAACAAATTACTATAATTCGTCCGCTACGACGTATTAGTCGACACTTTTCACAAATTTTACGAACGGAAGCTCTTATTTTCATATTTGCCACTCCTTACTTTAATTTTGAATCTACTTCTTGGAAGAAAATAAGTTTCTTGAAATTTTCCATTTTTAATGGTATTCCTACGAAATAAATAAGGAAACACCTAATCTTTCGAATCTTTGTTGCGGAGTCGATAAATTATACGACCTCTGGTTGAATCATACCGACTTACTTCAATTATACATGAGCTATTTTGGGTAAACCCACTAATCAAGTAATCATCATAAATATACAACTAATCACAATATTTATCCAATAATGTACAACTTTATGGCTAACATTGGTGACTTGGTACTTATCCATATTATACGTCTAACACTCCCCCGCAGTTGGAGCGGGAGGACACCGGACGCTCAAACTGGAGGAGAAAACTAAACACATTAAAATAGTAACTAAGTTGTTAATGAAGACATCTGACCGCAAAGAAGCACAAATCTTCAAAATCAGCAAAACCGGATAAACCAATGTATCCTTACCAAACAGGATAAACCAAAGTATCCTGACCAAACGGGATAAACCAAAGTATCCCTTACCAAACAGAATAAACCAAAATATTTGACCAGAAAATAACCCAAAGTATTCTCTACTATACGGGATAACCCAAAGTTTTTTTTTTTTTTTTTTTTTTTTTTTTTGAAAAAAAAAAAAAAAAAAAAAAAAAAAAAAAAAACTCTTAAAATTACAACTAAAACCCATACCCTAATATCAACAGAAATATGAGAAAACGAAAGTTGGTTCTAAAACTTCAACCCCCAAAAAACCTTCCAAACAAACGGGGCGTGTTTTTCCTTAGAAAAACATAAAGATCCACCAATTTTTTTATTTTTATTTTTTAAAGAATCTTAACATATCTTAAAACCACCAAACATACTCATTTGTATTTTGCAAAAATCAACAGTGGAACCACCTTCTTTTTCATTTGTGGGGCAACTCTTGTAACTTTAAGCATCCTAAAAAAAAATCCGAAAATCCAAACACAGATTCAAACCAACAATAGCAGCAATCACTCCAAATAAACCATCCATCATCATCATCATCATCATCTCATCTCACCCGGCTTTTAATCACAACAACACCTCCAACGATAATCAACTAACACCAACAATAATCGAATAAATCAAAGTGGAGATCAAAACAGCAACACCAACGAGAAACAAATAAAACCAAAGTATCGACTAACTATGTGTCGACTGGTAACGAAATGAAGCAGCAACGGGATGAACAAAGATAGCAACGATCGACTGGTGATAATAGTACCAACGATCGAAGAAGAGAAAACTTTTAAAGGGAACGATTTGTGCAAAGACGAAGTATATACGATGGAGATAAGGATATAAGTGCTCCGGACCGCCTGCCGAAGCCGACGGCCGAAAAAATTAAAGTGGCGGCTGAAGAGTTTAGGTTTAGGGTTAGAGATGAAAGTGGCGGAAAAAATAATTCTCTGATACCTTGTAAGAGGCATATGCTGTGAATGATTTTATTGATTATTACAAACATAAGAGATGATACATATAAACCTATACATGAACTATTTTGGGTAAACCCACTAATCATTATAAATATAAAACTAATCAAAATACTTATCCACTAATGTACAACTTTATGGCTAACATTGGTGACTTGGTACTTATCCATATTATACGTCTAACAAGTATTGTATAATTTCATTCATGTCCAAATCCATCTGAATCTATCTACATATATGCTTTCCATGAGGTGGCATTGCATACAAGACCACTCTTCCCCTAATACTTATTGACTCTTGACATAAAAGACCCAAATAACTAAAGCATAACAAAACTGACTAAAAATATGAAATGGACACATAACACCCTTCATTTTATTTAATGCCTATAAATCCAAACCCTTAATTGACGTTTCGAACCCACTGATTTTGAACATAATTAACCCATTGCTTGATTGTTGAACGACATTTGATTGATGGGTGAATATATGGAATTGATTTCTTAACCCAACTTGAGTTTTGCTAATTGTTAAGGTGCAATTAAGCTAGGGCTGAGCAAACCGCCCGCACGGACCGGACCGACCACATTCGGTCTGGTCTTCGGTCTCGGATTTTGGGCTAATTCGGTCTCGGTCTTGGTCGGTCCGGTCCGGACCACAAAGCGACTATTTTGCCTTGTTGGACCGGACCGACCGACGGACCGACCACATTCGGTCTAGTCCTCGGTCTCGGCTTTTGGGCTAATTCGGTCTCAGTCTTGGTCGGTCTGGTCCGGGACCGATGCTCAGCCCTAAATTAAGCACATCATTTTTATGCTTTCATGATATTGCCTTCCAAGTGTTTGTTGTATTACCAGAGTAAAATAAATATATATTAAGATTATGTTTTTTTTTGGTCTATGTGTGTGTGTGTTTAAGGCATTGCAAATGAAGGTTCTTTTCATATACAAAAATCAATCGGTAGCTCAGTTAAGAAATTCAAGTGGCGGGTCAAATCGTTTAAACAAAGGGTGTTTTGCCGGAAAGATGTATTTCGTCGGAAAAAATGGTAATTGATCGAAAATAATTGATGAACAAGACAGAAGAGTGTGAAATGACCAAACCACCATTTTTGACCGGTGAAACAAGTTTGGCCGTGTAAAATGAAAACATTGGAATTGCAGTAAGCACATTTGAGTTATCATGGAGAATACGTAGTGTATTTTTAACTTTTACTTTTTTTTTTTCTCGTTTCGTTAGGATAAAAGTTAAACTGGTAGGATTTCTAATTTATTAATGTGGTGAAACAAGTCGTTCAAGTGACAAATTGACCACGTCATACGGTTCGACGTAGACTAGGTAGATAACCAGAAAATTGTTAAGACTTATGAGTTATGATGTCCTTCCCTACTGTTTTATTAGATAAATCTATCTATTGAACTTCAATATGGATCACGAAATAAGTGTTAGTTTTATGGACATAATTTAGTAGTCGTATGTTAGGATCGAACTTGAGACCACGGGATTGCACGCTTTACGTATGAGAATTAAAGATTAATAATTATATATAAAATTTTATATTTAATTATTTATTACACAAATACATAACGACCGTTAGTAATTAACGGATATTGACTAACGACCGTTAACTAATAAGAGGAAAGAATTAAGAGTAAATAATTGGTAAGTCGAGAAGGTTTCGGAATACCCCTAAAGGGTTATGGCCGATTGGTTATGGAGAGGGGAAACCCAATCCTAACCTAACTTGGACTTCAAGATTCTCACCCTATATAAACAAAGACAAGGGTTATTGTTTTGGATCTCTTGCGCACACACACATAACCCTAAATTTGTTTTTCTCTCCTTTTGTTTTCTTAGCCGATCGAACAAACACCCTCTATAACGGATTGATCGGTTTTATTGCTTAAAACAAATCGCTTGGTTTTATTTTGTGTTCCTTGATGAGTGCCTATTTACTCATCATTTTATAACCATATTATATATAAAAAATGCTAAAAACGGCCAAATATACCAATTTATACTGCAGATATCATTGGTTTGTGTTTTTATGTATTTCAGGTACAAAAGGATTGAAAACAGGGCAAAAACAGACAAAACCGAGCTTGGATGGGAAAAAGAGCAAAAACGGACATTGCCGGATCGACTCGACACCATTTGAGCATTTAAAGAAGAAAAGAAAAGTCAAAGTCAACCCTCGGTGTATCAAAATGTCAAAATTGGCCCTTGGAAACACTTTTCAGAATTGGCAAGATTGGTCCCTGAATTTACATAATTGGCAGTTTTGGTCCCTTAACCTAAACCTAATTCCAAATCTAATCCTAACCAAACCCTTTTTTATATCCTAAGACTAAAAAAAACCCAACCCAACACATCCCTAGCCCAACCAATAAACAAAAAAACCCAACCCCGTTTATTTAACTAGTCCCTTAGTCAACCCCATCTCCTTATCCCGTTTCCCGCCAACCATCACCACCCACTCACCCATGTTTCCTGGTCCATGTCCCCCCCAGACACTTTACTTCAGCCACCCTAATCTCCCCCCTCCAATAAGCAGCTTCACAAGTACTATCTTCACGTGGTTCCATTCCACGTTGAAAACCCACTTAGCAACTTTTCCCGCCAAAAATGTGATTAAAGGCCAAGATTGAAGAGAAGCTAATCGAACGGTTCAGAAGTGATCAGAAGAAGTCAAGGAGAGAAACCCTAGTCTTTTTAGTATAAATAGGATCCTTTGTAAGCCAAAAAGGCAAGTAGTATAGTATCAGTAGTCGAATGTAGTAGTAGTCAAGTAGAAATTGTAATTTTAAGCTCTCAGTTATTAATTCCAGTTATTTTTAGTCTAATTGTTCTAAATTTAAGCAGCCTTGTACTCATTTTCAGTATTAATAGAAATTCAAGTTTTTACTCATAATTCGAATCAAGCTAAATTGTTGTTAAAAATAGTTCACCAAGTCTCAGTACCTTTCTTATAAGCTTATATAAGCTCTTAATAGCTTTTTGTAAGCTTATAATAGATTCAAACCATTTTAATTTCAAAAAGTCAAAATCAGTCAAACAAAAGTCAAAATGGTCAAAGAAGCTGGAGCATGGTGAATTGTGGATGGCCATGGGTTAGAGCTTCTTGGGAAGCATTAGGTTTGTTTAGAGAGTACTTTGGGTGTCAAGAATTTGGCCTTGGTTTTGAGCACAAGGCTTTTGTAAGTTCCATTTTACCATTTTAACTTAATTTCTGCAATTTTACTGTTCAATTGCTTATCTAGTGCTTATTCTGATTGCATTCTGCTTATTTGTCCTTAATATTGTTATTTGATAGTAGTTTGTTAGTTGCTACACACTTTTTACTAGTTTTTACTTAAAAACCTTTAAAAAAGCCAAAAATAGTCAATATTAGGCATAGCTTATTTAAGTGCTTATCTCCATTTGAAAGTTGTTAATTAGGGTTAAAATAAGTTAGCTAATCATTAGTGGTCCAGTATCATAGCTTAAATTGGTTAGTTATAGTAAAAAATCTCAAAATCAGTAAACTAAAGGGGTGTTTGGTTTAACAAGTCAAACGGGTCAATTTGGATCATAACTGTTCATGTGCACTTTTCTTAGGTTTGATCTTGATTAAATTAACTTATAAAAGTTGTTTTAAGAAGATTTTTAGCTTAATGGAAGTGTTTTGAGAATTTGAGTTGGATAGTGCAAGTTTAGGAGGTGAACTGCTCATTTAAGCTTCTTATAAGCTAAAGCTTTATAAGCCCTTTTCTTTGGCATATTTTGTGTCCATTAGGTCTGAATTCAGTAGTGACTAAGTCCCTAAAAGTCTTGTTCAAAAATTAGCTCAATACAGTCCACATTAGATATGGCAGACTGCATTTTTTTTATTTGGTTCAATTTCAGCCCAAGTTTTCCATTTTTAATTTCTTCATTTTAAGCCCATTTAAGCTGAATTTTGGTACTGATAATCTTGGGTTGCTAGTGCACTTGTTACATATTTTTTAGAATTTTTAGCTTAGCTTATTAACAGTTTTTTCTCAGCTGCAAATTCTGCATTTTTTTTTTCATAATTAGTGCCCAATTCAGCCTATGTTTTTCATTTTTCATTTCTTCATTATAAGCCCAATTAAGCTCAAATTTGGTACAATCACTCTTGGGTAGCTTATCTACTTATTCCACATTTTTTAGATTTTTTATATTAGCTTTTCAATAGCTTTTCAGTAGCTTAAAAATCACTTCAGTGGGCTGATTTTACCAATACTATTTTGTGCAGATCTGCTGTGGTTTTTCATTTTTCATTTGTTCATATTAAGTTAGAATAAGCTGAAATTTGGCACAGATAATGATGGGTTGCTAGTCTAGTTATTACCCATTTTTATGATTTTTTTTAGAACAGCTTATTAGTAGCATGAAAAAGCCCATTTCTCCCCTGTGCAACTGCATACTCAGCAGACCCTTAGCTTATTTTGGTTAATATCAGTGCTTAATTGTTGCTTATTCTGAGTTCATTGTTTGATTTAGATCATTTTTAGCCTAACTTAGCTTATTTCAGTTCCCATATAGCTTAATTGTAGCTTATCAGTCCCTAGCTTAATGCCCTTAGCTTATTTCCTCTTTAAAAGCTCACTGAACTGTTTGATTTAGATCATTTTTAGCCTAACTTAGCTTATTTCAGTTCCCATATAGCTTAATTGTAGCTTATCAGTCCCTAGCTTAATGCCCTTAGCTTATTTCCTCTTTAAAAGCTCACTGAACTGTTTGAACCTCAACTTATTTCTAGCTTATTTAGTGAGTTTTAAAAATAATCTTTTCACAAAAGTTGTTATTTGTTAGCTTATTTATAAGTTTTAAAAAGAAAAAAAACAGTTTAGCAAAAACTGAGTCCAGGGATTCGAACCCTGAACCTCAGCTCACCAAAGCCTCACAACACAACACCAACACCATCTGCCCTTGGGTCTTTCCTGGGTATGATTTGCACAATTTAATTCTTAACCCTTCTTTTTTCTATTTGGCTTATTCCTAGTTTTAGCTTAATAACTGCTTATCTGAATAAGCAGTGGACCCAAATTTATTTTTCCTAGGATTAGATTATCATCAAGTAGTTTTCTGTAATTTTTCAGATTTTTCCAGTTCCATTTAGTATTTTTAATTCATTTTTCTTTTAAATTTAGTTTTTAATTCATAGAAAATTAAATATTAATCAGAAAAATATAATTCTTTTTTTCAAAATTTTATTTTATTAATTAGAACTTAGGAAAAATAGATTTGTACCCGTAGAGTTAATATTTCTTAGATTTCACCTTTTAGGCTCGGGTTTAGCCCGAGAATTTGTGTTTTTAACTTTTCTTTACGTTTTTAACTACGTATGCTTTAGATAAACGTTTTCCTTGCTTATTAAATTGTTTTTAGTTTAAATTTCATATTTGTCGCTTAAATTCCAAAAATCTCTTTATTTTCACTATTCACGACACGATTCACGATCCAAAATCACAAATTCCATTCAATCCTTCGTTGGGGAAAACGACTCGGGATTACAACTTCCATTGTATTCCTTGGAAATATTTATGCGTTGATTTTCGCGAATCATTCCTTTACTAGCATAACTTTAATTCGTTATAGTACGTGTGTACAAGAACGTGGTACTAACACGCTATTGTTAGTATCTTGGATTGAATTGCAAAAAGGTAAGGGGCAATTCTTATAATCCACATAAACCCTAATTAGGGTTCATCTCAATTGCTAGCTTGGAATTGATTCTTGTTTAGCTAGAATCAAAAGGTACGTATATTTTTATGTTCGGTTAATTATTTACATGTTATATGATCTACACGCTTCCGCACTTGCTTTGATGTTTTATGTGTTTAATTTATGATATGTCATGTTATTAAATCCCAACAGTGGCATCACGAGCCTAATATAATGTGTAATCAATTACCGAAACACCTTAAAAACGAATCTTGGATTGTGTTTAATTATATATGTCGAATTTTAAGATTTAGAAAA
The DNA here is from genome assembly GCA_021014915.2 of Artemisia tridentata subsp. tridentata. NCBI lineage: Eukaryota > Viridiplantae > Streptophyta > Magnoliopsida > Asterales > Asteraceae > Artemisia > Artemisia tridentata. The sequence continues at coordinate 105,956,598 of CP139502.1, read as the reverse complement.
TTCGAAACCCTAAATTTGTGGGTAGGGGGGGGGGGGGCGATTGCCTCTTAAATAAAAAAAATTGTTTTGTTTTTTAATTGAATTAGAAACCCTAGGATTGCATGATATAATTACGTGTTAATTGTATGCAATCTTGTGACGACGTGTAATAATTGTTATGTAGAATCCCCCGGCTTCGGCTTTAAATCTTTTCCAAATCTCGTGCTCGTTTTCCCGGTTTTTCTGGATCTATTTTCATTTTTCATTTATCAGTTGCCTGCACATATATAAACACAAAAACACAATATCTTTTGGTATTTTGGTTAGTTTTTGGTCTATTTGGGTCCGGTTTTGGTCAAGAAAAAGTATGTGTTTAAGCACATACCAATAACCTTAACGATATTGTCGCAACACAACCTCCCCGGCAGCGGCGCCAAAAATTGATCGGTTGTAAAGTATATATATCAAATATACACGATACGTGCGAGTCAACAAGTCAATTTTTTAGAAAAAAAAAAAAAGTCAACGTGCAAAACTCACAAGTAAGATATATGTGATACCGGGCAAGTGTTACCCGGGTTGTGTCCCAACGAGGTGTGAATTGAGGATATCGTTTAAGGTTTGTTATTAAAATGCTTGAAGGAATGGTTTTTACTTTTTGTTTTTTTTTTTCTATTAAACTAAAAGATTAAAGACTATTTTAAGTGATTAAAACTAGATTAATTAAGCAAAACTACAAAGATAATAATGAACTCTAGAAAATAAGATAATAAAAAGATATGATTGTTAAGTAATAATTAAACTAATAACAATTAATTCTACAATAGTAAACAAAATATTAAACTAAGTATTTAAGCTAAAAATGATAAAAATGTAATAGAATAAGACCCGGTGATTTACACGAGAGAATTACCACCCGATCTTATAAACTGAATAAATTATTAAAGTTTATTTCTCAATTAATTTTAATTTTACTAATTAGTTAATAAAGTTGAAAACTTTGTTAACTAAAGAGCTTAATAAAAGTTATTAAAGTTGTAAACTTCAATGATTTTTATGCTTATAAGACCCTTAAGCTCCGTGCCTTAGGTCGCGAAAGATATGAGATCAAAGAAAAAAAAGAACTTTATTAAATGTTAGCAATAATAAACAATAATAAGCAATACTATTATATGAAATGGGCTAAAAGTAGTCTAAAAGGCAAAAAGATTAAAACTTTATAACTATTAGATCTAAGTCCACCCGAAGCTAAGTTGCCCACTCAGAAGAATAGACGCGAATCAGGTATGTTTAAGGACTAGATCTAAATGAACAAGCTATTAAATAGCTTATTGTTCAAGAAAAACTCAAAAAGTTGCAAACTTTTTAACAAGAAAAATATATAAACTTTTATAAAAAGTAAAAGTGTAAAAGAGTGTGTGTGACCAATGTGTAAAACAAGATTTTACACCTACACCATCATAAAAGCTCTTTTATCACAAGACTTTATATAAAAATTTATAAACTTTATAAACTAAAAATAAAATAAAACAAAGCGATATATGAAAAATAAAGAAGAATAATAATAAAAAAATAATAATAACTAAAGATAAACAAAACAATAAAATTAAACTCTTAAATGAAACATCATTCCATTAATATTTAACAAAATACATAAAACTAAATTGAGTGTGTAAAAAAAATGTAAAGGGAAAGATTGCAAGACAGAAATTAAATGCTAAACATAAAGTTAAAACATAATATAAATTGAAAGAAATAACTGTTGCAGAAAATTAAATGTCTAAGAGTGTCAACTGCTACTAATTAAAACATAAACAAATTGAGTGTGTAAAAATAAAATGTGAAGACAAGCTAAAACTATCTAAAAAACTATCTATATCTCCACTAAATCGGAGCTCTCTATTTATAGCCAATAATTTTCTTGTCTTCCTTCCCAACCAAGGCCACGTGGCACGAGCCTAATGGCTGAAGCATTATAGAGGCGGTTAAAGTTGTTTCTCATTTTCTTCTTCTTTTTGTCATGATCCCATAGCAAAAGAAAAGGGCCATGTGCCTTTTTTTTTTTTTTTTTTTTTTTTTTTTTTTCACAGCCAATTATCACCAAAAATAGTGGGACCCGCCTAGATTCCTTGAGAATTAAATTAAACTTTGGTTTAATTTGCCACTTTACACCCCTGGCTTCACTTCTAGTCCTTGTCTTTTAAAACTTCATATGAATTAAACACCTTTGGTCCCTCATCGTACTTTATGTTTAATTCAATGGTCCTTGAAATAAACAATCTTTAAATTTCTCTTCTTTGCCTCGATGCTCCAAATAAAATTATCGATAGACTTGTAACTTCGTACTATTTCCAATCTCATGCTCGTTTTTTGTCTATTTTGTCTTTCTTTTTGTCCTTTTCTCATATCCGTGCCTGCACATGTACAAACACCAAAACAAGCATATATATGGCATTTTTTTATATGTTTTTGGTCTTTTAAGTCTGTTTTATTAGGTAAAAGGTATGTGTAATTTAACACATATCAAAAATCATTAAACGAAAGATTATGACGTAAACAAGTATTTAGTTGTAAATATCTATTTTAACAACTTAATCACTTAAGGTATGAATAAACAAATGCCTAATGCATTATATGATCAAAGAAACTTTTTCTTAATCACTAGATTTTTTATAAAATGACACAAACATTTTATATCTTTTACAAAATCATTTTTGGAAATTAAAGAAAAATGTTTAATCCATAATAAATTTATGAATTCAAATTTTCAACCAAAAATGGCAAAAAATGTTTCAGAAAAACCTTCCCCACAAAAAGACAAAGCTGGGCAACAGATATAAGGGGCGGCCCTCTTAATTATCTAGGCGGCCCCCTTAATTATTAAGGGGACCGGCCCCCTATTTAAGAGGATCGAACACGCTCCTCTAGCCCCCAGCTTTGCCTATAAATACTGGTTCATTCCTGGACTTTTTCCTCACCTTTTGCACCCCCAAACCTTCTGTTCTAAATCTCTTCTTATATCTTTCTAAATCCTTTATCTTTGATCATATATTCTTAAGCATTGATTTCTAAGTGATCCAAGCTTCCACCATCCAAGTGCAAAAGAAGAATAATTCTATCAATCAAGACTAGAAGTATTACAACTTAGTATCATCTTGTTACCTAAGTTGTTAGTTTAGTAAACTTTGTAAATCATTCATTCATTTATGTATAAGGTGTGTATATTAGGTTGAACATAAGTGATTAGATTAGTGTAGTGTGTAAGTAGTGAAGAAGGTGTATAAGTAGTTGTGTTGTAAAGAAGAAGTGTAGAAGTATTGTAAAGTGGTGAAGTAGTTGCGGCGTGAAGAAGTTGTGAAGCCGTCGTAAAGAAGTCGTGAAATAGTGAAGAAGTACAAGTCGCGAAGGAGTAAAGAAATACAAGTAGTGAATTTGTGAAGAAGTTAAGGTGTGTAAGTAGTGAAGGTGTGAAGAAGTAGAAGAGTATATAAGTAGTGCTAGATCGTGAAATAGTTGTGAAGCCGTTGTGAAGAAGCTGTGAAGCCGTAGTGAAGAAGTTGTGAAGAAGTCGTGAAGAAGTTGTGATTGAAGTCGTGAGATTGGTTCTAGCTACGATTAGAACTCGACATTTAGCTTTGTGTCGTAAAATTGGTGTAAGCGAAAGTTGTGTAAGGTTTTCTCCGCCATAAGGGAGCTTGTTGAAGTAGTGAAGAAAACTCTCGAGCTAGGTGCTCGGGGAGTGGAGTAGGGCAAGGAAGGTGTCCTTGTAGCCGAACCACTATAAATCCCTCGTGTCTCGGTTTGATCTTTCCATCCCTTACTTACTTCTTTATTTATATCGTCATTACTTTCATACATATAGGCATATATAATTGTTAGTATTATTTATAATTTGATTTCACATAAAGATCAATTTAAAACTCCATTCACAAAAACAAAACTTTCATAACAAATCTAAAAAGGATACACATATAATTAATAATATTGTTCAAGCAATATTTTTCACATAAACTATAATCTAAGTTTTTAAAAGGAAACAAGGTTTTTGTAATAAATTAAAAAGACGTAAAACTATTCAACCCCCCTTCTAGTTTTCCACAATTGGTATCAAGAGTCACGTCAAACAAGATTTTTAAAATATATTGTATTTTAAAACTTGAATCGATCTATGGAATCGAAAAAATATTTAGAAGGGCAATCTATGCATAAACCACCACTATTTGAAAATTATAGCTTTTTTGAATGGAAAAATAAATTTGAAAATTATGTGAAATCAATTGATCTAGATCCTTGGCATGTCATTTCGATTGGTGATTTTCAACCAACTAAAATGGATTTTGAAAGTCAAAATGATTATTTCAAAACAAAGAATGACAAAAATAATAAAGCTAAAATAATTATTTATAAAGCCTTGCCGAAAGTTGAATATAAAAAAGTATTCTTCTGTCAAACGGCTAATGATATTTGGAAAAGTCTCTTAAACTTTCATCAAGAAAAATGTCAAGCCAAAGATGAGGAATTTGATCTTGTACATGAATTAGTTGTCCTATAAAATTTAATAGATAAACATTTAGATAAAATAGATACATGTGCTACTAGTTCAAATATTTTTAATGAAGGTATTAATGACAAAGACTACATGGACCAACTCCGAAGTGAACTCAATTCAAAATCATGGAGTGACACAGACGAAGAAGAAGATTACTATCCGGTATGTGAAGAATGCAAATTAGATAAAACTCCAAATAAGGTACAATCCGAAACCGAACATTTTTGCTATGATCAATTCATTTTAGAATTTTCAAAATTAGAAAATGAGTTTAAACATTTTTGCAACATAGATCTAAAAACCATTTCTAAACATGAATCATCAAAAACTTTTGAAAGTAATTTTGAAAAAGAAATAATTTTAGAAGATAAAATGTCTAGACTTGAAAGTAATATTGAAATTGATCTAGAATGCAAAACATGTCAAGAATATAAGCATGAAATTAAAAGATTAAGTGAAAGAGCAAAAATATTAGTTAAATTTGAAGAAAGTTCCAAATCTCTTAAATACCTACTAAGTTGTCAAAAGTCATTCGAAGATAAAACCGGTTTAGGATTTAGTTCGGATAACTCATCAACAAGTAAATCAAAACAAATTAAATTTGTAAAACCTAGTAGAAAAATTTAGAAATAAGGTTATTTACAATGATTATAAATAATATAAGTCAAGAAATCCATTGTTTGTACATTAAAACAAACTGTTAAGGAATTTTTGTACTTCTTGGCGACATCCTTACCATGTGCATACAAATGAAATGGGTGTCCTCAACTAACCATCTCGGACCCATAAGAATCCGGGTACAAAGCTGTTTTACTTGATTAGGTGATAAACGCACAAAGGAAAGAAACTCAATCTTACGTCAACCTACTCACATTCGAAACATGCGCGTGAAGACAAATGAATTATCTAATCTTGAATCACACTCAATATCTCACATGATAATCCATCTCAAGAAATAGCTAATGACGTAGTGGAATACTAATGGTGCGGCTATTGATGAATTAATGAAGTTATCTCTACTACTTAATCAGAGATTTTGAAAAATCTACAAATCAAAATCAAAAAGTACTTGTTGAAAAAGCATGATGTGGTTACAATGAAGATGTGAAAGTCTCAACAAAAGACGTTATATGCATCAAGGCTAAGACATCAAATGAGTTAAGTACAAGACATGTTCGGGTCAAGCCGCTTTGGTCTAATAAGGCGTTAGAAGCCTGCTATGATATACTTTCATACCTTGGTTATCTTGAAGACTCATCTATCATTCACAACTTCGTTTACCATCCTGGATATTACGAAGAAAAGCTGGACATAAGGTACGTTCTCTTTTTAAATTTCATGAGTAGTTACTTCATACATATAGTCTTATAAGTCATTGCCATAGGATATGCTTAGTTTGATAGGTTGCATTGCCTTTACACTTTTAGTTATATCCGTTTTACGATTTAATAAACTAGAAACCCTTTAGTTAGCCCCGTAAGTATTAAATGAAGTATTCACTGTCAAACTCATTTAGCCTTCTCAAATTGAATATGAAAATCTTCCATGTCCACTAGTAGAGAACTTATTTAGATAAAGCGAGTAAAGTGGATTAATTGTCAACATAGAAGTAGGATTAGATGTATCACAATATAACCCATGGATGAAGCAAACTCTTATAGACTATGGCATTAAGTTAGATAATGTCCGTAATCAAAGGAGCCATATTAGCATATATCCCATTCTCGCATCAAACATATAGAATTTAGTTATCACTTTCTTATGATCACAGGATATGTAGAAAGGGGTAGCATATGACAATAGCCTTAACCAATTCCCTTGAGCATGAGATCTTTTACAACCATTTTTTTTTTATCTATGATTAATGATATTTGTTTTTAAATATGCAAAAACTTCACATTTTGGAAAAATGATTTTTCAAAAGATTATATCACCTTTCTATCTAACATGTTTTACCATCCCACCTTTCTTCCCAACTTTTGTCCATAATTATGTTTTTATCAAAGCCAAAGATTGAAATTTTTTTTTCCTCATAAAAACATTTTGAAATAAAACCAAATCTATTTCGTTAAAATATTTTTCACATCCACATAAAAACCTACTCTCAAACATTGTTGAATAATGCTAAAAACGCTTATTTAAATCATGCATGGTGATCTCATATCTGTCATCTATATTTGAATATATGACATTTATAAGTGAACTAAATCGAATCTGAAAAACCATGGTTTACCCATTAAGATCTCGCTTGGTACAGGTCTAGAAGTCCATGCTATCACAACTCCCCATTCCTTTGCACATAGACACTCATTAGGATTAATTAACTAGCTCATTAATCTTCCTAAAAATGATATTATGAATTACTTGGTGTTATGTATTGTTTTCTTGTCCATATAAATATATTACTTGTTTAATGAGTAGGTTGCATGCTAGATAAAAATGCTTAATGTCGTTAATAAATATGCTTTGCATACATAAATTATTAAATGCTAAATTGCCTCAAAGAGTTGGACTTGCTTGAAACTAAACCTAAAAACACAACCTTTTCTAAAAATTTTCTGCCAAAAACCCATTTCTGGCAACCTGGGAATCAACAGATGGGCGGCCCCCTTAATTCATTAGGCGGCCCCCTTAATATTTAAGGGGACCGGCCATCTGATTGTCGGGGTTACTGTTTTCTTTTTCACTTTTTAGCCCATTTCATCCTACACTTCCCAAAATTCACAAACATATTTTGTCCTAAACTACCCACCAAAATTTATCTTCCTCAACCACATCATTCTTACACTATAAATACCCTTCTCCATCATTAATGCTCATCCATCCAAACATGTCATCTCCTAACAACCCAAGATCCAAGCCTTCAAGAGTTGCTAAAATCTCCGTAAGGCCCGTTTGGAGAAGAAAGCTTGACACTTGTCATAACTCCAACTCAACAAATGATGTTGTTCCAAATCAACCAACACCTAAGCCTCATGCTCACCCTAATGAACCATTTCATAAACATAACCAATCATCCATCCTTGCTCCCAAAAATACACCTTCATCTCACCCATATGATTCATATGAAGAGCATGATCAAACCCAAAACAATAATCCCAATCTCACTCACAACACCTCACATCTTATTCAACCTACCAATGTATCATCCAAAACACTCACCACTCTTGGAATATCCTCTTCTTCCATATCTCCATCCTCATCCACTCATGATTACCCAAGCTCACAAATGTCTCCACCACCAAGAGTATCGCCACCACCTCCTACCAATTCACATGTTACTCCTATGTTGCATGTCCAAACATCCATCCCAAATAACAACCACACTCCACCATCATCACCTTCCTCCGAACACTTGAAGTTCATTGAAGAACTCAAGGAAGCCCATGAGCTTAGTGCTCTTCTTGCTCTACACCTTGCTCAACGCAACTTAGATCAACCTTCATCTAGCTCTCCCTTATCACCCCACAACTTGAATCAAGTTGAAAAACATGTCAACAATTGTCCTTGTTGCATCTTTCTCCAAAAACAAACCATTGCATTGAATGAGCACTTCACTTTGATTGAGTATCTTCTCACTAGATCTCATCCAACACCCTCACTTGAACAACATCAAAACCCTCAATCAACATGTTCCGCTCCAAACTCTTCACCTCCAATCTCTCCACCACCAAACTCTCCAACATCTATGCACTCAAAAATATACCTCCATTAATCCAACGTTCTCACCCTCACTCAACCACCTCCATTCCAAACACTCCACCATCAACAATCCAAGCATACTTGGTATGTGCTTATTCACATACCTTTTATTTACCAAAAACCGGACCAAAAAGACCAAAAACCCGACCAAAATGCCAAAAGATATTGTGTTTTTGTGTTTTTATATATGCAGGGACGGATATCAAGAAAACCGACAAAAGACACGGAAAACCCGGAAAACGAGCACGAGATGTGGAATGGACTCAAGCCGATGCCGGGAAAGAGATTATGGTCAAAAAGTCAACCGTGGTCCTCATATTATCAGAGATGTTCATATTCAGCCCTTGGATCTACTTTTGAAAAATGGCAGCATAAACCCCTTCACTTTCAGAAATTACAAATTTAGTCCCTACAATTAAATTCCTTAACCCTTTTAAAACCCTTAAATCCAAAACCAAAATACAAACTAACCCAACCCATCAGCCCACCACGTAAAACTATACCCAGCCCACTATAACTAGTCTATACCCGACCCATATACCTTCGGTCAAATCTATGGTCAAACAAAAACTAAAAAACCCACCACACTTAAACCATTTCAGTCAAAAAAAATTAAAAATAAAACAAACACACCCCTTTCTCTCAACCACGCTCAACTCACCATTTTCCCAAAAAAAAAAAATACTATTCACCCGCAACCCTAGATTTACCGTACGAGATTTAACTGCAATTAAGGGTAGAATAGACAATGATTGGTCCATCTAGAAGCTCCTGACACTGAGAATGACACATGGCAGCCATCGATTGGCCAAGACACGTAGCAGTTTTGATCGAACGGCCTGAGATGAAGAGTAAGGAGCAAGGGAGGATCTAAGGGTTGATATTAGCTCAAGTGGACGCGGATTGGTGACCTGGACAATCCAGAACCTTCACCTCTTGGCTATATAAAGGATGGTTTTTCTCAGCATATGGTTGGGTTTTTTTTTAGTGTAATTTGAGAAGTGATGTTTTAGTATAATTGTTAGGTTAATGTTTTATGATTTCATTGTAATTCCTCAGTTTCAGTTGTAATTTTCAAGTTTTATTAATAAAATTCGAGTTTTGTTCTAAAATTTTCATCCGTGTCTTGTTAGCTTATTAATTAATTTTACTGCTTCTTTTCACTCATTCTCAGTATCATTCCACTTTGGTTCATTACTTTAAAAAGTTTTGCTAATATAATCTAAAAACCAACAAAGTCAACTAAAAGTCAAACATAAGCTTATTCGATGAGCTGAGCTTATCTGGGATAGAATTGGTAGTCCAGACTGAGAAAGGGAAGCAGTTGGCCTATCTAAAGATAGGCATGGTTGAAGTGAAACCTCTGTTTAGCTGAGGTCCTCCTAGTGAGTTCTTCTTTTTCATATTTTTTTTGTTCCAGTCAATTTCTATAGTGCAATTCTGCTTGTGATTAGTTAATTTCTGTTGATTAATGGTTATTTGATATTGGTTTGATAGATTTAATATTAGTTAAACTTGTTTTATCAATTAGTTGATAGTATAGTTAAACTTATTTGGATCTGAGGTTTGCTGAAGAATTGTGGTTGTTAGGTTGAGGAACTTTGATCTAGTTGGTTTCTATTCATCTGAAATAGCTTATATTAGAATTAAAAATAGTAGGCAACTTCTTTAAATATTCAAAACAGTTTGAAATCTCAATAACTGCTGTGGTCTACTGAAATTGTGAATCTGAGTTGCATTAATTAGTTAGATAATTAGTTAAAATCTGTTAGTTAAGTGCTTATATAGCTTAAACATGATTAGATTGATAGATTTAAGGGGCTGAATCTCACATAAGTCAACATTTGGTAGTGTCTAATTAGTCAAACATCATTCTGCTGTCAAAAGAAATTATAACTGATTTTGAGCTGCTGAATTAAGCTTCTTTGTGGCTTAACAACTTAAGCTCTAGGCTTGATTTTGGTTTATAGCTAGTGCATATATTAGGCTTTGAGTTCAATATCTGGGATCAAGGATATCAGCTTATTAGAAAGCTTATTTGGCATCTGCAAAGTTCCACCAAAATTTGTGCAGGTTTGGATTTTCTGAAAAAGTGCCTACTAGTAGATCTTCTAGGGTCTAATTGGACTTTAATTAGGTTGTTTGACAAAGGGCTTTTGTGATTTTTGAAATCTCAGCTGGTCTGTTAATCTTTTGCCCACTTAAGATTCACCTATTCAGCTTATTAGAACTGCTTAATTTGGCCTTCTAGTTGAGTGTTTGGACCTGATTTTTGAGGAACTGCTACTTGCATTTTGTACTGATTCTGTGAGCTTAGCTTGTGTTTAGAAGTTGATTTAGACTTAATTGAGTTGCTAGTACTGTCCCTGAGATTTTAGGAAGTTTTTAGTGGAGAGTGCTTATTATTAAGCACTTGGTCAAACTGCTTATTTGACCGGACTGCTTATTTTGGTTTAATCAAGTTCTTATTTTAATCTTCTTAGATAGATAATTTAATTTTAAAAGTCCTCAAAAATTTTCAGAATTTTTTATTCAGTTTTACTATTTTTTTTTAGAATTTAATTAGTTTTAATTAGTTTTAATTCATAAAAAAATTATTAAAAAGCCAAAAATATATTTTTCTTTTTCCAAAAATTTTCTTTTATCATTATTAATATAGGAAAAATTATTTTGCATTTTTAGAGTTTAAAATTTTAAAATTTCACTTTTATTTACGTTTTTAAATTACGTCGCGTTCGTCTTTAAAATTCAAATTTCGTTTAAAATGTTTAGTTTCATTTTTTCTATTAGCTTAGTTTAATTCTTAATCTTGTTTGTTATTTTAAAATTAGTAGTGTAATAAAAAAACAATCAATCTCTAATTCACTTCACATTTTCACGACTCCGAATCGACTTAAAACGCCGTCAAACCTTCGTTGGGAGAACGACCCGGGGAAATATTTTCGCGAATATTTCTTTGGAATAAAAATATCATTAATCAAAAATGGCGCCGCTGCCGGGGAAGGCTTGAAACGTTGTCGTTAATTCATATCGTATTTTGTGTTTTGAAGATCCTTCCTCGGAAGCTATCGTTTTATAAAAAAATAAAAATACAAAAAGAAAATAAATAAAACACTTTTCCTAAAGTGTTTTCATAAATACATCTTAATAAACATCCTCGGTCTTCCGTTGAAGGAGGGCGGTTGTAAACCATTCCAAATTACAACAAAACAAATCGTGAAATTGATCGTTATCGGATTACTTTATTACTACAACCTAATTACGGGGTTTAAGGAAGCTTGACATTAAATTGTCGAGCTGAAGAAGGCGGGTTTTTAAGCATCTTCGGAGCTACCTTTGCCTTCCCGCCACGCTGCGCGTAGTTTTAAAGGAAACGGTTACGGTTAACGTAACGGTTACCAAAAAAAGAAAATAAAGTCTTTTGTTTTTTTCAATATATTAAAAAAGCCAAAAATAATTCCCAACCAAAAATACAAAAAGATTTTTGATTTTTATTTTTGTTTCCTTTTTGGTGTATGCACACCCGTTCTTCTTCTTCTAACCCTCTTCTTTCACCACTTTCAAATCCCGAGAGGATTATCCGTCAAAACAACCGTGTTCATTTCGCAACCGTTGAGGAAATGGCCAACAACCAACACAATCAACCCCCGCCGGTGGGTGTTGACAATCACAACCAAGGGCAAGCTCCCGATCTCCGCACTATGCAAGAGTTACTCCAATGTCCCACCGTGGGATACGGAGATGCTATTGTCATACCCCCGATTCGAAATACAAATTTTAAACTCGAGACCGGTTTAATCCAACTTGTCACGGGAAATCAATTTCATGGTTTTGATCGGGAGGATCCTCACAATCACATCCGATGGTTCAATAAATTAACCTCAACACACTACCATAAGGATGTTCCTCACGAAACAATCAAATTGATGTTATTCCCATTTTCGATCGAGGGGGCGGCCCGAATTTGGCTCGAGAAAGAACCCCCTCAATCAATCCGTACTTGGGAAGATCTCGTCCATAAATTCGTGAACTATTTCTTTCCTCCGTCTAAAATGACCAATGCTAGGAATGAAATCACAAATTTCCAGCAACGATTTGATGAGAATTTCGGTGAGGCATGGGAACGATTTAAGGATCTCCTACGGAAATGCCCACATCACGGATTCTCGGAATTGCATCAAATCGATACGTTCTACAATGCCTTAACTCAATCAGATCAGGATTCACTCAATGCAGCCGCCGGTGGCAATATCATGAGTCGAATGCCGAGAGAAATTCTTTCAATTATTGAGAACAAATCGAAGGTACCTACCTCACGAAACAAACCGGTTGTTTCTAAGGTGAGTACCCAAGCTTCTAGCAGTGATGCTAAGATCGACAAGCTTGCAGATATGTTCCAAGCTTTCATTCTCTCAGAACAAAAGAAACAATCTTCTCCGCCCGCACAAGTTAAAGCGGTGCAAGAAAATTGTGTTATTTGTGGTGGTCCCCATCCGTATTATGATTGTCAAGCTACCGATAGCCAAGTTTGCAATGCTACTGCAGCAGCTGCAAACTACAATCAAAATCAAGGATTCCGTCCTCAAGGTGAAGTTAACTACCGAGTTAGCAACCAAATGGGACCACCCGGTTTTACACCCGTCCAAAACAACCAAAACCGTTTACCTCAAACCAATCAAGGTTACAATCAAAATCAAAGCTACAACCAAAATCGAGGAAACAATTATCAAGCTCAACCGCAACAAGTCTATCAACCTCCTCCTCCCCAAGTTCCACTTCCTCCCGACTTTGTGAGTTATATGAAAGCAACCGATGCTAGCATACGAACTATGCAAGGTCAAATCAACAATATGAGAGCTGACTTTCGGAAGGAGATTGATACGACAATATCTCGACAAACAAACGACCTTAAGCAAATGATGAGTGGATTTTTTCAGATGAATCAATCATCAACCTCGGGTACTTCTTCTCTTCCTAGCAACACAATTGCTAACCCGAGGGGCGATGCTAAGGCGATAACGACTCGTAGCGGTGTTTCATATGATGGACCCACGGCTCCGGCTACCGCTTCTTCTCTACCTCCCAAGGTAGCCGTCCGTGAACCCGAGGCGACCAAGGACATGGAACCTCCTACTAACAACGGAGGAACCAAAGACGTCCAACCTCCGGTCATCCATCCATCTGAACCAAAGAATGTGGAACCAAAAGAAATTCCCGTCAAAGCAAACCTTCCATATCCTTCGAGATTGAATGATCAAAAGCTCCGCGATAAAGCTTCAAATCAAATGGAAAAATTTTTCCAAATTTTTCAAGAGTTACATTTCGATATAAGCTTCGCGGATGCTTTACTTCTGATGCCTAAGTTTGTTTCGACTCTCAAAAGTTTATTGAATAACAAGGAAAAATTAATTCAATTAGCAAAAACTCATCTGAATGAAAACTGCTCAGCGGTAATTCTCAAAAAGCTTCCGAAAAAGCTTGGAGATCCCGGAAAATTCCTTATTCCATGTGAATTTCCGGGAATGGTTGAATGCTCCGCCTTGGCCGATCTCGGTGCTAGCATCAACCTAATGCCGTTGTCAGTATGGCAAAAGCTTTCTCTGCCCAAACTTACCCCCACTTGTATGACTCTCGAGCTTGCGGATCATTCCGTAACCCGTCCCGAAGGTATAGCCGAGGATGTCTTCGTTAAAGTGGGGAAGTTCCATTTTCCTGCAGATTTTGTGGTTGTTAATTTTGACGCTGACCCCCGGGTTCCTCTCATTCTCGGAAGATCATTCTTGAGGACCGGGCGTGCTTTGATTGACGTATACGGAGAAGAAATAACTCTGCGAGTTGATAATGAAAAAGTCACGTTTCAAATTAATCCGAACTCGAAACCTCAAACCGACAAATGCAATGTCGCCACGGTTGATCAAAAGTCCGATCCCGTAATTGCTCCTAAAAGAGTTGATCCAAACCTTTCAAGATTCACGGTCAAGAGTATGTCAGAAAAACGAGCTGAGCTCAAGGCTATGAAAATCAATCCTGGATCGAGCAAATGGTTTAAGTGTTGTGCTGCAAATACTAAGAGTATTCTTGATGATGATGAATCTGATTCGGAGACCACAACGGAAAAGGTGGAAATTGCTAGCTCTAAGAGCACACCTCTTGTCCCACCTCCGGAGACGGTTTATCGTGTAGAGATGATTGATTCTGTTCTTTCCGACTCTTCCCATCCTTCTCCTCCGATTGAGGGAAGTGATATTCAGAGGGAAGAGTTCGAGTTGTTGTCTGTTAATACTCCAATTTCGCCGGAAATTGTTGAGACCAATAGTAATCCAGGGGAAGATATCTTGAAATTTAATGAACCATTATTTCCCCTGGAAGATGTTAAGGAAAAACCGCCTAAATCCGTTCCAGATGTTGATTCAAAATCAGAAGAGCACAGTAGTGGCAGTACCACTTCTAGTATTGATTCTCTTCTTGAGGAGTTCGCCGATGAACTCGCTCACATCGATCCAATCCCACCGGGGGATGAGGACGATGAGTTTGATTTTGAATCTGACTTAAGAAAATTGGAATCGTTGATGAACCATGATCCGTCTAAATATGATTCTGATCCCGAGGAGTTCGCCGATGAACTCGCTCACGACGATTCACTTCCATCATATGATGATGATCTCTTTGACGTTCATGCTGATTATAAAGAAGTTGAAAATATTTTGTACCATGCCCCATCATCTGATTCTTACACTGAACTTAAAGATTTACAAGATGATGATGACCTCTTCGATTTTAGGGCCGATCAAACCGAATGGAGAAATCTTTTATATGGCAAACCTAATGATGAAAAAGGCCCTAAAATTGAAACCATAACCGAGGATGCTTCAATAGTATCTCATGACTTAGCTCTTCATTCTTCCGAGGATGATTTCTTTATTGAGTCCTCCATCAAGTACCCTGCTGAGTTTTCGTGTGAAGACAAAGTATTTAAGCCAGGCTTACTCGATGATGGTGAAATTCATCCTTTGATGAAAGTGACTCTTGATACGAATTTAAAGTTTCCTGCCTCATCAAAGGAACTTTTAATTCTGGAGAAAAATGATTCCTCTCTACCTCTTTCTGTTCAAAAACTCCCATTCTGTCCGGAGTCATCTTTGCTTGAAACTTTACTATCGTTTCCAGCCGGAAACGAAGACAAAGTTTTTGACCCCGGCATCACCACTTTCATCTTCTAAAGCCGTGGGTATCTCAATCGGAGTGGAACTTTCGTATGCTTCAAAGTTTATCCAAACATCTTGAACGAAAGTCCGATTGAGAGTATTTCTTCCACTTGCTCCCCCAAGGACAAATAAATTCGGGGTCGAGTCAAGCTCATGTGACTCGGTTAACAAAAACAAGCGCTTCGTGGGAGGCACCCCATGCTTATCCATCTATCCTCTTATCTTATTTCTAATAAAACATGAGGAGGGATCCCCTTCTCCATATCTTGTGTTTCGTGGTTTTTCTTATGATGTGTCCAGGAATGCCCGATGATGAAGACTCTCGTGCTCGTAGTTTCCTTCACGCTACTCGAGTTTCATCATCCGCTGCTTATCCGATATCCTAAATCTTATCGTTTTACATCTATCTTTTGGCATAATTCATAAACGGCCTTAGATTTATGTAGGAGAACCCTTACCTTTAAGACATTGAGGACAATGTCTCGTTTTAGTCTGGGGGGGGGGGTAATCTTTCGATTTGATTTTTGCCTTGCATTTTTGCCGTTTACTCATGCAACCCCGTTTTTCCTCCAAAATTGAAAAAATCCAAAAAAAATGAGAAAATTTTAAAAATTTTTTGCAAAAATATAATAAATTTTGACATTTTTGTTGACTTTCCGCTGGAGAGAGTAGGAATAAAATTCTGACTTGACCGGGCGTGTTGAGCCCTAGCTTGTTCCCTTAACCATTTATGATCCATAAGCTCGTGCTAGTCTTGTACACAAGGAGCTAGAAAATGCGAATTCTTTTTAAGAGTTTGCAAGTTCCCGTATTTGACTTTATATATGCATGGCTTGATTATTGGCTAAGCATTCGCGGATCTTATTATTTAAGATTTTAAATTTGCGAAGAACGAGAAATGATAGAGTTGTTTATAAGTTAGATTGCTAAACATGGAGTAGTTGGATCTCTTTAGAGCTCATCGAAGTTACTTGTGGCTTTTTGTTCCCATCAACTTGTTTCACCAAAAAAATAGTAATTTAGGAATAATTAAAGCTATTTTGGTTTTGGCAATGATTAGTTTTTATTTCTTCCTTAAAGAATCCTTGCTTATGAAAGTTGGGTACACATCAAGGTACTGTCAGTGTTGCGGTGTAATAGACTATTCCATCTTGCCGGCTCGCAACCGATGTTGGGATTGTTATAAAAGCCGTAGGACTCGGGATTTGGCAAAATATATGATGAATAAAGAATAATAATAATAATCCAAAGCCATAAAAAGTTTTCTGCATCTTGCCGGTTCGCAGCCGATGTTGTAGACTTCTAATAAAGGCAGAGGAAAAATTCCAAGGTCATAATAGACTATCACATCTTGCCGGTTCGCAGCCGATGTTGTGATTGTTATAAAAGGCCAAGGATCAATAATAATATGTGCTTAATAATGTTAAAAATGCCAAATTTCGACTCCGAGGTATCCTAATAAAAGCTTCTGTCTCTGGACTCGTAGATGAGTTGTTTCGGTCGCAAATAAAAGGGATATTCTCAAAATCGTGTTAAATCAGAGACCTTGATGTGGACCTCATTTTTGTATGCAACGGTTTTTGAGGGAAGATTTGGAAACTACTTAGCGTCTAAACTAGGTATCTTTATCGGATTAAAAATTATCAAAACGAGAATTTGAAGAAATTCATTTCTCACCAAAAATAAAATAAATAGAGGAAAATAGGAATTTGGGAACGAGGAGTCCACAATTAGCTTTATGAGTAGTGTTGGCAATCTAACTTGTAAATAGCAATGATTTCGTTTTTAAGCTTAGTTTGGGGACTCGTGAAAAATCAGGAACGACGAATTTTATCCGTATGGTCACTTCTTTATGAGTCGTGTTTCCTGCTCGAAGACCCTAAAAGTTATCGTTAGATAATGATTGTCGACAAAAGCCGTCACATGAATAATAAGAAAAATACAAAAATAGAATAAAAAGGAAAAATGGGGAGTTTTTATAACATTGCATGAGGACATTGCAATAGCTTAGTCTGGGGGAATTTGGTATGTGCTTATTCACATACCTTTTATTTACCAAAAACCGGACCAAAAAGACCAAAAACCCGACCAAAATGCCAAAAGATATTGTGTTTTTGTGTTTTTATATATGCAGGGACGGATATCAAGAAAACCGACAAAAGACACGGAAAACCCGGAAAACGAGCACGAGATGTGGAATGGACTCAAGCCGATGCCGGGAAAGAGATTATGGTCAAAAAGTCAACCGTGGTCCTCATATTATCAGAGATGTTCATATTCAGCCCTTGGATCTACTTTTGAAAAATGGCAGCATAAACCCCTTCACTTTCAGAAATTACAAATTTAGTCCCTACAATTAAATTCCTTAACCCTTTTAAAACCCTTAAATCCAAAACCAAAATACAAACTAACCCAACCCATCAGCCCACCACGTAAAACTATACCCAGCCCACTATAACTAGTCTATACCCGACCCATATACCTTCGGTCAAATCTATGGTCAAACAAAAACTAAAAAACCCACCACACTTAAACCATTTCAGTCAAAAAAAATTAAAAATAAAACAAACACACCCCTTTCTCTCAACCACGCTCAACTCACCATTTTCCCCAAAAAAAAAATACTATTCACCCGCAACCCTAGATTTACCGTACGAGATTTAACTGCAATTAAGGGTAGAATAGACAATGATTGGTCCATCTAGAAGCTCCTGACACTGAGAATGACACATGGCAGCCATCGATTGGCCAAGACACGTAGCAGTTTTGATCGAACGGCCTGAGATGAAGAGTAAGGAGCAAGGGAGGATCTAAGGGTTGATATTAGCTCAAGTGGACGCGGATTGGTGACCTGGACAATCCAGAACCTTCACCTCTTGGCTATATAAAGGATGGTTTTTCTCAGCATATGGTTGGGTTTTTTTTTAGTGTAATTTGAGAAGTGATGTTTTAGTATAATTGTTAGGTTAATGTTTTATGATTTCATTGTAATTCCTCAGTTTCAGTTGTAATTTTCAAGTTTTATTAATAAAATTCGAGTTTTGTTCTAAAATTTTCATCCGTGTCTTGTTAGCTTATTAATTAATTTTACTGCTTCTTTTCACTCATTCTCAGTATCATTCCACTTTGGTTCATTACTTTAAAAAGTTTTGCTAATATAATCTAAAAACCAACAAAGTCAACTAAAAGTCAAACATAAGCTTATTCGATGAGCTGAGCTTATCTGGGATAGAATTGGTAGTCCAGACTGAGAAAGGGAAGCAATTGGCCTATCTAAAGATAGGCATGGTTGAAGTGAAACCTCTGTTTAGCTGAGGTCCTCCTAGTGAGTTCTTCTTTTTCATATTTTTTTTGTTCCAGTCAATTTCTATAGTGCAATTCTGCTTGTGATTAGTTAATTTCTGTTGATTAATGGTTATTTGATATTGGTTTGATAGATTTAATATTAGTTAAACTTGTTTTATCAATTAGTTGATAGTATAGTTAAACTTATTTGGATATGAGGTTTGCTGAAGAATTGTGGTTGTTAGGTTGAGGAACTTTGATCTAGTTGGTTTCTATTCATCTGAAATAGCTTATATTAGAATTAAAAATAGTAGGCAACTTCTTTAAATATTCAAAACAGTTTGAAATCTCAATAACTGCTGTGGTCTACTGAAATTGTGAATCTGAGTTGCATTAATTAGTTAGATAATTAGTTAAAATCTGTTAGTTAAGTGCTTATATAGCTTAAACATGATTAGATTGATAGATTTAAGGGGCTGAATCTCACATAAGTCAACATTTGGTAGTGTCTAATTAGTCAAACATCATTCTGCTGTCAAAAGAAATTATAACTGATTTTGAGCTGCTGAATTAAGCTTCTTTGTGGCTTAACAACTTAAGCTCTAGGCTTGATTTTTGGTTTATAGCTAGTGCATATATTAGGCTTTGAGTTCAATATCTGGGATCAAGGATATCAGCTTATTAGAAAGCTTATTTGGCATCTGCAAAGTTCCACCAAAATTTGTGCAGGTTTGGATTTTCTGAAAAAGTGCCTACTAGTAGATCTTCTAGGGTCTAATTGGACTTTAATTAGGTTGTTTGACAAAGGGCTTTTGTGATTTTTGAAATCTCAGCTGGTCTGTTAATCTTTTGCCCACTTAAGATTCACCTATTCAGCTTATTAGAACTGCTTAATTTGGCCTTCTAGTTGAGTGTTTGGACCTGATTTTTGAGGAACTGCTACTTGCATTTTGTACTGATTCTGTGAGCTTAGCTTGTGTTTAGAAGTTGATTTAGACTTAATTGAGTTGCTAGTACTGTCCCTGAGCTTTTAGGAAGTTTTTAGTGGAGAGTGCTTATTATTAAGCACTTGGTCAAACTGCTTATTTGACCGGACTGCTTATTTTGGTTTAATCAAGTTCTTATTTTAATTTTCTTAGATAGATAATTTAATTTTAAAAGTCCTCAAAAATTTTCAGAATTTTTTATTCAGTTTTACTATTTTTTTTAGAATTTAATTAGTTTTAATTAGTTTTAATTCATAAAAAAATTATTAAAAAGCCAAAAATATATTTTTCTTTTTCCAAAAATTTTCTTTTATCATTATTAATATAGGAAAAATTATTTTGCATTTTTAGAGTTTAAAATTTTAAAATTTCACTTTTATTTACGTTTTTAAATTACGTCGCGTTCGTCTTTAAAATTCAAATTTTGTTTAAAATGTTTAGTTTCATTTTTTCTATTAGCTTAGTTTAATTCTTAATCTTGTTTGTTATTTTAAAATTAGTAGTGTAATAAAAAAACAATCAATCTCTAATTCACTTCACATTTTTACGACTCCGAATCGACTTAAAACGCCGTCAAACCTTCGTTGGGAGAACGACCCGGGGAAATATTTTCACAAATATTTCTTTGGTAAAAATAACTCTAATCAATACTATATGCTTATTTTTCTTGTTTCTCAAACAAAATAGTTCAAGTTTTTATGTTGCAAGCAAGTCCGATGGCTCTCTTTGGCAAATTAGAATTTTCTACATATTGTATGCTCTAAGCATAATAAATGTTGTATCAATGATTATGTTTTTCACATAATCACTTTGAATTAATGTATGTTTTGTTTTATGTCCTTAATATTTGATTGCTATGCTTGTTGCTCTTATATTTCATATTATGTCACATATATGCTTGTGCTTCTAATATTTTTCTTGCAAGTATTCCATATCTCGATTCCTTGGTGCCCTCAAACGAGGGGGAGCACACATCAAGGGGGAGTTCTCGTTCCGAAAAATTTCGTATCTAAAACTTGTCGGCATAACCTTTTTGATTCTACAAAAAGGGGAGAAGTAGATATAAACTCACTAAATACTTGTCTAAAAATTAATTTTTAATTTAATTTAATGAGTTTAGATTTTTTAATCATCAAAAAGGGGGAGATTGATGATATAAATAATGCCTAAACACTTTATTAATATTTTTCGATATCTCTACGTTTTGATAATCACAAAATGTAAAATTGATCGGTTGTAAAGTATATATATCAAATATGCAAGATACGTGCGAGTCAGCAAGTCAATTTTTTAGAAAAAAAAAAAGGTCAACGTGCAAAACTCACAAGTAAGATATATGTGATACCGGGCAACTGTTACCAGGGTCGTGTCCCAATGAGGTGTGAATTGAGGATATCGTTTGAGGTTTGTTATTAAAATGCTTGATGGAATGATTTTTACTTTTTCTTTTTTTTTTTCTATTAAACTAAAAGATTAAAGACTATTTTAAGTGATTAAAACTATATTAATTAAGCAAAACTACAAAGATAATAATGAACTCTAGAAAATAAGATAATAAAAAGATATGCTTGTTAAGTAATAATTAAACCAATAACAATTAATTCTACAATAGTAAACAAAATATTAAACTAAGTATTTAAGCTAAAAATGATAAAAAGGTAAGTGAATAAGACCCGGTGATTTACACGAGAGAATTACCACCCGATCTTATAAACCGAATAAATTATTAAAGTTTATTTCTCTATTAACTTTAATTTTACTAATTAGTTAATAAAGTTGAAAACTTTGTTAACTAAAGAGCTTAATAAAAGTTATTAAAGTTGTTAACTTCAATGATTTTTATGCTTATAAGACCCTTAAGCTCCGTGCCTTAGGTCGCGAAAGATAAGAGATCAAAGAAAAAAAAAGAACTTTATTAAAGGTTAGCAATAATAAACAATAATAAGCAATACTATTATATGAAATAGGCTAAAAGTAGTCTAAAAGGCAAAAAGATTAAAACTTTATAACTATTAGATCTAAGTCCACCCGAAGCTAAGTTGCTCACTCCGAAGAATAGACGCGAATCAGGTATGTTTAAGGACTAGATCTAAATGAACAAGCTATTAACTAGCTTATTGTTCAAGAAAAACTCAAAAAGTTGCAAACTTTTTAACAAGAAAAATATATAAACTTTTATAAAAAGTAAAAGTGTAAAAGAGTGTGTGTGACCAATGTGTAAAACAAGATTTTACACCTACTCCATCATAAAAACTCTTTTATCACAAGACTTTATATAAAAATTTATAAACTTTATAAACTAAAAATAAAATAAAACAAAGGGATATATGAAAAATAAAGAAGAATAATAATAAAAAAATAATAATAACTAAAGATTAACAAAGCAATAAAATTAAACTCTTAAATGAAACATCATAGCATTACTCCCTCCGTCCCTAAATAAATGTCCACTAATGACTTTTAAAGTCTTCTCTTTTTAACTTCGACCTTAAATTATTTTATTTGTGTTATATAGTACTTAATGCAAAATATATGAATGTATTTAGTTTTAATTGTATTTTCATTGGTATAATTTTCATCAAGTATTACATAACACAAATGAAATAATTTAAGGTCAAAGTTTAAAGAAAATGACTTTAAAAATAGATAGTGGACATTTATTTAGGGACGGAAGGAGTAATATTTAACAAAATACATAAAACTAAATTGAGTGTGTAAAAAAAATGTAAAGAAAAAGATTGCAAGACAGAAATTAAATGCTAAACATAAAGTTAAAACATAATATAAATTGAAAGAAATAACTGTTGCAGAAAATTAAATGTCTAAGAGTGTCACTGCTACTAATTAAAACATAAACAAATTGAGTGTGTAAAAATAAAATGTGAAGACAAGCTAAAACTATCTAAAAAACTATCCATATCTCCACTGAATCGGAGCTCTCTATTTATAGCCAATAATTTTCTTGTCTTCCTTCCCAACCAAGGCCACGTGGCACGAGCCTAATGGCTGAAGCATTATAGAGGCGGTTAAAGTTGTTTATCATTTTCTTCTTCTTTTTGTTGTGATCCCATAGCAAAAGAAAAGGGTCATGTGCCTCTTTTTTTCTTTTTTTTCTTCTTCACAGCCAAATATCACCAAAAATAGTGGGACCCGCTTAGATTCCATGAGAATTAAATTAAACTTTGGTTTAATTTGCCACTTTACACCTCTGGCTTCACTTCTAGTCCTTGTTTTTTAAAATTTCATATGAATTAAACACCTTTGGTCCCTCATCGTACTTTATGTTTAATTCAATGGTCCTTGAAATAAATAATCTTTAAATTTATCTTCTTTTGCCTCGATGCTCCAAATAAAATTATCGATAGACTCGTAACTTCGTACTATTTCCAATCTCGTGCTCGTTTTTTTGTCTATTTTGTCTTTCTTTTTGTCCTTTTCTCATATCCGTACCTGCACATGTACAAACACCAAAACAAGCATATATATGGCATTTTTTTATATGTTTTTTGTCTTTTAAGTCCGTTTTATTAGGTAAAAGGTATGTGTAATTTAACACATATCAAAATCCCCCAGACTAAGTATTGCCGTGTCCTCACGCAATGTTATCAACTCACGCTTTTGAAACCAAAAATTTCAAACTTCTTTTTACTAACTTTGAAAAGTAGCAAAATATTCAAAAGAGATTTAAGAAATCAAAAGTTCTAAAAACGCCCCGTTTGACCATTTTATTACACATACTATCTTTTTGTATTTTTCTTTTTATGAAGGGATGTTGACTTTCATTATTTCACAATAACTTTTAGGATCACAGAGTAGGAAGCACAACTCATGAAGAAGCGTCCATTCGGATAAAATTCATCGTCCCTGATTTTTCACAAGTCCCCAAACCAAGCTTAAAAACGAAATCATTGTTATTTACAAGTTAAGATGCTAACGCTACTCATGAATATAACTTGTAAACTTTTCACTCCCCAATTATTCTGTAAGTTTGGTAAGTGCGCTCATTTTCAAAAGTTTGATCACAGAAATCGAAATTATTATGGTTGTTATTCATTTAAGACAAATTTTGATTCACCGGGAATCTTGAAATCTAAGGATCAAAAGGGTCTTTTCCATGTAACGGCTTTCTTCTCGGCACATCCCAAACCAATTGGTTTTAGGTGACCGGGCTTTTGACACCCCACAGAGAATAGTACCGGAATCAGCGGGATTTCGACTTCAAAGATTTCTAGGATTCCCGCTAAGTTAATATTAAATAGTTAAATAGACAATAACCGACGATCATTTGGAGATTAGAGACACAAAGATGAGATCAGACCATGTAGCGACTTTCTTCTCAGCTTGTCCTTTTAGCAAAGCTTAGGAGGCTAGGTTTTTACATCCTCGAGAATAGTATCGGAGCTTTCGGGGTCTTTGAAATCAACAATCTACCAAATTCCCGTTAAACTTTAACACAAAATTGATGAATACTAGTTCAACTTCCGATTCAAATTTAAGAAAAAGCAAGCTTCATTTATTTATTAGCAACATTTTTATTCACATAACACATATTTTTCATTTTTCATTTTTCACTTTTTTTTTTCATTTTTTTTTACATATACATACTTGCATTATACTTGTGATTTTACTCACTTTCTTTTGCAATATTATTCTGATTTTAAGAAACTATGCTTGTTCGAAAATTTAAATAAAAAGTTGAACTCGTACTCTATATCAAAGTTGTATAAAAATTTGTAATAAAACGATTTCTAAGTTAAAAAATTTGAAAATAGCACTAATTTAGCTTATTGGAGGAAAATCTACAAATTACACTAATGAACTTTTAAGATAACCAACTAATCCTTGCTTAGCATCACAACTTATAATTAACTCTATCATTTCTCGTTCTTCGCAAATTTAAAATCTTTAATAAAAAGATACGCGAATGCTTAGTCAAAATGGTTAAGGAGACAAGCTAGGGCTCAACACGCCCGGTCAAGTCAAAATTTTATTCCTACTCTAGCTAACGGAAAATCAACAATGTGCCAAAATACTTATGATATTTCTGCAAAAAATTTTAAATTTTCTCTTTTTTTTTTTTTTTTTTTTTTTTTTTTTTTTTTTTGGGTGGAAAATGGGGTTGCTAAGGTACACGGCAAAATGCAAGGCAAAATCAAATCGAAAGATCACCCCCCCCCCCCAAGACTAAAACGAAACATTATCCTCAATGTTTTAAAGGTAAGGGTCATCCTACGTAAATCTAAGGCCGTTTATGAATTATGTCAAATAGATAACGTTAGTCGATATGATTAAGGATACCAGATTTCCTGAGACTTGAGTGATAGACAAAACCATGAGCACGAGAGTCTTCACATGTCGGGCAAATCCTGCACAAGACAACAAACACCAAATACAAGAAATGGAAGAGATAGAACTCCTCACGTCACACTTATTAGCACACAAATATAAATCACACGGATAAGCATGGGTTGCCACCCACGAAGCGCTTGTTTATGATCAAGTCATTAGCTTGACTCGCCCCGAATTCATTTGTTCTTGGGGATGCATGTGGAAGTGAAAATCTCCATCGGACTTTCATTCAAGATGTTTGGATAAACATTGAAGTTCTTGAAAGTTCCACTCCGATGAGATACATCCGGCTCAAAAGAATGATAAATGGAGATGCCGGGGTCAAAAATTGTGTCTTCACTCCCAAACGAGTGAAGAAGAGGAGAAATCACTTTATATGTGATTAAGAGAAGAGAGATTCTGATAGTAATTGGGAGAAAATCTCCATCATTATCAAGTTTGTCGTTAAAGCTCTTAAGGTCATGATCTAAAAGCACCTCAGGAGGGAGATTCGGGATAGTGTCTTTAATAAGCAACTGCTCACTATAGATTACGTCTCCCTCCAAGTCCTTAGAGTAATCATACTCCGGTGGAGATATGATGTGAGAGAGTTCATCGACGAACTCCCCCAGACTAGAGGTACAATTAGTTGACGAATCATGAATTAGCAAAAATTCCAATTCACTCAGATTTGATTCAAAATCGAAATTTTTATCTTCATCCCCTGGTGGGATGGGACAAATATGAATGAGTTCATCAGCGAACTCCTCAAGAAGAGAATCACTCTTATAAAGTACGTCTTTGAGCTTGGGCTCTGGAAGGATATACGGAGGTGGGACATGTGTTGTACTTTGTATGCTAAAAGTTTGCACCTCGTCCATTAATGTCTCCGTATCTGACTCATCACTTTTATCAAAAATTTGATTGTCAGGAAGATTGAAAGGTTCCTCGGATACCCTTAGTATTGGAACAAGGTCATCAATTTCCTTAAGAGGATTGATTTCGACTTCCTTGTCCCCCATTAGAAAGGTATCTGTAGGGTCCTCGTCTGATTTCTCTTCGTCAAAAGGATCATCCTTATCACTTTCATCGGAGTATGAAAGGTGGATAGTGTTACGATGACCTGGTCCTTGCTGGCAATATTGATTTATATAACTTTTGTGATTGCCAGGGACCCTAATTTGTGCAACCTCAGCGGGAATGTAATCGGAATAATGATCACTCAAAACAGTGGTAGAGTCATAAAGGGCTCCTGTATCCCGCTGATAGTGATGTTGTGTCATATTCTCGATCAAATCATAAGCTTCTTGAGGAGTCTTCCGCATGAGATTGCCTCCGGCAGCCAATATGATTTTGTCTCGATCAATCGTAGTTATGCCACTATAAAAGGTTAGGATTTGATCAAGAAGCAAAATTTTGTGATCAGGGCATTTCTGTAACAAAGATTTGAATCGTTCCCAAGCTTCAAATACTGACTCCGGGGGCAATTGTCAGAAATTCAGAATGTCTTTCCTAAGCTGCACTGTTTTAGAATGTGGAAAGTATTTTGAAAGAAACTTGAGGAACATCTCTTCCCAAGTATGAATTGAGTGGGTTTTAAGAGTATAAAACCAAGATTCAACTTCGTAGGATAAAGAGAATGGAAAAAGATTCAAACGAATGCTATCTTGAGAAACTCCTTTCTGTTTCTTGGATTGAGTGATAGATATGAACTTGTTTAGGTTCTCGTTTGCATCTTCATCTCGAAATCCGTAGAATTGGCAATTTTGCCAGATCAGTCAAACCATATGATTTTTCAATTTGAAATCGGTTCCTGAAACTGATGTAGGAGTGATCGGTCCTCCTCTACTGATCAGTGTTGGATGATAGAAATCCTCCATGGTCCGAGTATCATGGGGATGATACGGTGGAAAATCGATCATTGTGGAGAATTAAACAATGAGAATGTAAAGAGATAAGAATTAAACATTTGAGAGGATAGCGAAGATTTTTTTATGGTTTTTATAAAAGAAGGAAAAAAATAGAATGAAAATATGGAAAAAAAAATGAAGATAGAAGAAAAACAAATTTAAAATAAATTTTGAAAAATAAAATGTTTTTGAGTTTTGTAAAAACTTTAGGAAAAGTGTTTGTGTATATATATTTTGTTGTTTAATTTATCTTATATATAATGACAGGATATGGCTACTTCGATTGATGAGGAAGATGTTGATAAGTTTACTGATGCTTATTTATTTATTTATTGTTTTTAACTTGTTTAGTGGGCTGATATTTTAATGTAACAAAAGGACAAATTAATGGCTGGATGGTTGACTGTCAGCCTGCGGTTGTGTGTCTAGATAAAACTCGTACATACCCAATTAATGTTTAACTTCTTTGTATTTTAAACACTTTTAGGAAAAATGTTAATGGTTTTTTAATTTTTTAATTTTTCTTTTTAATAAGAAAATATTTACGAGAAAAACGATAACTTCACGGGGAAGGGTCTTCAAAATACGAATCGATAACTGATTTGATATTTTTTATTCCAAAGAAAATACAACGGATGTATTTCCCAGGGTCGTAGTCCCAACGAAGGTTGAATTCGAGTTTTCGTAACGGTGTCGAATATGTGCAGTGAATGTGAGTGAAAGAGTTATATATATGGGATTATACACTACGAATAATGAAATAATAAAGGGAAACAACTACTTAAGCCAAAGGTACAAGAAAATTAAGCATATAATCTTAAAAACGAAAATTGAATTTAAAAACGTACGCGACGAATTTTAAAAACGTAATTAAAAAGTGAATTTTTAAATTCTAAGTCCTAAAAATGTAAAATTATTTTTCTTAAATTCTAAATATGAAAAGAAAATTTTTGGAAAAAGAAATTTATTTTTTTGATTTTTTATTTATTTTTTATGAATTAAAAACTAAACTCAACTAATTAAAAGGATTAAAAATAGTAAAC
Source organism: Artemisia tridentata subsp. tridentata (assembly GCA_021014915.2). Lineage (NCBI taxonomy): Eukaryota > Viridiplantae > Streptophyta > Magnoliopsida > Asterales > Asteraceae > Artemisia > Artemisia tridentata. The sequence continues at coordinate 105,928,611 of CP139502.1, read as the reverse complement.
TAATTTTGAAAAATGTGAAAATTTACAGATAAATCTAAAATGAGAATAAGAAGCTAGGAAAAATTAAATCAGAACTTATCTACACCTAAATAAGTTGTATGGATAAATAAGCAGTTGGGAAAAAGCTTAAAAATAAGCCAAACAGTGTTAAAACTCATCCAATGATCAAATACTTGACAAACATACTATATGAGACTTAAATCAATAGGAAAAGCACAAATAAGCTAAATGAAAAAGCAGATAAGCAGTTGGACAGTTTCAAGTTAAGGCAGAGAAGGATGAGTGACAGGCTGACTTGCAGCTGTCCTATAAGCTTGGCACAAGCTTATTTGGGGAATCAAATAACAGAAACTGAAAGCTGGTACTACATGCTACTTAAGAACCAAATATGCCTAAATTGTAACCATGATTGCTACCTAAATTATGATTGCTACCTAAATTAAATACAAACACAGATGGGATTGGGGACTTTAAACTGTGCAGGTCTGCACAGTTCTGTGGGGCTGATTTGCAGACTAAAAAGAAGTTAGTAAATAAGCTACAATTTGCAATCCCAGATTAGAACCTAAAATTTGATACTACAAGCTATAAGCAAAACCAAATTCAAGCCATGAATCCTAGTGGATCAGAAGATATAGATCAATGTAAAAACTTAGATGAACCACATAATATTCAGTTCTGCACAATTTATCTCTGTTACAGCAGTGGAGCTGTTTTGAACTCAACTCTTTCACACCTAAATGAAACTAAACCAAAACTTGTGTGTTCACTTAAAACACTGATTTGAGCACAAAAATGCCATAAGTTCTTACCAAATAAACTCAGCTTATATGGAAGCTTATGAAGGCTGTTATGCTACTAATATTGCACCTATGGGTTTAAATCCTCCAAATCACTTCTAATCAACTAATAAACTCCAACAAACAGCTTAGATCATGATGAAGCGAAAAGTGTACCGCTTTTAAGGGGTCATTTAAGCCTTAAATCGTATTTATTTGATCAAATATTGCCCTAAATCGTTCCTTTTGTCATTTTAGGTACTTTTGAGGAGAAATCTGGAAAAGGAGGCATTTTGGACGTTTTTGGAGCATAAAAGTGAAGAAAACGACAAAGTCTCAAAAATCGGCTGAAAGTTACCTTTGACGGCGTCACAATTAACTCTGGACGGCGTCATGCTTTGGCAAGAAAAAGTGGACGTGAAATTTACTCATGATAGGCCAGTGAAAATAGCATGTGAATTCTGACGGCGTCACGCTTTAACTTGATCAAGGGCGTCACGGCTTAAATCATAAGAGGACGGCGTCACGTTCACGAGCTGACGGCGTCAAGCCTTGATAAGCCAGAATGGATTTTTGAAGAGCTAAAGAGGGACGGCGTCAAGAAGGTCATCCGGGAACCCTAGAAGCGGCGAGGTGACGGCGTCACACTCCATAAGGTGACGCCGTCAGATGCAAAAGTCTATATATAGTTTTCTAATTTTTTGTCATTAGAGGAGAGCTTAGTGTGTGGAATTTTGGGAGAAAACCCTAGGACGAATTTAGCTTCTTTTTCAAGGCTTTTTGCCTTGAGATCTTCCATGTTACATTGAAGATAAGTTATCAATTAATCATTCAATATGTCTATGTGTTGTTTGATTTTATCTTATTCTTGTCTTTTGATTAACATGTTAGGCTAAATTTATCTTGTGTTTGCTTAGATCTAATGAAACCTAGCTATTGATTATTGGTTGTTAGTGTGTTATTAGTTGTATTGGATGATTGTTTATCTATGTTAGGCTTAAGAAAACTGGCTAACTTCCTATTCGGTAACTTGCTTGAACGTCTTAAGAAACATGAACCAAATGCGTACTAAAGGTTTTTATGGTTGTATTTAATGCACAAGCGAATTCTAGTGATCCCATGTTAGGAGCTTCCTAGCCGGCTCGACATAGGAGTGAAGTAGGAGCTTGTAGAGTTGGGGAAGTAAGTACGCCACCCTACGATTGGTATTAAGGAATACACCCGTCATCCACGCGACTAATACACACTAATTAACCGGTAAAAGATAGTTAGGGAGTAAGGAAATCTAAGTAAACACATTTCTCTACACATAAGTTTCTCACCCACATTTTCATTTTCTGTTATTTTATTTTATTTGCATTCGTAGTAATTTGGGTTAGTTGACTAGCAACTAATTCCGCCCACTCCTTCAAACCCGAGATTTTACTTGCTTTCATAAAAATTATAAAAACATAAAAAGAATCTTCCTCAACCCTTAGACCTAATTAGAGTAGTCTTTCACACCTAACGAACACTATTCCCTGTGGAGAACGATCAATCCCCCGTACTTACCACTACACTATACTACATCGGTCAGGTACACTGCCTGGTGGGGTTGTAAGCCTCTTGGGATCCCTCGAGAGGTAAAACCTGTTGTAAGGTTACAAAACCACGCATCAAGTTTTTGGCGCCGCTGCCGGGGAATAGTTATTGTTTAGGTTGAATTTTTATTTCTATTAGGTCTACTCACTAGATTCCTTTCTAGTGAGATTTTTATTTTATTTTTTTTCTAGGTTTTCTTTAGTCTATCTATTTTCTTCGTGTCTTTGTTCGTAACCATACCATCCGACATCATGGAAGATGGTAATATCCTTAACCCCCACAACCCACCACCATAACAACCACAACCACCTCCTAGAGCCCGTACTTTAGGAGAGTATTCCCGTCCTAGCCACCATGGCTATCGAAACACCATTGAGCTCACTCAAGGGGCCAATATCACACCCTTGCGATCCGACACCATCCGGTTGGTACAAAGCGGATGCGCATTCCATGGACTTCGTTCTGAAGATCCTAATCAACATCTCAAGGACTTTCTCAAAATCGTTGATTCTATAGACCTTGATGTTGCCACTCGAGAGACGACCCGATTGCGTCTCTTCCAATTCTCTTTGCGGGACCAAGCTAGTCAGTGGCTAGAACGTCAACCCGCAGGATCCATTACCTCTTGGGATGATCTCACCACTCGTTTTCTTGCTCAGTTTTTCCCACCGGGAAGAACTACCAAGCTAAGGAATGATATCTTGATGTTCCAACAACGTCAAGGCGAAACTCTCTACGAGGCATGGACTCGATTCAAGGACTTACTCCAAAAAGTCCCTCACCATGGCATAGAACTTTGGCTCCAAGTCCAAATCTTCTATGACCATATCAATCTCTCCACGAGGCAAACCATTGACCAATCGGCCGGTGGCAAGCTACGTGATCTAAGTGCGGAACAATCATAGGCTCTCCTAGAGGATCTTGCTCTTTATGACAACGAAAGTTGGAGTGATCCCCGTGATTTGAATAAAACGGTCAAGGCAATATCTTTGCCTTCTAACAATTCAAGCACTTCCGACCGTAGGATCATAGAACTTGAAGACCAAGTCAAGTTTCTCATGAAATCCTACGAGGCTCCTAAACCTCCAAGCCAAGTGAACAAAATCACTTCTTCATGTGAATTATGTAGTGGTCCCCACGACACTCGTGATTGCATGGAACTCCCCGAACAAGCTTTTGTGGACTACGCATCCTCGCGTACCGACGGAGCGGGAGACAAGTGGTACACTTTCAAACCTGAGCCAAACCATTACGGTGATACATACAACCCCTCATGGAAAAATCACCCGAACCTTAGGTGGAAACAAAACCAAAACACGCAACAACCCAATTCTTCCAACTCACCTAATCGTTTCCAATCAAGCGGTTCCAACTCGAACCGTACTTTCAACAACAATCCTTCCGGCAATGGTAGTACCAATAACTTTGAAGGATTGATGTCTCAATTTATGGCATCTCAAGAAGCTCGTTTAGCCAAGTTTGAAGCCGATTTCAAACAAAAACAAAGCGAGATGACCGATAAGATTGACACCTTGTTGAAAGCCCTCAATGACCGAGAAATGGGAGCACTCCCTAGCAACACGGTCAAGAACCCGAAACTAAATGTCAACGCTATTTCATCGGTTTCGTCCCCTAGTTCTTGTCCACAATATTATTCGGTCAATTCCATGAGCACGTGTTTCAAACAAGCCCAAGTCGTTCCAAATGACCAAGAAGTTATGACATCCAAATTGGTCAACAACATAGTTGAAACACCTCCCACTCAAAACCTTGACGAAAAATTCAAGGAGCTCCACCTTGAAAGTCCGGTTGTTGATGAGGTGGATGAGAAGAAGCTCAAGTTAGGCGAAAAAGGGACCGCCTTTGTTCATAACAAGCTACCTAAGAAGTTAGATGATCCGGGCTTATTTGTTCTACCTTGCAAGATCGGTAATTCGGAGGCTTATGACACATTAGCCGATCTTGGATCCAGCCTTAACCTACTTCCGTTACCTCTCTACACCTCTCTAAAACTAGGAAAACTTGGAGAAACCGAGGTGATAATAGGTTTAGCGGATGGGAGTGTTGCTTACCCGGTTGGAGTAGTTAAGGACTTGTTAGTGCACATTGGAAAACTAACCATTTTAGCCGATTTCCACGTCCTTGATATGGTTAGCGACCCTACATGCCCCTTGTTGATAGGTAGAGGATTTTTGGCGACCGCTAGTGCTATGATTGATTGTAAGGAATCCAAGATAGCGGTAGGAGAAGGAGATACTTGGTCAGTCTATGATGTTAAGAAACATGCCTATGATACTAGTGAGGAACCAACACCACATTGGCTAGAATCAAATAGGAGACCATCTAGATATGGACCTTGGATTGATAGAGACTTCATAGGACCCCAACGCCCATTTTACCTAGAAGAGGACTTTGTTAACCGAACGCATTCGGTGGAGCAACTCTTGGCTAGGGACACCGAATTGGATCCATTTGAAGATTCTCTAGTTTTTAGAAAGATGATTGATTTCCTAGGAGTTTTGCCAATTAACCTAGGAATGAATAAGTGGATTTGTGAGGAAGATGATCATAAGTGGAATTGGGATAAACCACCCAAAGATGGAGATGGGTCATGGCATATTAAGATGACATTGTATGACCCGGATGGAGAGAAGTTTGAAAAGATATATCGTACTAAGCGGACCAATAGGAAACTTCAATCCAAGCTTAACCCTAAAGACGTCCTTGATGACGAGCTCACTTACATAGGGTAGCGTGACTTTGAGTCTAGCTACAAGACTCGTTAATAAAGAAAAGCGCTTCTTGGGAGGCAACCCAAGCTTTATTTATTTTATTTGCTTTGTGTGTTTATTTGTTTGTTTGTTTGTTTTTATTTGTTTCCATATGTGTGTTTAATTTTTATCATTATTGATTCATGTTCAAAATTAAATTGTGAAAATGCTTTATGTTGTTTTTAACTTCGTCTTAACTACATATAAAGGTATTTTGCAAAAGATAAGTGTAAGGGAAATCCAAATCGGTTTATTAGAACACAAATGAACATGAATCGTAATAATAATAAATTAGCATACATATTCGTATTTGTTTGAGTCAAATGCTTGTATCGAGTCATAATGATGTTTTGCAGGAATTCCAGGAAGTAAGGTAAAGGTTTTTCCAGAAATTTTCCGGAAACTTAAAATGAAAATTTTTGTCAGGTCATTTCTGACGGCGTCAGGGTTTATAACCTGACGGCGTCAGATTTAATTTTCAGAAATTTTTGAAAGTTTTGTTTTCATAAAAAGTTTTTATTAAAATCTCCAACTTATAATCTCCAGGAATCTGCAAAGTTATCATTCCACAAGCATTATATCCTTATATATAGATTTTATCCCGCCGATGTTATGCAGGTTTTCGTGTTTGTTTTCTCAGGTTTAACAGGTTATTTTGGACAAGGAAATGTTTTGAATCAAGCTTGTGGCGATGCATTAGTCATGGAGCTTCTACATTACTTTGGAGGAAGATCTAACCGTGTAATTTCATTATCCACCGAGCGAATCAGGGGAGTATTTGATTTCATTCTTTTACCTTATTTACTTTTACATCTTGTTATTTGAACATTGGGGACAATGTTCATCTTAAGTGTAAGGGGGGGTAAAAGTTCGATTTTTGAGAATACAATTGCGCTTGATTTTTGTTTGTTTAATAGTAGATGTGTAATAAAACTGAGAGAAATACCTGTTAGGGCAATTTTAGTGCCAAATTTAAAATTTTTTACAACATATAGGAGTGAAACTTTGATCTTAATGAGCGTCTCACGGATAGGAGTTATATGACTAGCACAAAAACCGTACCACAAAAAAATTTTCCACCCCCAAATATGTGAGGTTCGCCCCTAGAATTGGTAGGAAAAGCATTTATGCTATGATGTGTGTACCGGTAGCACTTAGATTCTAGAACTTGCGTTAGGACCATTCCAAGGCCACAAGTGAGACTACATTCGTGTAGTTAGATTTGCTACATGATAAGAGGCATTAGGATTAACCCATTGTTTTACACCTGTGTTTTTGTTATAATTACATTGGCTACATTGGTCAAGTAATTCTCCCACACCCTTTGCGTTGTACTCATTTTTAGTACACGATACCCCTAGTACACCCCTCAGAGCCTATCTTTTCGTTTCGACCTTTAAGCATTTTACTTAAAGGAAGAATTTGTTACACCCCACTTAAATGTACACCCAAATCGCCTTAGCCTACCTTGTATGCACTCATCTTTAGTGCATTATTGTTACAACATTTGTTTAAACCCAAGTTAATTATCTAGTTGATTACATGGTTGCTAAGTCGAGTCATATCCTTGTACATATTGTTTTGGGACGATTGGGACTCATGGGTAAAGTACTAGTGTAATGGAGTAATGGGGAAGAACATCATTTATTACCCCCATATGTGCTAAATGTTTTAAAAGTACTCCAAGTTTTTCAATTATCTTAATTCGAGTCATTAGATTAGTATTTGTAAAGTTATGTAAAAATTCAAGTGTAAGGGGAATGCAATGCCCCTATGATGTATTATTTTGGATGGTAGGGCAAAAGTGTATGCAAAAAAAAAAAAAAAAAAAAAAAAAAAAAAAAAAAAAAAAAAAATCAAGAAAAACAAAAAAAAATGAGAAAATGAAAAATAGAAAAAACATACGGACTACCATCCCGTTTCATTTTATGTTTATTTTATGTTATTTTGTTATTTTGTTTCTAGCTTAAGATCGAGTCGAGTCTTGGCTTAGCAACATTGTATAGTACATGTAATTGATCAAGATCTTTAACTAGCCACCAGTAAAACATCCTTTATCCAACAAAACCGTGTTTTCCTTTTCCCTACACCTAACGTTATAACCCATTTAAAAGCCCTCTTTGATAGTTTATCTTTGGTGCTTTCGCCTAGTGGAGGAGGTTTTCGATCCTTTCCCAAGCCTATGGTAATCTATTTGCTATGTGATGCGCGTGATGTGTCGTTGCGGTTTAGCAGTTTTAATGCCTACTCAAGTTTTAAATTTATATTTAGCCGACTTATCAATAACACACACACTTAACGAGCAGTGTACCCGGTCAGTATGAAGATAATGGTAAGTAGAGTGTCGATCACTAAGAGTGGAACGTATAATCTCGTTAATCTAATCAGTATTTTAATATCCTAACGCAAGGGGGTTTCAGCCTGAGAGACTGGCACAGTTTTGTTTGCAATTAAATAATAAAATAAACAAATAGGCACGAATCAGCAAGTAGCACACACGTACACAGATAGATACTAGAGACAATAAGAGGGCTGTCCTTATGATTAAGTAGATTGTCACTTGTTTTATTGATAGCTTTATATGAAGTGTATATAATTAACCCTTTCTCGTTGGTCCTATTCTCATCGGCGAGTAAACCCTTAATGACGACTTATGTCTAAAAGTTATTCCTAAGTGATCAATTTAGAAACAACCGTGGGAGCCACACCTTGTCCCGCAGTCGGGTGCCCGCAAGCCACTAATAAACACAGAGGTGGTCAATGCACTAATAAGTAGTAACCAAAGACATCAACATATAAACTTTAATTGATGGGAAAGCAAGTATTAAAGGGAGTGCAATCTTTCCGTTGTCACATTACACAAGCCACCAATCCTGATGAATTAAAGTTTGCTAAAACAATAAAACAAAACTACTTAATGAATTAAATACATGCAGCACCTTCTTACAGCTCTTGTATCTTCGATTTGGGTGTGTCTTGTGCTGCCTTCTTGACTGAATTCGTCCTTCTCTTCTGTTCGGTTTTTAGGTTTTCGAACTTCCGACTCTCTCTTTTGCGTCTGGTCTACGGGGTATTTATAGTTTGTGTCTGAGGAAAGATGCGGCGCATCTACTTAAGTAGATGCGGCGCATGTACTTAACTTCGCGTGGGGTCCAAGATTATAATATTCAGGAATATTCGTACACCGCCAGAAGATGCGGCGTAACTCTTTATTAGATGCGGCGCATGTCCTCTTGTATCTTGGATCGTATCTGGTGACATCTTGATAGAGATGCGGCGCATGTTGATAGTGAGATGCGGCGCATCTGGAGCAGAATTGACTTGATCTTGTCCATGTCAGTAGACTCTTCACTTTATGCACGTTTTGCTCCATTATTAGTCCAAAATCGCCAAGTTTCACCAAATGCTTGTTTTTACCTGAGAATTACAAAAGTAAACGATTAAGTATCAATCCTCATACATAATATAGTAAAACAAGTCAAATTAATAGGATAAATGATAGTAATAAAATGTACTTATTTGAGTTCATCAAATATCCCCCCACTTGAACTTTACTTGTCCCCAAGTAAACCTTAGATTAAATCTCATGAAAATGTATCCTAAAAGATGTTAGGATTTATTTTTATATTTAAGCATGTATTCGTTTATTTCGTAATCACACAACTAAACACTTAACGAATTAGAAGTAAAATAAAATAAGTCGATAAAAGCAAATCTAATCGTTTAACTGTCCAGTCGCGACGAATATTCTATCATAAGCTTGGCAAGTATACACATCTCCACCACTAAAGCTAAGGAATAACAAGTCTAAAGCGGTAAAAAGGGTTTTTAGGCTTAAGGGTTAATTATTCTTATTTCACTATCGATCTCAAATTCCAGAAAAGGCGACAAAATCACAAATACATGATCGAATCCACGAACACGATACTTGCAATTGCTCAAATCCTTAACTCGAATAGGCTAAAGATAGGTCCAAACTTCACCAATAATAATATATCAAAAAGGGCGACAAAATCATAAATACATAGCCGAATCCACGACTACGATACTTAAGATTGCTCAAATCCCTAATCTCAATAAATCAAAGGTTCGGTTGGATAAAGAACAATACAGGGTATGGATAATATTTGGGATATAAATTGGTGTAAAATAAAAAATAAAAATAAACAAAACAAAACAAATAAATTAAAATCCTAAGTGTGGTTAATCACTATCCCAACCATCCCATGAATAAGACTCATATCATTGAATAACTCACGCTTTAACACTTGAAACACACGCTTTAGGTAGACACGAATTATACTCAACAAAATCTTAATCAAAGAATAAACCTTAATTGGCATTCCCATAACTGCCAATTCCCATTCAATCCATAGATATAATACAACAAATAGTGGTGATATCGACCACTTACATAACTTTACATCGTTGGCTTAAAATAAACATCCAACTCTTTTTTTTTTCTTTCTTTTTTTTTTTTTTTTTTTTTTTTTTTTTTTTTTTTTTTTTTTTTTTTTTTTAAACTTTAATTGAAACATAAACATAGATGTGTAAAATTTCACCACATCACTACAACTTTCTTTCCGGATAATTTTTATTCATACTTTTCATACTTCAGAAATAATGGTAATAGTGAAAGTAGTAAACACACGAAAAATAAACTCAAAAATATACAATATTTACTTTCACTCCAATTTGCATCGTGCAATTTCCCGACCTAACCATATATAATGAATTACGCACGCGAACACAGGCAATGTAAGGAAACACACTCTGCCTATAGCAATTAACCAACCACGGATTCTAATCTACAGGGTAGGCTAAGGTTTAAGGTGTAACGAAACATTTTAAACATAGGTGTAAGAAACGAAAGGAATGGCTCTGAGGGTTTTTCTAGGGGTATCTTACTCTAAAAATGAGAGTAACAAAAGGGTTTATACGGGGGTTAACTAACCAGTGTAGTTAGTTAATAACACATAACATATAAAGGCTATTTGGTGTAATCCTAGAATTTTACCAATTTAGACAAGTCATTCCAATTATATAAATAATACTCATTATGGTGGTCTCGAATAGTATACAAGCCAAGTTCTAAAGTTTACAAGTCACCGGCACACTCATAGATTTGTGAATTTTGAAAAATCACAATTTTTGAAAATAACGTCTTGTGTGCAGTTATGCAACTTAGATCTTAAACAAAAACATGCTAAATTTTTTTTTTTAAGTTTGATATATTAAGCACATTTTAAGCATAATTTTTGAAAAAGTTTAGGACAAGTAATTGTTAAGTGTTCTAATTCTCCTATCCCCCCACTTAAGTTAAACAACGTCCTCGTCGTTTGTATAAAAGGTTAAAAACTGGAAATAAAAAGAATTAGAACGGAAAAACTCCCCTGAGATTTGCTCGGTATGATCCTCCATTAGTGTAAGAGCAAAAATCAACTTCTTGTGGATTAGAACGTTAAAGCTTCATACTTGATTTATCCACAGGAAATCCAGGAAACTATAATACCACCAACACTTTAAAACACACCTAAGATAAGAAAGGTTCAACTTGCATAATACATTAGTAGTTAGGAAAAATAAAACTTAAAAATTAAAACTGAAAATCATCAGGTCAGTCGATGCGCCGTATCTTATTGAAGAAGATACGCCGTATCGAGCCTGGAATAAATACGGATCAGAATAAAGATGCGCCGCATCCTTAACCAGGGATGCGCCGCATTAAAATAAACTGATAAATAGTTTTAAAGTCGAAAATTAAAAAATGCAGAAAAATAAAATAAGATATGACCATTGCAGAGGATGCGTCGCATCTCAGGACTGAGATGCGCCGTATCTTCGTGCGGCCTGGACTGACTCGACACAGAAAACAGAATGATAAATGATAAATCCGGGTTGTCTCCCGGTCAGCACTTGTCTTTATTCCAGAGTCTTCAAGTTAGACTCACGTTCAGCTCTTTACTTGGTCCTTGTCACGGTCCATCCTTCTTCCTTCATCCGAAAGATTTTCCCGTATATCTCTGCGACGTTTTCCTCCACTCTTCCCGTCTTATGTTCGGTCACTTCAGCTAGCGTCTCTTGGTTTGGTTCAGAATGTAATCCTTCTTGGTGATGCTTGAGTCATCATTTATCCTGAAAAATAAACAACTTGCACACGAGAGTAGCGGACCGATCAAAGTAAATATCAAAAATCAACTATATTTATCAAATTATATTCGTCGTATTAACAAAAGTTAATGCGCCGTATTTTCGTTACGTTTTAAAAATAAAAGATTTTTGATTCAGTAAGATGCGCCGTATCGACGGAAATCGATACGCCGTATTTGTTTAATAATTCGCAAACTGTTTTTAATTAAAATAATAGATACGCCGTATCTGCGAAAGCAGATGCGTCGTATGGCGTTAACGTTTAGAAAAAATTTTTATCAAAACAGATACGCCGTATCTACAAAAGCAGATGCGTCGTATTACTTTAGCGCTTAGAAAAATTTTCTTGTTAAAAACAGATACGCCGTATCTTGGGGAAAAGATGCGTCGTATCGAATTAATTAAACGCGTTGTATTAAAAAAATTTAAACGCAATACGCCGTATCTGAGAGATCAGATGCGCCGTATCGTTTGATTTAGCACAGTACAACGATAGCAGAACAGAAAAATACGAAAAATAAAAACAAAAAATAAAACACACGAAACAAAAAATAAAACACACAAAAATAAAAACAAAAGCAAACAAATAACACACAATACAACAAATATGCAAAATAGTACAATGATGCAATTAATCTAATAAAAAAACAACCTAATTAAAATACTAATCAAATTAACAGATAATAACAATTCACTCCCCGGCAGCGGCGCCAAAAACTTGATGCGCGTGATGTGTCGTTGCGGTTTAGCAGTTTTAATGCCTACTCAAGTTTTAAATTTATATTTAGCCGACTTATCAATAACACACACACTTAACGAGCAGTGTACCCGGTCAGTATGAAGATAATGGTAAGTAGAGTGTCGATCACTAAGAGTGGAACGTATAATCTCGTTAATCTAATCAGTATTTTAATATCCTAACGCAAGGGGGTTTCAGCCTGAGAGACTGGCACAGTTTTGTTTGCAATTAAATAATAAAATAAACAAATAGGCACGAATCAGCAAGTAGCACACACGTACACAGATAGATACTAGAGACAATAAGAGGGCTGTCCTTATGATTAAGTAGATTGTCACTTGTTTTATTGATAGCTTTATATGAAGTGTATATAATTAACCCTTTCTCGTTGGTCCTATTCTCATCGGCGAGTAAACCCTTAATGACGACTTATGTCTAAAAGTTATTCCTAAGTGATCAATTTAGAAACAACCGTGGGAGCCACACCTTGTCCCGCAGTCGGGTGCCCGCAAGCCACTAATAAACACAGAGGTGGTCAATGCACTAATAAGTAGTAACCAAAGACATCAACATATAAACTTTAATTGATGGGAAAGCAAGTATTAAAGGGAGTGCAATCTTTCCGTTGTCACATTACACAAGCCACCAATCCTGATGAATTAAAGTTTGCTAAAACAATAAAACAAAACTACTTAATGAATTAAATACATGCAGCACCTTCTTACAGCTCTTGTATCTTCGATTTGGGTGTGTCTTGTGCTGCCTTCTTGACTGAATTCGTCCTTCTCTTCTGTTCGGTTTTTAGGTTTTCGAACTTCCGACTCTCTCTTTTGCGTCTGGTCTACGGGGTATTTATAGTTTGTGTCTGAGGAAAGATGCGGCGCATCTACTTAAGTAGATGCGGCGCATGTACTTAACTTCGCGTGGGGTCCAAGATTATAATATTCAGGAATATTCGTACACCGCCAGAAGATGCGGCGTAACTCTTTATTAGATGCGGCGCATGTCCTCTTGTATCTTGGATCGTATCTGGTGACATCTTGATAGAGATGCGGCGCATGTTGATAGTGAGATGCGGCGCATCTGGAGCAGAATTGACTTGATCTTGTCCATGTCAGTAGACTCTTCACTTTATGCACGTTTTGCTCCATTATTAGTCCAAAATCGCCAAGTTTCACCAAATGCTTGTTTTTACCTGAGAATTACAAAAGTAAACGATTAAGTATCAATCCTCATACATAATATAGTAAAACAAGTCAAATTAATAGGATAAATGATAGTAATAAAATGTACTTATTTGAGTTCATCACTATGACAGGTAGTGAGAGATATTATCCGTTTTCATTTATGAGATTTATTTTGATGACACTTGAGAGATGTGAGTATCTAAACACTACTTGTGAGGTGCTAGTATGTAATCTCCATGCTTATTATGATTGAAGTGGAACGATTATTTGTTGTAATTACTTTTATGTTTGCATTAAATGACCCCTAACTTGTATTTTGATTAGAATAAAAGCGCATTTGCTTGAGGACAAGCAAATCTCAAGTGTAAGGGTATTTGATGAAGCGAAAAGTGTACCGCTTTTAAGGGGTCATTTAAGCCTTAAATCGTATTTATTTGATCAAATATTGCCCTAAATCGTTCCTTTTGTCATTTTAGGTACTTTTGAGGAGAAATCTGGAAAAGGAGGCATTTTGGACGTTTTTGGAGCATAAAAGTGAAGAAAACGACAAAGTCTCAAAAATCGGCTGAAAGTTACCTTTGACGGCGTCACAATTAACTCTGGACGGCGTCATGCTTTGGCAAGAAAAAGTGGACGTGAAATTTACTCATGATAGGCCAGTGAAAATAGCATGTGAATTCTGACGGCGTCACGCTTTAACTTGATCAAGGGCGTCACGGCTTAAATCATAAGGGGACGGCGTCACGTTCACGAGCTGACGGCGTCAAGCCTTGATAAGCCAGAATGGATTTTTGAAGAGCTAAAGAGGGACGGCGTCAAGAAGGTCATCCGGGAACCCTAGAAGCGGCGAGGTGACGGCGTCACACTCCATAAGGTGACGCCGTCAGATGCAAAAGTCTATATATAGTTTTCTAATTTTTTGTCATTAGAGGAGAGCTTAGTGTGTGGAATTTTGGGAGAAAACCCTAGGACGAATTTAGCTTCTTTTTCAAGGCTTTTTGCCTTGAGATCTTCCATGTTACATTGAAGATAAGTTATCAATTAATCATTCAATATGTCTATGTGTTGTTTGATTTTATCTTATTCTTGTCTTTTGATTAACATGTTAGGCTAAATTTATCTTGTGTTTGCTTAGATCTAATGAAACCTAGCTATTGATTATTGGTTGTTAGTGTGTTATTAGTTGTATTGGATGATTGTTTATCTATGTTAGGCTTAAGAAAACTGGCTAACTTCCTATTCGGTAACTTGCTTGAACGTCTTAAGAAACATGAACCAAATGCGTACTAAAGGTTTTTATGGTTGTATTTAATGCACAAGCGAATTCTAGTGATCCCATGTTAGGAGCTTCCTAGCCGGCTCGACATAGGAGTGAAGTAGGAGCTTGTAGAGTTGGGGAAGTAAGTACGCCACCCCACGATTGGTATTAAGGAATACACCCGTCATCCACGCGACTAATACACACTAATTAACCGGTAAAAGATAGTTAGGGAGTAAGGAAATCTAAGTAAACACATTTCTCTACACATAAGTTTCTCACCCACATTTTCATTTTCTGTTATTTTATTTTATTTGCATTCGTAGTAATTTGGGTTAGTTGACTAGCAACTAATTCCGCCCACTCCTTCAAACCCGAGATTTTACTTGCTTTCATAAAAATTATAAAAACATAAAAAGAATCTTCCTCAACCCTTAGACCTAATTAGAGTAGTCTTTCACACCTAACGAACACTATTCCCTGTGGAGAACGATCAATCCCCCGTACTTACCACTACACTATACTACATCGGTCAGGTACACTGCCTGGTGGGGTTGTAAGCCTCTTGGGATCCCTCGAGAGGTAAAACCTGTTGTAAGGTTACAAAACCACGCATCAGATCACCTAATTTAAGCAATATTAAAGTTCCTAGATAGGCAAAGCTACAGTAACCAAGCTAATATACCCCTAACAGTTACTATCCCAAACACCCCTTAACTAACTGATTTAGGAGCTTTTAAACTACAAACTGAAAATTAAGCTATTCAACTAATATTACTAAGATTACTTATGCTACTAATCAACTAAAAAGCAAATTGCAATAGATAATAAACACTATAGACTAGATATAAGCAGATAAGCTACTATAACTATTAATAAGGAAAAAAGCTTACTAGTTATCTTAGCTTGAATCAGAAATAAGACAACTATCTAACAACCCAGGCTCATCACAATTGCCAGAAATACAACCCAATAAAGCTCCTCCAAACAGCTTATTCTTCCAGTAGCTTATTGAACAGTAGAGTTGACTTATGTTGACTTTTTTTTGGAATTTTGAGACTAAAACAGATTTGATCCTACCAAAAGCTCACACTAAGCTATCAAGCTTATATGAGCTTATAATAAAGAGAAAACAGCTTATTGAAGCTGGGATTAAGTTTATTTTTGGATTTTCAAAGTATTTTCAATATTTTTTTTGGATTTTTGGATAAAATGAACAATAAGGTAAAATGTAAATTATAATAAGCTGGAAATAATGGAAACAAGCTAATTGAAATAGTAATAAGCTATAATGAGACTTAAACACTAAAGAGACAAGAATTAAGGAAATTCAAACCAACTTTTCATTAATCAAACTTGAAATTACAAACTGAAATTTGAAAATTACAACTGAAATGTAAATGATTACACTAAGAAAAGCAGTAAATTTGACAAGAAAATAAAGTGGTAACAATTTTCTAAAGCATAAAAATTGGACAACCATTGCTCATGAGGAGAGCTCTCTATTTATAGGCGATTGGGGAAGATTCTAGGGCTGCCAAATCATCAATCCGTGCCTCTTGATTCATTATCAACCCTAAGATCTTTCTCCAATCATCACAGCCGTTTGATCAATTTCTATGAGGTGTCATGTCCAATGAGAGGCTGCCACGTTGCCATGCGTGTGTTTCTGTGCTTGTTCTGACATCTGACACCTTCTAGAAGCCAATGATTGGTCAATAATGCCCTTAATTGCGGTAATTTTGTACGGGGTAAAATTAGGGTTCATGGGGGAATAGTAACTTTCTGGGTTAAAAGGAATTGGGGCGCGGGGTTTTTGGTTTGACTGGGATATTATCGTTTGACCGGTTTAAGTTGGGCGGATCGGGTATGGGTAAAAGGGATAGTGGACTGGGCTAGGGGTTTTAATGAGATGGGCTTTTGGGTTTAAATATTGGGTTGGGTATTTGGGAATTATGGATTGGGATTAATAATAGATCCGGGTATAAGGTTTGATAGATTTTTGTGTAAAATGATAGGGACCATTTGTGAACATTCTGAAATTTCAGGGACTGGTTTTGCCAATTTTCCAAAATAAATCCAAGGGTCATTCTTGTCATTTGGTGAGACTCTGAGGTTTGACTTTGACTTTTGAGCAAAAATATCTCCCCCGGCTTCAGCTTTAAATCTTTTCCAAATCTCGTGCTCGTTTTCCGGATTTTTCTGGATCTTTTTTCATTTTTCGTTTATCCGTTGCCTGCACATATATAAACACAAAAACACAATATCTTTTGGCATTTTGGTTAGTTTTTGGTCTATTTGGGTCCGGTTTTGGTCAAGAAAAGGTATGTGTTTAAGCACATACCAAAATTCCCCCAGACTAAGATATTGATGTGTCCTCACGCAATGTTATATAAACACGTTTTTGGAACCAAAAATTTCTAATCTCTTTTTACTAACTTTGAGAAGTAGCAAAATATTCAAAAGAGATTAAGAAATCTTAAGTTCTAAAAACTCCCCGATTTTCCTTTTTATTCTATTTTTGTATTTTTCTCATTATTCATGTGACGGCTTTGTTGACAATCATTATCTATCAATAACTTTTAGGGTCAACGAGTAGGAAACACGACTCAAAGGAAGTGACCATAGGGATAAAATTCGTCATCCCTGATTTTTCACGAGTCCCCAAGCCAAGCTTAAAAATGAAATCATTGTTATTTACAAGTTAGATGCCAACACTATCCATGGAAGTTACTTGTGTAATTACCTCTTGCTCCCAAATTCCTATTTTCCTCTATTTATTTTATTTTTGGTGAGATATGAATTTCTTCATACTCTCGTTTCGATAAGTTTTAGTCCGATAAAGATACCTAGTTTAGACGCTAAGTAGTTTCCAAACCTTCCCTCGAAAACCGTTGCATACAAAAATGAGGTCCACATCAAGGTCTCTGATTTAACACGATTTTGAGGATATCCCTTTTATATACGACCGAAACAACTCATCTACGAGTCCAGAGACAGAAGCTTTTATTAGGACACCCCCGGAGTCGAAATTTGGCATTATTTAACATTTATTCAGCACATATTATTGATCCTTGGCCTTTTAAACAACCTAGACAACGGCAGCGAACCGTCAAGAATCGGGAGTCTTATTTTGACCTTGGATATTTTTCCTCTGCCTTTTTGAAGTCTGAGTCAACGGGAGCGAACCGTCAGGAAACAGAAAACTTTTATCGGCTTTGGATTATTTATTATTATTATTATTCATTATTCATTACATATTTTGCCAAATCCCGAGTCCTACGGCTTTTATAGCAATAGAGACAATAGCACGTACTATCAGGAATCAGTTGCCTATTACACCGTAACACTGGCAGTACCTTGATGTGTACCCAACTTTCATAAGCAAGGATTTTCTAAGGAAGAAATAAAAACTAATTATCGCCAAAACCAAAATACCTTTAATTATTCCTAGATTACTATTATTGGGTGAAACAAGCTTATGGGAACAAGAAGCCACAATTAACTTCGATGAGCTCTAAAGAGATCCAACTACTCCACGTTTAGCAATCTAACTTATAAACAACTCTATCATTTCTCATTCTTTGCAAATTTAAAATCTTAAATAATAAGATCCGCGAATGCTTAGCCAAATAATCAAGCCATGCATATATAAAGTCGATACGGGAACTTGCAAATTCTTAAAAAGAATTCGCATTTTATAGCTCCTTGTGTAAAAGACTAGCACGAGCTTATAGATTATAAATGGTTAAGGGGACAAGCTAGGGCTCAACACGCCCAATCAAGTCAGAATTTTATTCCTACTCTCACCAGCAGAAAGTCAACAAAATGTCAAAATTTATTATATTTTTGCACAAAAATTTTAAAATTTTCTCATTTTTTGGATTTTCTTTTATTTTTGAGGAAAACGGGGTTGCGAGAGTAAACAGCAAAAATGCAAGGCAAAAATCGAATCGAAAGATCACCCCCTCCCCCAGACTAAAACGAGACATTGTCCTCAATGTCTTAAAGGTAAGGGTTCTCCTACATAAACCTAAGGCCGTTTATTAATTATGCCAAAGATAAACGTAAAACGATAAGATTAAGGATATCGGATGAGCAACGAATGATGAAACTCGAGTGGAGAGAAGCAAACCACGAGCACGAGAGTCTTCATAATTCGGACAAATCCTGGACATACACAAACAACCAAGAAACACAAGATATGGAAGAGGTAGCCCTCCTCACTTCACTTTTTAGAAAATAGATAAGAAGATAGATGGATAATGTTGGGAATTAAATATTCAAGAAGTTAAATATCGGATTCTATTCAAAGAAAAACGTTAAGTTTGATTCTGCTGCTAGGCTTAGCATTCTGCTGCTGTTGATCCTGCTGTTATTATACTTGTTCCTGCTGCTAGCGATAATCTCATTGCTGCTGCTAGTGAACATTCTGCTGCTGAGTGGATAAGATCGAAAAGATATTATTTGTATTTTGGTCAACAATATACGGTAGATAATATCTTACCCCATGTGCTTAGTTAACAAGTTGTGTACACAGATACATGTTGTATCTTATGTACTGACACACTGAAGATAAGTTAACCAAGTAAGTCGGCTAAGACTTTAAGCAATATGTAAAGATCTTCTTGGACTATAAAAGAAGATCTTAGTCTCGATATTATGTGTCGAATAATTAACTTTCATAACTGTTAGAACATAGAACAAACACAAGAATATCACAAGTTGTAAAAACTTAAGATTCAAGGTTGTAACCCTAGTGATATTTCAAGATCACTCGTATTATTATCATTAATAATATTGAATCGTTTGGTGTTAATCTCTCATTGTTCTTTGTCATAGAACTAACACAACCATTCCATTTCCACAACACAAATCACCTTCTAAGTGTGGTTAAGTAAATTCCGCGTACTTAATCATATTCACTCAATATATCATACACACAAAGAACGTAAGGTTTAACCACCTTAACCGTGTGCAACAATCCTGACAAGTGGTATCAGAGCATCAGGTTGATATTATTGATTTAGAAGAAGAAGCTGAAGAAATGGATGTTGAATCTATTCAGACAAATGTTGCTGCAAAGATTCCCATGCTCAAACAGAATGAGTTTGAGATGTGGAGGCTGAGGATAGAGCAATATTTCCAAGTGCAAGATTATGCACTTTGGGAAATCATTGAAGATGGAAACTCTTACCAGCCTACCACTACTACATCAACAGTGGACGACAAAGAAGTGTCAACTCTGCAGACAAAGCCATCATCTGTAGAAGATAGAATAAAGAAGAAAAATGACTTGAAGGCAAGAAGCATGCTGATGATGACCATTCCCAATGATCAACTGCTAAACTTCAGCAAGTTCAAAGATGCCAAGTCGTTATTTGAAGCTATTATTGCCAGGTATAGTGGAAATGAAGCCACCAAGAAAACCCACAAGACACTGCTCAAGCAGCAGTTTGAAAACTTTTCCTCTACATACAATGAATCTCTTGACCACATGTTTAATAGGCTTCAGAATATTGTGAGCCAACTGGCTATTCTTGGGATTGAAATGCCTCAAGAAGATTTAAACTCAAAATTTCTGAGAAGCTTACCAGAAGAGTGGGCTATGCATGTTGTTGTCTGGAAGAACAAACCAGACCTAGACATCATGGAACTGATGGACTTGTATAGCAACTTCAAGATTGTGGAGCAAGATTTGAAGAAGAATGGAGGTACTGGTTCTAATACTGGGAACAAGGAATTTATGTCAACTCCTAGTACCTCAAAATCAAGTGAAGAGGTGAAAGTTGTTGATGATGTTGGTGCTGCTAGTTCATCAAGTAGTACCATAAGTATTTTGGATGAAAAGACTTGTTGTGCCTTTCTTACAAGTCAGAATAATGGGTCCATACTCTCCTATGAAGACCTCCAAGAGATTCATGAAGATGATCTGGAGGAAATGGATCTGAAATGGAAAATTTCTCTTCTTAGCATGAGAGCCAAGAAGTTCTATCACAAGATGGGGAAGAAGCTCATAATCAGCAACACTGATGCTGCCGGTTTTGATAAGTCAAAGATAGAGTGCTATAACTGTCACATGATGGGTCATTCTCAAGAGATTATAGAAGACCAAGGCAGCAAGATAGCAAGAATAGAGGTTTTGGAAGTAAATCCAAAACAGAGGATGTGATTGAGCCAAAAGCTATGGTAGCTATTGATGGCTTAGGTTTTGATTGGAGCTTCATGGCAGATGAAGAAGAAACTCCTGCTCAGATGGCACTTATGGCTTTTTCTGCTACTGAGGTACAAAATCATAAAGCTTGTTCTAATACTTGCATTGCTCTTAATGCTCTACAGGTTTTAATGAAACAATTTGATGACCAAAAGATAGAGCTAAGTAAGACTTTTCAAAACTTTATAAACTATAAGTGTGGATTAGAAAAATTAGAGAAACAAATCACATACTATAAGGAAAATGAATTAGCTTTTTCTGATGACAAAGCTCTCCTAAGACATGACATATTCTTTAGAGATGCTGAAATTAAGCTTTTGAGAGAAGCTTTTGATAGGGTCAAAAAGGAAAATGAAAACATTCACTTGACTACTGAGGCACTAGAACATGCTTCTAAAAGTGTGCACAACATAGTAGAATGTCAGGTGATTAATAGAGCTAAGTCAGGAGTAGGATATAAGAGTGTCCCACCTCCTTATAGAGGCATCCCTAAACCCCCAGGGATTGACCTAGGAAATTCAGGTTTACCTGAGTTTCAAGAACCAATCATGGAATATGGTTCTAAGGCTAGCAAGAGCCTTAAGGTAGAAAAAGTAAGTAAAAGTTTAGATAAAACTTTACTTTATCAGGACAAGGTGTCCTTTGCTAAGAACTTAGATGCTATAGTTGTTGAAGATTGCACAACTGATAGTGAAGATGAAGAAGAACAGGTTATGTCTAAACCTGAAGTGGTTAAGAAAGTAGGAACAAGTCTTCCTAAGATAGTCAAACACAATACTGATAGGCCTAAATCAAACATTAAGCATGTTAGGCAACCAGTTAGATATTGTGAACAATATAGAACCACCAACAAGCCCAGAGGTAACCAAAGGAATTGGAACAACCTCAAGTCTAACCAATTAGGTGATGACTTTGCTTTTTATAATAAAGCTTGTTACACATGTGGTAGTTTTGACCATCTTGCAGCTTTCTGCAACCAATGGGTATCTGGGAATGACAACAATAGAGTGAACTACAAAAGGCAAACTCCTAAGTCTCACTCTCACTCTAGTTCTAAGAGAACAAACCCCAGAGTAGTCAAAAAGAAGTCTGGCTCAAACTTCAATCCTGCTGCCAGACCAAGTGATCCTGCTGCTAGACAATTTGTTCCTGCTGCTCGACCATTTATGACTATTAACCCAAAATCAACAGCTAAGGGTGCAAAAACAACTTTCAAACATGCACCAACAACTGTTCTAAGGCCCATTCAAACAAAAGCAGTGGTCCAAAAACAAGTTTAGAAACCAAAGGGTAGAATTGAAAAGTTAGCAGTTCCTGCTGCTAAGCAATCAGTTCCTGCTGCTAAGGGAAATAGGGCAAATGCTGTTAAGGCCTCAGCATGTTGGATTCTTAAATCCAATGTTGCATCAACTATTGATCGGCCTCAAACAGTCAACTTAAATCAACCACGGATGTGGTTAAACAAAGTCAAACCATTTGAAGACAACTAACCAAGAAGTATAGTGTTTTCCCGGGTCGTTATATCCCAGCGAAGCGTGAAATTGTGTTTAAAGACGAATTGTGATCAAGTGCTATTGAATGGAAAAGGGTTTTGGAATTATTGAACTAAGGAAATAAAAAGAGAATAGCTTTAAACAAGCTACAGAAATAAATACAGGGAACCAAATTACTTAAAACGTCTAAAATCTAAAAACGTACGTTTAAATTTAAATAAACGTAAACGTACAAAATAAAAAGTGAGATTTGATAAATAAAAGGCCTACAGATATGAAAATTATATTTTTACAATCTTAATAATAAAGAAAATTATTGGAAAAAGAAAATTATTTATTTGACTTATTAATTAATTATTATTAATTAAAAACTATTTTTAACTATTTAAATAATTACCTAAAAAGTAAGAAAATAGGAAATAAACCTAGAAAAATGAAATTATGACTTAGATAAATCTAAAATATTATAAAACTTATTTTAAAACTGAAAATATATTTATTACACTATTTATCTAATTATTATTATTTAATTACTTATTAAACTATTTAAATTTATAAAAAATACTAAATGAACAAAGAAAAATCTAAAACTTTTTCTATAAATATTATTAAGTGAAAAGAAGCTAAGAAAATTATAAAAATGAAATTTACTTAATTAAAAATTTAAAAAAGATAAAATCTATTAAATAGAAGCTATCACTTATTTTCTATTTTGTTTTTCTTAAGGTCTAAAAATGTTATTATATTTTCCTAGATTCTAATTAATAAAAGAAAATTATGAAAATTAAAATTATATTTTTCTGATTATTATTTTATTTATTATGATTTAATTACTATTAGAAACTAATTAAAAAGATTAAAAATATCAAATGACTTAGGAAAAATCTGAAAAATTCAGGATAAGTCTAAATTAATATTTGAAAGCTAGGAAAATTAAAATCAAAAGTCTAATAAGCCCAGATAAGCAGTTTGGCTAATAAGCTAAAAATAAGCTAATAAGCACAAAACTTAACCAAATGCTCAGAACAGGTTTAATATACCTAATTAAGCTTAAAACAACTTAAATAGAAGAGCTTATTCCACAGATTAATCAAATGAGCACTTATGCAATTGCAAATTCACACAGAAAACTCAGAAAATAGCAAACTTGCAAGGCAAATTAAGCAGTCTAATAAGCTACTGAGATGCAATCTAATGGGGGCAAAAGTAAGCTAGTAGTATGAGCTTTCTAGAAAACCAAAAAGCAAGGCCTAGGCTTCTCTAAATAAGCCACAATTTAGCTGAGATCAGCAGCCTAAGCACTCAGTATTACTGAGTGCTGTTGATGTGTTTTGTGTGCAGACCTGTGTGCAGAGGGCACAAAGGTTTGAGCCTTTTGAGAACTCACTAAATGGCCTATGGGGAGCACAGAAATGAAAAGAACAAGGGCCAATATAGCTTGTGCTTATAATTAGCTTATTTGAGCTAATTTGAGGCTGAAATTACCATAGCCCCTATAAAACATGATTTTCTATTTATATTGTTAACTAGGACTTGGAAATAGCTTATTAGGACTATAAAAAGCTGGTTCAAAGTTGGCTAAAAGGTAAATGTACAGTAAACATGGGTTTGACCCATTTGACTGCCTAAAGCCAAACACCCCTTCTAGGTGTCTGTTTTGGATTTAGCAAATAAAACACAATTATATAAACTATAAGTCTAGGTTTTACTGATCAAATAATTTAATTCGACTCTAATAAGTAACTTAAAACAAGAAAATAAGCAAAAGATTAAGCTAAGCTATATAAGACTATTTTGGACTTTTTAAGTGATTTCTAGTAAAACTGAGATATTGAATATGAAATACCTATGAGACTGATTAAGCAAAATTAGCAACTAGGAATAAGTATGAAATAACAGTAAAAAGCTATAAATAAGTTGTAGCACAGTAAATTGGATTTTAAGCTAAGAATTTAAAAAGCTTACAACTGATGAGCTTATGGAACTGAGGAACAAAGAACTAGAACCAATCTAGCTTGTCAGAAACAAGCTAGAAAACCCAGAAAATCCTTCCAAATCAGCTTATTCACCCCAAAACAGCTTATTAGCTTCTCAGGTTGACTTTTGTTGACTTTTCTTGTATCTTGAGTTTAGCACTGATTTATACTATAATAAACTTACAACAAGCTATATAAAGCTTGCATAAGCTATTAGAAACAACTGAGAAGTTATTTCACTTAACAATTACCTAGGTTCGAATTCTCAGTACATATGAAATTTAAGAAACTTAGCATTATCATTAATTACTGGAAATTAAACAAAGATTAACAATAAACACACTAAAGTTACTTTGTATTGATTGTTAAAACTTGGAATTACAATTTATCACTACTGAAATGGAAATTACGATTATGCTAATTTTACCTACTTGCCCTTTATGAGCTACATTTGCTTCTATATATACAAAATTGAAATGGGAAAACCCTAGTCGACATCCTTGAATCTATCAGCACCCTTGAATTGCTTCAATTTGATCTCATTCGTTGGATTCCACTTTTGGCGGGAAAACAGGACAAGTGGCTATTTCATCTGTTTTAGTTAGTGGGAGTGGGGAAGATGCATTAAATGCATTTGGGAGTGTTAGGTAGCGTGTTTGGAGGGGGGATGAGGTGGTGAGACAGCTGTGGAATGAGGTGGGGGGTGGTATTGTTTTGGCGGTATGGTTTGAAGAAGACGGGTTTGACCAGGTCAAACCCTTTGGTTTAAATAAAAAGGATGGGTCGGGTTTGTTTATGATTGGGCTTGGGCTGGGTTTAGTTTAATAAGTGGGTTGGGTAATATGTGGTGTTGGGTTGGGTAATAATAAGGGTCCGGTTGGTATTTAGTTAAATAAGCCTAGGGACCTAAAGTGTAAAATCTGAAAAGTTGAGGGGTGTGTTCTGCCAATCTTCCAAAGTTATCACAAGGACCAAACTTGCCATATTTCATTTATATAAGGACCTTTGTTGATATTTCCCAAAATTAAACATCCAGGGACTATTTTTGACATTTTCCAAACTTGAGGGACCAAAGTTGTAATTTTGCAATCTTGAACCTTAAAGGACTAATCTTGACAACTTTTAAATCCCCAAGGACCTTTGATGATATTTAACATGTTTTGAATAACCAGGGACTAGTTCTGCCAATTTGTGAAACTTCAGGGACTGAAAATGACAATTATGCAAACTTTATTCGTTTTTCACTTGTTTTCAATCTTTTTGTTCCTGAATCATATAAAAACACATTTTATGATATTTTCTGCATTTATGAAGCATATCTGCATGTTTTTAAATGTTTTTGCAGATAAAATGTGACAGAAATGATGAGTATTTAGACACTCATCAATCCCCCACACTAAACTATTGCTAGTCCCTAGCAATCATTTATGAAGATTTAATGGATTTTATCTCTTTACCAAAAGCCATTACTTCTGGAGTAGCCAATGTTTTAGTATGTGATACTTTGGTACAATGATAACCAAATGATTTTGAGCAAACCATCAGCTGTCAACGGTTTTGATTTGTCTTTACCAGAAGCCGTTTGCTTCTGGACTAGCCAACTCTTAGATAAAATACAGTTATTATCTTTGGTGAGCTGATTACCAATCATGGTTTTTCACTGCCTTTACCACAAGCCATAACCTTGCGGGCTAGCCAACTCTTCACTTATAAAGATATGGTGAGTCGAATACCATACAATTTTTGGCAAATTGCAAGCCATAAACGGATTTGATATATCTTTACCAAGAGCCATTTGCTCCTGGATTAGCTAATCCTTATGTGGGTTAGACATGGCGGACTGATAACCATTTATTGCGTTCTAAGTGAGAAAAAATTTTAAAATTTTGGCTAAAAATAGGGGTACTAGATGGTACATTTGATCAAATTCGCAAGAATTCCCCCCCACACTTAGAACTGAATATTGCCCTCAATATTCAAAGAACCGGTTGTTAAACCAACACTTAGAACGTGAAAGAGAAATACTAATAGCCATTATTTTATACACACATTTTTTTTTTTAACAATAAACACACTATATACAACATGTGGGGCATCTCCCCCACACTAGGTGGTAGAAAAGAGAAAGAAGTCAGAAATATGGGTGAAAACCCATATGGTGGGCTAATATTTTTGTTCACCGAGTCACTTAGCTCGACTCGACCCCGCATTCATTAGTTCATGGGGAAGCATGTGGAAGAAACTATCTTCATCGGACTTTCATTCAAATTGTTTGGATAACCAATTGAACATAAGAAAGTTCCACACCGATGAGATAAATCCGGCATTTAAACCAATGTTAGATGGAAAATGCCAGGATCAAAGGTAATATCCTCACTCCCGAATGAGTGACAGATAGGGGAAATCACCGGGTAGGTGAAGGGAAGAAGAGAGATCTGAATAGCCATTAAAACAAGAACTTCCTCCTCAAGAATTGCAAGTGGTGGAGGCAAGTCCTTAAACTTGATCTCAGGAAATTTATCAGTTTTTTCAACTGACTTGGTTTCCTCATTATGAAGTTGTTTTGGTGGAAGAGGGGAAGATGAATCTTCGTTTAACAAATTCTCTAGAAAAAGAATGTCCCCCTCAGGATCAAGATAGTTATTATCAACCTCATGCGGAAGTGAACTATCTAGAGCAAGAAAAGCATCGACTTCATCCCAAAAGGGATCACTTCCCTCAAACGAAGTGAGAGAAGGGGAAGAGTTTGCTATGATAAGTTGAGAAGATGTGGTGGGTTCCCCACTCACAGAATTATGAAAATAACCAATACTTTCTTGAGAGTACTCCTTTGAAGTAATGTCAATGACATCGATTCGGTTAACCGAAGCAGAATCATAATTTGAGGAGTACCTCGACGTTTGATCATGGTTAAAGGTAACAGCTTCATTACCCACACGCAAGGTGATCTCATGCTTAAATACATCAATAAGAGTATGGCCCGTTTTTAGGAATCCTCTTCCCAGAATTAGAGGAACCTTTTGATCTGCGTCGAAGTCAACAACCACAAAGTCAGCTGGAAAGTGGAACTTTCCTACTTTCACAAACACATCTTCGGCAATGCCGCAGGGATGAGATATGGTTCGGTCTGCAAGCTCAAGAGTCATGCAGGTAGGAGTAAGAGCCGGAAGAGAAAGTTTCTTCCATACTGAATGAGGCATCAGGTTGATGCTTGCACCTAGATCTGCTAAGGCATAACATTCAACCATTCCCGAAAATACACAAGGTAGTAGAAACTTTCCAGGATCTCCAAGCTTCTCCGGAAGCTTTTTCAAGATAACCGCTGGGCAGTTCTCATTTAACGGAGTTTTAGCCATTTCAATCAGCTTTTCCTTGTTGCTTAACAATTGTTTGATTGTTGATGCAAACTTGGGCATCAGAATGATAGCATCCGCAAAACTTATGTCAAAATGTAATTCTTTAAAGATTTGAAAGAATTTGTCCATTTGTTGACTAGCCTTCTCACGGAGCTTTTGCTCATTTAAGCGCGATGGGTAAGGAATATAAGGTTTGGATTTAGGGGTAATGACTTCAGGAGTCTCTACAGATTCAAAGACAACTCCTGGTTTGGATTTCTTTTTCTGGACAATCGGAGGCTGGACTTGTGCTGTACTTTGTGGGCTAGGAATTTGCACTTTGTCCGTGGTATCCTCCGTTTCTTTCTCCATTTCAAACAACGGAGGAGGAATAGGGCCAGCGGGCCCCTCATAAGCAGCACCACTCCGAGTGGTGATAGCTTTGACGAAAGTGGTATTTTCATCATCATCACTGTCATCAAGTACACTGACAGGAGTAGCATTTAGCATATTGGAATAAGCTCTGGCTGTTCTTTGCTCACTAAGTTTGTTTGACAAACTTTTAACCGTAAATCGGGAAAGAGTAGGATCTATTCTTGACGGTTGAGGAGCAATTGTGGGTGTAGAATTTTGGATAACCGAAGGTTGGACGTATTTAGCACTTCCATTGTTAGTGGGAAGTACCGGGTCCTTTGTCATCTTGAGTCCAACATGAGCTTTACCACTACGTGTAGTGACAGCTTTGAGTTCACCTCTTGGGTTGACAACAGTGTTACTTGGGAGACCTCCCGAGGTAGAAGGTAGATCATTTAAAGATTTTTTTATGTCATTTATTTGGGTAACCAATAACTGGTTTGTCTGATATTGAGTTCTATTTGTCTCCTCTTGAGATTTTATGAATTGCCTAAGCAACTCATCTGAGGACGTCTGATTTTGGTTTTGGACATTCCATGGTTTTTGGTTATGATTACCCTGATTCTGACCTCGGTTTTGATTGAAATTTTGGGAATTGTTGAAATTTTGTCCCTGATTTTGAACAAAGCGATTTTGATTATTCTGATTTGGCACGGGTGGAAAACCAGGTGGGACCATAGCATTCGGTGCTCGGTACTGAGTCTCAGTATGCGGACGGTATTGATTTTGGTTTACTGCAGCTACGGGAGCTGGGTAAAGAGAAGCATCGGTTGCTTGACAATCATAATACGCATGTGGGCCACCACAAGTTTCACACACTTTGTTTATTGCTTTGATTTGTTCCGGTTTATGAATTTCACTCTTCAATTCTTTCATTTCCTTCATCATGCAACGCATTGAGTCCGTTAAAAAGGCTAACTCTGAGGAGTTACCGGATGAAGGAGCAGGAGTGACAGGAACATTTACTTTGTTTCGAGATATAGGAACTTTTGATTTATTTTCACAAATTTCAATCACCTCTTTAGGTCGACGATTCAAGATATTGCCACCAGCGGCTGCATTAAGTGCATCTTGATCGATTTGGGTTAACCCATTATAAAACGTATTTATCTGTTGTAACTCTGTGAAATCGTGATGCGGGCATTTTCGGAGGAGATCTTTAAATCTTTCCCATGCCTCTCCGAAATTTTCATCGAAACCTTGACGAAATCCAGCAATTTCATTTTTTAGATTAGTCGTCTTTGATGGAGGGAAGAAATAATTGACAAATTTCTGCACTAGATCTTCCCAAGTTTCAATGGATCGAGGGGGTTCTTTATCCAGCCAAATTCGGGCTGCCCCTTCGAGTGAGAATGGAAATAGCATCAATTTGATAACTGTTTGCGGCACATTCTTATAATTGATTGTAGAGGTCAACTTGTTGAACCAACGAATGTGTGCATATGGATCCTCTCGTTCAAACCCGTGGAATTGGTTTGTGGACACGAGCTGAATCAGATGTGTTTTCAGTTCAAAATGATCAGAATCGATGGCTGGTAAAACGATGGCATCTCCGTAACCCTCGGTGGGTGCTCGGAGCATTTCCGCCATTGTGCGATTGTCTGCCATATTATCAGTGAGAACAGTGCGAATCTCGGGTTCGACTATTTGGGCAGCACGTCTACGATTACGTCTTCTCGGAATATCTACGAGTTCACGTAAAGGGCTTGATGACGTGGAAGAACGAATGCGCATGCACTAAGTAAAATATTTTAATTAAATCAAGAACGAATCAAAACACAAGTGAACTTAAACCAATAATCAACAAGCGTACGGTAGCTCTCTAAAAGATAAACGCACAGAGTGGCGGAGAAGCAAAGGTGGGCAATTAATGCTCCTTAAAAACCCGCTTCTTTCAGTCCGACAATTTAATGTCAAACTATCCTTAAACCTCCGTTATAGTTTGTTTATCAATCAAAGGTGAGCCGATATTCGCAAGTGATACAAAGGCAAGTTTTAAATCTGATGTTTGGGAACTTATTATGGTCGTACCCCCAGTTAGGTAGTACTCTGTCTTGGTTCTCGATGGTAAATTTTATTATTGTTATTTATTTAAACAAAGAAAACGGAAAATATTTTTGGTGTTTTTATTTTTTATATGATAATATATATAGAAAAGAAAAGAAAAATATTTTTGTTTTTTTATATGGTTTATGGGAAATTGAAATACGATATTTTTGGTACTCGATCCGTTAAACGAATTAACTTCACGAGCGTTTTGCTTTATATATATGATGAATATACAAGAGATAGAAGATATACACAGATTGGGTTTCAAAAACACGATACTGCAAATCGTTTAAAACACGCAACACACCTCCCCGGCAGCGGCGCCAAAATTTGATCGGCCTCAAACAGTCAACTTAAATCAACCACGGATGTGGTCAAATAAAGTCAAACCATTTGAAGACAACTAACCAAGGAGTATAGTGTTTTCCCGGGTCGTTATATCCCAGCGAAGCGTGAAATTGTGTTTAAAAGACGAATTGTGATCAAGTGCTATTGAATGGAAAAAGGGTTTTGGAATTATTGAACTAAGGATATAAAAAGAGAATAGCTTTAAACAAGCTACATAAATAAATACAGGGAACCAAATTACTTAAAACGTCTAAAATCTAAAAATGTACGTTTAAATTTAAATAAACGTAAACGTACAAAATAAAAAGTGAGATTTGATAAATAAAAGGCCTACAGATATGAAAATTATATTTTTACAATCTTAATAATAAAAGAAAATTATTGGAAAGAGAAAATTATTCATTTGACTTATTAATTAATTATTTTTAATTAAAAACTATTTTTAACTATTTAAATAATTACCTAAAAAGTAAGAAAATAGGAAATAAACCTAAAAAAATGAAATTATGACTTAGATAAATCTAAAATATTATAAAACTTATTTTAAAACTTAAATTATATTTTTAACACTTTTTATCTAATTATTATTAATTATTATTATTTAATTACTTATTAAACTATTTAAATTTATAAAAAATACTAAATGAACAAAGAAAAATCTAAAACTTTTTCTATAAATATTATTAAGTGAAAAGAAGCTAAGAAAATTATAAAAATGAAATTTACTTAATTAAAAATTTAGAAAAGATAAAATCTATTAAATAGAAGCTATCACTTATTTTCTATTTTGTTTTTCTTAAGGTCTAAAAATGTGATTATATTTTTCCTGGATTCTAATTAATAAAAGAAAATTATGAAAATTAAAATTATATTTTTTTGATTATTATTTTATTTATTATGATTTAATTACTATTATAAACTAATTAAAAAGATTAAAAATATCAAATGACTTAGGAAAAATCTGAAAAATTCAGGATAAGTTTAAATTAATATTTGAAAGCTAGGAAAATTAAAATCAAAAGTCTAATAAGCCCAGATAAGCAGTTTGGCTAATAAGCTAAAAATAAGCTAATAAGCACAAAACTTAACCAAATGCTCAGAACAGGTTTAATATACCTAATTAAGCTTAAAACAACTTAAATAGAAGAGCTTATTCCACAGATTAATCAAATGAGCACTTATGCAATTGCAAATTTACACAGAAAACTCAGAAAATAGCAAACTTGCAAGGCAAATTAAGCAGTCTAATAAGCTACCGAGATGCAATCTAATGGGGACAAAAGTAAGCTAGTAGTATGAGCTTTCCAGAAAACCAAAAAGCAAGGCCTAGGCTTCTCTAAATAAGCCACAATTTAGCTGAGATCAGTAGCCTAAGCACTCAGTATATACTGAGTGCTGCTGATGTGTTTTGTGTGCAGACCTGTGTGCAGAGGGCACAAAGGTTTGAGCCTTTTGAGAACTCACTAAATGGCCTATGGGGAGCACAGAAATGAAAAGAACAAGGGCCAATATAGCTTGTGCTTATAATTAGCTTATTTGAGCTAATTTGAGGCTGAAATTACCACAGCCCTTATAAAACTTGATTTTCTATTTATATTGTTGACTAGGACTTGGAAATAGCTTATTAGGACTATAAAAAGCTGGTTCAAAGTTGGCTAAAAGGTAAATGTACAGTAAACATGGGTTTGACCCATTTTGACTGCCTAAAGCCAAACACCCCTTCTAGGTGTCTGTTTTGGATTTAGCAAATAAAACACAATTATATAAACTATAAGTCTAGGTTTTACTGATCAAATAATTTAATTAGACTCTAATAAGTAACTTAAAACAAGAAAATAAGCAAAAGATTAAGCTAAGCTATATAAGACTATTTTGGACTTTTTAAGTGATTTCTAGTAAAACTGAGATATTGAATATGAAATACCTATGAGACTGATTAAGCAAAATTAGCAACTAGGAATAAGCATGAAATAACAGTAAAAAGCTATAAATAAGTTGTAGCACAGTAAATTGGATTTTAAGCCAAGAATTTAAAAAGCTTACAACTGATGAGCTTATGGAACTGAGGAACAAAGAACTAGAACCAATCTAGCTTGTCAGAAACAAGCTAGAAAACCCAGAAAATCCTTCCAAATCAGCTTATTCACCCCAAAACAGCTTATTAGCTTCTCAGGTTGACTTTTGTTGACTTTTCTTGTATCTTGAGTTTAGCACTGATTTATACTATAATAAACTTACAACAAGCTATATAAAGCTTGCATAAGCTATTAGAAACAACTGAGAAATTATTTCACTTAACAATTACCTAGGTTCGAATTCTCAGTTCATATGAAATTTAAGAAACTTAGCATTATCATTAATTACTGGAAATTAAACAAAGATTAACAATAAACACACTAAAGCAGATGAAGGATTCTTTGTTGGATATTCTCTTAATAGCAAAGCATTTAGAGTATACAACACAAGAACTAAGATTGTAGAAGAAAACCTACATGTGGAGTTTTTAGAAAACAAATCCAGTGTAGAAGGTCAAGGACCAAAAAGGCTATTTGATCTTGAATATCTAACCAAATCAATGAATTATGTGCCTGTTGTTGCATAAACTAATGAAATTTCAGGTTCACAAACAACAGATGAGGCAAGGTTAGAAAAGGAGACAAACCAAGATCATTTTTGGATGCCAATATGGTCAAGTGCAGGTGTGGAATCAACTTCAACAACTGATGAATCTTCTTCTGGCAAGGCTAAAGAAGGTGTTGAAGATGAAAGAAAAGAAGATGAAACTCAGGAACAACTAAATGTTTCTGCTGGTAGTATTTCTGTTGCTGCTGGTATTGTATATGTTTCAGCTGATGATTCTACTGCTAAGCTTACTGATTCTGATGTTCGGCCAAATGACTCTGCTGCTGGCCCTTCAGAAACAAAAGAAGCAGAATTCTCAGATAATGAGGTGGATTTCAACAATCTTCCATCAAATTATCAAGTTCCTTCTACTCCACAAACAAGAATTCACAAAGTTCACTTCCTAGATAATGTGATTGGAGATGTACAGTCAGGTGTGAAGACAAAACAACAACTGATGTCTTCAGACCAACAAGGTCTTCTTGATGCCCTTTATGCTTCAAAGCAGCATGAGCTTTCAAACTCTTGCTTGTTTATATGTTTTCTCTCACAAGATGAACCAAAGAACATTCTTAAAGCCTTAGATGATTCAAGCTGGGTAGAAGCTATGCAAGAAGAGCTTCTTTAGTTTAAGATTCAGAAAGTATGGGTGCTAGTTGATTTACCTAGGAATGCAAAGGTAATTGGCACTAGATGGGTTTTTAAGAACAAAAGGGATGAAAGAGGAATTGTGATTAATAATAAAGCTAGATTAGTAGCTCAAGGGTACACACAAGAAGAAGGAATAGACTATGATGAGGTTTATGCTCCTGTAGCAAGGATTGAGGCAATTAGGCTTTTCTTAGCTTATGCTTCATTTTTAGGCGTCACAGTCTACCAAATGGATGTCAAGAGTGCATTTTTATATGGTAAAATTGAAGAAGAGGTGTATGTTACACAACCTCCTGGCTTCATTGACCCATTACATCCAAATAAAGTGTACAGAGTAGTGAAAGCTCTATATGGCCTTCATCAGGCACCAAGAGCTTGGTATGCAACACTAGCTTCCTACTTATTAGAAAATGGATTTCAAAGAGGAATGATTGATCAGACACTTTTCATCAAACAGCACAAGAAGGATCTTCTGTTAGTGCAGGTGTATGTGGATGACATTATCTTTGGATCTACTAGGAAGGAGATGTGTTTAGAATTTGAGAAGCTTATGAAAGATAAGTTTCAGATGAGTTCTATGGGAGAACTTACATTCTTTTTGGGTTTGCAAGTTAAACAATCATCTGAAGGCATATTTATTAGTCAAGACAAATATGTTGCAGAGATACTTAGAAATTTTCAATTTGCTGATTCAAAAATAGCAAGCACACCAATGGACTCTGAGAAGCACCTTCTGAAAGATGAAGATGGAGAAAGTATAGATGTACACACTTACAGATCTATGAGAGGCTCTTTGATGTACCTTTCATCATCTAGACCTGATATCATGTTCCCTGTTTGTGTTTGTGCAAGATTTCAAGTTACTCCAAAGGTTTCTCATTTAACTGCAGTCAAGAGAATTTTTAGATATCTTAAAGGTCAACCAAGGTTGGGTATATGGTATTCTAGAGAATCTCCTTTTGACTTGGTAGCATATTCGGATAGTGATTATGCTGGTGCTAGCTTGGACAGAAAGTCAACAACTGGAGGATGTCAATTCCTTGGGTGTAGACTTGTCTCATGGCAGTGTAAGAAGCAAACAAGTGTGGCAAATTCAACAACTGAAGCTGAATATATAGCTGCTGCAAGTTGCTCTAGTCAAGTTCTATGGCTTCAAAACCAACTTCTTGATTATGGGTAAAATTTCTTAAACACTGTTATTTATATTGATAATAGTAGTACAATTTGTATTATTAAAAATCCAGTGCAACATTCTAAAACAAAACACATTGAAATTAGACATCACTTTATAAGAGACTGCAATGAGAAAAGATTAATTCAAGTACTTAAAATTGCTTCAGAATTCAATTTTGCAGATCTGCTAACAAAAGCTTTTGATGTTTCAAGATTTCAGTATTTGGTAGCAAGTATTGGAATGCTTAATCTTTGAATTTTCAATATAATGTGTTTTTTTAAATAAATTTTTGTTGTTGATACTGATTTATCTAATACTGCTGTTATTACAAAAGTTTGTGCTGATTGTACAAATTTAAATTGTGTTATTCATACAGTTAGTCTTATGATTATTCTAATGCAAGACAAGTATTTTGTACTTTGTTCTTTTGGTTTTAGACTAACAATTTCAGGTATGAATATGTGAACACAAAGGAAATTTCAAGTGAAATGGAAGCAGCAGAATTGAGAATATTAGTTGCTACATAATAGGTTTATGATGGACTGAGTTTGGGAATTTAAAACTCCTTAAAACTACTTTCTTGAAACCTAGTTATGATATTTCACATTGAATTGATGACTTAGTTGGTCAGATAGTAACTGAATCAACTCACTTTCTATCATTTTATACTTTTAAGTATAATGTGCAAGTCTAAGGACATCCGATAGAAAGAACAGCTAGTAAAAGTGAATCTAACACTTGTGTTAGAGGTAACAATTACTATGAGCTGGAAACCCTGTCAAGAAAGCCTTTTGAATAGGTTTATCTTTACACAGGCAGTTATCAAGATAACTGAAAAACATTGGTTCTCACACAACCAGAGGTTGCTTTAAACCGAAATGTTGATTAAGTGTCTGTTATACACTTGATCCCTTCAAAATGGTTGAAAGCAGTATGATTTTTCAATTCTAAAATCATGAACATACTGCTATGTCAAACAATTTCTTAAAAGGATTTTTCAAGGATTCACAAAAACCATCCATTGATGGACCATAAATCAAATGTCCACTGATTCACCTCTCATAGGAGTTAACACACCTAGAAGTGATGAAGGCAGTAACTTAAACTCTTAAGGAATTGATGGCTTCATGTACAATATTGTCTGACAACAAGTTCTAAATGCTGGATCAGATGATAAGGAAAGATATATTTTGGTACATAGTGAGATCTTCCAAACAAGGGGAGGATAAAATTTTTATTTGCTTCAGGGGAGGTAACAATCTCAGGGGAGGAAATAATGGCCCAGAAATGGAAGATAATCCAATTTATGGAAGGAGAAGACAAGAGCATACAAGATGATGAGGAGGTTGAAAATGACAAGAACATTCCAAAGGAGAAAGTTCTATCTAGGTCAAACGAAGAAAAGTTTCAATTTCACTTTCAAAGACATGCTGTTAGATGATTTCACTTGTTGAAACAAGCATCCAAGATACACAGCATCATTGCCTCTTATAATTCCTCCATCCAAGGAAATTGCACCATCTTTTAGTCCAAGATTGGAGCAATGTGTTTTGATATTGTTAAAGTCAAAGAAGAACAAAGCAGATGAATTACTGAGAAGATATTTAGTCTTGAAGAACAGAAGTGTTTGAAAGATCTTCAATCCATGATTTAATTCAGAAACATGTTGAAATGGATTCACATGTTTAGGGGAGGATTGTTGGGAATTAAATATTCAAGAAGTTAAATATCGGATTCTATTCAAAGAAAAACGTTAAGTGTGATTCTGCTGCTAGGCTTAGCATTCTGCTGCTGTTGATCCTGCTGTTATTATACTTGTTCCTGCTGATAGCGATAACTCATTGCTGCTGCTAGTGAACATTCTGCTGCTGAGTGGATAAGATTGAAAAGATATTATTTGTATTTTGGTCAACAATATACGGTAGATAATATCTTACCCCATGTGCTTAGTTAACAAGTTGTGTACACAGATACATGTTGTATCTTATGTACTGACACTCAAGATAAGTTAACAAAGTAAGTCGGCTAAGACTTTAAGCAATATGTAAAGATCTTCTTGGACTATAAAAGAAGATCTTAGTCTCGATATTATGTGTCGAATAATTAACTTTCATAACTGTTATAACATAGAACAAACACAAGAATATCACAAGTTGTAAAAACTTAAGATTCAAGGTTGTAACCCTAGTGATATTTCAAGATCACTCGTATTATTATCATTAATAATATTGAATCGTTTGGTGTTAATCTCTCATTGTTCTTTGTCATAGAACTAACACAACCATTCCATTTCCACAACACAAATCACCTTCTAAGTGTGGTTAAGTAAATTCCGCGTACTTAATCATATTCACTCAATATATCATATACACAAAGAACGTAAGGTTTAACCACCTTAACCATGTGCAACAATCCTGACAGATAAGCATGGGGTGCCTCCCACGAAGCGCTTGTTTTTTATCGAGTCGGATAGCTTAGACTCGCCCCAAATTTATTTGTTCTTGGAGGAGCAAATGGAGAATCAACACTGCAACGGACACCTGGCATGAAAAACGGAGATGCCGGGGTCAAAGACGGTATCCTCACTCCTGGTGGAGTGGAAAAATGGATAAAGGATGGGATAAGTGAAGAATGGGTGAAACACACGGATGATGAAAGCAAAATCAAATTCTGAATTACGAATGAGTTGGGTGGGAAAAATATCAAGCACCGGAACATCATGTTCAGAAATCTCGTCCACTACTCCAAAAATATCCTCATCCGCATTGGATTCAAAATCTACATCCGGTGGTTTCGCGGGTGGACGAGAAGATGGTAAATCAAAGAGAAATGAGTCAGCTTCGGAAAGTAAATCATCGTCATGAATTTCTTCAATAAGAAAATTTCTTCGAAGGTCATTCTCGTCATTCTCAATACCTGGTGGTATCGAGTCATCCGTAGCAAGAAATAGATCGACCTCCTCTAAAAGAGAGTCACGTGACGGATTATTGAAAATATTGCTCAAAATAAGTTCGGAGTCGATCTCAAAGTCAAAACGCTCATAATCCGGAAGAGAAATATCAGCATGAATAGTGGGACTGCCACTACTCTTCTCTTCAAATCAAAAAATTTCAAGCTCGGGTAAGAAATCACTATCCATATCGGGGATAGGAAATGAAGAGGTTATCACGGCATCAGTAGACGGAGTCGGATTATTTAAAGCTTCGATCTTAGAAATAAGAAGATTGATATTGGATAATTTGTCACGAAGTAAATCATCTTTGATCTCATCATCATTTAGGTCAAAATCCTTTATCTCCTCTAAGCTAATGAACTCATAATCGGAACGCGATTCCTCAACATCATCGATATCTCCACAAGAGTCTTCAATACTCGGAGTATACTCATTGTGAGAATCGGAATAAATTTCAACTTCATCAGTTTCAACGTGATTATCATCAAACGGTATATCATTCGTATCAACGTGATTATTAAGACGATTATTTTCAACAAATGCACAACTACCGTTAGAAATTTCCTTGGACTCACTTGGGATTGGGACGAGGTTCTCAACATTGTCTAATTCCGTTGCCGGAATAGTGTTTAGATGCTCGTCCCCCATTTTTAGAGAGTCCTTGGTTTCTACGGTAGGAAAGATGGGTGCAATTTGAGGGAAAACGTTTAACGGAACAAGTGTCTCCTCGTCATCATCGGAATCATCGTCACAGTAAATTAAGGCCTTTCGAAATTTAGCCGCTCTTTCCTCGGCAAGTAATTCTTCCATAGACTTCGCATGAGGATCGGGAGTATAAGTATTACGATTAGCCAAATATTGATTAACCGCTTGTTCTTGATTACGAACCGCTTCGACAACGGATCCCAAATGTTTTGCAATTTCGAGCATTCCATCTTGATTTTGATAATTGACGGGATTTTTTGGGGGTTGGTAAAAACCATGAGAATTGTAACACAAATTTGGCTCATAATGAAAATTTTCAAACGATCCCCCACAATTTTCAAAATTTGAAGTATTTTGGAACGATGTATTATTGAAATACGGTTCTTGCTCGTAATAGTTTTGAGGAGGGTGATTGAGATTGTTTTGAGGATAATCGGAAATGTTCGGAGTAAAATCATAATTGTATGAATTTTCAACTTCTGAAGCACAAAACGAACAAAATCCATTGATAATATTTCTACCACACCTCTCGCAAGTACACTGTTGACAATAAGTCGCTATCAGATCTAACGGATTTCCACACCCATCGTAATAACGTTGATCGAACGAAGATAAATCGAGCTGTGGAGGATAGTCGGAGAAATTTGGCGGTTCATTGCAAGAATTTGGATTATAATCATAAACGAATCAAGTTTTAGCTTTCGAAGAATAGCACATACAAAGTCCACGACTAAATCCACATTCGTTGCAAAAACATCGGTCACAAAGTGAATTGTCCCCCAACGGATCTCCACATATAAAGCAATTATGCTGAGTGAGTGAAGATGGCTGGGGTTGTGGAGGGTGGTTGGAAAAATTTTGAGAATTATCGATGGAATTAGGCTTTGATTTAAGAACTACTTCACACCAATAACAAGATCCTTTTGGTGCATGATTTCCACACCCCTCACACTAACACTTTAAACAATGAAGACTGTCAATCAATGAGTTTTTACAATCAAAACAGCGATAGCCCAATGACGACATAAGAATTAAACATAAGAGGGATAAAGAGATAGAATTAAATGGATGAGAGACTTAAGAAGAATATTTTTGGATTTTTAAATTTAGAAACATTGAAAATCTCAAAAGAAAAAGGAAAAAATAATTTGAAAAGAAAATCTTTTTGGGTTTTTATAAATTTTAGGAAAATATTTTTGGATTTTTATTAAGGAGAAATTAGAATTATTATCTTTTTGGTGATCGTTCGATCAACCGTACTCGTTTCTTTCAAAACTCCGCGCAGTGTGGCGGAAGAGAAGAATAGATCTCTTTTCGGTCTGCAATTTAATGTCAAGACCTCCTTAAACCCCGTGTATAGGTTGTAGTAAAGAAATAGTCCGAGTAACGTTTAACTTAACGATCTCTTTTGTTGTTTATTCGGAATGGTTTACAACACTTTCAATAAAGTGAGGTTATATTATTATTGTATTTTTGAAAACACTTTAGGAAAAGTGTTTTATTTATTTTCTTTTTGTATTTTTTTCTTTTTATAAAAACAATAACTTCCGAGGAAGGGTCTTCAAAACACGATTCAACGAACGAAATTCAAACTCTTCTCAAGCCTTCCCCGGCAGCGGCGCCATTTTTTTATTTGATATTTTTTATTCCAAAGAAAATACAACGGATGTATTTCCCGGGTCATAGTCCCAACGAAGGTTGAATTCGAGTTTTCGTAACGGTGTCGAATATGTGCTGTGAATGTGAGTGAAAGAGTGATATATATGGGATTATACACTACGAATAATGAAATAATAAAGGGAAACAACTACTTAAGCCAAAGGTACAAGTAAATTAAGCATATAATCCTAAAAACGAAAATTGAATTTAAAAACGTACGTGACGAATTTTAAAAACGTAATTAAAAAGTGAATTTTTAAATTCTAAGTCCTAAAAATGTAAAATTATTTTTCTTAAATTCTAAATATGAAAAGAAAATTTTTGGAAAAAGAAATTTATTTTTTTGATTTTTTATTTATTTTTTATGAATTAAAAACTAAACTCAACTAATTAAAAGGATTAAAAATAGTAAACTAATTTGGAAAAATGTGAAAATTTGCAGATAAATCTAAAATGAGAATAAGAAGCTAGGAAAAAATAAATAAAAACTTATCTACAATTAAATAAGCTGTATGGCTAAATAAGCAGTTGGGAAAAAGCTTAAAAATAAGCTAAACAGTGTTAAAACTCATCCAATGATCAAATACTTGACAAACATTCTATATGAGACTTAAATCAATAGGAAAAGCACAAATAAGCTAAATGAAAAAGCAGATAAGCAGTTGAACAGTTTCAAGTTAAGGCAGAGAAGGATGAGTGACAGGCTGACTTGCAGCTGTCCTATAAGCTTGGCACAAGCTTATTTGGGGAATCAAAGAACAGAAACTGAAATCTGGTACTACATGCTACTTAAAAACCAAATATGCCCAAATTGTAACCATGATTGCTACCTAACTTAAACACAAACACAGATGGGATTGGGGACTTTAAACTGTGCAGGTCTGCACAGTTCTGTGGGGCTGATTTGCAGACTAAAAAGAAGTTAGTAAATAAGCTACAATTTGCAATCCCAAATCAGAACCTAAAATTTGATACTACAAGCTATAAGCAAAACCAAATTCAAGCAATGAATCCTAGTGGATCAGCAGATATAGATCAATGTAAAAACTTAGATGAACCAAATAATGTTCAGTTCTGCACAATTTATCTCTGTTACAGCAGTGGAGCTGTTTTGAACTCAACTCTTTCACACCTAAATGAAACTAAACCAAAACTTGTGTGTTCACTTAAAACACTGATTTGAGCACAAAAATGCCATAAGTTCTTACCAAATAAGCTCATCTTATAAGGAAGCTTATGAAGGCTGTTATGCTACTAATATGGCACCTATGGGTTTAAATCCTCCAAATCACTTCTATTCAACTAATAAACTCCAACAAACAGCTTAGATCACCTAATTTAAGCAATATTAAAGTTCCTAGATAGGCAAAGCTACAGTAACCAAGCTAATATACCCCTAACAGTTACTATCCCAAACACCCCTTAACTAACTGATTTAGGAGCTTTTAAACTACAAACTGCAAATTAAGCTATTCTACTGATAGTACTAAGATTACTTATGCTACTAATCAACTAAAAAGCAAATTGCAATAGATAATAAACACTATAGACTAGATATAAGCAGATAAGCTACTATAACTATTAATAAGGAAAAAAGCTTACTAGTTATCTTAGCTTGAATCAGAAATAAGACAACTATCTAACAACCCAGGCTCATCACAATAGCCAGAAATAACAACCCAATAAAGCTCCTCCAAACAGCTTATTCTTCCAGTAGCTTATTGAACAGTAGAGTTGACTTATGTTGACTTTTTTTGGAATTTTGAGACTAAAACAGATTTGATCCTACCAAAAGCTCACACTAAGCTATCAAGCTTATATGAGCTTATAATAAAGAGAAAACAGCTTATTGAAGCTGGGATTAAGTTTATTTTTGGATTTTCAAAGTATTTTCAATATTTTTTGGATTTTTGGATAAAATGAACAATAAGGTAAAATGTAAATTATAATAAGCTGGAAATAATGGAAACAAGCTAATTGAAATAGTAATAAGCTATAATGAGACTTAAACACTAAAGAGACAAGAATTAAGGAAATTCAAACCAACTTTTCATTAATCAAACTTGAAATTACAAACTGAAATTTGAAAATTACAACTGAAATGTAAATGATTACACTAAGAAAAGCAATAAATTTGACAAGAAAATAAAGTGGTAACAACTTTCTAAAGCATAAAAATTGGACAACCATTGCTTATGAGGAGAGCTCTCTATTTATAGGCGATTGGGGAAGATTCTAGGGCTGCCAAATCATCAATACGTGCCTCTTGATTCATTATCAACCCTAAGATCTTTCTCCAATCATCACAGCCGTTTGATCAATTTCTATGAGGTGTCATGTCCAATGAGAGGCTGCCACGTTGCCATTGCGTGCGTTTCTGTGCTTGTTCTGACATCTGACTCCTTCTAGAAGCCAATGATTGGTCAATAATGCCCTTAATTGCGGTAATTGTGTACGGGTAAGAACTAGGGTTCATGGGAGAATAGTAACTTTCTGGGTTAAAAGGAATTGGGGCGCGGGGTTTTTGGTTTGACTGGGATATTATCGTTTGACCGGTTTAAGTTGGGCGGATCGGGTATGGGTAAAAGGGATAGTGGACTGGGCTAGGGGTTTTAAT
Organism: Artemisia tridentata subsp. tridentata; assembly: GCA_021014915.2. Classification (NCBI taxonomy): domain Eukaryota; kingdom Viridiplantae; phylum Streptophyta; class Magnoliopsida; order Asterales; family Asteraceae; genus Artemisia; species Artemisia tridentata. The sequence goes on along the minus strand of CP139502.1, from coordinate 105,885,936 downwards.
GAGATGGGCTTTTGGGTTTAAATATTGGGTTGGGTATTTGGGAATTATGGATTGGGATTAATAATAGATCCGGGTATAAGGTTTGATAGATTTTTGTGTAAAATGATAGGGACCATTTGTGAACATTCTGAAATTTCAGGGACTGGTTTTGCCAATTTTCCAAAATAAATCCAAGGGTCATTCTTGTCATTTGGTGAGACTCTGAGGGTTGACTTTGACTTTTGAGCAAAAATATCTCCCCCGGCTTCGGCTTTAAATCTTTTCCAAATCTCGTGCTCGTTTTCCCGGTTTTTCTGGATCTTTTGTCATTTTTCGTTTATCCGTTGCCTGCACATATATAAACACAAAAACACAATATCTTTTGGCATTTTGGTTAGTTTTTGGTCTATTTGGGTCCGGTTTTGGTCAAGAAAAGGTATGTGTTTAAGCACATACCAATAACCTTAACGATATTGTCGCAACACAACCTCCCCGGCAGCGGCGCCAAAAATTGATCGGTTGTAAAGTATATATATCAAATATACACGATACGTGCGAGTCAGCAAGTCAATTTTTTAGAAAAAAAAAAGTCAACGTGCAAAACTCACAAGTAAGATATATGTGATACCGGGCAAGTGTTACCCGGGTTGTGTCCCAACGAGGTGTGAATTGAGGATATCGTTTGAGGTTTGTTATTAAAATGCTTGAAGGAATGGTTTTTACTTTTTGTTTTTTTTTTCTATTAAACTAAAAGATTAAAGACTATTTTAAGTGATTAAAACTAGATTAATTAAGCAAAACTACAAAGATAATAATGAACTCTAGAAAATAAGATAATAAAAAGATATGCTTGTTAAGTAATAATTAAACCAATAACAATTAATTCTACAATAGTAAACAAAATATTAAACTAAGTATTTAAGCTAAAAATGATAAAAATGTAAAGAAATAAGACCCGGTGATTTACACGAGAGAATTACCACCTGATCTTATAAACTGAATAAATTATTAAAGTTTATTTCTCTATTAACTTTAATTTTACTAATTAGTTAATAAAGTTGAAAACTTTGTTAACTAAAGAGCTTAATAAAAGTTATTAAAGTTGTAAACTTCAATGATTTTTATGCTTATAAGACCCTTAAGCTCCGTGCCTTAGGTCGCGAAAGATAAGAGATCAAAGAAAAAAAAGAACTTTATTAAAGGTTAGCAATAATAAAAAATAATAAGCAATACTATTATATGAAATGGGCTAAAAGTAGTCTAAAAGGCAAAAAGATTAAAACTTTATAACTATTAGATCTAAGTCCACCCGAAGCTAAGTTGCCCACTCAGAAGAATAGACGCGAATCAGGTATGTTTAAGGACTAGATCTAAATGAACAAGCTATTAAATAGCTTATTGTTCAAGAAAAACTCAAAAAGTTGCAAACTTTTTAACAAGAAAAATATATAAACTTTTATAAAAAGTAAAAGTGTAAAAGAGTGTGTGTGACCAATGTGTAAAACAAGATTTTACACCTACACCATCATAAAAGCTCTTTTATCACAAGACTTTATATAAAAATTTATAAACTTTATAAACTAAAAATAAAATAAAACAAAGCGATATATGAAAAATAAAGAATAATAATAAATAAAAAAATAATAACTAAAGATAAACAAAACAATAAAATTAAACTCTTAAATGAAACATCATAGCATTAATATTTAACAAAATACATAAAACTAAATTGAGTGAGTAAAAAAAATGTAAAGGGAAAGATTGCAAGACAGAAATTAAATGCTAAACATAAAGTTAAAACGTAATATAAATTGAAAGAAATAACAGTTGCAGAAAATTAAATGTCTAAGAGTGTCAACTGCTACCAATTAAAACATAAACAAATTGAGTGTGTAAAAATAAAATGTGAAGACAAGCTAAAACTATCTAAAAAACTATCTATATCTCCACTAAATCGGAGCTCTCTATTTATAGCCAATAATTTTCTTGTCTTCCTTCCCAACCAAGGCCACGTGGCACGAGCCTAATGGCTGAAGCATTATAGAGGCGGTTAAAGTTGTTTCTCATTTTCTTCTTCTTTTTGTCGTGATCCCATAGCAAAAGAAAAGGGCCATGTGCCTCTCTCTTTTTTTTCTTTTTTTTTCCTTCTTCACAGCCAATTATCACCAAAAATAGTGGGACCCGCCTAGATTCCTTGAGAATTAAATTAAACTTTGGTTTAATTTGCCACTTTACACCCCTGGCTTCACTTCTAGTCCTTGTCTTTTAAAACTTCATATGAATTAAACACCTTTGGTCCCTCATCGTACTTTATGTTTAATTCAATGGTCCTTGAAATAAATAATCTTTAAATTTCTCTTCTTTTGCCTCGATGCTCCAAATAAAATTATCGATAGACTTGCAACTTCGTACTATTTCCAATCTTGTGCTCGTTTTTTGTCTATTTTGTCTTTCTTTTTGTCCTTTTCTCATATCCGTGCCTGCACATGTACAAACACCAAAACAAGCATGTATATGGCATTTTTTTATATGTTTTTGGTCTTTTAAGTCTGTTTTATTAGGTAAAAGGTATGTGTAATTTAACACATATCAAAAATCATTAAACGAAAGATTATGACTTAAACAAGTATTTAGTTGTAAATATCTATTTTAACAACTTAATCACTTAAGGTATGAATAAACAAATGCCTAATGCATTATATGATCAAAGAAACTTTTTCTTAATCACTAGATTTTTTATAAAATGACACAAACATTTTATATCTTTTACAAAATCATTTTTGGAAATTAAAGAAAAATGTTTAATCCATAATAAATTTATGAATTCAAATTTTCAACCAAAAATGGAAAAAATGTTCCAGAAAAACCTTCCCCACAAAAAGACAAAGCTGGGCAACAGATATAAGGGGCGGCCCCCTTAATTATCTAGGCGGCCCCCTTAATTATTAAGGGGACCGGCCCCCTATTTAAGGGGACCGCCCACGCTCCTCTAGCCCCCAGCTTTGCCTATAAATACTGGTTCATTTCTGGACTTTTTCCTCACCCTTTGCACCCCTAAACCTTCTGTTCTAAATCTCTTCTTATATCTTTCTAAATCCTTTATCTTTGATCATATATTCTTAAGCATTGGTTTCTAAGTGATCCAAGCTTCCACCATCCAAGTGCAAAAGAAGAATAATTCTATCAATCAAGACTAGAAGTATTACAACTTAGTATCATCTTGTTACCTAAGTTGTTAGTTTAGTAAACTTTGTAAATCATTCATTCATTTGTGTATAAGGTGTGTATATTAGGTTGAACATAAGTGATTAGATTAGTGTAGTGTGTAAGTAGTGAAGAAGGTGTATAAGTAGTTGTGTTGTAAAGAAGAAGTGTAGAAGTATTGTAAAGTGGTGAAGTAGTTGCGGTGTGAAAAAGTTGTGAAGCCGTTATAAAGAAGTCGTGAAATAGTAAAGAAGTACAAGTCGCGAAGGAGTAAAGAAATACAAGCAGTGAATTTGTGAAGAAGTTAAGGTGTGTAAGTAGTGAAGGTGTGAAGAAGTAGAAGAGTATATAAGTAGTGCTAGATCGTGAAATAGTTGTGAAGCCGTTGTGAAGAAGCTGTGAAGCCGTAGTGAAGAAGTTGTGAAGAAGTCGTGAAGAAGTCGTGAAGAAGTTGTGATTGAAGTCGTGAGATTGGTTCTAGCTACGATTAGAACTCGACATTTAGCTTTGTGTCGTAAAATTGGTGTAAGCGAAAGTTGTGTAAGGTTTTCTCCGCCATAAGGGAGCTTGTTGAAGTAGTGAAGAAAACTCTCGAGCTAGGTGCTCGGGGAGTGGAGTAGGGCAAGGAAGGTGTCCTTGTAGCCGAACCACTATAAATCCCTCGTGTCTCGGTTTGATCTTTCCATCCCTTACTTACTTCTTTATTTATATCGTCATTACTTTCATACATATAGGCATATATAATTGTTAGTATTATTTAGAATTTGATTTCACATAAAGATCAATTTAAAACTCCATTCATAAAAACAAAACTTTCATAACAAATCTAAAAAGGATACACATATAATTAATAATATTGTTCAAGCAATATTTTTCACATAAACTATAATCTAAGTTTTTAAAAGGAAACAAGGTTTTTGTAATAAATTAAAAAGACGTAAAACTATTCAACCCACCCTTCTAGTTTTCCACAGTTACTTGTACTTTTCTTAAAGGGGTAGGACAAAATACAAAAAAACAATGAAAAAGACTACATTACCCTCATGTGCAAGGCACATGAGGAGAGTTTAACGGAAAAGGTGACGGCGGTTTAGGTGAGGGACTACCTGCGTTACTAGTTTCCGAGTTAGGGACTATAGATGCAATAAAAAAAGACAAAGGACGATATATGCAGGTCAACGCTAACCAGAGGTACCATCCGTGTAATTTACTCTAAAAATATTTTGGTTGGTGAATTAGGTATTAGGGAATGAATTTAATATGAAAAGAGAATTGATTTGCACAATTTCATTTTTGATTGAAACACTCTAGTTATTGCATCAGACAGTTATATCATATTTATATTTTGCTTTGAATATTTGCACAATACATTTGTACAATGAGTATGCAAATAAAAAAACAGAATGTATAAATCACCTCCCATATAAAAAAATTACAAATTTTGCATGAGTTCACTAAAACATACCCTTGTATTTCACTAACTAATAGGTGATATAGGTCATAGGTATTAGCTGATAATTAATTTATTAATCCCTCCGTCACATATTAAATATTCATGCTTGACTTTTCAAGTCTTTTTTTATCAACTTTGACATTAAATATTTTTTACTTGTATTATATAGTATTTGATAAAAATTATACGCATTGAAAATACATTTAAAATTTAATTCATTCATATATTTTGTATCAAGTATTATATTACACAAACAAAAATATTTAATGTCAAAGTTGAGAAAAAAAAACCTTAAAAAGTCAAACAGGACATTTAATATATGTTAGAGAGAGTATTATTTTTTATTTTAATAATCAAAACTTTTCTCTCTCATATTTATTATTTCCCTAATAATGTATTAAAATTTGTTTACCTTTTCTCACACATTGTCATTTCTTTTATCTCGCCATTTTCTCACACATCATCAAATAGATGTGCTTTACCTTTTCTCACAATTATCATTTACTCACACATCTTCATTAGGGATGGCAACAAGGCGGGTTTGGGGCGGGGCGGCCATCCCCATCCCCAAACCCGATTACCAAAGTTCTTCCTAAACCCGTCCCAATCCTCATCGGGGATCTAATCGGGGCGCCCCATCGAGGTGCGATGCTTCCCCAAACCCGCCCCATATTAATCGGGGATCTTATCGGGGTATCCTTTTTGGGTGCAATTCTCGACCAGAGCCGCACAATTTCACATTTATTATTATTTTTAGACCGTTAGCAATAACTTAAAAAATAAAAAACCTATTAATAATCAATTACAAACAAGCCTTATTAAGTTTTAAACGATAGTATTATACATAAATAATGATAAATTACACCACCAAAAATTAAAGCTTAAAAATATGACACTAAACGAGTTTCTATAATCACAATTTTGCAATCTTACAAAGATTTAAAAAAAAAAAAAAAAAAAAAAAAAAAAAAAAATAAAAAATTAGAGTAATATAATTTTTTTTATTACGTAAATAATAAGAAAATACTATATAGGTATTATTCGGGCGGGGCGGGGCGAGGATTCCTCGCTCCCCGCCCCAAACCCGAATAAAATCCCCGTTTAAGCCCCAAACCCGCCCCGTAACCCGATTAGCATGACCCGTCCCGCCCCAATTAGTTCGGGTTTCGGATTTCCCCGTCGAATTCGAGTTTTTTTGCCATCCCTAATCTTCATTTCCAATTAAATGAGGTTAAATAGTGAAAATTAGGTCAGAACCTTTTTGCATAAGTGGGTTTAAGTGAATCCTCCAAAAAAAATAAAAAAAAAGAAAGAAAGAAAAGAAAAAAGGCGAATCCTTCTATTTAATTGTACTGGAAAAACCAGTAGAAACTGCAAATTTACTAATTATTGAATATCAATGTCACATGATGTTATACTTGAAGCTCTATATTAATTAGAACTTGTTATTAGACATATTTTAAAGATTAGAAAGAGAAATAGTATCTGATTTTAACTATTAATAATTTTTTTATATTTAATTGTACTGGAAAAACCAGTAGAAAATGCAAATTTACTAATTATTGAATATCAATGTCACATGATGTTATACTTGAAGCTCTATATTAATTTCAACTTGTTATTAGACATATTTGAAAGATTAGAAAGAGAAATAGTATCTGATTTTAACTATTGATAATTTTTTTATATTCAATTGTACTGGAAAAACTAGTGTCGTTCTTGAAATCCGTAAAAATACTTTTTAATATTCAAGAAGAGAGTTACATATCAAACTTATCTTACATACCAAGGGACTCATCCCTACCATCCATTTAAAATGAAATCAATTGTTGAGATTAAAAGCATTTTAATATTTCTCATATTTTTTATAATTTAAATATCTCTTAAACCGTTAATCGTTAAGCGAAAATAATTACACAATCGCGACGAGCATTTAATTATCTTTCTATAGACGGGCACTTTGATATACTTTCGACAATTTTTTTTCTTCGTTTTTGTCACCTTTTTTTCAAGTTTTTTCGTCTTTTTTTTCATTATTGAAATTTTGAATGAAAAATCACATGTGATATTAGTGTTAAATCACATATGATATGTAATATCACATATGATATTAATGTTAAATCACATGTGATATATATAATATCACATGTGATATTAGTGTTAAATCACATGTGATTTTTTCATGCAAATTTCAGTAACGAGAAAAAAACGTGAAAAACACGAAAAAAATAATTTTGTCGAAAGTATATCGAACTGCCTATCTATAGAAAGATAATTAAATGCTCGTCGTAACGATATTTTTTTTTCCGCTTAACGATTAACGGTTTTAAAGATATTAATATTTGAAAAAAAAAAAGAAGATAAAAGTGAGTTTTTTAAATTGTTGATTAGATCAAATAAAGAAGAGATATGTAACAAGAGTTTAGTCCAAATGATCTTAAATCTAATATTTTATTTACTTTTACACGTAGTTTCAAATCTCTTTTTTTTAATTTTATGTTTTAATAATATATCTTTCAATTTAGAATAATATTTTAATACAATTTAGTATTCATATATTTTTTAATACAGTATATTTTCTTTATCATTTATCAAATTTAAATCTAAATATTAATCCAAATCTAAATCATAATCTTTTAAACCCGTGTGCTAACCAAAGGGCGTTAGCTTGATTTTTGTTGTGGTTAGCGTCTAAGAATTTATAATACAAAAAGTGCTGTCTTTTTCTAGTCAAAAGTACATTCAAATTTGTTTATTTAGGCATCAAATTTTATGGTTAATCACAATCTTAAAACCATCAGCTAACCAAAGGGGGTTGGTTGATTTTTGTCGTGTTTATCGTCATTAAAGAAAGAAGTCCAAAAAGTCCCGTCTTTTTTTGGTCCAAAGTACATCCAAATTTGTTTATTTGGGTATCAAATTTTATGGTTAAATTCTAAATTTCTTTTGTGATTAAAGCTTTATAATAATTTATTTCAAGACTTTATCGGATTAGAAGTGGTATTTCGTGGTTAGATCAGGGATCTTATAGCTTGTTTTTCTGGGTTTAGTTTTGAAGATCTCGAAATATTGTTAGTACTTTTCAGTTCCGAGCTTATATTTTTAGGCTAAATTTATGGTGACCACCAAGAGACTATTAAAACCAGAGTCACGTCAACTTTGTCTTTAGAGAACAACTTCATGACCGACGGTCTTAACTGTTACCAGCCTCGAAACATTAGGGTTTCAGTTTCGAGGCTGTATTGAAAAATAGTTTCGAGCTAGGCTGTTACAAACCCAAATATGTTCGGGATGGGTTATAAATACGGGGCCTACTATTTTATATCAACGGGGTCTATGTTTTAGGGGTCCCCTTTTTGACATATTTTATTGTTTTTTTTTTTTTTTTTTTTTTTTTTTTTTTTTTTTTTTTTTTTTTTTTTTTGTAATGTTAATGCTTTGTATAATGTTTTGTGTAATGTTTAATTGAATAATAACGTCTAATGTGTTTTTATTTATTAACAACAACAACAAAACCACGTTAAACATTACCACATTAAACAACTACAACAACAACTGTTATCATTAAATTAAACGACAACGTTATACATATTATTTAAAAACAACAACATCTATGACATATGAAGATTATTCATTTCATTTAAAAAATCATGGAGCCTTGCACCCGACTGACAAGCGTGATCCTCAGGATTCCTTGTCAATTCTAACTCCATCTCCAACGTCTTTATTCTTGTCTTCAACAGCTTGATCTCATTATCTTTAGCAACGCAGTTTGAGCACTGCGTTGAAGATGAAGCTTGATTAAAGTACGTGTTTTCAAAATCATCTTTCCACATGAAGTATCGACACCCATAGTCTTTTGTACCTGGCTATTACATGTTAAGAAAATTATAAGAAATGTATTTTTAACAGACAAATTATTTACATAACTGAGCAAAACGTATGATTATTTACCACTGAAAGAGGACATGCATAATACAGTCGCCCACGGCTACCTTCTTTCCTGGATTTCCGTTCTATAATGAATCCTCTATCACATCGACACCAGAAAGGATTTCTTCGTTCCACCTGGCCAAAGAATTTGCATAATAATTTACAACATCAATCAATAATGTTATTATTAATTTTAATAAATTTTCAATCATTTACGATATAATAAAAACAGTTATTTACAACATAAATCAGTAATCATTCATAATGTTTTGTCTGTATAATTATTTACAACATAAATCAATAATTATTTACAATGTTTTGTCGGTATAATTATTTACAACATAAATCAGTAATCATTTACAATGGTTTGTATGTATAATTATTTACTGCATTAGTCGATGTTCATATAAAGTTTCTCATGCGGCTGCAACTGGCTGTCTGAAATACCTCCATTGTGGGTGGTTACGCGGAAGTGGAGAATTTGGGTCTAGCGTCGGTACAATGTAGTGAGCACCCACACGGGCAATCACAATGGGGTCGGTTTCATGTGATATGTTTGGCCTGGTAAAAAGCGGAAAACATGTGTTCCAACCTTGCTCGGATATAAATACAACAGGCCGGTTAATTACTGAAGCGATAACCAGCCCCGTAATTGGCATCAGCATCCAGCGATCGATAGGTGCGGGTCCATTGAACCAGTCTATTGTATACGAAAGTAGGTCAAAGTCATGTTGCAGGAACATACTCATGTACGTTCGCCTATGATAATCTAACTCTTGCAATAACATACGTCTGACATCGGCCCACCTATTTTCGTTTTGAGTAAGACTGTGGGCAACGCACCTAAACCCACAATTACCATCAGCCCGCACATTATGTATGCTTATTACGTGTGGACGGAAAATATGTGGAATACCCTCAATAAACTCATTGCTCACACTATCTCCAGCATAAAATCTGTGGCGTAGACTTTCACTCGTATAAGAACTATGTCTTGGAGGTTCTTTCCGCAAGTCCGGGACTTTTGTAGATCTTGAATTTGTACTTCTTCGGTGATCTATGATTGGTACGTCATTCAAGTCAGGAACTTCATTCAAGTCCGGGACTTGTGTAGCCTTGCCCTTTTTGTCCTTTGCGCTCGGACGTCCACGGGTATTTTTTTGAATAGCTGGTTCACGTGTGTCAACAGCTTCAGGCTGGAATATATCTCTTAACTTCGTTAACATATTTTTCTTGACAAACGATGTTGATCTGCTAAAAATATTCTTGAATTGTCGCATGCCATCGTTAAACGAAGTATCGTCATCATCATCGTCACTATCATCACCAGGTTCGCTGGAAGAGCCATCTTTAGGCGGGGGCCTATTGATAACAGGCCACGGAACATATAGGGTTCTCCAAAAAATATCAACTCGTTCCAGTGGAATGGGGCATCCTGAATTCAATTAAAGTGACTTGTATAAATTACTGATATTAATGTGGAAAACAACTTGATAGTTATAAATTTAATATAATTACCATGATATACATAGATTTGCATCTCGTGAAAGCATGGTAGTCCGAAAATTGCCCGCAACTTATGGCTACATTCTTCTGGGGTGATCGACAGGTGGAGTTCTTTGTGCATGAGGTTCAAAGCATGTTTAGAAACTTTATACCACAATTCTTGGAATAGTGGTACATCACACTTAATTAGTTTCTCGTTGATGCTTCTATTGAAAGTCTCTTTTATCGCATCTTCTTGTGTAATGAGAATCTTATCGATCGACCTCAACAACCTGTCTAATTTGGACTGTGTGCCGTCCAAATATAATTTCAACAACGCGTGGTGAGCCTCAACTCTGCATGTTGTTGTCTGGCCGTAGGATTTATATTGGTCGGTAATATACGAGACAAACATGGGTGCGTAATCTTTCAACCAGTTATCCAGATACAAAGCGACATCTGAAAAAAACAATGAATTAATAAAAGGTCATTCGGGTGCTTATTTATTAAATAATTAAAAACAATTAATTAAGTACCCCGATGGTTGACCAATAGCTCTTGCAGGCGTTGATAACGTCGCTCGAACGATTCGAATGTCGGAGCTTTAACCATCCAATCCCATCGGTGTTTAACGGACTCATACTCATTTAACCCCCTATCGGTGAATTTATTTCTGCAAAACTTAAGTATATTTTGTTGTATATGCCATCGACAGAGTAATTTGTGAGCGTCAGGAAATTCTTCTCTTATTGCCCTAACCAACGCTAAATCTCTGTCAGTGACGATAACACGTGGGTAATATCTTTCGTCTATAACTTGCTTCACACGTTGCAATACCCATTTAAAATTATGCCCTTGTTCACTGGATAAAAAGCTATACGCCATTGAAAATGTTTTATTTGTTGAAGTTACTCCAACAATTTCCAACAACGGCAATTTAAACATCGTGGTATTGTACGTGGAGTCCATCAGCATGACTTCAGGGAATGTACACCATAGAGCATACGATGTTGGGTGCACAAAAAATAGCTCCTCAAGCTCGTTGGTATGCTCATTTACCCTCGGGTACCATGTATACCCTGAATCCCGCAAATGCGAGTAAAGGACTTGAATTGGAGTTCTATCACCTACTATGGCTCTCCGGAACTTATCTTGTGCGTTATATATATTTCTAACGCTAGACACATTATCCGGATTACGACCCTTTATTGCCGAAAGTATATTAATTGGTCGTACGTTATAATCTGTCAATTCTTTGACCAAACCCAACTCATCATCCTTTAATCGCATTGCATATGCCACACCATGCAACGACTCTAGCATATCATGATTATGCGTATCATCCTTTACCCTCAAAACCCAATAATTTTTTGTTCGATGATATTTCGCAACTAATCTGAATGGACAATTGGTTTTATATGTTTTGGTTTTCCGTCTTCCACTACCTTGAGGTTCATACGTCCCACCCTTTGTACACATGTAATTGATTTCGTTCATATGACCATCTTCTGATTTGGTTCTACTTTTAACAATTACGAAACCGAGCGCACGAGCTATATTTTGCACCCACTCAGTTACTTGCTCGTGAGAACCGAAAACCTGAAAATACATAACATTATGAGTAACATACTTTTTTTAACTAATACTTTTATAACTATTTTTTTTTTACAACTTTTATTACAACCTTTTTTTTACAACTTTTATTACAACATTTTTTCTTACAACTTTTACATTTTTACATTTTTAACTAATGCTTTTATAATTTTTTTTACAAAAGGGTTTTTTTTTACACAATACTTTTACATAACATTTGGTTCTATTTTTATAACTATTTTTTTTAACTAATACAAATTTTATAAATTCTAATACAAATTATTTTTAACTACTAACTTTTAATTTACCAATAAAATTTTTATAAAAACTAATACAAATTTTATAAAAACTAATACAAATTTAAAAAATAAAATAAAATAAAAAACGCGTATTCATTTGATATCAGCTAAACAGCTGTCTCACACACACCACACACGCGTATTCATTTGGTATCCTCTCACACACACACCACACACTCACAAACTCTCTCTCTCTCTCTCTGTTGCTCTCTTTTCTCTCTTTATTTTTGGATCTAAAAACGTTTTTAGATCTAAATTCAATAATATTATGTGATGTTATTTGTGATTTGTGAGAGAGTTTGTAAGTGTGTGGGAGGCTTGTGATATCAAATGAATACGCGTGTGATTGGGGGTTTCTAATTAGGGTTTCGTAAAAATAATTTGGGGGTACGTGACTTTTATGTGATTAATTGTTAGATACGTGACTTTTATGTGATTTATTGAATGTTTTCTTGTTTAATTTATCAGATCTATTAATTTTTTAAAAAACGCCTAAATTATAAAAATTAGGGTTTGGGTTTTTTGGGGTCTGTGGTGGGTGATTATGTGATTTATTGAATGTTTTCTTGTTTAATTTATCAGATCTATTAATTTTTTAAAAAACGCCTAAATTATAAAAATTAGGGTTTGGGTTTTTTGGGGTCTGTGGTGGGTGATTATGTGATTTATTGAATGTTTTCTTGTTTAATTTATCAGATCTATTAATTTTTTTAAAAACGCCTAAATTATAAAAATTAGGGTTTGGGGTTTTTGGGGTCTGTGGTGGGTGATTATGTGATTTATTGAATGTTTTCTTGTTTAATTTATCAGATCTATTAATTTTTTAAGAAATGCCTAAATTATAAAAATTAGGGTTTGGGTTTTTTGAGGTCTGTGATGGGTGATTATGTGATTAATTGAAGGTTTTCTTGTTTAATTTACCAGATCTATGAGGTTGTGGTGGGTGATTATGTTGGTGGTTCTGTGGTGATGAATACCTGTGGCTGTGGGTAGGTTAACACCTTGATCTGCCACCAATGAGTGGTATGAATACCTGCTCTGGCCTACCCCACAGTCCACAGGTATGTGATATGTGATTATGTTGTGCTCTGTGGTGATGAATGTGATATGTGATTAAGTTGGTGGTTCTGTGGTGATGAATACCTGTGGCTGTTGGTATGTGAATGATGTGATTATGTTGTGCTCTGACCCTATGGGATGGGTTATATTGACGGGGCCTATTTGGTTAGATTAACCCTCTCTAATATGATTGATAAGCAGTTTGTGATGAAACTGCTTATCAAACTGCTTATAAGCAGTTTGATTTGAAACTTGGTTTAAGCAGTATGCTTTTGAAACTTGATAAGCACTTTGATTTAAGCAGTTTGTTTAAAAAAAACTGAGATACGGCGATGATGATTTAAAAAAAAGGTTTTGATTTTGGCGTGGCATTACCAAATGGACAGGCAAAAATAATATTTTTTTTGCCACCTTTGAAGTTGCAGCCAAATATGATAAAACTTGCTTATGTTGCACCAATATATAATCTGAGCCTTATGTTACCTCTGTTGTGTTAAATGGTGAATTAGACATTTCGGCAGCCTAAGATCTTTGTTGTGTTTCACTTGCTGCTTGTGTTTCACTTGTGTGCAATCTGCAAAGAAATGGTTTGTTAGAGTATTTAAATAGTGAGGGTTAATCTAACCAAATACCCCCGTAATTATAACCCACCCCTTTACTTACTGATTGTGGTGAAGTAGCTTTCACTTGTGCAATCTGCTTTGTTATTATTGTGATATTGATTGTGGTGAAGTAGCTTTCACTTGTGCAATCTGCTTTGTTATTGTTTTGATATTGATTGTGGTGAAGTTGCTTTCACTTGTGCAATCTGCTTCTTTGTGAGCCTTGTTTATAATGGAGCCTTTCTTGTGAGTAATGGAGCCTTTCTTGTGAGTATTTGCAGGGAATCTTCACTTTCTTGTGAGTAATTGCAGGAATCTTTACTGTTGGTAATTGGACTGAATCTTTACTGTTGGTACTTGCATTATTGAATCTTTAATGTGGAATGTGAGACTTGTGTTTCACTTGTGGTTCACTTGGTTTGGGTGCAATCTGTGCACATTTGGGTGCAATCTGCTTGTGTGCAATCTGTGCACTTGCATACTTATCTGTTTCACTTGTGTGCAATCTGTGCACTTGCATAGTTATTTGTTTCAAAAAAGGCGATGACGAATGGTTTTCTAAAAACCGAAAGGCATGGCAAAGTGATATTTTTATCACTTTGCAACCTTCATATCCGAGCCAAACACTTGTTTATATATTTTTGGGATGGGTTATAAATACGCGGCCTATTTGGTTAGATTCACCCTCTCTATAAAAAGGCGATGACGAATGGTTTTCTAAAAACCGAAAGGCATGGCAAAGTGATATTTTTATCACTTTGCAACCTTCATATCCGAGCCAAACACTTGTTTATATATTTTTTTCTAAATCTGCTTGTGTGCTAAATGCTTGTGTGCTTATGCACTTGGACAAAAAAATTCTAAATCGGCGATGATGATTATGTTAATCTGAGCCTGATATCTGCTTGTGTGCTAAATACTTGTGTACAATACTGCTTGTGTGCAATACTGCATATGTGCTTATGCACTTGGACAAAAAAATCGGCGATGATGATTGTGTTAAATCTGAGCCTATGTGCTTATGTGATACTGCATATGTGCTTATGCACTTGGACAAAAAAATCTGCTTGTGTGCTGTGCAATACTGCATATGTGCTTATGCACTTGGAAAAAAAAACATGGGACAAAAATACATTATGATACTGCATCACTTGGACAAAAAAAATACATGGGACAAAAAAAACAACAAACAGACACAAAAAAAAAAAAAAAAAAAAAAAAAAAAAAGAAGTACATGAACAGTACATAGTACATGAACAGTACCCTATGGTTTGCAGACACGGGGGTAGACCCCGTGCTTATAGTATAACCCATATGTTCCGAGACACCACGAATCCCGATATACCACAAGATAACGAAAATCCCCTGGTTTGACCTCTGACTATTATCAGTCTTCATTCGTCTAAAGTCTGAAAAAAGAAAATTCAAACAACGCAAACATACAACAACCAATATCAAGAAAAATTAACCATCAATCTATCCATCCCATCAACAAACAACAAGCTACAACAATCAAACACAACCTAATCTCATTTCCGAACTCCATCACTTAACAACAAATAATAACTTCATCTCCTTTCAGCCAACCAAGTTTCGAAATTTAAAAAAAAAATACCAAAACAGATCTCAAGTTATTTTAATCATTTCATGAAAAGATCATTTAAGATCTATACAACAAACCCATCATTCATCTTGGTAACCTTTCTTGATTCGAAAAACAAAAAACAAGAAATAACGCATCATCAGCCATCAACAAACACAAACAACAACAAAGATACGAAAATCAAAAGAAAACCTACCCGAGACCTTCTTAAAAAGACCTTGAAGACGCTGTGCTTCGGTTTTAGATTAAAGAAAATAGTGTCTGGTATTTATGGTTTGGATTTAGGAAGCAAAGCAAGAAACCTAGAAGAGTATATGTTTGTGAATTCGGTTGTTAGCAGAAAGAAACCATAGGTGGTTCTTAATTGGTCTGAATTTCAAAATGATTCGAGCAAATATAGAGTTTTTGGTTGCTGCGTTTTGTTTACTATAAAGTGATATAAGGTTGTGTTTGTGTGTTAGTTTCGGTTGTGATAAGGAAAGAAAGGAGAAGAAGGGTTGGCTGCAAGAGAGAGTGTAGGCGTGTGTTGTTGGAGTAAATTTAGGGATGTGAGAGATATTAGTGGCATTATATATCCTTATTATTAGGGTTAAGTGATTATGGGCTGGAACTTGAAAGGGCGGAAAACTTTAATAAAGTTTCCAATTGGGCCGAATTTTGGTCAAGCCAAAAGTTGGCTGCGAGTTTTTGTTGTTATTATTTTTCACTTGGGCTGAATTGTTGATGACATATTAATGGGCAGAAAATTCGGAGTTATAAATTTTTGGTTGGGCTAATTTTATTTAATAGCATAAGGTTGTTTGGGCTGATTTTTTGGTATAATTTATTGGACTATGGTCATACGTAGGCTTTTAGTTTTTACAAAGTTGTTAATACTTTAAGCCACGAGGTCAAGGTCTTACGAGATATGAAAAAGGCAAGGTTGTCAGGATCGGGATCCTACCTAGGATCGTTTTCGGCTTTGCAAGATCGGGATCGTAGGATCGTAGGATCGGATCCTACCTAGGATCGTTTTCGGCTTTTCCTTTACATATGTATACAAACCATTTTAAAAAACCTTCCTCTCAAAAAAAAAGTCAAAAAAAAAGGATCGGATCGTTCACGATCCTACGAGCGATCCCACGATCCTGTAACGATCCTACCTGAAAAAAAGGGTTACCAACAGGATCGGATCGTTCACGATCCTACGATCCTACGAGCGATCCCACGATCCTGTAACGATCCTACCTGAATTACGATCCCGTAACGATCCTGCTCGTTTTGTGTGTGTAGGATCGTACGATCCTACGAGCAGGATCGCGATCCTGACAACCTTGGAAAAAGGGGTTATTAATAGAGAGTTATAGATTCAGTATCAATACAGTTATATACTCAGTATTAGTAAAGTTCAGTTATCAATTCAGTTTCAGTATAGCTTAGATGTCAGTTTAGTATCAGTGTAGCTTAGTTATCAGCTCAGTTTCAGTATAGCTTAGTTAACAATATAGTTTCAGTATAGTTCAGATATCAACTCAGTTACAGAAGCTAAATGATCAGTTCAGATATAACATAAGTTAGACCCAGTTTTAGATTTAGAAATAGATTTAGCTTATGTCTTAGTATAGTTATTAGTTTACGTTACAGTGCCAAGGATCAGTTTCAGCTTAACTTTAGTAGCATTATAGATCATAATATGTCTCAGCTCCGTTTAGCCTTTAGCACTGTTTACCTCACTAAGTTATCATGACTTACCATGCTCAGTTTCCACTTTAACCGGTTAGGTTTTATGAAGTTGGGGCTCGTAGATTAAGAAGATGATTTAAGTGAACGGTAATGCTCGTGTTTATAGGTGACGAGCATCTCAACCCTCCTTTGTTATTCAGCTTGTTAACGCCTCAAAATCTTATGCTTAAGTGTCAGATTTGTATTAGTCAAGTTTTTTATGTCAAGTAACGCTTTTAGTATAAGTCTTTTGATTATGGGTCAAAATAGGGGTGTTTTGTTTAACACCTGCACTCATATTATTTACGCTTCCACCTATCAAACTCATGTAAAGTATTTATGTATTATGTTAATGAAATGTATTCATGAGATTTTATGTTTTCAGAAATGAGTTTAGTTCAGATTTTTTAGTTTATGCAGTTTTGCGTAAATACAGGTCCATACGACGTATAAGGCAAATCCTATACGGCGTATGATTATATACTGCGTATAAGGCTCTGGTCTATATGGTGTATTCAATATTTTTATAAAAAGAAATTATGGGCATTCAAGTTTGGTCTAAAATCTGTTCATCAAATGTTATTTTTTGAAGTTTCAAGAATTAAATCTTCACATTCATAGGCCAAGCTATGTGGAGACAAAGAGGGGTTGAGGCCCTCTTACAATCTTGTCACATAGTGCATTTTTTTAATGATTTTTATGTATTTTATTTTTATTTATTTATTTCTTTTTACATTTTGGCCATTCCACTTCATATAATTTTGATCCTAGCCCTCCCACAATAAAATATCAAGCTCTACAATTGTTCACATCAAATGATCGGGGAAGGAATGAAGGTATTTAATACGGAGTTTTTGTATGTATGACCCGTTATTATAATTTGTTTTAAGATAAAACCTACATATACTCTATACTCTATGTACTCTTCAAAATAACTTATTTTGATTTTTCTACTCTTTTAATAATCATTTAACGTAATTATGTATGAGTTGAGTTGTCATTATGCATATTTTGTTTACGTGCTCCTTTTTTGACCAGTAATATGTCAAATAAAATATTTTTTAAAAAACTACTTTAATTTACATATGTATAAAGACTATTATACCCTCTTAGTCAACACCCTTTTCAGATTCTTTTTACTTTGTTCAAAAGAACTGGTGACAGAAATGGGGCCACACTATAATGAGCGGGTTCAATCGACCCACTCAGATTTCAAATTTCCCTTTGATACTACCCACTTGAATCAACAATACAAGTATCTATTCTACTTAAGGAACAAGGAAGTAAGAATTGTTCATGAGGAAGAATAAATGATATTTAGGGAAAATAGAGAGGATAAGAGATTAGGGAAAGTATTGTAAGAAGTATATACTGTGAATGATTTTATTGATTATTACAAACATAACAGAGGATACATATAGACTTGTTAGTACAAATCTTTGGCACACTCACAGACCTAGGTTAGACTAGCTCTTGGAGAGTAGATCTTGCACTGAGTATCTTGTGTAAACTGCTAAGAGAAAAGTAGCACCGTTAGTCTTACCGCGGAAGGGGGGGTTCCGCGGTTAACCTCGGGTGTGAGAGTAAGTATATTGGTTGAGAGAGATAATTTAAGTGCGGACTATGTGTAGTAAATGCAGTTAGGTGAGCAGTAATAAATGAGTTGGGGTATTTATACTACCCGTATTTACTATAGCTGAGTTGACATGTGCCTTATCGGTTAGTGTCAGAGTCAACTTGCGCCGTCTCTGCGGACGTGTGTCAGAGCAGAGTCCACTTGTGTATAGCTTTTACCATATTTTATCATCTCATAAATTTGAGTCAGAGATATATGGATATATCCATTTCATGTCAAAACAGATCCCCTATTTGTATATCAGGTCTTTAATGAGCCTTATTATCCTTGTCTTTGTTTATGTCTTGGTTTCGAACAAATTACTATAATTCGTCCCCTACGACGTATTAGTCGACACTTTTCACAAATTTTACGAACGGAAGCTCTTATTTTCATATTTGCCACTCCTTACTTTAATTTTGAATCTACTTCTTGGAAGAAAATAAGTTTCTTGAAAATTTCCATTTTTAATGGTATTCCTACGAAATAAATAGGGAAACACCTAATCTTTCGAATCTTTGTTGCGAAGTCGATAAATTATACGACCTCTGGTTGAATCATACCGACTTACTTCAATTATACATGAGCTATTTTGGGTAAACCCACTAATCAAGTAATCATCATAAATATACAACTAATCACAATATTTATCCAATAATGTACAACTTTATTGCTAACATTGGTGACTTGTTACTTATCCATATTATACGTCTAACACTCCCCCGCAGTTGGAGCGGGAGGACACCGGACGCTCAAACTGGAGGAGAAAACTAAACACATTAAAATAGTAACTAAGTTGTTAATGAAGACATCTGACCGCAAAGAAGCACAAATCTTCAAAATCAGCAAAACCGGATAAACCAATGTATCCTTACCAAACAGGATAAACCAAAGTATCCTGACCAAACGGGATAAACCAATGTATCCTTACCAAACAGGATAAACCAAAGTATCCTGACCAGAGAATAACCCAAAGTATTCTCTACTATACGGGATAACCCAAAGTTTTTTTTTTTTTTTTTTTTTTTTTTTTTTTTTTTTTTTTTTTTTTTTTTTTTTTTTTAAAAGAAAAAAAAAAAAAAAAAAAAAAAAAAACTCTTAAAATTACAACTAAAACCCATACCCTAATATCAACAGAAATATGAGAAAACGAAAGTTGGTTCTAAAACTTCAACCCCCAAAAAACCTTCCAAACAAACGGGGCGTGTTTTTCCTTAGAAAAACATAAAGATCCACCAATTTTTTTATTTTTATTTTTTAAAGAATCTTAACATATCTTAAAACCACCAAACATACTCATTTGTACTTTGTAAAAATCAACAGTTGAACCACCTTCTTTTTCATTTGTGGGGCAACTCTTGTAACTTTAAGCATCTTCAAAAAAAATCCGAAAATCCAAACACAGATTCAAACCAACAATAGCAGCAATCACTCCAAATAAACCATCCATCATCATCATCATCATCATCTCATCTCACCCGGCTTTTAATCACAACAACACCTCCAACGATAATCAACTAACACCAACAATAATCGAATAAATCAAAGTGGAGATCAAAACAGCAACACCAACGAGAAACAAATAAAACCAAAGTATCGACTAACTATGTGTCGACTGGTAACGAAATGAAGCAGCAACGGGATGAACAAAGATAGCAACGATCGACTGGTGATAATAGTACCAACGATCGAAGAAGAGAAAACTTTTAAAGGGAACGATTTGTGCTAGGACGAAGTATATACGATGGAGATAAGGATATAAGTGCTCCGGACCGCCTGCCGAAGCCGACGACCGAAAAAATTAAAGTGGCGGCTGAAGAGTTTAGGTTTAGGGTTAGAGATGAAAGTGGCGGAAAAATTAATTCTCTGATACCTTGTAAGAGGCATATGCTGTGAATGATTTTATTGATTATTACAAACATAAGAGATGATACATATAAACCTATACATGAACTATTTTGGGTAAACCCACTAATCATTATAAATATAAAACTAATCACAATACTTATCCACTAATGTACAACTTTATGGCTAACATTGGTGACTTGGAACTTATCCATATTATACGTCTAACAAGTATTGTATAATTTCATTCATGTCCAAATCCATCTGAATCTATCTACATATATGCTTTCCATGAGGTGGCATTTCATACAAGACCACTCTTCCCCTTATACTTATTGACTCTTGACATAAAAGACCCAAATAACTAAAGCATAACAAAACTGACTAAAAATATGAAATGGACACATAACCCTTCATTTTATTTAATGCCTATAAATCCAAACCCTTAATTGACGTTTCGAACCCACTGATTTTGAACAGAATTAACCCATTGCTTGATTGTTGAACGACATTTTATTGATGGGTGAATATATGGAATTGATTTCTTAACCCAACTTGAGTTTTGCTAATTGTTAAGGTGCAATTAAGCTAGGGCTGAGCAAACCGCCCGAACGGACCGGACCGACCACATTCGGTCTGGTCCTCGGTCTCGGATTTTGGGCTAATTCGGTCTCGGTCTTGGTCGGTTCGGTCCGGTCCGGTCCGGACCACAAAGCGACTATTTTGCCTTGTTGGACCGGACCGACCGATGGACCGACCACATTCGGTCTAGTCCTCGGTCTCGGCTTTTGGGCTAATTCGGTCTCGGTCTTGGTCGGTCCGGTCCGGGACCGATGCTCAGCCCTAAATTAAGCACATCATTTTTATGCTTTCATGATATTGCCTTCCAAGTGTTTGTTGTATTACCAGAGTAAAATAAATATATATTAAGATTATGTTTTTTTTTGTCTATGTGTGTGTGTGTTTAAGGCATTGCAAATGAAGGTTCTTTTCATATACAAAAATCAATCGGTAGCTCAGTTAAGAAATTCAAGTGGCGGGTCAAATCGTTTAAACAAAGGGTGTTTTGCCGGAAAGATGTATTTCGTCGGAAAAAATGGTAATTGATCGAAAATAATTGATGAACAAGACAGAAGAGTGTGAAATGACCAAACCACCATTTTTGACCGGTGAAACAAGTTTGGCCGTGTAAAATGAAAACATTGGAAATGCAGTAAGCACATTTGAGTTATCATGGAGAATACGTAGTGTATTTTTAACTTTTACTTTTTTTTTTCTTTTCATTAGGATAAAAGTTAAACTGGTAGGATTTCTAATTTATTAATGTGGTGAAACAAGTCGTTCAAGTGAAAAATTGACCACGTCATACGGTTCGACGTAGACTAGGTAGATAACCAGAAAATTGTTAAGACTTATGAGTTATGATGTCCTTCCCTACTGTTTTATTAGATAAATCTATCTATTGAACTTCAATATGGATCACGAAATAAGTGTTAGTTTTATGGACATAATTTAGTAGTCGTATGTTAGGATCGAACTCGAGACCACGGGATTGCACGCTTTACGTATGAGAATTAAAGATTAATAATTATATATAAAATGTTATATTTAATTATTTATTACACAAATTCATAACGACCGTTAGTAATTAACGGATATTGACTAACGACCGTTAACTAATAAGAGGAAAGAATTAAGAGTAAATAATTGGTAAGTCGAGAAGGTTTCGGAATACCCCTAAAGGGTTATGGCCGATTGGTTATGGAGAGGGGAAACCCAATCCTAACCTAACTTGGACTTCAAGATTCTCACCCTATATAAACAAAGACAAGGGTTATTATTTTGGATCTCTTGTGCACACACACATAACCCTAAATTTGTTTTTCTCTCCTTTTGTTTTCTTAGCCGATCGAACAAACACCCTCTATAACGGATTGATCGGTTTTATTGCTTAAAACAAATCGCTTGGTTTTATTTTGTGTTCCTTGATGAGTGCCTATTTACTCATCATTTTATACCCATATTATATATAAAAAATGCTAAAAACGGCCAAATATACCAATTTATACTGCAGATATCCTTGGTTTGTGTTTTTATGTATTTCAGGTACAAAAGGATTGAAAACAGGGCAAAAACGGACAAAACCGAGCTTGAATGGGAAAAAGAGCAAAAACGGACATTGCCGGATCGACTCGACACCATTTGAGCATTTAAAGAAGAAAAGAAAAGTCAAAGTCAACCCTCGGTGTATCAAAATGTCAAAATTGGCCCTTGGAAACACTTTTCAGAATTGGCAAGATTGGTCCCTGAATTTACATAATTGGCAGTTTTGGTCCCTTAACCTAAACCTAATTCCAAATCTAATCCTAACCAAACCCTTTTTTATATCCTAAGACTAAACTAAACCCAGCCCAACACATCCCTAGCCCAACCAATAAACAAAAAAACCCAACCCCGTTTATTTAACTAGTCCCTTAGTCAAACCCCAGTCAACCCCATCTCCTTATCCCGTTTCCCGCCAACCATCACCACCCACTCACCCATGTTTCCTGGTCCATGTCCCCCCCAGACACTTTACTCCAGCCACCCTAATCTCCCCCCTCTAATATGCAGCTTCACAAGTACTATCTTCACGTGGTTCCATTCCACGTTGAAAACCCACTTAGCAACTTTTCCCGCCAAAAATGTGATTAAAGGCCAAGATTGAAGAGAAGCTAATCGAACGGTTCAGAAGTGATCAGAAGAAGTCAAGGAGAGAAACCCTAGTCTTTTTAGTATAAATAGGATCCTTTGTAAGCCAAAAAGGCAAGTAGTATAGTATCAGTAGTCGAATGTAGTAGTAGTCAAGTAGAAATTGTAATTTTAAGCTCTCAGTTATTAATTCCAGTTATTTTTAGTCTAATTGTTCTAAATTTAAGCAGCCTTGTACTCATTTTCAGTATTAATAGAAATTCAAGTTTTTACTCATAATTCGAATCAAGCTAAATTGTTGTTAAAAATAGTTCACCAAGTCTCAGTACCTTTCTTATAAGCTTATATAAGCTCTTAATAGCTTTTTGTAAGCTTATAATAGATTCAAACCATTTTAATTTCAAAAAGTCAAAATCAGTCAAACAAAAGTCAAAATGGTCAAAGAAGCTGGAGCATGGTGAATTGTGGATGGCCATGGGTTAGAGCTTCTTGGGAAGCATTAGGTTTGTTTAGAGAGTACTTTGGGTGTCAAGAATTTGGCCTTGGTTTTGAGCACAAGGCTTTTGTAAGTTCCATTTTACCATTTTAACTTAATTTCTGCAATTTTACTGTTCAATTGCTTATCTAGTGCTTATTCTGATTGCATTCTGCTTATTTGTCCTTAATATTGTTATTTGATAGTAGTTTGTTAGTTGCTACACACTTTTTACTAGTTTTTACTTAAAAACCTTAAAAAAAGCCAAAAATAGTCAATATTAGGCATAGCTTATTTAAGTGCTTATCTCCATTTGAAAGTTGTTAATTAGGGTTAAAATAAGTTAGCTAATCATTAGTGGTCCAGTATCATAGCTTAAATTGGTTAGTTATAGTAAAAAATCTCAAAATCAGTAAACTAAAGGGGTGTTTGGTTTAACAAGTCAAACGGGTCAATTTGGATCATAACTGTTCATGTGCACTTTTCTTAGGTTTGATCTTGATTAAATTAACTTATAAAAGTTGTTTTCAGAAGATTTTTAGCTTAATGGAAGTGTTTTGAGAATTTGAGTTGGATAGTGCAAGTTTAGGAGGTGAACTGCTCATTTAAGCTTCTTATAAGCTAAAGCTTTATAAGCCCTTTTCTTTGGCATATTTTGTGTCCATTAGGTCTGAATTCAGTAGTGACTAAGTCACTAAAAGTCTTGTTCAAAAATTAGCTCAATACAGTCCACATTAGATATGGCAGACTGCATTTTTTTTATTTGGTTCAATTTCAGCCCAAGTTTTCCATTTTTAATTTCTTTATTTTAAGTCCATTTAAGCTGAATTTTGGTACTGATAATCTTGGGTTGCTAGTGCACTTGTTGCATATTTTTTAGAATTTTTAGATTAGCTTATTAATAGCTTTTTCTCAGCTGCAAATTCTGCATTTTTTTTTCATAATTAGTGCCCAATTCAGCCTATGTTTTTCATTTTTCATTTCTTCATTATAAGCCCAATTAAGCTCAAATTTGGTACAATCACTCTTGGGTAGCTTATCTACTTATTCCACATTTTTTAGATTTTTTATATTAGCTTTTCAATAGCTTTTCAGTAGCTTAAAAATCACTTCAGTGGGCTGTTTTTACCAATACTATTTTGTGCAGATCTGCTGTGGTTTTTCATTTTTCATTTGTTCATATTAAGTTAGAATAAGCTGAAATTTGGCACAGATAATGATGGGTTGCTAGTCTAGTTATTACCCATTTTTATGATTTTTTTTAGAACAACTTATTAGTAGCTTGAAAAAGCCCATTTCTCCCCTGTGCAACTGCATACTCAGCAGACCCTTAGCTTATTTTGGTTAATATCAGTGCTTAATTGTTGCTTATTCTGAGTTCATTGTTTGATTTAGATCATTTTTAGCCTAACTTAGCTTATTTTAGTTCCCATATAGCTTAATTGTAGCTTATCAGTCCCTAGCTTAATGCCCTTAGCTTATTTCCTCTTTAAAAGCTCACTGAACTGTTTGATTTAGATCATTTTTAGCCTAACTTAGCTTATTTCAGTTCCCATATAGCTTAATTGTAGCTTATCAGTCCCTAGCTTAATGGCCTAAGCTTATTTCCTCTTTAAAAGCTCACTGAACTGTTTGAACCTCAACTTATTTCTAGCTTATTTAGTGAGTTTTAAAAATAATCTTTTCACAAAAGTTGTTATTTGTTAGCTTATTTATAAGTTTTAAAAAGAAAAAAAACAGTTTAGCAAAAACTGAGTCCAGGGATTCGAACCCTGAACCTCAGCTCACCAAAGCCTCACAACACAACACCAACACCATCTGCCCTTGGGTTTTTCTTGGGTATGATTTGCACAATTTAATTCTTAACCCTTCTTTTTTCTATTTGGCTTATTCCTAGTTTTAGCTTAATAACTGCTTATCTGAATAAGCAGTGGACCCAACTTTATTTTTCCAAGGATTAGATTATCATCAAGTAGTTTTCTGTAATTTTTCAGATTTTTCCAGTTCCATTTAGTATTTTTAATTCATTTTTCTTTTAAATTTAGTTTTTAATTCATAGAAAATTAAATATTAATCAGAAAAATATAATTCTTTTTTTCAAAATTTTATTTTATTAATTAGAACTTAGGAAAAATAGATTTGTACCCGTAGAGTTAATATTTCTTAGATTTCACCTTTTAGGCTCGGGTTTAGCCCGAGAATTTGTGTTTTTAACTTTTCTTTACGTTTTTAACTACGTGTGCTTTAGATAAACGTTTTCCTTGCTTATTAAATTGTTTTTAGTTTAAATTTCATATTTGTAGCTTAAATTCCAAAAATCTCTTTATTTTCACTATTCACGACACGATTCACGATCCAAAATCACAAATTCCATTCAATCCTTCGTTGGGGAAAACGACCCGGGATTACAACTTCCATTGTATTCCTTGGAAATATTTATGCGTTGATTTTCGCGAATCATTCCTTTACTAGCATAACTTTAATTCGTTATAGTACGTGTGTACAAGAACGTGGTACTAACACGCTATTGTTAGTATCTTGGATTGAATTGCAAAAAGGTAAGGGGCAATTCTTATAATCCACATAAACCCTAATTAGGGTTCATCTCAATTGCTAGCTTGGAATTGATTCTTGTTTAGCTAGAATCAAAAGGTACGTATACTTTTATGTTCGGTTAATTATTTACATGTTATATGATCTACACGCTTCCGCACTTGCTTTGATGTTTTATGTGTTTAATTTATGATATGTCATGTTATTAAATCCCAACAGTGGCATCACGAGCCTAATATAATGTGTAATCAATTACCGAAACACGTTAAAAACGAATCTTGGATTGTGTTTAATTATATATGTCGAATTTTAGGGTTTAGAAAATTCGAAACCCTAAATTGTGGGGGGGGGGGGGGGGGGGGGGGGGGGCGATTGCCTCTTAAATAAAAAAAAATTGTTTTGTTTTTTAATTGAATTAGAAACCCTAGGATTGCATGATATAATTACGTGTTAATTGTATGCGATCTTGTGACGACGTGTAATAATTGTTATGTAGAATCCATAAACACTTGCATGTTTGTCGTGGATTATTGTCTAATATGATTTAATTGTTAAGATTATTTGTGTTTAATGGTTAAGATTTATTCACATGTATTATTTTGATAAATCTTGAATTGGGGAAGACTCAAATAAAATTAATCAGTCAATTATGTGCAATATGGCATATTTTTTAGCTATGGTTTATGCAATCGATTCGTCGATGCATGTGGTTCACTTCCCTTTTTAAGTGAGAGCCATAGTTAATATATGCATTATTTAACCTAGTATTGGTTATTAATAGGGTTTATAAAATAAGTTTGCATGTGACTACTTGTTTTACACATATTAATTGTTACGTTATGTGCGCATTATTTATTTGTTTATTTTTTATTATTACCTGTTTTGTTTATTTGTTTGACATGTTGTAAACAAAGGGTAATTTTGAATAGAAAAATAAATTGGACTAATTAATGGTGAAATATTATTTGTTTTTAAGAGTTAAATTTTCAATAGTTTAATTGAGTGATGAGTTTTGTACCAATAGTAAGAACGGCTCACCCAATTGTGACAAACTATAAGAGGGGTATAAGGAGGGTACACATTAAATTGTGACCTTAAAGAAACGGGTTTTTAATTGGTATTATGCTAACCTTAGTTTCTCCGCTCCTTTGTGCGTCAAATTAGAGCTACCTAGTACGACTATTTTTTTATGTACAAAATCATCTTAAGGGTGAATTGACCTTTAATTTCACGCGCCACTTTGTTGTAATTATCCGAAACACTAAGTCTTATGACTTATACAAAAGTACGATATGGTGGACAATAATTAAAGGTAATTCTTTGATTGGTGAACCCAGTACCTCAATCAAAACTTTGTTAATTTAATCTTAGTGAATTGTTTAATAATAAAGTTTTATTAAAACGTATGTTATTAAGTTGTATGCATGCTTCTCCATACATATTTTTGATTATACACATCAAAAACTAGTACACTTAAAATTAAGTTAATGCCATCTAAGTAAAAGAACACTTGAAGTTGTAATTTACGTCATGTGAGAGCTTGGCTAGATTACAATGGAAAGGTAAATCTTCATGTTGTGTGAAAGCTCAACTGGACACATTTGCAGTTCTTTAAATTAGACAACTTAATTGAGTTGTTAGTGAGAGCTTGGACTCAAGGCATAAGATGGGGATAAAACATGCTTATAATGCAACTAGGTTTGGCAATTGTAAATCCCATAATGATCTATGAATTGCAACAGGTTTGGCAATTATTGTTCGACAATTACCTTGTTGAATACTATCATTACTAGCAGATCAACTGATGTAATGCTACTATGTCAATTTGGATCCTAGCTTTAAGGAAATTTTATGGTTTATATGAATATTAAACAACAGGTATTTAATTTTCCTAAAGATTTAATTATCGAAAATACTAAAATTGAATTTTGTTAATTTTTTTAAATATATTAATGCAACGTTAAACCGTAAACGTAGTTTGGGCTTTGGTAAATTGATCTAGCTCTGTTTTCAAACAAATATTTGATAAAGAAAAATTTACTTAAAAGACAAACGTAGTCTCCTTTCCATGAAAGAAGAGTAAGACACAATCCTATTCCTTTTCATAAATGAGAAATGTATGATAGGAACATTAGAATTGTCTAAATTCTAATATAACTCATAGCAAACTTTATTAGTTAAGAGAATTCCACATTTTTAATAGAGATTTCATCACCCTCATTCGGTGATTAAATTCTTTTGTAACAAATATGATATTTGGTTAACAGGAAAATATGTATGACACTTTATGAGTTATTAAAATTAGAAGCTAGACTAATTACCGCAAAAATGGTAAAAGACAAACTCGTATATTTATCTAGTGGTTTTGATTTGACCATTTGAAGGTACTACATACCATTGTGGGGATGGTAGACCTATTAAGGAAGAAATTTGATGAACTCAAATAAGTACATTTTATTACTATCATTTATCCTATTAATTTGACTTGTTTTACTATATTATGTATGAGGATTGATACTTAATTGTTTACTTTTGTAATTCTCAGGTAAAAACAAGCATTTGGTGAAACTTAGCTATTTTGGACTAATTAAGGAGCAAAACGTGCATAAAGTGAAAGTCTACTGACATGGACAAGATCAAGTCAATTCTGCTCCAGATGCGCCGCATCTCACTCTCAACATGCGCCGCATCTCTATCAAGATATCACCAGATACGATCCAAGATACAGAGGACATGCGCCGCATCTAATAAAGAGTTACGCCGCATCTTCTGGCGGTGTACGAATATTCCTGAATATTATAATCTTGGACCCCACGCGAAGTTAAGTACATGCGCCGCATCTACTTAGTAGATGCGCCGCATCTTCCCTCAGACAGAAACTATAAATACCCCGTAGACCAGACGAATTAAAAAGTTCCAAAACCCTAACACCGAAGACCGAACAGTAGGAACAAAGGACGAATTCAGTCAAGGAGGCAGCACAAGACACACCCAAATCAAAGATACAAGAGCTGTAAGAAGGTGCTGCATATGTTTAATTCATTAAGTAGTTTTGTTTTATTGTGTTAGCAAAATTTAATTCATCAGGATTGGTGGCTTGTGTAATGTGACAACGGAAAGATTGCACTCCCTTTAATACTTGCTTTCCCATCAATTAAAGTTTATATGTTGATGTCTTTGGTTACTACTTATTAGTGCATTGATAACCTCTGTGTTTATTAGTGGCTTGCGGGCATTTGACTGCGGGACATAATGTGGCTCCCACGGTTGTTTCTAAATTGATCACTTAGGAATAACTTTTAGACATAAGTAATCATTAAGGGTTTACTCGCCGATAAGAATAGGACCAACGAGAAAGGATTAACTACATACACTTCATATAAAGCTATCAATAAAACAAGTGACAATCTACTTAATTATAAGGACAGCCCTCTTATTGTCTCGAGTATCTATCTGTGTACGTGTGTGCTACTTGCTGATTCGTGCCTATTGGTTTATTTTATTATTTTAATTGCAACAAATCGTGCCAGTCTCTCAGGCTGAAACCCCCTTGCGTTAGGATATTAAAATACTGATTAGAATAACTAGATAATACGTTCCACTCTTAGTGATCGACACTCTACTTACCATTATCTTCATACTGACCGGGTACACTGCTCGTTAAGTGTGTGTGTTATTGATAAGTCGGCTAAATATAAATTTAAAACTTGAGTAGGCATTAAAACTGCTAAACCGCAACGACACATCACGCGCATCAAGTTTTTGGCGCCGTTGCCGGGGAGTGAATTGTTATTATCTGTTAATTTGATTAGTATTTTAATTAGTTTTTTTTCTTTTTTAGATTAATTGCATCATTGTACTATTTTGCATATTTGTTGTATTGTGTGTTAATTGTTTTCTTTTTATTTTTGTGTGTTTATTTTTGTTTGTGTGTTTAATTTTTGTTTTTATTTTTCGTATTTTTCTGTTCTGCTATCGTTGTACTGTGCTAAATCAAACGATACGGCGTATCTGATCTCTCAGATACGGCGTATTGCGTTTAATTTTTTTTTAATACAACGCGTTTAATTAATTCGATACGACGCATCTTTTCCCCAAGATACGGCGTATCTGTTTTTAATAAGAAAATTTTTCTAAGCGATAAAGTAATACGACGCATCTGCTTTTGCAGATACGGCGTATCGGTTTTTGATAAAAAATTTTCTAAACATTCACGCCATACGACGCATCTGCTTTAGCAGATACGGCGTATCTATTATTTTAATTAAAAACAGTTTGCGAATTATTAAACAGATACGGCGTATCGATCTCTATCGATACGGCGCATCTTACTGAATCAAAAATCTTTTATTTTTAAACGTAACGAAAATACGGCGCATTAACCTTCGTTAATACGACGCATTTAATTTTAATTAGATAAGCTGATTTTTGATTGATTAATTCGATACGGCGCATTCTTAAATTCTAAAGCGGCGTATCTATTTTCTGAATAAAGTCTGATTAAATTTTAACGATTATAAGATACGGCGTATCCAACTTTTTGGATACGGCGCATCGTATGCAGATATCAGCTATTTTTATTCTTATATCCGTTTCTATATTCATTAAATTCTCTTCTAGCGAACAAATCCTACTGATGATTTTACCTTGGATGACAGATTTTGCTATGGAAGACATGTCAGTTAACGGATATCTTGCTAAGGAAAGCTTGTTTTCAGATTCATTCAATGTACTCATGATCAATGCAGATTTATTCTCTTGGGAGACTCCTCTTGAAGATGCTTTTAAGGAATTCATGCGTTTATGCAACATTGACAAAGAGGTATTCTCTTATGATGTATTTGTGAGGTATACTGGAGAAGAATTGTCGCTCTTATGGCCTAGCATTGAAGCCGAAGGATTGAACTGGACTACTATCGAAGAAGATGATGGGAAATTCTATCTTGCATACATGGATTCAAGCAACGAAAGCTGTGGTGGAGGCAATACCCAAATCTCTTACATGCCATATTCCGAGGAGTACTGGGGATTAAATGAGAAATATCAGGATAATGACATGAATTATGCTTTGGCGGAGTTACTATTTCATGGCAGGTTGGTAAGATTGATAGACCTCTCCCTCAATGATTGGTTAGAACTCAAATATGGTAGTCCGGAATTTGCCCCTACAAACGAAGTCAAGGAGATTATGACTTCATGGTTGACTCGGAGTTTTAAGAAGCAATTTAACGAGTTCATGGAGATAAAAAAGAATATGATTGGAAAGGTTTGCTTTGACGTTAACCATGACCCTAACGATGTTGATTTTTCAGAATGGTTGGCTAATAAGTTTAATAACCATAAGAGCATGGATCGAGCTACTAAGGATGCATTATGGGTATATTGGATGAGAGGAGAAGATGAAGAAGTAGAGAAGCGATTATGGGTCGTCACTTCATGATTCAACAATCAATGAGGGGATTGAAGAACTTTTCAGAATTGACATTGATGTGTTCGATTATGAGACACCCCTGTGCAAGCAGTTCAAGGAATTTAACTACCTTCTTCAAGTCGATGATGATGTGCTTACCGGAGATCTACCAGGATTTAAGACTTATGATGATTTCAAAAACACCTGGTACTCTGAATGGAATGATCAAGTACCATGGGTTTGGGATAAACCGTGGGAATTTGAGCACATTAATCACACATGTACACCCTTCGTTTTCAAGGACGGGAGTAGTGTTTGGCCGACCTGTGATTATAAAAGTGACGGAACCTGTAATGGGGAAGTATAATTGGGATGAAACGGGTTGGAAACGATGTAACCTTTGAAGATTATGAGTGGTACGATAATATTGAAGACTGCCCACAAAAGGCGGAGGCTTTACAAGAAAAGGGCAGAATTGAACGCTTGAAAGGACTTAAGGGGACATCGGATACTACTTTCTGGGAATGGGTGCATAAACAGTTTGATGATTTCACGAAGCTTAGTCGACGGTTACAATATGATTTGGAAAGAGAATGGGAGGCTATTCAAGACAATAAGTCATTAATTGAAGAATTAGATGATTATTTGATTAAGGATCCTTATTTTAAGTTTGTTGATAAAGACGAGGAAGAATTCACCAAAAGAAAGTGTCGACTACTTGGGATTCCTTACAATGAGCCACCCATGATTATTTCTGAAAAATTTAAAATCATCAAATATTCTTTGAGTCCTAATGAAGAATATACTGCGGTGAAGACAGTGAGTTATACTAGACTAAGTCGAACGGAAGAAAACGTCGCAGAGATATACGGGAAAATCTTTCGGATGAAGGACGAAGGATGGACCGTGACAAGGACTTATTGCTGAGCTGAACGTGAGTCTAACTTGAAGACTCTGGAATAAAGACAAGTGCTTACCGGGAGACAACTCGGATTTATCTTTTATTATTCTGTTTTCTGTGTCGAGTCAGTCCAGGCCGCATGAAGATACAGCGCATCTCAACTCTGAGATGCGACGCATCTCCTGCAATGGTCATATCTTATTTTATTTTTCTGCATTTTTATTTTCGACTTTAAAACTATTTATCAGTTTATTTTTAATGCGGCGCATCCCTGGTTAAGGATGCGGCGCATCTTTATTCTGATCCGTATTATTCCAGGCTCGATACGGCGTATCTTCTTCAATAAGATACGGCGCATCGACTGACCTGATGATTTTCAGTTTTAATTTTTAAGTTTTATTTTTCCTAACTACTAATGTATTATGCAAGTTTGAACCTTTCTTATCTTAGGTGTGTTTTAAAGTGTTGGTGGTATTATAGTTTCCTGGATTTCCTGTGGATACATCAAGTATGAAGCTTTAACGTTCTAATCCACAAGAAGTTGATTTTTGCTTTTATACTAATGGAGGATCATACCGAGCAAATCTCAGGGGAGTTTTTCCGTTCTAATTCTTTTATTTTCCAGTTTTTAACCTTTTATACAAACAACGAGGACGTTGTTTAACTTAAGTGGGGGGATTGGAGAATTAGAACACTTAACACTTACTTGTCCTAAACTTTTTCAAAAATTATGCTTAAAATGTGCTTAATATATCAAACTTAAAAATTTTTTAGCATGTTTTTGTTTAAGATCTAAGTTACATAACTGCACACATGACGTTATTTTCAAAAATTGTGATTTTTCAAAATTCACAAATCTATGAGTGTGCCGGTGACTTGTAAACTTTAGAACTTGGCTTGTATACTATTCGAGACCACCATAATGAGTATTATTTATATAATTGGAATGACTTGTCTAAATTGGTAAATTTCTAGGATTACACCAAATAGCCTTTATATGTTATGTGTTATTAGCTAACTACACTGGTTAGTTAACCCCCGTATAAACCCTTTTGTTACTCTCATTTTTAGAGTAAGATACCCCTAGAAAAACCCTCAGAGCCATTCCTTTCGTTTCTTACACCTATGTTTAAAATGTTTCGTTACACCCTTACACCTTAGCCTACCCTGTAGATTAGAATCCGTGGTTGGTTAATTGCTATAGGCAGAGTGTGTTTCCTTACATTACCTGTGTTCGTGTGCGTAATTCATTATCTATGGTTAGGTCGGGAAATTGCACAATGCAATTGGAGTGAAAGTAAATATTGTACATCTATGAGTTTATTTTTCGTGTGTTTACTACTTTCACTATTACCGTTATTTCTGAAGTTATGAAAAGTATGGAAAAATTATCCAGAATTATTGTTTTGGTGATGTGGTGAAATTTTACACATCTATGTTTATGTTTCATGTTTAAAAAAAAAAAAAAAAAAAGAAAAAAAAAAAATCGAAAAAATAAGAAAAGAAAAAGAAAAGAAAGAAAAGTTGGATGCTTATTTTAACCAACTTATGTAAAGTTATGTAAGTGGTCGATATCACCACTATTTGTTGTATTATATCTATGGATTGAATGGGAATTGGCAGTTATGGGAACGCCAGTTAAGGTTTATTCTTTGATTAAGATTTTGTTGAGTATAATTCGTGTCTACCTAAAGCGTGTGTTTCAAGTGTTAAAGCGTGAGTTATTCAATGATATGAGTCTTATTCATGGGATGGTTGGGATAGTGATTAACCACACTTAGGATTTTAATTTATTTGTTTTGTTTATCTTTCATTTTACACCAATTTATATCCCAAATGTTATCCATGCCCTTTATTATTCTTTATCCAACCAAACCTTTGATTTATTGAGATTAGGGATTTGAGCAATCTTAAGTATCGTAGTCGTGGATTCGGCTATGTATTTATGATTTTGTCGCCCTTTTTGATATATTATTATTGGTGAAGTTTGGACCTATCTTTAGCCTATTCGAGTTAAGGATTTGAGCAATTGCAAGTATCGTGTTCGTGGATTCGATCATGTATTTGTGATTTTGTCGCCTTTTCTGGAATTCGAGATCGATAGTGATTAAGAATAATTAACCCTTAAGCCTAAAAACCCTTTTTACCGCTTAAGACTTGTTATTCCTTAGCTTTAGTGGTGGAGATGTGTATACTTGCCAAGCTTATGATAGAATATTCGTCGCGACTGGACAGTTAAACGATTAGATTTGCTTTTATCGACTTATTTTATTTTACTTCTAATTCGTTAAGTGTTTAGTTGTGTGATTATGAAATGAACGAATACATGCTTAAATATAAAAATAAATCCTAACATCTTTTAGGATACATTTTCATAAATGAAATTCTAAGGTTTACTTGGGGACAAGTAAAGTTCAAGTGGGGGGATATTTGATGAACTCAAATAAGTACATTTTATTACTATCATTTATCCTATTAATTTGACTTGTTTTACTATATTATGTATGAGGATTGATACTTAATTGTTTACTTTTGTAATTCTCAGGTAAAAACAAGCATTTGGTGAAACTTAGCTATTTTGGACTAATTAAGGAGCAAAACGTGCATAAAGTGAAAGTCTACTGACATGGACAAGATCAAGTCAATTCTGCTCCAGATGCGCCGCATCTCACTCTCAACATGCGCCGCATCTCTATCAAGATATCACCAGATACGATCCAAGATACAGAGGACATGTGCCGCATCTAATAAAGAGTTACGCCGCATCTTCTGGCGGTGTACGAATATTCCTGAATATTATAATCTTGGACCCCACGCGAAGTTAAGTACATGCGCCGCATCTACTTAGTAGATGCGCCGCATCTTCCCTCAGACAGAAACTATAAATACCCCGTAGACCAGACGAATTAAAAAGTTCCAAAACCCTAACACCGAAGACCGAACAGTAGGAACAAAGGACGAATTCAGTCAAGGAGGCAGCACAAGACACACCCAAATCAAAGATACAAGAGCTGTAAGAAGGTGCTGCATATGTTTAATTCATTAAGTAGTTTTGTTTTATTATGTTAGCAAACTTTAATTCATCAGGATTGGTGGCTTGTGTAATGTGACAACGGAAAGATTGCACTCCCTTTAATACTTGCTTTCCCATCAATTAAAGTTTATATGTTGATGTCTTTGGTTACTACTTATTAGTGCATTGATAACCTCTGTGTTTATTAGTGGCTTGCGGGCATTTGACTGCGGGACATAATGTGGCTCCCACGGTTGTTTCTAAATTGATCACTTAGGAATAACTTTTAGACATAAGTAATCATTAAGGGTTTACTCGCCGATAAGAATAGGACCAACGAGAAAGGATTAACTACATACACTTCATATAAAGCTATCAATAAAACAAGTGACAATCTACTTAATTATAAGGACAGCCCTCTTATTGTCTCGAGTATCTATCTGTGTACGTGTGTGCTACTTGCTGATTCGTGCTTATTGGTTTATTTTATTATTTTAATTGCAACAAATCGTGCCAGTCTCTCAGGCTGAAACCCCCTTGCGTTAGGATATTAAAATACTGATTAGAATAACTAGATAATACGTTCCACTCTTAGTGATCGACACTCTATTTACCATTATCTTCATACTGACCGGGTACACTGCTCGTTAAGTGTGTGTGTTATTGATAAGTCGGCTAAATATAAATTTAAAACTTGAGTAGGCATTAAAACTGCTAAACCGCAACGACACATCACGCGCATCAAAATTGCATGCTCAATTTTCAAGTTAATAGTATTGATGGATAGTCAATCATCTACGTAGTAGAATACACTCTTTTAGTACCTAAGTAATTGTTACGTATGGGTTTTCTCAAAGATGTAGGAAAGTAAATAGCAAAATATTTTCTTTCACTGGTTAATGAAACACTTACAATGTTGTCAAATCCAGTGGGAGCATTGTGTTCTTATTACTGAATAAGGAATTATTGTAATGATCTATAATTCAGTGGGAGCTACAAGCTTTGTCATCTTGGTAGTAATCTACATTATCTCTAGAATGTCTCAAGATAATTACTTTCCAAATATAGACACTCACATTTTCAAGGATAGTCATGTGCGTTTCCTTGTTAATTAAGTAGTTCTATATCTACTAGTTATGCTAATATCTATGACACAATCATATTGATCACATAAACAAACTTGTGTCATGTTGTTTATCTGCTACATGATGTTGTTCCATGCACAAGTGGGAGAAATATTTAATTGTGTGCAAGAAACAACACATAGAGATATGAGTTAAAGGATTCTCTTGACTGCAAGGTAAGATACTAACGTTCTAACACATCTAATCCAAGAAACACTGGGTGTTGCAATTTATGTTATGTGAGAGCTTAGCTAGATTGCAACAAGGTAAATCTCCATGATTACGTGAGACCGTACATGGATAATTTACAGTTTCTAAATTAGACAACTATTTAGAACATGCGTCAAGATAATAACATAGACTACTTCAATTCTAATATTTATGTATTCATGGAATGACATGAATAAATTATTTATCTATTCTTGGAATGACATAAATAAATGAAGTAATAAAATTAACTTGAAATTACTATTGAAGCCAAATTGGTGGTGTTCATGAATACTTTAGTTAGATGTGTTTATGTTTTATTGTAAAGTCACAAACAAGAAGTCTTACAAGACTTATAATCATATAAATTAAGACGTTAACTTGTTATGTTTTTTAATTAAGATATATACAGGAAGTCATTGAGTTGATCAATGATTTATAACGTATAGTGGGATTATAACAATTTATGTCTTCTTGTTGAGACATGGATATGAAGTGACTTGGTCAAAGAGTACTTGTCTTATAAAGCATGCAATTGGATTGGTAATTCTATTGTACCATTAAGTTGACTTAGTTGGTAAATAGATAAGCCAAAAGATATATGTTTATCTTACATATTGTTAGATTGTCTTACAATATTAATTCTAATGAAATACTACATGTTTATGGTATGTTCAGTAAGGAAAATCAAACTCTTGATATATTGTTTGATTCAAGATAACTATATTTTCTTTTCTTCCAAAAGTTATCAAGGTAAGAAAATTGAGTATGAATTGAATATACTCAATAAGACTCCAATCTAGAAGATTAATAAGACACCATTATATTATGGAATGTGATGAATCACATAGAGTCTTAAAATGAAGTTATGAATTTGTTAAACTGTTTATGAATATGTTATTAACAAACTAATGTCAGGAACTATCAATATGTATTTATAATGTCCCAAAAGAGAACATTGTATTGTTGCTCGATTTGTTGAGTATTTATAAAGAGTCTCTAAATTACAAAAAGCAAGTGGAAGTTTTTATCTTGAAAAGATAAAATTACAAGATATATAATCTTCTGAAATACATTAGCAAATATCATAATGAGGCTAGACATGTTAATGTTAAACCTCAAAATGATGGAATTCTCATTCATAGATCTGCAAGGATGTCTAAGATATTTAATTAATATGCTGGGGATTATGAGTTACAGGATTATGGTAAACCTGATAATCATTATGATGCATTACCAAATATTGAATTGGGTAAATTACTCATACTATGAATGTTAAGATGCTGTTCATAAATATAATCAATTTTTGAAAACTTTGTTTATCTTAATAGTTAGACTAGAGAATGAAGATAAGTTTCTTTAAAGATAAGATAACCCTAGTGGTTTAAATCTTTGTGTAGAAATTATATGGACAATATTGTACACATATTTAATGCATGTCTTATGACAAGATTATTGATCACACTTAAGTGATTAACTGTGATTGAATATTCTTAAATAATCTTTGGAAATGTACAAACTGAAATAATTCATGAATGGATTAATGCATGAATCTAGGAGATAAAACTTATGTTTAATTATTAAATCCAAGTTTTGATTTGTAATTGAAATAAGATAATTTCTAAGTATTCCTGAAAGCTAGTGGGAGTATTATGTTAATTTCCTTAATCATATATGTTGTATAACATATAGGAAGTAACATTCCATATGAGATAAATGTTAAGTCTTAGTTTTGAATGAAACTTTACTTGAAAGATTTAAAAATAAGACATACAACCTTGGAACAAATGTTTATTATTATTAAACATGTGCGGTAAATGAGTCTAATAGAACATGAAATATCATTTAGAAAGTCTAAATGGATATATAGAACATGAATAAAATCTAAGAATTTTTCATGTACATCATGTTATTGTTGTATCATGCTAGAATACAAGATGATTTGACGACATTGATATCTAATTAAGCTATTAGATAACTAGTGTAATAAAATAGAATATATTTGGATTTAGAATTGCATTTCTTGGAGTTGCTCCCAGATTCTATGGATGAACAATATGTCAATTGTTGTGCAAATTGTCATAGCCAACAAACTTGAAAGTTTGAAAGGCATTAAAACATTACACAATAGATATTAAAGTTTACGGAGTTTTAATGAGCATATTATTGTTTGTATACAATGATGCTGGTTTAATTGAGATGATACTCAATACTAGTCATGGTAGGATTTCATCCTTGGCTATGTAAACCAGTTGTGCTCACTAAGAGCATAGTTGCATTATACATTAAAGAATTAGAATACTTTAAAACTTTAAAATGTTTGAAAGTTTGATTCACTAGTTGAATTCTTGAAATAAGTATTCTCAAAATTACGATAGATCTAAATTGGTTGATTTATGATTTGTTAACAAGTATGATTAATCATGACATCAACTAGAATTTTCATGCATTGATCTATTTAGTATTTGGATAAAAGATGTTAAGCATTTATTATTTGTAATGAATTTAAGTACTTGGTACGTTTGTTTTCATTAATAATAAATTGTGTCCTATATTTGCATGTTTAAATCCATGAATAACTTATGTTATTATAAATTGTCCATTGTCAATTAATGATATGGGAATATCATTGAATTAAGACAAATATGAGTTTTGGTAAAATATACTTGAAAGTATATTGATGCGTTGACATACCAATTTTACATGATATTCAATGAATTGAATATAGGACTTACCCCAAACTATATGATTGTACTTTATGGATCTTGTCATTAAGTAATCATGAATAGTTATCCTCAGACTTGAGATACCAGAGAACTGTTATGGATGTAGTGCATTTCTGTAATTCAATTTAACACTATACGTAACTGGTAGTCATAAGGATTGTTTTCAGAAATGTTGAAAAGTTCATGGGTTTTGTAAAGAGTTTGTTCCTTCAAATTCGTTTTGAAGTTTAATACTGCTGGGCCCCTCGTAGGTTGACAAGATGTTTGCGTGCGCAATCCCAAGATCTATCTGGAATACGTTTAGAAGATTTGGTAATCTTGCTCAATCACAAACAACGAGAAACAGAATAGTTGAATAAAGAATGACTTAGATTCATATCTTTATTTAACATAGTATTAGTGACAAAAGGATAATAATAATGATGAATCATTAAAGGTTTTTCCAGGAGACCTTACTCGAGTTGTACTAGAGGCATCGAAGTGTTGCTAGACGCTAACCGATGTGATTACACTATTAAAATATGCACAAGTCGGAGCTGTTAGTTTTATGGACATAATTTAGTAGTCATATGTTAGGATCGAACTCAAGACCACATGATTGCACACTTTACGTATGAGAATTAAAGATTAATAATTATATATAAAATGTTATATTTAATTATTTATTACACAAATACATAACGACCGTTAGTAATTAACGGATATTGACTAACGACCGTTAACTAATAAAAGGAAAGAATTAAGAGTGAATAATTGGTAAGTCAAGAAGGTTCCGGAATACCCCTAAAGGGTTATGGCCGATCGGTTATGGAGAGGGGAAACCCAATCCTAACCTAACTTGGACTCCAAGATTCCCACCCTATATAAACAAAGGCAAGGGTTATTGTTTTGTATCTCTTGTGCACACACACATAACCCTAACTTTGTTTTTCTCTCCTTTTGTTTTCTTACACTATAACATTCGACCCTTTCAGAGGGGACAATATTACCCTTTCGGCAGGGACATGTCCCAGCTGAAAGTTATTGGCGGGGACATGTCCCCGCCGAAAGGTCCCCATCACAAGCCCGCCGCTGATACTTTTGGCGGGGACAAATGACAACTTTTGGCGAGGACTTGTGGGTCCTACAACCTTTGAGCTGGTCAAACTTGGTCCTGCGTGGCATCACTTTTGGCGGGGAAATGTCCCCGCCAAAAAGTTCGTTAATTAACCAGAAAGTCACTTAATTAAGGGATTATGATAATTAATTAAGTCTTTTGGCGGGGACACGTCCCCGCTAAAAGAACCATCCACTGTTGCAGTAAATTCTTTTGGCGGGGACATATCCCCGCCAAAAAAAGTACTACACTGTTGCAGTAAATTTGTTTGGCGGGGACATGTCCTCGCCAAAAAGAGTACTACACTGTTGCAGTAAACTCTTTTGGCGGGGACGTGTCCCCGCCAAAAAACTTAACCAGATAAAACTGGTACAACCTTTTGGCGGGGACATGTCCCCGCCAAAAGCCTCTGACCCATTTTGCAACATATTGCTGCAAAATGGGTAATTTCCAGATTTTTTCCGGAATTTTTAGGGAAAAAATCTACAACATCACAACCTGTTTTTAGAACCTGTTTTATGCTACAACATCGCCAAATTCGCTAAACATACAACAACAACTAGGGGTGAGCAAATGGACCGAGAACCGAACCGGAACCGACCCAACCCAAACCGCATTTTAGAACCGCGGTCCGGTTCTCGGTTCTTGGATATTTCAAATTTCGGTTCTCGGTTCGGTTCGGTCCGGAACCGCGGGTTTCGGTTCCGGAACCGAAGAACCGCCCAATATTACAATGTATATCTACTTTCAGTTCTCCAACTAATCATTGCATTTTGTATTTGTGACGTAGTGGGGTTGTTATATTTTAATTAATATTGAGATGAAAAAAAACTAAAATGTAGTTAATGAACATCTATCTGTTGATCTTGAGTTTGATGCCAAAGGAAAAAACGAAATAATACCAACAGCTTTACTTTCTCACGACTTCAGTCCTCTATCCTATGCTCATTGCTCATTTGCCTATACTTATCTAGAACCTTTCAAGTCTTTGCTTGCATTAGATGTGGCTCTACTTGTTTTTAACATTAAGTGAAGTATCTACAACTCTGTTTCAGTTTAAAGAAGCAATTTTAGCAATGGCAATATTGTGTGTTAAAGGCACAAATAAATTTATCATTCGTAAATGGGTTAAAGGCATTTAACGACAACGTGTTTTTCAAAATATATTCGGCTATATACTTTAATCGTTCAATACTATTTACGCTTTAGACGCAAATGCGTGCAAACATAAAAAAAATGTTGAATTTTTTGCTACTTTTAAAAAAATTCGGTTCCAATCGGGTAGAACCGAATTACCCGAACCGGAACCGGAACCGAACCACGCTCTTCGGTCCGGTTCTCGGTTCCTAATATATGTATTTTGCGGTTCTCGGTTCTCGCGGTTCCGGTTCGGTTCTTTGCGGTTCCGGAACCACGCTCACCCCTAACAACAACAACAGCAAACCCAAATTCGCTAAACATAATATCATATATATATATATATATATATATATATATATATATATATATATATATATATATATATATATATATATATATATATATCCAAATTCGCTAAACATAATCATATGTATCCAAATTCGCCAAAAACGGTTCAAAAACCGTGATCATATGATCATCTACAAAACTATACATAAGCTAGCTATCCGCAAAATGGTCCAAAAACTATACATAAGCTAGCTATCCTCAAAATGGTCCAAAACTATACGCGGGGAACAATTTAGCAGGAATCCTAGCACATAAACTACATAAACACATAATAATCCATGTAAATCTACACAACTTTGTCCATAACCCCAAAAAAAATATAAACCGACCCATCGGACCCAAACAAGCCATACGCTACTCCCCAGTCTCCCCACTACCCCCACTCCCCTCCCCGGTACCTCGAGACTCACCCAGTGAAGCATTTTGTGATTCCGATGTCCCCGGCAAGCCACTCGCTAGCTGCTCGGTAAAACCCGGCTGACTCCTGGCTCAATCCAGCAAAATATCAATCTGTGTCCTTTGCGTGGACAGCTCCTGGGATTGCTTCTGCACGGTTTCCTGCAGCGAGGACTAGGAGGCTTGCTCGCGAGCTCGTGAGGCGTTGAGGGTCGTCTTCTGACCACCGCCGGGTAACACTGGACCTACGCCAGGAACATGACCGCGCTGCTTACCACCGATCATGTGGCGCATAATATCCAGGTTAGTCATAGACGTCCCAGAGGAGGTGCTCTATGCCCGCATCCATATCATCTCATTCTGTTTAGTTACAAAAAAACAAGAAAAGTAATATATAAGTCGTGATTTATTATATTGCATTAATGTGGGTGAGTTTTTGGAAATAAATTATACTTACGTATCTAGCCTCGGACACTGGAGACTCAAAGACGTTGCCTCTCGTATGGTTGTGTCTGTAAAGCTCGATCAAGTCTCTACCATCCGTGGAGTTGGTGGGGCGGCTCAACTGTTTATAAATAAAATCAATCAAGACTCACCCAACACTATATATATAAATAAAATGATTAAAAAGTGTCTTACGAAGTTATCGCGTATAACAGCTAACGAATGGGATCCATGAAGGCTAGAACTCGTGCTCGCGAGCCGGTTTTGCCTGTTGATCGCCCCGATCCTCAACTTCTTTGGGTCTGACCAGTGCTTCACCTGCTTATTATAAATAATAAAAACTATTATATAAATGAATTATTATTATTATTATTATTATTATTATTATTATTATTATTATTATTATTATTATTATTATTATTATTATTATTATTATTATTATTATTATTTTTTTTTTTTATTATTATTTTTTTATTTATTTTTTTATTATAACCATCACTTTATTAAAAACTCATAGAATTTACAAGAAATTGGTGGGAAGCCGAGAAACCAACTGGGCCCCCACACCTCTAGCAATAGCAAAACCAATTCTATTAAAAATATGAACCGCAGCACGCGCCCCAATGTCTTGAGTCATAGAGAATCGTCGAATACGCTTTAGTAGGGTTACTGCATCCTTCTCAAGTTCTCCAAAAGAAGAGAAAGAGAAGGGGAGGAAACCATACCCGATATGGGAGGAAACCATACCCGATATTAACACATTTGGCATCGTACTTGACAAGTTTACGCTGTGCTGCATCAATAACCGCACGCCCTGGCATAAAATCAATCATCCCAGATTGCGTCAAGGGCGACGAACCCGTAAGATCAACACATACATCACGCCCATCGTCCCAAGAATAAAGCAATATATCAGCCGGTCGTAAGGATCTGTCCCTGTCTCCATAAAGCCCAATATCCACCTCCTTACGAGCTGAGATTCCGGACCGAGAACAAATATCAATAAGAACATCACGTACAATGTTATGCCGGTGTTTAATGCCAACAATACTCGCACATGAAACAGCATGATCCCCATAAATATCTCCAGTGAAAACCCTAGAACAAGCTGAACACGGTACCTGAATGGTGAAAAGAGGAACGCCCAACCGATAGCACAACACACAACGATAAGTCCTGGCATTCATAGTTTGTCCCAGTCCCGAAATCGGAGCCACCCTAAGCCAATCTGAAGTATGATCCTCCTTTAGTGAACTCCATAAAGCCATCTGTCGAGGAGTTAGATGGTATGTAGATTCAACAGTTTGGGTAACCCGATCGAAATATATATCTGCCAATTTCTTCATAAGTTTGGGGGCAGCGACCTCGGTAGGGTTACTCAAAAGGTCAATATCCATATTAACATTAAAAGTACATAAAGCATCATCAAAAGAAGGACCAGCAGTAACAATACCAGAACTATGGAGAAGCTTAGTCTGTAAGCTAGCAGATTGAAGTCTAGAAGCAAGGAAAGCATAGTTCAAGACA
Organism: Artemisia tridentata subsp. tridentata; assembly: GCA_021014915.2. Taxonomy (NCBI): domain Eukaryota; kingdom Viridiplantae; phylum Streptophyta; class Magnoliopsida; order Asterales; family Asteraceae; genus Artemisia; species Artemisia tridentata. The sequence continues at coordinate 105,841,514 of CP139502.1, read as the reverse complement.
TCACCCGCAGAATATACACCAAGCCCCCCAAAAGCAAAGGGTAGGGTGGCGAGTCTCCATTGCCAATCACCAAAACCAGGCCCAGAAGCAGTGACAATACGCTCCAAGGAAGAACGAAGTGCCGCATCAAAAGAAACCTGAGCACACTCAAAGACCCGGGGAGAACACGTACGCATAGAAAAATACAACTTGGAAATACCAGCACATGCACGAAGTAACAACAACTCACATTGAGGGTCATTAAGTTTGGCAACCGCATCCATAAGTTCAATAGTTTTAGCAACCCTTTTCAAAACAAGCTTACTACCAAACTCAAAATCCACACTAACGGGCCCACCCAACAATTTAACACCGTGTAAGGGACGAGAAATATTGGGGGGAAAAACACCCGCAAACCTGCTTCTGGGATCTTCCTTTGGCCAAAAAACTTCAGTTTTATCAACATTGAGGTGTAAACCCCGACAAGGTCCATCCATCATAATTAGCTCTAAAACCTTACCCACAACCAAAGTATCGCCAATAATAGTACCATCATCCAAATACCATGCTTGAAAAGAAAGGTCAAAAGAGTCTCTAATCTTACATGCCAAGGGATGTAACACTAAAGCAAAGAGGAGAGGCCCAAGCGGATCACCTTGTTGCACACCTTGATGAGACCAAAGAGTATGCTCACCATAATATAACCTGGCAGGGCTGGAGTAACAGAATTCCACCCACCGTGAAATAGCCGGGAAATGGAGCCGAACCTCGCGCAACATAACAGCCCGATCCACCATGTTGAAAGCGTTTTTAAAGTCAACCAACAACATAGAAAGACCAACATCACCCCCACGATCCTCAATCAAACGATTCACCGCATGAAGGATAGCCTCCCCTCCACCCGATACCCCAACACCAAATTGTAAATCATCTAAATAACCATTTGCTGGTAGTGGGGCGACTTCATGGGCTCCTGGGGTTGCCTTGCACAATGCTGTGGAGAAGAAAAATAGAAAGTATGCTTCAAAATGTGAGGACAATGGATACAAGTTCATACCTTTTGCTTTTTCTACATTCGGGGAATTTGATGCAGAGGCTTTGGACACACTTTCTCGTATTAAGTCTATCGCCACTAGTCACTCAAATAATGCTAAAAGTGGGGTTTTTATCTTTCATAGAGTTAGCTTTTGTATTCAGAAAGGAGTGGGAGCACAACTAGTGTCTAGACTCCCATCCAACTTTATGTAAAATTTATTATGTTTAATGAAAATTTTATTAATAATAATAATAATAATAATAATAATAATAATAATAATAATAATAATAATAATAATAATAATAATAATAATAATAATAATAATAATGCTAGTGCTCCTCTCACGCCACTGGTCAAACTAGGTGGTGGTATCCGTCCTATTGCTGTGGGGACCGTTTGGAGGCGTTTAGTTTCCAAAGTTTGTGCTGCTATGATTGGCCATTCTTTGGACGGTTATCTAAATGATCTACAGTTTGGTGTTGGGGTATCTGGAGGAGGAGAGGCTATTCTTCATGCCGTGAATCGGGTGATTGAAGAGCGTGGAGATGATGTGGGTCTTTCAAGGTTGTTGGTAGATTTCAAAAATGCATTCAACTTGGTGGATCGTGAGGTTATGCTTCATGAGGTTCGTATTCGTTGTCCTGCTATTTCACGTTGGGTGAAATTTTGTTACTCAAGCCCAGCTAGATTATATTATGGGGAACACACATTATGGTCACATCAAGGCGTGCAACAAGGTGATCCACTTGGGCCTTTACTTTTTTCTTTAGTTTTACATCCTTTGGTATGTAAGATTAGAGACTCTTTTAGCCTTTCCCTTCATGCTTGGTACCTGGATGATGGCACTATTATTGGAGATACTTTAGTTGTGGGGGAGGTTTTAGAGCTTATCATGGTGGATGGACCTCGTTGTGGTTTGCACCTCAATGTTGATAAAACTGAGGTTTTTTGGCCTAAGGAAGACCCCAGAAGCAGGCTTGTGGGTGTTTTCCCACCTAATATTGCCCGACCTTTGCATGGTGTTAAATTACTGGGTGGGCCCGCTAGTGTGGACTTTGATTTTAGTAGTGAGCTTGTTATGAAAAGAGTTGCAAAAACCATTGAGCTTATGGATGTTATTGCTAAGATTAATGATCCCCAATGTGAGTTATTACTCCTTCGTGCTTGTGCTGGTATTTCTAAATTATATTTTGCTATGCGTACTTGCTCTCCCCGGGTCTTTGAACGTGCTCAGATTTCTTTTGATGGGGCTCTTCGCTCTTCTTTAGAGCGTATTGTTACTGCTTCTGGGCCTGGTTTTGGTGATTGGCAATGGAGACTTGCTACATTACCCTTTGCGTTCGGGGGGCTTGGTGTATATTCTGCAGGTGATGTCTTGAACTATGCATTTCTTGCGTCTAGACTTCAATCTGCTAGCCTGCAGACTAGGTTGCTTTGACATTCTGGTATCGTAACCCCTGGGCCTTCTTTTGATGATGCCTTGTGTGCTTTTAATTTGAAAATGGAGATTGATCTTTTGAGTAATTCGTGTGAGATCGCTGCCCCCAAAATCATGAAGAAACTGGCAGATATATATTTCACACGTGTTACCCGAACTGCCGAATCTACATTTTCTTTATCTACTCGACAGATGGCGTTATGGAAATCGCAAAGGGAGGACTATACTTCGGACTGGCTTAGGGTAGTTCCGATATCGGGGTTGGGACAGACTATGAACGCCAGGACCTATCGTTGTGTGTTATGTTATCGGCTTGGTGTCCCCCTATTTTCTGTTCAGATGCCATGCTCAGCCTGTTCCAGGGTCTTTACTGGTGATATTTATGGGGACCACGCTGTATCTTGTTCTGGTATGATTGGTATTAAACATCGGCATAACATGGTACGTGATGTTCTTGTTGACATATGTTCTCGATCTGGGGTTTCGGCTCGTAAAGAGGTTGACATTGGACTTTGTGGTGAAAGGGACAAATCTTTAAGTCCTGCTGATGTGTTGCTCTACTCGTGGGATGGAGGACTTGATGTATGTGTTGACTTGACTGGATCATCGCCCTTGACGCAAACTGGTATGATTGATTTCGTGCCGGGTCGTGCGGTGATTGAGGTTGCACGACGTAAACGCGTCAAGTATGAGGCTAAGTGCGCAGGTATGGGATATGGGTTCCTCCCCTTCTCTTTCTCTTCATTTGGGGAACTTGAAAAGGACGCTGTGACTTTATTGAAGCGTATTCGAAAGTTTTCGATGACTCAAGACATTGGAGCACGTGCTGCTGCTCATATTTTTAGTAGGATTAGCTTTTCTATAGCTAGAGGAGTGGGAGCCCAATTAGTATCTCGGCTCCCTACTAACTTCTTGTAAATCCTATTTGTTTCTAATAAAGTGATGTTATAATAAAAAAAAATAAAAAAAATAAAATAATAATAATAATAATAATAATAATAATAATAATAATAATAATAATAATAATAATAATAATAATAATAATAATAACTATTATATAAATCTATGAGTTTCTAATAAAGTGATCTTATAATAAAATAAAAAATAATAATAATAAATAATAATAATAATAATAATAATAATAATAATAATAATAATAATAATAATAATAATAATAATAATAATAATAATAATAATAATAATAAACATGTCGATCTAGTAATTTATCTATTTTTCCCAATCCTCGGGCGTCTGGTTTGCCGGACGCTTATTCTTGATCTCTTCAACTTTCTCAACCCCACCTTGCCGTGTAAAATTTTGCCTTTTGAATTTGTATTTGTTGTCATCGTATCGCTTTCTGAGGTAAGCTTCTATACTTCTGACAATATCGTCTCCATCCGGACCAGCAAGGTGTTCGCCGAGATCAAAGAAATGCTGCAATAAAATATAATTAAAATAAATATACAAATTTAAATAAACAGACAAATTTAAATAAATAAACACATTTAAAATAAATAAACACAATAATTAAAAAAATAAAAGATAAAAAAAACTTACGTGGAGCTGGTTATCGATGTGGGCCTTCGTGGTCTCGGGAACCTTATCCCACGAATCGTAATGCACGGGAATTGATTCCCGTAACAACGTCCCGACCATGTAGGAGAACCACGAAGAGTAATCGCCAACATGCTCCCACATCCCTTTCGCGTTTTTCCAGAATCTGTTCGATACCGGACGACCAGTCTCATTCCTCATTTGGTGGAGTTTTGCATTCTTTGTGGGACCACGCACCACCTTCCCGCCTTTGCCAATTTTGGCATTGGGCTTGGGAGGTCTGGAATTAGACCCTGCAAGTAATATAATTCAAGTGATGATGACATAAAATAACAAGTTATCAATTTCAAATAATGATCAAGTTTAATTAAAATAATAGAGAAATTCTTACGCTGACAGTTAGTGCCTATCCTCCTCGAGGGACCACGGGGTGGCTCATTACCTCCATCGCCACCATGGCTCCTAGCCACAACATCTGCCATCTATAAACGTACTAGTACAAGAACATAGAAATTAGTGAAGAAACACATATACGCATATATATACATACACACACATTCAAATAAATAACAATATATACCAAAAAAGATAATAATAAATAATTAAATAAATAAATAAACACATTTAACCACTCGATAACAATTTAATTCAAATAAGTGTCGTTTAACAAATTACAATTTGAGATCAATCTCCCACATCACTAAGATAAAAATCATCATTATTAGTGTCAGCTTCATTTTCATGATCGACGTGGTCTTCATCATCAGATGCTAAATCATGAGGAACGTGGTCATCATAATCAATATCATCGTCGTCATCGACATCAGTGATAATTGGTGGTGGTGGTACCTCAACTTCCGCTGGCTGGACATCTATATTTATGGTGTTATAATTTAACTTATCCAACTCAGCAGAGAGTGTGACATGTGATGAGTTTTTGTCATGTACAACATCTTGATTGTCTTCTACCATGATGATATCCGGGTTCCAAATCTTTCGATGATAAGAATCTTGGATGGCCTTGCAATTACCACGTTTACCCGAGAAATCAAGGTAAAAGACTTGTGTTGCTTGTGTTGCAAGAATGTATGGTTCATTTTGAAACGATACACGGTCTGCCATAATTTGTGTAATGTTATTTCTATAGGTACAACGTTTTACGCGACCCTCGTTATTAGTGTCGAACCATTTGACTTTGAACAGCACAACCTTGAACGGAATATACAAAAACTCGAGAATTTCTTCAAGCTGGCCATAATACATTCCTCCGCTAGGATTAGGAGTTGAAATTCCGCTGTTTTGAGTTGAACGACGTAAATCACGGTCGTGTACAATAAACTTCACACCGTTGACTACGCAAGAGTCGACTGAGACTGCAGTACATGATGGTCCACAAGCCAAAGCGAATAACTCGGAAGTACAACTTGGGTCATTCTTTACTTTTAATTCACGAATCTATGAAAAAGTTAAGAATAGATATAGATGAGTAATAGTCGTTATTTTTACAGGGTAATACATACAATAAGTCTACCTTGTTCCCAAACCAGCGAGGAAATCCTTCTTGTATGTCATTTCCAGGAAATGCCCTGTAAATGTTAATGATATTAGAATAAGTCGTCGAATAATAACTTACGTAAAACACATTTGGAAATAAAATGCGTACCTCTTGTACTCGTTCATGTACGGGTCGATTTCATGACTGTTGTGTAGTACACTCTTTTGGCGTGTGTACACTTGAGTCAGCGTCTTTTCGCCGCTGCACAAACGATGATACCAAACTCTAATAAACAGATACAAGATGATTGATTTTGGGGATGAAACTGGTTAACTTTGGAAACCCTTGCGCATTTGATTTATGAAATATATTTTGAGACGAGTCTTTATATTATTAGGTTGTGCCGTGTTGTCATAGTTGCCGTTGTGCTATACCACCCTTGAGTTGTTGTGTTGTGCTACGGTTTGGTTTATTGTGCTGTTCTACCCACTGATATTGTTGTGATATTTCATTGCTGGACTGAGGTGAGTTCATGGCCCCTATTTTTACTTGTTTTATAACTGTTTTGGGAGAGAATACATGCACATTTTTAACTAAACTCACTGATTGTTTATTTGGAATATGCGAACTGTTTACTCAAGATTTGACTGTTTGGCTGAAATATTTGATTTGGTTATTTGAAGGCGTTATGTGATTAACTGATATGCATGTGAGATTCACAACCCCACTTTTACTCGTGAACTGTTTATTGAAACCTTGGGAGTGAGGAAACATGCAAAACCGTTTTGAATGGACCTAACTATTGTTTTATAATTTGCTATAACGTGCTGACTGGCTAAGGTTAGATATTTACAACAGATATTTGTCTTAGACCAGGGTAGCAAATAACCTGGATACCTTTTGCTATAACGTGTTGCCTGGCTAAGGTCAAATATATCCTAGGGCCCTACTGTGTCTGTCAATATGAGAGAGGGCTACCGTGACCTATCATATTGATACTGGATTGTTTGTGTTTGTTAATATATGTGGATTTTGTGATTTATATCTATCTTAGTCCAGTGTTGCAAATAACTTATCTTGGTCCACTGTTATACTTTTGCTTAAACCTATGAACTCACCAGCGTAAGCTGACCTTTTAGCATGTATTCTCAGGTGACTGATGCAACTATTGTTGAATGCTTAACTTGGAGGCTTGGCAAGTGGCACGGTTCATGGATCAATTTCGACTCTGATCACTAAATTGGGGACCTACCTTATGTTTTATTTTGGGCTTACTTCCGCACTTTTGAATAAATGTAAATACTAAATATTTGGTTGGAATGTTTTAATTAATACTGGTGACGTATTTCCGTTTTCTTATGCCTGTGTTGTATACCAATCCCTGTAGCGCCCCGAAAGCTTGATTAGTCTTCCGCTGTATCAAAATTTGGGGGTGTTACAAATATAATGTCATGTTGTTTGAACCTGATGGAGGGGCCATCACAACAGTAGAGACATACAACACCAACATAGCCATGAATGCCCTTTGTCACCAAGCACATGACTATGGTATGTTTTTCTTTATTAACTTTAACTACATCAAGTATATGATATCAGTGTAACATTTTGGATTATCTGTAACTAATTTTGTGTTGTTAAATTCAGATTTTGAAGCTCGTCGGATGAACTGGATGTGTAATTGGACGTTTCACACTGTCCATGACCAAGAAGAAAGGGCATTCTACAGAAAGATGACTTCATGCTTCTGGAGAGATGGGCGACTTGTAAGTGTATTGAAACTTTGCTAATTTGTTAAATTGTTACGCTTAATGTTAGTGTGGATGTTGGTTTATTGAGAGTTGGAGAGAAAATATTATGGAGGGAAAAACTTTTGTATTTCTGATGAACTCAAATAAGTACATTTTATTACTATCATTTATCCTATTAATTTGACTTGTTTTATTCTATTATGTATGAGGATTGATACTTAATCGTTTACTTTTGTAATTCTAAGGTAAAAACAAGCATTTGGTGAAACTTAGCGATTTTGGACTAATTATGGAGCAAAACATGCAAGAAGTTAAGAGTCTACTGAAATGAAGAAGATCAAGACTAATCTGCTCCAGATGCGCCGCATCTCACTCATTACATACGGCGCATCTCTATCAAGATGTCACCAGATACGATCCAAGATACAAGAGGACATGCGCCGCATCTAATCATGGAGTTACGCCGCATCTTCTGGCGGTGTACGAATATTCCTGAATATTATAATCTTGGACCCCACGCGAAGTTAAGTCAATGCGCCGCATCTACTTACTAGATGCGCCGCATCTTCCCTCAGACAGAAACTATAAATACCCCAAGACCAGACGAATTCCAGAGCTTTTTGGGTGAGAACATCGAAGACCGAACCAGCAGAACCCTAGGACGAATTCAGTCAAGGAGGCAGCACAAGACACACCAAACGAAGATACAAGAGCTGTAAGAAGGTGTTGCATGTGTTTAATTCATTAAGTAGTTTTGTTTTATTGTGTTAGCAAACTTTAATTCATCAGGATTGGTGGCTTGTGTAATGTGACAACGAAAGATTGCACTCCCTTTAATACTTGCTTTCCCATCAATTAAAGTTTATATGTTGATGTCTTTGGTTACTACTTATTAGTGCATTGATAACCTCTGTGTTTATTAGTGGCTTGCGGGCATTTGACTGCGGAAAATAATGTGGCTCCCACGGTTATTACTAAATTGATCACTTAGGAATAACTTTTAGACATAAGTAATCATTAAGGGTTTACTCGCCGATAAGATTAGGACCAACGAGAAAGGGTTAACTACATACACTTCATATAAGGCTATCAATAAAACAAGTGACAATCTACTTAATCATAAGGACAGCCCTCTTATTGTCTCGAGTATTTATCTGTGTACGTGTGTGCTACTTGCTGATTCGTGCCTATTGGTTTATTTTATTATTTAATTGCAAACAAATCGTGCCAGTCTCTCAGGCTGAAACCCCCTTGCGTTAGGATATTAAAATACTGATTAGAATAACGAGATAATACGTTCCACTCTTAGTGATCGACACTCTACTTACCATTATATTCATACTGACCGGGTACACTGCTCGTCAAGTGTGTGTGTTATTGATAAGTCGGCTAAATATAAATTTAAAACTTGAGTAGGCATTAAAACTGCTAAACCGCAACGACACATCACGCGCATCAAGTTTTTTTGGCGCCGTTGCCGGGGAGTGAATTGTTATTATCTGTTAATTTGATTAGTATTTTAATTAGGTTTTTCTTTTTATTAGATTAATTGCATCATTGTATTATTTTGCATATTTGTTGTATTGTGTGTTAATTGTTTTCTTTTATTTTTGTGTGTTTATTTTTGTTTGTGTGTTTTTATTTGTTTTTATTTTTCGTGTTTTCTGTTCTGCTATCGTTGTACTGTGCTAAATCAAACGATACGGCGCATCTGATCTCTCAGATACGGCGTATTGCGTTTAATTTTTTTTTTAAATACAACGCGTTTAATTAATTCGATACGACGCATCTTTTCCCCAAGATACGGCGTATCTGTTTTTTAAAAAAAAAAAAAAAAATATCTAAACATTAACGCCATACGACGCATCTGCCTTCGCAGATACGGCGTATCTATTATTTTAATTAAAAACAGTTTGCGAATTATTAAACAGATACGACGTATCGATCTCTGTCGATACGGCGTATCCTCTGAATCAAAAAATCTCGTATTTTTAAAACGTAACGAAAATACGGCGCGTTAACTTTCGTTAATACGACGTATCTAATTTTGAATAAATATCGATTTTTGATTAATTAATCCGATACGGCGCATTCATAAATTCTAAGCGGCGTATCTATTTTCTGAATAAAGTCTGATTAAATTTTAACGATTATAAGATACGGCGTATCCAACTTTTTGGATACGGCGCATCGTCTGCAGATATCAGCAACGTTTATTTTTCTAATTTCCGAACGGAAAATATTCTGACTTACCCTTATACTAGGAAGCTTTTACTTTGAAATCTTCTTGTTCTTAATTTTCAGGAACAATGTTCGATATTTTCCCAAACTGGTTCGGAAGACCCCAAAGAAACCTTACTATGGAAGAGTTTGCACTACTAATCGCTCAAGCCAATGAACAAGAACATCATGAAGCAAGGAACTTTATCACTGAATTCAAAGGCAGTCATGAGCTGTTACTAAAGGAACAAAACAATATGATCAATGGTTTGGCAATTGAAGTGCACCAATTGTCAACAGTGCTTAACAAGGTTCTTTTGGTAAGGCACGATCTGAAAGGAATTACAACCAGAGGTGGAAAGTCAACCTTTCAAATCGGAGAGACACCCGAGGATGACAGTACCAAAAAAAATTCCCCTGAATCTTTATCACCTGAGCAAGAGCAACCAAAAGAGACTGATCCAGAACCTGTAATTAGAAGAGAACCTTCTGTTGAACCTAAACGATCAACACCACCTTTCCCACATAGGGTAAGGAAAGAGAAAGAAGATGCCTATCAAAAGAAATTCCTGGAGAATCTCAAGCAGCTGCAGCTAAGCATACCATTTATGGAAGCCCTAGTGCAAATGCCGAAATATGCTAAATATCTGAAAAGCTTGCTTACAAACAAGTCTAAACTCGAAGAGGCTTGCACCATAACAATGGGGAAAAGAAGCTCAGCGGCATTGCTCAACAAACTTCCGTCTAAAGAAAAAGATCCAGGGAGTTTCACTATTCCTTGTCAAATTAAAAATTTGCATATTGAAAATGCCTTAGCCGACCTAGGAGCCAGTATAAGTCTTATGCCCTCTTCTATGTATGATAAATTAGGTCTTGGTGAACCAAAACCTACTAGGATGTGCTTAGAACTAGCTGATAGGTCCATACAATACCCATTAGGAATAGCGGAAAATATATTAATAAAAGTTGATAAATTTGAATTACCTATCGATTTCGTTATCCTTGATATGCCTGAAAATTCTAGAACTCCTATAATATTAGGACGACCATTTTTAGCCACTGCTAGGGCCATGATTGATGTTTTTAATAAAAAAATAACTCTTACCATAGGAAAAGATGAGGTTGAGTTTAACATGGAACAATCTATGAGTAAAGATAATTCCGATGATGATGAATGCTATAACATCGATGTTTCTGATGACACGATTAATCAATTTACTCAGAGATTATTAAAAAATAATTTGCTTGATTCTTTTCTACTTAAAAATTTAGAAAACACAATTGCTATAGAAGATCAAGTTGATGAGAATACTATTGATTATAATTTAGCTGCTGATTCTGCTGTATGTAACGCGATACGGCGCATCGAAAACCTCGATGCGGCGCATCTATCTGATGACAACAGCGATATAATTAAAGAACAGGTTTATTCCGCTAGTGCTACTGAAATTGATAATGTTAAACCTGTGCTTAAGGATCTTCCTTCTACTTTGGAATATGCTTATTTAAACGGAAATACTAATTCACCCGTTATTATTGCATCTGACTTAACGCCAAAAGAAAAAGAGTCTCTTTTGCAGGTACTATATAAACGAAGAGGAGCATTAGCGTGGAGTATGTCTGATATCAAGGGAATTAGCCCGTCATTTTGTACACATAAAATCCTTATGGAGGATGAATTCAAACCAACTATCCAACCTCAAAGGCGTTTGAATCCAAAAGTCCAAGATGTGGTGAAAAATGAAATCGTAAAGTTACTTGACTCCGGACTTATCTACCCAATTTCCGACAGCTCGTGGGTCAGTCCTATCCACGTTGTACCAAAAAAAGGAGGAATGACGGTAGTACTCAATGACGACAATGAGCTAATCCCTTCAAGAACTGTTACCGGATGGAGAGTTTGCATCGACTACCGCAAACTCAATGATGCTACGCGAAAAGATCACTTCCCTCTTCCATTTATTGATCAAATGTTAGAAAGACTATCAGGATATGATTATTATTGTTTTTTGGATGGTTTTTCAGGTTTCTTCCAAATACCCATTGCCCCCGAGGATCAAGAGAAGACGACTTTCACCTGCCCTTATGGAACCTTCGCCTATAGGAGGATGCCGTTCGGACTATGCAACGCCCCTGCTACTTTCCAACGTTGTATGACGGCTATCTTCCATGATATGGTAGAAGACTTTATGGAAGTCTTCATGGACGACTTTTCGGTGTTCGGTAACTCATTTAATGATTGTCTCTTTAAACTTAATAAAATGCTTGCTAGGTGTGAAGAAACTAACCTTGTTCTTAATTGGGAAAAATGTCATTTTATGGTTAGAGAGGGAATTGTGTTAGGACACAAAATTTCTGGGAAAGGTATAGAAGTCGATAAAGCTAAAATTGATGTAATTGCCAAACTACCTTACCCCACTAACGTAAAAGGCGTTAGAAGTTTTTTAGGGCACGCTGGATTTTATCGTAGGTTCATAAAGGATTTTTCAAAAATATCTAGGCCTATGACCCAATTGTTGCTAAAGGATGCAAAGTTTGATTTTTCTGAAGATTGCAAAAAGGCATTTAATATACTTAAAGAAAAACTAACTTCTGCACCCATTATAATTTCGCCGGATTGGAATCTGCCATTTGAACTAATGTGTGATGCTAGTGATTATGCTGTTGGAGCCGTACTTGGCCAAAAGATAGATAAGAAATTTAAGCCAATTTATTATGCTAGCAAAACATTGAATAATGCCCAAGAACACTACACCACCACGGAAAAAGAACTTTTAGCAGTAGTTTTTGCATTCGATAAATTTAGATCATATCTTATATTGTCAAAAACTATGGTTTACACTGACCATTCTGCTTTGAAGTATTTGTTCAATAAACAGGATGCCAAGCCAAGGCTTATTAGGTGGGTTTTATTGCTCCAAGGATTCGATATTGAAATTAAAGATAAAAAGGGTGCCGAGAATCTAGCTGCTGACCACTTATCTAGACTTGAAAACCCTGATATGGAGGTGCTTGACGAGAGGGAAATAGCTGATGACTTTCCTGATGAACACCTTATGATGGTAGGAATTAAGAGCAATAATAATGGACCATGGTATGCCGACTTTATAAACTTTATTGTTGCAAATGAAATTCCAAAAGGGCTAACATCCGACGAGAAAAGAAGGTTTATAACTCGCGCTAACGAGTATATTTGGGATGAACCTTATGCCTTTAAATTATGTCCTGACAATATTATACGAAGATGCGTAGACGGTGATGACATTGCAGCAATATTGGCACATTGCCATTCAGGGCCAATAGGGGGACATCACGTTCCAGTCATCACCAGAAGAAAGATCCTGGATGCGGGATTTTATTGGCCCACTATGTTGGAGGATGCGAAAGATTATATAAAAGGATGTGATGCGTGTCAACGATCCGGAAATATTACATCAAGAAACGAAATGCCGCAAAACTATATCCATGTATGTGAAGTTTTCGACATATGGGGATTAGACTTCATGGGACCGTTTCCTGAATCTAAAGGTAATAAATATATTTTGGTTGCTGTTGATTACGTATCAAAATGGGTCGAAGCGCAAGCATCTCCAACAAACGACAGCAAGGTAGTACTTAAATTTTTGCAAAGTTTGTTCTCTAGGTTTGGAATTCCTAAAGCATTGATTAGTGATAGGGGAACACACTTTTGTAATCACCATCTGAGAAAAGCCTTGCAAAAATATGGAGTATATCATAGGGTTTCCACCGCATACCATCCTCAATCAAATGGTCAAACTGAAGTAACCAATAGAGCTATAAAACGAATTCTTGAAAAAACGACTGGGTATAATCCTAAAGGGTGGTCTGACAAGTTAAATGATGCTTTATGGGCATTCCGTACAGCCTATAAGACACCAACGGGATGCACTCCATTTCGTCTTGTATACGGAAAAGCATGCCACCTACCGGTCGAAATTGAAAAAAGTGCATATTGGGCTTTGACGAATTGTAATATGGATATGGAAGCTGCAACGAAGAACCGTTTCATGGAACTTAATGAACTCTATGAACTAAGAGATGAGGCCTACAAAAATACTAAGATCTACAAAGAAAGAACTAAAAGATGGCATGACTCGAGGTTACATGGGGATAAAACGTTTACTATTGGAGAGAAAGTGCTACTATTTAATTCCAGATTAAAGATGTATCCTGGTAAACTTAAATCAAGATGGACGGGACCGTTCGTTGTCAAGAAAGTGTATCCATATGGAACTATTGAAATATGCGATAAAAATGATTATATATTCAAAGTGAACGGGCAACGTGTGAAGAAATACTTTGATAATAAAATTGAGGATAATGAGAACGAGGTGGTGGAGTTTGAACCTGAAGTATTGGAGTAAAGAGCTGAACGTGAGTCTAACTTGAAGACTCTGGAATAAAGACAAGTGCTTACCGGGAGACAACCCGGAGAATTTTTACTATTCTGTTTTCTGTGTCGAGTCAGTCAGGCCCGCATGAGGATACGGCGCATCTCAATTCTGAGATGTGACGCATCTCCTGCAATGGTCATATCTTATTTTATTTTTCTGCATTTTTATTTTCGACTTTAAAACTATTTATCAGTTTATTTTAATGCGGCGCATCCCTGGTTAAGGATGCGGCGCATCTTTATTCTGATCCGTATTAATTCCAGGCTCGATACGGCGTATCTTCTTCCATAAGATACGGCGCATCGACTGACCTGATGATTTTCAGTTTTAATTTTTAAGTTTTATTTTTCCTAACTACTAATGTATTATGCAAGTTTGAACCTTTCTTATCTTAGGTGTGTTTTAAAGTGTTGGTGGTATTATAGTTTCCTGGATTTCCTGTGGATACATCAAGTATGAACCTATAACGTTCTAATCCACAAGAAAGATGATTTTTGCTCTTATACTAATGGAGGATCATACCGAGCAAATCTCAGGGGAGTTTTCCTGTTCTAATTCTTTTATTTTCCAGTTTTTAACCTTTTATACAAACAACGAGGACGTTGTTTAACTTAAGTGGGGGGATTGGAGAATTAGAACACTTAACAATTACTTGTCCTAAACTTTTTCAAAAATTATGCTTAAAATGTGCTTAATATATCAAACTTAATTTTTTTTTAGCATGTTTTTGTTTAAGATCTAAGTTGCATAGCTGCACACATGATGTTATTTTCAAAAATTGTGATTTTCCAAAATTCACAAATCTATGAGTGTGCCGGTGACTTGTAAACTTTAGAACTTGGCTTGTATACTATTCGAGACCACCATAATAAGTATTATTTATATAATTGGAATGACTTGTCTAAATTGGTAAAATTCTAGGATTACACCCAAATAGCCTTTATATGTTATGTGTTATTAACTAACTACACTGGTTAGTTAACCCCCGTATAAACCTTTTGTTACTCTCATTTTTAGAGTAAGATACCCCTAGAAAAACCCTCAGAGCCATTCCTTTCGTTTCTTACACCTATGTTTAAAATATTTCGTTACACCCTTACACCTTAGCCTACCCTGTAGATTAGAATCCGTGGTTGGTTAATTGCTATAGGCAAAGTGTGTTTCCTTACATTACCTGTGTTCGCGTGCGTAATTCATTATCTATGGTTAGGTCGGGAAATTGCACAATGCAATTGGAGTGAAAGTAAATATTGTATATCTTTGAGTTTATTTTTTGTGTGTTTACTACTTTCACTATTACCGTTATTTCTGAAGTATGAAAAGTATGGAAAAATTATCCAGAATTATCATTATAGTGATGTGGTGAAATTTTACACATCTATGTTTATGTTTGAAAAAAAAAAAATCAAAAAAAAATATCAAAAAAAAAAAAAAAAAAAAAAAAAAAAGAAAAGAAAAAGAAAGAAAGAAAAGTTGGAAGTTAGTTTTAACCAACTTATGTAAAGTTATGTAAGTGGTCGATATCACCACTATTTGTTGTACTATATCTATGGATTGAATGGGAATTGGCAGTTATGGGAACGCCAATTAAGGTTTATTCTTTGATTAAGATCTTGTTGAGTATAATTCGTGTCTACCTAAAGCGTGTGTTTCAAGTGTTAAAGCGTGAGTTATTCGATGATATGAGTCTTATTCATGGGATGGTTGGGATAGTGATTAACCACACTTAGGATTTTAATTTATTTGTTTTGTTCATTTTTCATTTTACACCAATTTATATCCCAAATGTTATCCATACCTTTTATTATTCTTTATCCAACCGAACCTTTGATTTATTGAGATTAGGGATTTGAGCAATCTTAAGTATCATAGTCGTGGATTCGGCTATGTATTTATGATTTTGTCGCCCTTTTTGATATATTATTATTGGTAAAGTTTGGACCTATCTTTAGCCTATTCGAGTTAAGGATTTGTGCAATTGCAAGTATCGTGTTCGTGGATTCGATCATGTATTTGTGATTTTGTCGCCTTTTCTGGAATTTGAGATCGATAGTGATCAAGAATAATTAACCCTTAAGCCTAAAAACCCTTTTTACCGCTTTAGACTTGTTATTCCTTAGCTTTAGTGGAGGAGATGTGTATACTTGCCAAGCTTATGATAGAATATTCGTCACGACTGGACAGTTAAACGATTAGATTTGCTTTTATCAACTTATTTTATTTTACTTCTAATTCGTTAAGTGTTTAGTTGTGTGATTATGAAATAAACGAATACATGCTTAAATATAAAAATAAATCCTAACATCTTTTAGGATACATTTTCATAAAAGAAATTCTAAGTTTACTTGGGGACAAGTAAAGTTCAAGTGGGGGGATATTTGATGAACTCAAATAAGTACATTTTATTACTATCATTTATCCTATTAATTTGACTTGTTTTATTCTATTATGTATGAGGATTGATACTTAATCGTTTACTTTTGTAATTCTCAGGTAAAAACAAGCATTTGGTGAAACTTAGCGATTTTGGACTAATTATGGAGCAAAACATGCAAGAAGTTAAGAGTCTACTGAAATGAAGAAGATCAAGACTAATCTGCTCCAGATGCGCCGCATCTCACTCATTACATACGGCGCATCTCTATCAAGATGTCACCAGATACGATCCAAGATACAAGAGGACATGCGCCGCATCTAATCATGGAGTTACGCCGCATCTTCTGGCGGTGTACGAATATTCCTGAATATTATAATCTTGGACCCCACGCGAAGTTAAGTCAATGCGCCGCATCTACTTACTAGATGCGCCGCATCTTCCCTCAGACAGAAACTATAAATACCCCAAGACCAGACGAATTCTAGAGCTTTTTGGGTGAGAACATCGAAGACCAAACCAGCAGAACCCTAGGACGAATTCAGTCAAGGAGTCAGCACAAGACACACCAAACGAAGATACAAGAGCTGTAAGAAGGTGCTGCATGTGTTTAATTCATTAAGTAGTTTTGTTTTATTGTGTTAGCAAACTTTAATTCATCAGGATTGGTGGCTTGTGTAATGTGACAACGAAAGATTGCACTCCCTTTAATACTTGCTTTCCCATCAATTAAAGTTTATATGTTGATGTCTTTGGTTACTACTTATTAGTGCATTGATAACCTCTGTGTTTATTAGTGGCTTGCGGGCATTTGACTGCGGAAAATAATGTGGCTCCCACGGTTATTACTAAATTGATCACTTAGGAATAACTTTTAGACATAAGTAATCATTAAGGGTTTACTCGCCGATAAGATTAGGACCAACGAGAAAGGGTTAACTACATACACTTCATATAAGGCTATCAATAAAACAAGTGACAATCTACTTAATCATAAGGACAGCCCTCTTATTGTCTCGAGTATTTATCTGTGTACGTGTGTGCTACTTGCTGATTCGTGCCTATTGGTTTATTTTATTATTTAATTGCAAACAAATCGTGCCAGTCTCTCAGGCTGAAACCCCCTTGCGTTAGGATATTAAAATACTGATTAGAATAACGAGATAATACGTTCCACTCTTAGTGATCGACACTCTACTTACTATTATATTTATACTGACCGGGTACACTGCTCGTTAAGTGTGTGTGTTATTGATAAGTCGGCTAAATATAAATTTAAAACTTGAGTAGGCATTAAAACTGCTAAACCGCAACGACACATCACGCGCATCAATTTCACATTAAATGAAAATGGGTACAAATGAGAGTTTATATACAAACTGAAATTTAAAGTCAAAGTAATGCTACGCTACAATTTCAACGAGATTACAAACTAAACAACTATCAAACTATAGCTTGTGAGGTTGTTGTAGCTTTGACACAAACTTGATATGGTTGACTTTATGGTCTGCTTCCTTTGTTCCAACTCTTCTATTGTCATTAGCTTGAGCTTGAGCTTGAGCTGGATCTTTAGCTGCTATACTTCCTTTATGCATGGTTGATGTGGTCCTCTATTTTGTTCTGTGTATTTGGCCTGGGAAGCAGTAGTGACAGAGTTGCTTAATCAGATATATAGCTGTGATTTGTCTGAGATATTGTGTGTCTGATAGGATGATTGATAGATCATAATATCTGATAGAATCACCCTAAAAAAACTAATGCTAAGTTTTGTACATTTTGTAACATACTATAACATCAAGACTTGTGAAGAAGTACAACTTCTATGGGTTCTCTATCGCTGTTGTGAAGTGTGAAAGGATAGAGAAAGTGTTCGAAGTGCGTGAGAGAACACTGCTAGTTGGTCAAGGGAAGGTGAGGAGGAAGGTGGAAATTGTTTCATCAGCACGGATCGACACTGTTTTTGTGCAAAAAATGTTTCGTAACTAAATTTTGTTTTGCATAACAGAGAATTTTCAAGAACAAACGTTAATAAATGTATAAAATGATTATTTTGTACAATTTGATAAACATTTCAACTTGACCATCTAAGTGGTTGGTTTAAAAACAATATTATCTTGGGTTATTCCATGCACATTATGGTATTTGAGAATATACCACTCAAACTTAAAAGAATATACTAATCTAAAATTTGCTCCTTATCTAGTGATCTTCCCATAAAAGAGCAGCCACTTATATTCCAAAATTATTGGACCTTACTTGATAGTTTTTTATTATTTTCAACAATATAATTTGTTCCAAAAATGATTATTCTATGTCTTTAATTGATGAACAGCGCAGTTAGTAATCTTTGCATATAACTCTTGATCACCCTTTTATTTTACAAGTTTTTCTGGCCAATAGATCGATATGAAGATATAACAAAACAAGCATATCATCAACTTCAGCATGTATAGGCCTACACTTATATAATCATCTTCGACTTTTGGCTGCATATATGTTGTTTAAACTTAACTAGCCTGGTACGTATCCGCGCATAGCGGTGATAATTTTTGTGGGTTTTGGTGCTAAACGTTAGTTTTTTTGTTTCGTAGTTTTTGAGAAAAGAAATGAGGTTAATATGTGTAAAAAGAAAGGGAAGATTCTCCCGGCTAAATTTTTTTATCAATACTCAAACCCGCATCCATGCCCACCAACCCGCCCTGATTGCGTGGTTTTGTAACCTTACAACAGGTTTTACCTCTCGAGGGATCTCAAGAGGCTTACAACCCCACCAGGCAGTGTACCTGACCGATGTAGTATAGTGTAGTGGTAAGTACGGGGGATTGATCGTTCTCCACAGGGAATAGTGTTCGTTAGGTGTGAAAGGCTACTCTAATTAGGTCTAAGGGTTGAGGAAGATTCTTTTTTATGTTTTTATAATTTTATGAAAGCAAGTAAAATCTCGGGTTTGAAGGAGTGGGCGGAATTAGTTGCTAGTCAACTAACCCAAATTACTACGAATGCAAATAAAATAAATAACTGAAAATAAAATGTGGTGAGAAACTTATGTGTAGAGAAATGTGTTTACTTAGATTTCCTTACTCCCTAACTATCTTTTACCGGTTAATTAGTGTGTATTAGTCGCGTGGATGACGGGTGTATTCCTTAATACCATTCGTGGGGTGGCGTACTTACTTCCCCAAACTCTACAAGCTCCTACTTCACTCCTATGTCGAGCCGGCTAGGAAGCTCCTAACATGGGATCACTAGAATTCGCTTGTGCATTAAATACAACCATAAAAACCTTTAGTACGCGTTTGGTTCATGTTTCTTAAGACGTTTAAGCAAGTTACCGAATAGGAAGTTAGCCAGTTTTCTTAAGCCTAACATAGATAAACAATCATCCAATACAACTAATAACACACTAACAACCAATAATCAATAGCTAGGTTTCATTAGATCTAAGCAAACACAAGATAAATTTAGCCTAACATGTTAAACAAAAGACAAGAATAAGATAGAATCAAACAACACATAGACATATTGAATGATTAATTGATAACTTATCTTTCAATGAAACATGGAAGATCTCAAGGCAAAAAGCCCTGAAAAAGTAGCTAAAATCGTCTTAGGGTTTTCTCCCAAAATTCCACACACTAAGCTCTCCCTTAATGACAAAAAATTAGAAAACTATATATAGATTTTTGGATCTGACGGCGTCACCTTATGGAGTGTGACGCCGTCACCTCGCCGCTTTTAGGGTTCCCGGATGACCTTCTTGATGCCGTCCCTCTTTAGCTCTTCAAAAATCCATTCTGGCTTATCAAGGCTTGACGCCGTCTAACCATGAACGTGACGCCGTCCCCTTATGATTTAAGCCGTGACGCCCTCGATCAAGTTAAAGCGTGACGCCGTCAGAATTCACATGCTATTTTCACTGGCCCGTCATGAGTAAATTTCACGTCCAACTTTTCTTGCCAATGCATGACGCCGTCCAGAGTAAAGTCTGACGCCGTCAAGAGTAACTTTTAGCCGATTTTTGAGACATTGCCGTTTTCTTCACTTTTATGCTCCAAAAACGTCCAAAATACCTCCTTTTCCAGATTTCTCCTCAAAAGTACCTAAAATGACAAAAGAAACGATTTAGGGCAATATTTGATCAAATAAATACGATTTAGGGCTTAAATGACCCCTTAAAAGCGGTACACTTTTCGCTTCATCAAATACCCTTACACTTGAGATTTGCTTGTCCTCAAGCAAATGCGCTTTTATTATAATCAAAATACAAGTTAGGGGTCATTTAACACTAATATAAAAGTAATTACAACAAATATTCGTTCCACTTCAATCATAATAAGCACGGAGATTACAAACTAGCACCTCACAAGTAGTGTTTAGATACTCACATCTCTCAAGTGTCATCAAAATAAATCTCATAAATGAAAACGGATAATATCTCTCACTACCTGTCATAGCAAATAGATTACCATAGGCTTGGGAAAGGATCGAAAACCTCCTCCACTAGGCGTAAGCACCTAAGATAAACTATCAAAGAGGGCTTTTAAACGGGTTATAATGTTAGGTGTAGGGAAAAGGAAAACACGGTTTGGTTGGATAAAGGATATTTTACTGGTGGCGAGTTAAAGATCTTGATCAATTACATGTACTATACAATGTTGCTAAGCCAAGACTAGACTCGATCTTAAGCTAATGATAAAATAACAAAAACATAAAATAAACATAAAATAAAACGGGATGGTAGTCCGTATGTTTTTTCTATTTTTCATTTTCTCATTTTTTTGTGTTTTTCTTGATTTTTTTTTTTTTTTTTTTTTTTTTTTTTTTTTTTTTTTTTGCATACACTTTTACCCTACCATCCAAAATAATACATCATAGGGGCGTTGCATTCCCCTTACACTTGAATTTTTACATAACTTTACAAATACTAATCTAATGACTCGAATTAAGATAATTGAAAAACTTGGAGTACTTTTAAAACATTTAGCACATATGGGGGTAATAAATGATGTTCTTCCCCATTACTCCATTACACTAGTACTTTACCCATGAGTCCCAATCGTCCCAAAACAATATGTACAAGGATATGACTCGACTTAGCAACCATGTAATCAACTAGATAATTAACTTGGGTTTTAAACAAATGTTGTAACAATAATGCACTAAAAATGAGTGCATACAAGGTAGGCTAAGGCGATTTGGGTGTACATTTAAGTGGGGTGTAAACAAATTCTTCCTTTAAGTAAAATGCTTAAAGGTCGAAACGAAAAGATAGGCTCTGAGGGGTGTACTAGGGGTATCGTGTACTAAAAATGAGTACAACGCAAAGGGTGTGGGAGAATTACTTGACCAATGTAGCCAAAGTAATTATAACAAAAACACAGGTGTAAAACAATGGGTTAATCCTAATGCCTCTTATCATGTAGTAAATCTAACTACACGAATGTAGTCTCACTTGTGGCCTTGGAATGGTCCTAACGCAAGTTCTAGAATCTAAGTGCTACCGGTACACACATCATAGCATAAATGCTTTTCCTACCAATTCTAGGGGCGAACCTCACATATTTGGGGGTGGAAAATTTTTTTAGTGGTACGGATTTTGTGCTAGTTATATAACTCCTATCCGTGAGACGCTCATTAAGATCAAAGTTTCACTCCTATATGTTGTAAAAAATTTTAAATTTGGCACTAAAATTGCCCTAACAAGTATTTCTCTCAGTTTTATTACACATCTACCATCAAACAAACAAAAATCAAGCGCAATTGTATTCTCTAAAATCGTACTTTTACCCCCCCCCTTACACTTAAGATGAACATTGTCCCCAATGTTCAAGTAACAAGATGTAAAAGCATAAAGTAAAAGAATGAAATCAAATACTCCCCTGATTCGCTCGGTGGATAGTGAAATTACACGGTTAAATCTTCCTCCAAAGAGAATGTTGAAACTCCATGACTAATGCATCGCCATAAGCTTGATCCAAAAACATTTCCTTGTCCAAAATAACCTGTTAAACCTGAGAAAACAAACACGAAAACCTGCATAACATCGGCGGGAAAAATCTATATATAAGGATATAATGCTTGTGGAATGATAATTTTGCAGATTCCTGGAGATTATAAGTTGGAGATTTTAATAAAAACTTTTTATGAAAACAAAACTTTCAAAAATTTCTGGAAATTAAATCTGACGCCGTCAGGTTATAACCCCTGACGCCGTCAGAAATGACCTGACAAAAATTTTCATTTTTAGTTTCCGGAAAATTTCTGGAAAAACCTTTACCTTACTTCCTGGAAATCCTGCAAAACATCATTATGACTCGATACAAGCATTTGACTCAAACAAATACGAATATGTATGCTAATTTATTATTATTATGATTCATGTTCATTTGTGTTCTAACAAACCGATTTAGATTTCCCTTAAACTTATCTTTTGCAAAATACCTTTATATGTAGTTAAGACGAAGTTAAAAACAACATAAAGCATTTTCACAATTTAGTTTTGAACATGAATCAATAATAATAAAAATTAAACACACATACGGAAAATAAAATCAAACAAACAAATAAATAAACACACAAAGCAAATAAAGCTTGGGTTGCCTCCCAAGAAGCGCTTGTTTTTGTTCGAGTCACGAGCCTGACTCTACCCTTATTTAACGGATAAAGGAGAGGTTTTTCCTACACTTAGGATTAAGTGCGGGTGATAGTAGCGATACACACCATCTTGGTGGAAGTATGCAGCGTGAGGAAAGAGTGGTGGATGAATTATATACTCAAAGGGGTGTGCTCCTTTCATCATAACCTTACCTAGTTCACTTTGGTCAATGGGTGAGTTAAAGTGTTCTCCTAAAAAGGGATCATCTTCTAACAACTTCGAGAGATTCCTAGTTGGGAATCCATCTTGACCTAATAAACCCGGTTTAAACCCATAGTGTTTCTTGTGATTAATCATGAATGGGTGATGTAAGTATGAAAGGTTATGGTTCACTCCTATGTCAGCTTTCTCTCTACAAGGCTTAGAGTCTACTACCTTAATCTTAACATTGCCCAGACTACATGGTTTGATGGGTGGATCGGGACCTTTTTCAATTCCTAAATTCACATCTAAGGATGGAAGATTAGGTAACGGTTTTGGTTGAGGCTCCGGTTCATCAAAAATAGGAAATCCCCTAGAACTAAGAGTAAGGTTGTGATCACTATAAGCATTCAAACCTATATCCTCTAGTTGTGCTTGGTCCAAGGGTTCTACCTCTATTGGGGTTCCTATAGTCTCTTCCACTTCTTCCGGGTAAGTCACGGGCGGTGTGTGTGCCTCAAATGATGGTAGGACTTGTGGGGCACTTGGTGGGCTTATGTTACTTACCTCATCATTCCTTACGTCAAGCTCACCTATATCCTCATCATGCGTTTTAGTAGGATCTAACCCTAACATTTTCCCAAGTATCTCAAGTGCTTCTCTAGGCATTTCAACTTCTATGTCCAAATCATACGGATCATCCTCAATATTCTGACTGCTATATTCAAACTGCCTAAAAGATTCATCATGTGTTTCTTGAGATTCGACGTCATCAATCACAAAACCTAGGTCTTTTTGATCAATGTGATCATGTTCGGCTAAATCCTCCGTCATATCAAGGTCACCTATGTGTTTGTTTTGTAATATGGCATTACATGACATCCACTTAGGTATCTCAACACTAACATATTCATCCCCAAACAAACTTGTTTCATGATCCAGGAAATTTATATTCAATTGACTTGTACTAACGTTTGTTGGGTTGTCTACCCTATAATAATATTGGGCACAATCTTCTATGGCATCCCATGCTTCTTCAGCACTTAATTCCCTAAAGTCCCCATTGGCAAAATCCTCAATGCGCATTTGGTCATATTGGCCAACACGATAGTAAAAGGTTCGGGTTAGGGATGCTAAAGCGAAACTATGATGAGGGAATTTTCGGAGTAAATTTCTAAAACGAGTCCATGCATCATATATGGGTTCATCTCGATATTGTTTGAAATTCGAGATGTCAATAGGGTAGAATGGCCTTTGTGGTTGGTGGTATGGTGGATTCGCGTACTCCATAGTGGTGAACGGAAGAGTCAATGGAAATTTCTTTTACGAACAAAGACACAAAGAAAAAGATAGACTAAAGAAAATCCTAGAAAAAGAAAATAAAAATCTCACTAGAAAGGAATCTAGTGAGTAGACCTAATAGAAATAAATTTCAACCTAAGCAATAACTATTCCCCGGCAACGGCGCCAAAAACTTGATTGCGTGGTTTTGTAACCTTACAACAGGTTTTACCTCTCGAGGGATCTCAAGAGGCTTACAACCCCACCAGGCAGTGTACCTGACCGATGTAGTATAGTGTAGTGGTAAGTACGGGGGATTGATCGTTCTCCACAGGGAATATTGTTCGTTAGGTGTGAAAGGCTACTCTAATTAGGTCTAAGGGTTGAGGAAGATTCTTTTTTATGTTTTTATAATTTTATGAAAGCAAGTAAAATCTCGGGTTTGAAGGAGTGGGCGGAATTAGTTGCTAGTCAACTAACCCAAATTACTACGAATGCAAATAAAATAAATAACTGAAAATAAAATGTGGTGAGAAACTTATGTGTAGAGAAATGTGTTTACTTAGATTTCCTTACTCCCTAACTATCTTTTACCGGTTAATTAGTGTGTATTAGTCGCGTGGATGACGGGTGTATTCCTTAATACCATTCGTGGGGTGGCGTACTTACTTCCCCAAACTCTACAAGCTCCTACTTCACTCCTATGTCGAGCCGGCTAGGAAGCTCCTAACATGGGATCACTAGAATTCGCTTGTGCATTAAATACAACCATAAAAACCTTTAGTACGCGTTTGGTTCATGTTTCTTAAGACGTTCAAGCAAGTTACCGAATAGGAAGTTAGCCAGTTTTCTTAAGCCTAACATAGATAAACAATCATCCAATACAACTAATAACACACTAACAACCAATAATCAATAGCTAGGTTTCATTAGATCTAAGCAAACACAAGATAAATTTAGCCTAACATGTTAAACAAAAGACAAGAATAAGATAGAATCAAACAACACATAGACATATTGAATGATTAATTGATAACTTATCTTTCAATGAAACATGGAAGATCTCAAGGCAAAAAGCCCTGAAAAAGTAGCTAAAATCGTCTTAGGGTTTTCTCCCAAAATTCCACACACTAAGCTCTCCCTTAATGACAAAAAATTAGAAAACTATATATAGATTTTTGGATCTGACGGCGTCACCTTATGGAGTGTGACGCCGTCACCTCGCCGCTTTTAGGGTTCCCGGATGACCTTCTTGACGCCGTCCCTCTTTAGCTCTTCAAAAATCCATTCTGGCTTATCAAGGCTTGACGCCGTCTAACCATGAACGTGACGCCGTCCCCTTATGATTTAAGCCGTGACGCCCTCGATCAAGTTAAAGCGTGACGCCGTCAGAATTCACATGCTATTTTCACTGGCCCGTCATGAGTAAATTTCACGTCCAACTTTTCTTGCCAATGCATGACGCCGTCCAGAGTAAAGTCTGACGCCGTCAAGAGTAACTTTTAGCCGATTTTTGAGACTTTGCCGTTTTCTTCACTTTTATGCTCCAAAAACGTCCAAAATGCCTCCTTTTCCAGATTACTCCTCAAAAGTACCTAAAATGACAAAAGAAACGATTTAGGGCAATATTTGATCAAATAAATACGATTTAGGGCTTAAATGACCCCTTAAAAGCGGTACACTTTTCGCTTCATCACGCCCCGAACCTGTAGAATTCCCTAGTCATTAGTGAACGTTAATCTAGTATTAACCCATCATTGAGCAAATTTTGAAAATTTTGTTTATTACATTTCTATTCAAAAACGTTGTTACGTGATACACGATACTTTGAAATGAGCTCACACACGCACCACGAAAGTCCAATACACAAATAATCACTAAACGGACCCTTAATTCTATTCTTGGCCTGTTACTATTTAAGCCCAACAATAAATCAAGCCCACTTTTTATTTTTCACTTTTATACTACTCGACACAACACACCATCACTTGACCTCTTTTACTCTAAAATTCGGCACACGATCTACACTTTATTTTACACGACTCGAATCTCTACACTACAAGGAATCAAGATTGACAAATACCATGGGTTGGTTAGAACATTTGAATCAGAAAAGAGACCTCAAGCTACCCTACACATTCGACCAGCTATACAACCTAACTAAATTTTCACCAATTCGATCAAAACTATATTTTGGCTCTATGTTTTACATTGTTCTCGACACAAGAACTTCTAAAAACATTTTCACAATTCTTCTATTCCTTTTGGACACGTTGAAACATTGTTTGGACCTTTAAGACATGTCGAGTACAATACATATATATACCATATTGAACCTAAGCCGAAACACAAATCCCACATAACCTTTTAATGTATTCTATACCCAAGTTGGCTAGACATGATCTTTCAAATTCTATCCACTTCTGTCACAATCGAATATATGGTCCCAACTTGTCCCAACTTGATCCTTTATAATACAATATAACTAGTATATACATGCATGCATATACGTACGAATGATCACACACTCTTTCATTTTCACACTCAACTTGCATTCACACATATTCTCCTAAGCTTTCTTCTGTCGAGACCTCTCAAGAGATTAGAACCAATTTCCTAGCTGTTTGATCCCTTTTCCAAACGTTTAGAGTTGATCTCGATCCTTTTGTGGAAGTTCCATCAAGTTTCTACAAACACCTTCGATCTCTAGTCCATTTAAACGAATTCTCACCACCAATTCTTGGTGGGGTAAGGCCTTTCGAAACATATATCTATTCATACTTATATTTCTAAAGTTCATACTTATTTATTCATTGCATTCGATCCCTTATAGCTTTCCTTTATTTATTTACATTTCTCGTATTTCAATTTTTAGTTAAATATGACCTCCTATATTATGGATGGCTAAAGCAACTCCCAATACCGTCTTCCACGAGTTATGGGTCCCAATACCGTCGAAGACGGTGTATGGGGGAGGTTGAGACGTAGACAGCCTTATCCCTACCTAAGGTAGAGAGGCTGCTTCCGGTTCTACCAAAGGTAGAAAAGGACCCCCCGCCTTTTTAGTTAAATATGACCTCCTATATTATGGATGGCTAGATAATTAATTTCTATACTCATTCGTAATTTATTTCATCATTTTAAGACTTATCGAGACCTATTTTTACCTTGTGTTGAACATCGAACATTATCATGTCATTTATATATTTTTAGACCTTGTTATATCGACTAGAACACCCCTATTTAATTCGTTTTTGATCGAACAACCTACTGAATAAAATACTCGATTTGATAGTCCATAAGCCAAACTAATAATCTGCATTAATTGTAACCACCGATAAATTTTCACTATACTAATCTAATACTTATCCATTATCTACGACTAAAATTTTAAAAAAAAAAATTAAACGTTACCAGTTTATCTGATCACAACCACAAACAAATTTGACGTAACTTACATTCCTAATAAAAATACTTTATATTTATTTCAAGTAAAACATTCTTCAACTTTTATTTACCACTTTACGTTAATTCGTTAACATACGATTATTAAACATTTAAACTAAACGTTTGCTATTTATTAAAGTTTTCATGAAACCCTGATTTATTATAGATATGATTTTACACAACTAACTTATAAATGCTAAGTACAACATTTTATACCTAGAGTACAAGTCTTTAAAACACAAAACCTTAACTTTGTTCCACTTAATTTTACAACTCTAAAGTACAATATTTAAAGCTTATTTTATAAGTATATAATGCATGAACTCAAAATATATTTATTTCATCTCGCGACTAAATAACCAAACAAGAAGTGCACCTCGTATATTTCAGGTCCATTTGTAAATATTTAATGCCAATTATTATTACGTTTTTATTTAATTATATAACTTTTAGTATCGATCACAAAATTTTAATCGTGTGAATTATACTCACGACCAACACAAGATTATTATGAGTCTATATATTTTATATGAACTATTGCCACTTTGTTATTTTTATATTTATTTTTATTTTACATTATACTCTTTACGTAATACGAGTACTCAAACTTATGTTTTATCAATGTATACGCTCTCCGTTAAACTTATCACACTTCTAATACAATTAGTTGGAGTATGTTAATAAACTTTGATATTTTTATAAATATTATATTTTTACGTTACCCGGTCTTAAGTTTCGTGACTTAAGGATTTAACGTTAGTAATTACCGGGAATCAAACTACACCTTAAATTATTAATATGTGTATGCCACATGGTAAATATTCATGCATATTTACGTATGACATGCAACAATTGACTATATATTTACGTGTAGGTAAGATAGCCATATGAATCTATGCTCCTATGTGTTCAAATCCTGAAACATTGAAATATATGTGGTATTAGAACTTACACCATGCAATCTCACATGGTATATATAGAATTCCCATATACATGCATAGCTACAATATTTACCATGCAATCTCACATGGTGAAAATAGAATTCACGTATAAATGCTTACAATGTAGACTTTGAACTTTAGTCTATATAAATCAAACAAGCTTTCACCTTTCATTCCATCTCTTCCTTTCAAGCTCAAAAATACATACCCATACTCTTCTTAGTTACTAAAATCAATATGAAAAGAAGATTGCTCAAGTTTTAAGCCTTGGAAAGCTATGGAAGTCAATCGAGTCTCTTGTTCTAGTCGAGTTTTTACAAATCTCAACAAGGTTTTATAAGTCTTTTAAAACCCTTTTCAATCCTTTTACATCTTTTAGTGGCACTTACATAAGATTATAACCAAGTTTAGATGGAAAACAAGTTCAAAAACTACTTTCTTTTCTCTCTTTCTGTTTTAACGAGACAAAACTAACTACATATAGAGTTGGTAATTTACATATTGTTGTAGACGAAATTAAAACGAATACATAGCAATTTGAATCACCTAAAACGAGTACACGAGTCAAAAGTTATGATCAAAAGAAATTTGCAAAAACTGAAAACTGAATCTGTCAAAATGCCTACTGCCCAAATTTCGAAATTTTTCGAGGCCCTTCTGTTCCGATTCATTAAAAAGTTAAAACACGAAAGTTGTCCGGAATGATGTTTTATATCTTCAACAAAAAAACTCGGCCTGAAAACGCAAAACAAAGGTAGTTTTCTGCCGTAAATTGTAAAACTATTTTGATCTAAAAATTTGGTTTTTCACAAAGGTAAGCAATTAAGAACCATGTTATTTTCAAAACTAATTACTCAATAGACATAATAAACTAGTATACATGCTATTTAAGTCACCAAAACCAAGCTATAAGTTTTTAAGATTCAAATCCCAATCCTTTTCTTTTTCCTTCTTATCATAACTCAACCAAACCCCCTCTTGGGTCATATTTTTAAGTTACTAGCCTTAACCCATAAGCTAAGCCATTAAGCCCCTTAATAAAGCTACTAGCAAGGATTAAGAAACACCAAAAATATTTGCAAAAGAACTTGATGCCTTGGTTATTTTTAATTATCTTTTGGGCTAGTTACAACAAAACCAAACGCACCCTTATAATTTATTTTTAGAGCCCTAAGCTAGAAATTAAGCCAATAAGCCCTATACAACATATTTTCAAACTGACTATAACTTATTTTTATAAGTCATAGCAAGTCCCGCCTTTTTCTAATTAAAAACGCATTTAAAACATATTTAGGACTACTGACGAAACGTATTAAATCTTTAAGGGTAAAAACTTGTCAAAATAGAAAATTGGAGTTTTCTTGGGCCAAAAGTGTAATTATTTTAAAGTTATTAATATAAGGGCTGTTTTTGTCAACAATCCATATTAGTGGGTATAAAATATCATTTTTGAAACTATAGGGTAAAAACTGTCATTTCACCAAAGTTGAGGGGTAAAAGTTGTTATAAAGTACCATATTTTTATATATACTTCGATAATATATATTTCACTACTTAATGATTCGGAATTTGTTATAAAACTTATATAAGAAATATAATTAACAACTCAGGAAATTTTCTATAAAACTTATATATGTGTGTGTGTGTGATAGTTATATTTCGAGAACGGATTTATATAAAACTTATATATATATATGAAATATTTATATACCGATGAACGAACAAGCGAAACATAAACATAAGAATATGAAATATGATAAAATCTTATCATCCACCAACTTTTGAAGAGACACCTTGTTGTCTCATTCAACATTTAACCGTTAACAAAACATTATAATACAAACATTAAAAAATCACGAATACTTGAATACGAATACTGAAACTTGACATATTCACCTAGGTTGCATGTCGGAGCCTCTTATTCGCTATATTTGACTTGTTTTCCATCCAGACTGCTCAGGTGAGTTCATGGCCCCTATTTCAATTATTTCATACTATCTTTGGGGGAGATACATGCTCTTTTTATTTACAAATCTTACTCGTTTTACTCGATTGATGAAACATTATTGAAACTTATTACATGCTGAACACAAGTAACTTACTATACGTTATCCTGATTATTATTGCCTAACTTAGCTGTTGCCATTTAAAAAGACCCTCCATCATGGACCATTAATCACTTTTGGGTGAGCACGAATATAGTGAATAGATCTATTGGTACTGACGACCCATTTGTGTTACAGTAACGTGACCAGATGCACTTTATTTTAAAACGTTTAATAAAGAGCACGGCAAGCTCCTACTCGAGGGCATAATTGCTACATTTAATTATGTAATGATTTACATCAATAGTTCATTACTATGATGTCCATCGTGTTAACGTTTTGCGTGTCATGAGGCTTAGTGCAATAATTATATTTACCCATAATTGTATTCGTTGCAATTATCCTCTTAAACTTGAAACTTGTGTTAAAACTGATTTGCTTACGAACATTACGGATTTACTCAACTTTTGATTACTGAATGAACTGTTTTACTTATAAACTCTATGAACTCACCAACCTTTGTGTTGACACTTTTAGCATGTTTATCTCAGGTCCATAATGAACGAGGATGGCACGGAAAGGCACGGATACTGATAAAAGGCTAATTATCATTCGAAACTTATTTAATAAACTGTAAACCTACTGGGACTTCATTTTGTAAACTCTTATATTTATAAAATTCTAATGATAAATATTTTAAAACGACTCCATTAGAGATTGTTTTCTATTACTATAACTGTTGTACTGTCGAGTAACACCCAGTTTGAATTCCGCTGCGTATTACGAAATTGGGGGTGTTACATTAATACACTCTTCTAATAAGCTCCTAAAACACCTTTTTAATCGATCAATTAAAGGACACTCGAAACTGTTTCTATAATATACATATATATCGATTGGGCTTAAAAGCCCATTAAGCACATACAAATAAGCAGTCTAATAAACAGCTGGATTATGTTTATAAACCAATAAAATTAGCCCAAATCCAGGCCCAAACTCACTTGAAACCCAACGAATCGAAATATCTTATTGGGCTTTGATTTATCTCGTTAAAAGCCCAATAAAAGTGTAAACTTTCAAAATATCTTATTGGGCTTTGATTTATTGGACTAAAAATGCAAAACATTTTACTATTTGGGTTAAAAGTGTAAAATTTCAGATAATTAGGTATTAAACTGTCAAATTAGTAATTTAAGGGTAGAAACTAAACATATAGTAACCATGGACCCTAAAATGTCATATTAGTATCTTTTAGATGAAATATGTAAATGTTTACTAACCGGGGACTAACAGTGCAAATACTTCACCGTTAGGGTTGAAAGTGTAAATTTACTATGAATACAAGGACCAACCAGTAACTAAATTCTATACACAATTTCATAAAGTGATTTATACATTTGAGTTCCTAAAATACATTTTTACAAATTCGTACGATTTATATAAACAAATGTTACGTTTATATTTACATAACGTAACTTTTAACGAATACGCATAACTTATCATCCACCAACTTTCGAGGAAACGATATTTACTGAATCAATAAACATAAATACATGATAATATTATATATAATATTATTTTTGAACTTTAAGCATTTTAAGCATATCAAATCATTCTCATCACAATCCAATTCGTTATCCGATACTCTTTCACAATCATCATTCACATCCTGTCAATCTTAAATCATCGAAATCTCAGACTTCCCTGTTATTCAGGTCGTGTGTTGGAGTCGTTCCCGTGATACTTTTGACATAACATTTCTTTGACCTTTACAGCTAAGGTGAGTCATAGCCCCACTCTTACTCTTTTATTCATTTTAAACTACTTGGGGGAGATACATGTTTAAATTACTTTACTCGTTTATCAAATACATGATTTATGCAATTACTCAAAACATTTATGATACGCTACGCTTTTATGCTTTTTGGACATGATGTATAGTTTTATTACGATATGTGTCTTAATGGGTTAAACTTATTCTCATACACATTATTCTTAGCAACTGTTTAACTCCTGGATAGGAGCTGTTGGAGAGGTATTGATAGTAACTATCGGGCTGACGCCCCTACCCTTGTGTCCCTCAATTCTTGACCTTGGATGAATATAATCCAGTAATTCTTATGATACATTATTCGCAGTCAGAAGGTTCAGTTTGCTGCTATTCATTACATTAAGTGTTCATATATATATCGTATACACATATGTCCTAATCATACTTTAGCAGTGGGTTGTAAACACACAGGTTGCAAGTCTTGTATGGGCGGGACTTGGGACTGAGTGGATTTACAATGCCTTTGTTGTGGAAACTTTATTCAAATGCTTTACTATTTAAGCTATACACTTATATTCTAATCATACTTTAGCAGTGGATTGTAGACACACAGGTTGCAAGTCTTGTATGGGCGGGGCTTGGGACTGAGTGGATTTACAATGCCTATGCAGTGAAATCTTTATTCAAATACTTTACAGTTAAACTAAACTCTATGAACTCACCAACCGTTGGTTGACACTTTTTAGCATGTTTATATTAGGTTATAAGGCGATAGTGGATGCATGGATCTTAGAATCACTTGCATACTTGGAGATTCTTATCTTTATCTTTACCATTCGATACATCTTGAAAACGTTATGTAACTTTATAGTTTGAATCTCTTGTTTAACTCTGATTTTAATAATTCGAATGGTAACATTTCAAAACGTCTCATTTAGAGGTCGTTTTCTATATCTTGATCTATATTATGAAGTAATACCCCCTTGACACTACTGTTCCGCTGCGGTAATTTGAGGGTGTTACAGAACCTGACCCAACCGGTTCGGGTTTCGGTTTTCCCCGTCGTTTCGGGTGCTTTCGCCATCTTTACCTCCGTCCCATAATAATTGTCAACTTTGACTTTTTTGAGTCTTTTTCATTTAACTTTGACCATAAATATTTTTATTTGTGTAATATAATACTTGATGAAAAATATATGTATAGATTGAGTTTTAAATATACTTTTCATTTGGTATAATTTTCATCAAGTATTACGTAATACAAATAAAAATATTAATGGTCAAAGTTGAACCAGAAATACTCAAAAAAGTCAAAGTGGATAATTATTATGGGACGAAGGGAGTACTTAAAACACATCGCAAAATAATTTTCACATATAGTATGTTTGGCGCGCGAGATTACTGGAAGATTATGGGGGCTACAGCTTTTTTTTTCACAAAATAATCTATTGTTCAAAAAGTAGTATCGTTTGGCTGCCAAGATTAAGAAAGATTATAGGAAAAATAATCTCTAAAATTAAAAGTTCATCCAACCAACTTTTCAGAAAGGACTAGAGATTATTTTTTGTATAATTACCATTTTAACCTTCAAAAAACCCACGTTCATTATAAATCATAATAAAACCCTACTTTCACAGCCACATAACAGACGGCCATCAATATGCTAGTCTCGTATTTTCGAACAATGAAAACAATTTTGAAGGAGCATCTAACGAGATGAAACAAATACGTAACGATATTGCTACTTTAATATGGAATGCACATCGTGGATGATAATTTAACATCATTTTAACGTTGTTTGTATTTTTACATGGATTTTCATGCAATGCTACATATTTATGATTTATATCAATAATTTTATTTACTATTCTTATTCATGTTGGGTTTGTTATTTGTATGTCCAATTACGTCATTTTACACTTTTAATCTACAATTACAGCTAGTTTGCCAAACACTTCTACAAAAAAAAAAAAAAAAAAAAAAAAAAAAAAAAAAAAAAAAAAAAAAAAAAAAACTACATTTTTAATCTTTTTCAGCACCAACACCAGCACCAGCATTAGCACCAGCATCAGCAGTTCAGCACCAGCACCAGCAATTTTTGCCAAACACACCCATAGTATGTTTGGCGCGCGAGATTATGGAAGATTATTGAGGCTTAAGATTATTTCTTTTGGGAAATAAGCTTTGGTAAAAAAATAATCTTTGTTTGGCAAACTAATATTGTGAATTATTTTAGAAAATAAGCTTTGGTAAAAAAATATTCTTTGTTTGGCAAACTAAGATTGTGAATTATTTTAAAAAAATAAGTTCTCAAAACCAGCTTTTAAAAGATTATGGAGATTATTTTTCACAAATTAACTGATTTTAATATTTTTCAACAACAACACCAGCACCACTGCAAAAAAAAAAAAAAAAAAAAAAAAAAAAAAAAAAAAAAAAAAAAAAACTATTATTTTAATGTTTTTCAGCATCAGTACCAGCAACAGCACCAGCGACATCTATTTTTGCCAAATATACCCACAGTAAAACCTCTATAAATTAATAATGTTGGGACTCAGATATTTTATTAATTTTGCGAGATATTATTATATCGATAAATTAATAATTTATTAATCTAAAGAGGTTTTACGTATGACTTTTAAATTTTCATGTCAAATATAATAGTTATAATGTATACTAGTTAAAAATGAAAAATAAATAAGAAAAACAATTTCCAACTAACATTTTATGAATTCAAATTCACAAAATAATTGAATTTGTCAAGTTAATTATTTTTGAATAAGTAAAAAGTTTGTTTCGTAGGGTTAAGTTCCAATTACGTATGAGTGTATGACCTTAATTGAAGTAATTGTATTTTTACAAGTTCCAATTAACTTAATTGAATTAAGTATGGTCTTTATATATATGAAATTTTTTATTAATTATTAATTTATAATTTCGTTGGGACCGATATATATACATTAGGGTTTCAAAAAAATTGTCATCTTATTATTTTATCGATTGTGGTCTAAATTTGTACTAGTCCTAAGTTGGGATTGGATAAATTATTAATTTTATCGAGCTTATTAATTTATCGAGTATTAATTTATAAAAGTTTTATTGTATATCATGCTAGCTTCAGACCGAATCATGTAGTGGTGACCAACTACCAAACCAATCACTACTGCCACATCAACATTCACTGATACTATCAAACAGTTGTAGTGGTAACCACCAAACCAACCACACAAAATACCTCATTTAAATACAAGCATACCCTAGAATACACCTACACATACAAACAAAGAAAAATATCCTGGTCAAGTTCGTGACTATAACATCTCAAAAATTGGTCGACCACATGTACGTTAAGGAGGGAAAGGGTAGTGGTTGACGATGCGTCAAAGGTGAGCTCAACGCGTGGTTGATGGCCCCATTACGACGATTAAATCCAAAGTGTAGTAAAATATGCATGACATTATGGTTTAGGGTTGAAGTATCTCTTGAGACTAAAAAGTTCGTAGTTTAATTAGGGGTGAAAGCTAAAGATACGCAACATATTTTTTCAAATAAATGGGTTTACGCAATGTACTTTGTAAATTGTCAAAGATACACAACATATTTTCAAATAATATTCGACCTAGCTAATATGACCGGTTACTAGCAGGTTAACAGGTTACCAAAAATTAAAAGTTACACCGTTGGTCCCCAAACTGGACCAAATTCATGCATTTGATCCTATTTTGTTAACGCTCGTTAAAATTTTTTTTTCTTAAAATCTAAATAAAATCTTTTTTTTTTAATTAAAAAAAAATCGATAAACTTTTTTATATAATTTTTTAAGGGTTTTTGTCTTTTTTTTTTTTATTTTTTATTTTTTTTTAATCTGGATAAATTTTGTATATATATTTTTAAAAACCTTAAAAATTGTAAATTAAAAAAAAAATGTACAAAAAAATTTATCCAATTTTTCTTAAATTTTTTTAAAAGAAAAATTGGATAAATTTTTTTATAAATTTTTTTTAAGTTTTTTTTTTTTTAATTAAAATTTTCAAGATTTAAAAAAAAAATAGATTAAAAATTTATCCAGATTTAAAAAAAAAAAAAAAAAAAAAAAAAAAAAAAAAAATTAAAAAACCTTAAAAAAAATTATAAGAAAGTTTATCGATTTTTTTTTAATAAAAATATTTTAACGAGTGTTAACAAAATAGGATAAAATGCGCGAATTTGTTCCGGTTTGGGGACCAACGGTGTAACTTTAATCTTGGGTAACCTGTTTCCGTGTTATTAACCGGTCATATTAGCTAGATCGAAGATTATTTTAAAATATGTTGCGTATCTTTAACAATTTAAAATATGTTGCGTATTCGCCAAATGAATCCACACAAAGATAAATCACATAGTCAGGCACACATTGCAATCAACGCACACATATGTCCAAAATCATGTAAAACAGTAATTCACAGCATAAAAACATTTGAAAAAGCATTTAGTACCATTTTCACCCCAAGGTAAAACATAATAAAAGTGGGGCTACGAGAACTCACATCAACAGATGATGAACAAGGTAACACTAACAATATCAATAGCAGGGCACAACGGTACAGGCTCGGCACAACCTAAATATATAGTTTATCTCAGAAAATGTCCCGTAAAAATATTATAACGCATATGAGTTTTCAAAAGACAAAGTGTTTTAGTTTTCGTGGAATATTCGTATCAATGTTTGTAAAAATCCAGTATCAAAGTCGTAAGAAAGTTTGGTATAAATGTTTCATATGGTGGTATGAAACACAGACTCGATATACAACTCACGCCAAAGAAGAATAAATCAAAGAATAAACAAATGAATTTGACCAAAGAAAAATGAATAAGGGAGAATGAGTAGGAAGAATAAGAAAAGAACAAGTCAATGGTAAGTTTCAGCGTTTACCCAATAATCCCCAATAGTTTAGAAAAGTCAGTTAATGTTTTATAAGAAAACCGTAGTTAATAATATAACTTAACAAACATACATTTAAATTATTGTCGGGTTTTATAAGAATAAAAGGTTTTGAAATAAAAATATTAGTTTAGAAGGTCTTATAAATTTTGGCATAACGCGTCCATTTATACTACGTTCACGAGTTATCGTGATCTTAAATAATCCAACTTTGTAATTACAATGTTTATAAGTTTTATGTTTCGTTATCATTCGCGTAATTATTAGTTTTGGGTTTATTGAATATTTTGTGTGCGTTCCGTGTCTAATATATTAAATTCATTTCGAGTTTAACATATTATACCGTCTCAAGTCCCAAAATGTCCAATAAGTCCAATGTCTAATATCGTAAATCCGATAACGATCCAATTGTCCAAATAGTATCAAGTCTGATATATATTTAGTCCGTATTGTTTGTGTATCCCGTCTCAAATTTAATAAACCCAATGTATCCGAAACCTTCCAAGTGAGCACATATGTCAAAACAATCAAACAAGTTAGTCCGACAACTCAAAATTTGCAAATAACCAAATATATATAACACTTTACGCCAAAATTTACTAACTCCAAAAATGTTAAACATATTAGTCCTACCTATATATGACTTAACCAAACTCAAAACAAGATTTAAAAAAAAAAAAACCAATTGCACCCTATGTGGGCTCGACCCCAAACAGCCCAAATGCACCCTAAATTTATCCATGGCTGCTGCCCAAAATCAAACACACCCTTTTTGTTACCTTATTTTACCGAAACCAAGGCTACACCCTTACGGGTTTGACTCTCGTGAACCGAAAAAGCACACACAAACCACCCTTGTGGCTGTGTCAACTGATAGCAAACAACACCTTTGTGTTTTCTAGTCGGTCAAAACCAAAACAAACACTCCCTCTCGGGTTTCATGTTGAAACGAACGAACAACCAACCAACCAACCAAATTAAGCAAACCATGACCCTCAAAAATCAAAATAAGCAAATAAAATGAGGAAGAATAAGTACTATCAATCAAATAACATCAAACTAAGAAATCCTTAACTAAACTGTGACCCTCACAGGTCTCGACCCAAACCCATACGGGTCTTTACTTCAAACTGTTGACGCATGTGTCCGAACGGCCTGTCTGGACCGGCCGTCCGGACGACACATAGCCTTCCGGACATACCGGAGGGCACACGACTCATCCGGCCAGTATCACTGTAAGTAGTAGGACAGGTGGCGTTTACCTTTTGACAGATGGCAGCTGCAGACACCGCCGCCGCCACCCCAGGATTTACGGGATTATGTCGGGGACATGTCTCCTGAAAATCTGGCGCCGCCAGTCCAGGTATCGAGGCCGAGTACTATAAATACTCAGCTCATTTACTGCTCTCAACTAACGTTTTACCCGCATTTACTTCTCACTATAGTTGATAGCCCTTTCGGAATACCATATACTTACTTTCACGCCGGAGGTGGGTCCTGGGATAACACCCGGGGCGAGCCTAACGTGTGCTGTTGTGTGCAGATACCCGGAGGACCTCTAATAGCCGAAGGGATCAGCACCCAAGCCTCCCGGAAGAACCCTAGCTGAGTTCAACCGGCAGGCCCCCTTTATTTGTTTGAAGCGGTTGCAAGAAATTGCTTCAACAAATTGGCGTCATCCGTGGGACCTTCCGCTCGATCTACCCGAGGTTCGGAATGACAGGTCCTACATCAACGTTCGAGATGACGGGTCCTACACCCCTCTTCACCCCTGTCCGGAACGCGGGGGGAGCCGGAGGATCCGGAGGAGACCAAGATCCTCCGGATGCCCAAACCCTAATCACAGGTCATCTTTCGGCCTTGAAAGAGTTGTTCAAACAACCAGGCAATCGCAACCTGGTGAGCCCCAGAATGCTGAGGCTCAACGACGGGTATGAAAATTCGGAGGAAGAAGATGTTGGAGGGTCACCCTACGAAAAGGGGAAAAAGGCGGATGATGATTTGAGCAAACCATTCAAGGAAATGATCAAGTGCCCGTTCACGAAAAGGATCATAGAGTTCTCATCTCCCAAGCACAAGATACCGACGAACCTGAAACTGTACCAAGGAACCACCGATCCAGATGACCACATCAATCGTTTCACCGGAGCAGGAAATCATGAAGAGTGGCCCATGCCCGTATGGTGTCGAATGTTCCAACAAACCCTGGACGGGAAAGCCAGGGGATGGTTTGATAAGCTCCCGACGGGAAGCATTGATAGTTGGGACGAGCTTCAGAAGAGGTTTTTGAATAGGTTTAGTATGTTAAGAATAAGCACCAAGGACCTAACAGAGATCAATAAAATTCACCGAAAGGCGAACGAAAGCCTTCCGGACTTTAAGGAAAGATGGATATGCGAGGCCAACCACTTCCCGGACGCCCCAGAAATCATGCAAATCGGATCGTTTCTGAATGGCCACCACTGCCCGGAGTTAGCCAAGAAATTCTCGGATAAGATTCCTAAGACCGTCGACGAGATGTTGGAAATGATCGATGATTTTGTTCGTTCCGAGGAGGCCTTCCGGACAACAGAACTGCCGAAAGGAGAGAGAATTGAGTCTCGGCCTAACCCGTACCACAACAAGAGCGACTATCAACCAAAACCCCCCGTTGGAGATTACCGCCGGAACAGCCCTAAGGTCGGATTCAAAGGGCGAAGGAACGATTACTATGCACCTTATGTCGCTCCAAGGTACGGTAACGCTGGGAGGACCGACCCTCGCCGAACTGACGTCCGCCGAAATGAGACAAGGCCGATAGACTTGGACACCCTTACAAAGACGCCGAAGGAAATATTGGCGACGGAACACCAGCTGAGATTACTGCAGCCTCCTCCAACAAAGGGAAAACCACAAAAGGATTGTGAGGACAGGTATTGCGACTATCATGGGGAGAAAGGACATTTCACTGACGACTGCTGGCAACTCAGGGAGGAGTTAAGAACTGCTTTAAGTACAAGGAAGCTGGACCATTTGGTGAAAGACCTCAGGAAAGGAAGGAAAACTAACCAAGGAGGTAACAACCAAGGGAATAAAGGGAAAATAATCAACATGATCCGAAGCTTTATGACCTCCCGGAAAACGGAAGAAACAGAAATAGAAGAATGGATGAACGTTCCAATAAGTTTTCCGGCCATTCTTTCGGAGAAGATGTCAGACGAACCGCTGGTAATCAAAATTGAAGCTGGGGGGAGGAAAATACGTGAGGTCTACGTCGACCCTGGTGCCTCGATGGAAATAATGTATGGGCACCAATTTGAGTGTCTGGATCCTGCGGTCAGGGCACGATTGAAGGAGGTTGACGCAACCTTGATGGGATTCACGGGAAAACCCGTTAGACCACGAGGGGTGATAGACCTGGAAGTCTGCTTCGGAAATCAGGATTTGTCCCGGAAAGTCAGCTTGGAATTTGCCGTGATCGATTCGCCTTCCCCCTACAATGCCATACTGGGACGCATCGGTTTAAAGAAGTTGCGGGCCGTACCTTCAACTATCCATTCGATGGTCAAATTTCCCACACCGGGCGGCATAGCAACATTGGTCACTCGGACAAAAGTGCGAAGACATCACGGTGCAAGGAAGGAACCTATCGTCGGAAAAAAGGACGGGAGAAAGGCGAACCAGTGTTATGATCAAGAAAGCCCCGACAAACCCACTAAGGTACGAGTAACGGCTCAGGTAATCATCAATACGAAATAACCACTGGAATACCTTGCTATTTTATTCTATCCTGTGATTATGTGCAAACTAACGGAAGGAACGCAAATACCTTCGTAACTTAAGACAGGTAATATCGCATGTCGGGGAAGCAAAGCCTATGGGAACACCATCCACCAGAAGCACGAGCCCCTCGAAAGGCTGGAAGCTTACCGGATGAGAACACACAAGTCGAGTAGGGATGGGCAGGAAGACGTCGCAAGCATGACGGACAACTGATCGTAAAAAAGTGTCCATATAAATAGGGTTCATTGTAACTTATGTAACGCCCGAAAGGGCTTGATGTTAACTATTCTAATGAAACACAGTTCCCTCACCGTTAAAGGGGGGCAATTTTCCCACAATACCTCCTTGAAATGCTTGTGACTTCCCAAAAAAAACCCGATATTGACTATTTTTAATATTAAATGCAGTTATTCCACCGTTGGAGGGAATTGTCCCACCATTGGAAGGAGCTACCCCACCACCGGAAGGAGGCAATATTCCTGAGGAACATGTCAAGAATACTTGTGACATTCTGGACATAATTAGAAAATGGCCCCCCCGAGAGGTTCACGCCCTCCGGGGAGTGTGTGGTCAATGTCCAAAGATGGTTGATACCCAGAAAGGGGTTGCCATAATCCTGGCGGAAAGGCTGAACCACCTGTAATATATCGAACATAATTAGAAAGTGGTCCCTCCGAGAGGTTCGTGCCCTCCGGAGATTAGTGATCAATGTTCATTGTTTTCTGGACATAATTAGAAAATGGCCCCCCCGGGAGGTTCACGCCCTCCGGGGAGTGTGTGGTCAATGTCCAAAGATGGTTGATACCCAGAAAGGGGTTGCCATAATCCTGGCGGAAAGGCTGAACCACCTGTAATATCTCAAACATAATTAGAAAGTGGTCCCTCCGAGAGGTTCGTGCCCTCCGGAGATTAGTGATCAATGTTCATTGTTTTCTGAACATAATTGAAAAGTGGCCCCTCCGTGAGGTTCGCGCCCTCCGGAGATTTTGTGGTCAATGTTCAAAGATGGTTGATACCCGGAAAGGGGTTGCCATGATCTCAGTGGAAAGGCTGAATCATTTGTCGTACTTTGAACATAAGTGAAAAGTGATCCCTCCGAGAGGCTGGCCCCCTCCGGAGATTTTTGTGGTCAGTGTTCAAAGGGGTACCATACAACCACTCAAAAATGTATAGACTTGTACTTCCGGAGCTATGCAAATAGTAAAGGTAATAACAAACAAGTGCTATACGTTCGTAATCAAAAGAGTGTTGCTCCAATGTAAATATGTACTTCCGAAGCTATGCGAGTAGCGAAGGTAATAACAAACAAGTGGTACGATTCATAACCCTGGAAAATGCCGAACGACAACAATTGTTCGGCATACGTCGGGGGTCGAAAATAGAAGAAGGAAAAAATGAAGGGATGACCTACAAGAAGGCTAAAGTCGGACGAGCAAACCAAAGCAGCGTCACATATGAAGACCCAAGTTGCCCCATTCCACTCCACACATGCAGTACCACACAAGTTTATAGCACGAAACACTGAGACCAAAGGCAACACTGGGACCAATAAACCTAAAAGAAAAAATCACTCCGGAAACAAGCAAAAATAATAGCACGAAACATGAAACATGGCACATACGGAATACAGAACAGTCATAGATATATACAAATGAATAAGCCGTACGAATTATTTGTCATAAATTATTACAGTCATCCGGATATAAAAAGAAATTGTTCTTGGCTCGAAGGCCTTACAACACCAAGTTGAACCAAATTGTTTAAGTATTCAGGGAGCCGACTTATCCCTTCCAACAGTTGAACCCTCGACATTAGCAACCCCGGTCTCGGGAGCCCCGGAAGATGATCCCTCAGCAGCACCGACAGTTTGAACCTTGGGAGAAGAGGCTGGATCAGGATCGGGGAAGATTTGCAGGATTTCATCGAGAGACTTAAGGTAGGAGCTGCTGATCTTCTTGATATAAGGATACTCTGCGGTAAACAACCCATCATACAACGGGTCGAGCTTCTTCGCAGCATCCGCATCCAGGTCTTCCGTCTTGGCCAAAATGGCGGCCACCTCCTCCGGCTTGCGGCCCACAATCACGCCCTCCATGAAACCGGATTGCGAGGACAGGCTGAAAGGTCCTGCCAAATGCTCCTTGTACTCATA
The DNA here is from genome assembly GCA_021014915.2 of Artemisia tridentata subsp. tridentata. NCBI lineage: Eukaryota > Viridiplantae > Streptophyta > Magnoliopsida > Asterales > Asteraceae > Artemisia > Artemisia tridentata. Next base: position 105,798,140 of record CP139502.1, on the reverse strand, counting down.
GCTGCCCAATAGACGACGAACGACCTCCGAAATGACCTCCTTAACAACCCTGAACCTATCCCCTTCAATTCGGCCCACCCGGGCAATAAGATCCTTCTTTTGCTCCCGAAGGGCCATATTGTCCTTCACCTCCCCATTCAGGTTAACCTTAGCTTTTTCCAAATCAGCTTCCAAGGCGCTGATCCGTTCCGCCGCGACCAACCTCTCGTCCTCCACCAACTTCTCCAGTTCCTTCACCTGTCCCATCAGCTCCGACTCTCTCACCATGCAAGTAGAATGCTCAACCTTCAGCTGTTTGAGCTCCCCCCCCCCCCCCCCCCCCCGTTCTTTCCGAGGTTTCCACAGTGTTGATGAGCATGGTACAGCTCGTTGTGATCGTGAAGAAGGTTCTCGAACCGAAGCAACAAGTTCGACTGGGCAGCGGCCCCCATACCCAAAAGTTTCCAGGCTCTTTGAGCAGCCTCGGCATCCCCCAAACTTTCCAAAAATAACTCTTCTTTCGGAGTCGGTAGGTTCAACATCAAGTCCCGACAGACCTCCCAGCTATCCAAGCGGTCATCCTTGCGCACTTTCCACATCGGCACATGCAAAGATGCCGAGTCATCTTCATCAGTTACTTTGTCCTTTCCTCGATCAGAAGCAGCAGCGGAAGAACCCCCTGCATTTTTGATAAAAGAAAAAAAAAATAATAAATAATAAAGTTAAGTAACATCTATTATCAGAGAAAATACAAAGGACAGGGATTAACATTTCATAGAAGAAAGGAAAAAAGAACTTGCCAGCACCAGTGGCCTCCGACGCGAAGCCCCCGCCAATACCTCCTGGGGTATCCGGCTGCTTTCTTCCGGCCGAAGCATTGGGCCCCTCCGGTTGTTTTCTTTCGGCCGAAGCACTACCGCTTTCATGTGGCCCCACCACACTGGCCCCTTCACTTGGCTTACTTCGTTTAACCTCTCGGAATATACCACCACCCGACGAATCATGATGAAAGCAGATTCTAGTCCCCTGTGGTTGGGACTGAGATGTGGGTCGGGCAACATTCTGGTCCTGTTTTCTCTTCCTGGCCTCCGAAACATTTGTCGTTTCGACCGTCTTCTCCGGGATGACGGCTTGGGAAGCAGCGGGAGCGGCAACGTGCGTTTCGTGGGATTGATCCTCTCGGTGTTGATCCCCCTGGACTGCGGGCACATCCTTTCTAACCTTGGGCTTCTTCAAGTATTGAGACATTATGATAGCTGTAAAAAACAAATACATCAAACGGTTAAAACTTTGCGCAGGCATGACGGCCGAAGCACAACTAAAGTAATAAACGAAGGCAGAAACAAAGGCCGTAAGGCTGTAACCCTTCTCTCAATATCCCTTAGGGCCACCCGCTAATCGGGATAATCCCACTCAGACGAGAGTCCAACGACATATAGAAAACTCCGAGGAATTTGGATGAGGTCTATCACGTTCTGGGCCAGCCTATCGGCGTCCGCCGTGTTAAAATCCCCCTTCGAATACGGATCCCACACGTACGAATGAGGATGTCCCCAAGGCATGACAAATGGGGTGGCACGTCTATCTATTGGGAAAACCAATGGCCTTACTTGTTTAAGGCCCGGAACAAAAGAGTCGTTGGATTTATATGGAAACTACGACAATAAACCTCGAAAAGGGTTGCATGGTGTATGCCTAACGGTACCAGTTGGGAGATACGGACTTTGTAATACTTAATAACATCTAACAGAAACGTGGAGAAGGGCACAGTAAAACCATCCTCAATAAAATACTCCAAGTACAAACCAATGGCGTCACTCGGCAATCTATCCATTGTCATACCCTTCGGGGGCAGACGCAGGTATAGGTTTGGCGGTATTCTATAATCCATGGTAATCCTATGCACAGCCCCTTCGTCCAACCGAAAGGTGTACTTCTCTATGACAAACTTTGGGAGAAATCCCTGGACCCCTGGGGAATCCTCGCAAGTAGAAATGGGCGAAACCGACATGGTCTAGCTGGGGGAAAGAGGGATACAGCCAAACAACAGTAAAAATAGGGCAGGGATGATACAGAACGTACCTTTGCAGACGAAAGACTAGTATGGGAATCCTACTGGCGGACTTGCAATGATCGTTCGGAAGATAATACCGGAAGGCGTCTCAGTTGAAAATGTGGAATTACGGTAGTAAAAAACACACATCAGTGACGCTATTTATAGGAAGAACGCAGAATGTGGAATGTCGCACCTAGCAAGGTGCTGACGTGGCAACACCTCAGCACGCGTATTGGGCACGCGCATGCGTGTCAGCACTCATTAATTACGACCTATATTAATTAACCATAAAATAATAAAGAATTTTAAATAATATAAAAAAGGGGTGCACCCGAAGAAGTGCCAAGACAATCTCGGTAAAACCAGTACGACGTGAGACATACTCAAACCTAACGGCATATCCTCCGGGATGGGTCAAACGTGAACCCATAGTTTGTTTGAAATATCATACCATCGGCGCAATTGCAATTTCGACACCTAGAAGGGCAAGGCCCACTGGATAGATCGAAAAAGGCACCCTGACCCATCGGGTAAGCGCAACAATTACTCCTCAAAAGAAATAACGACGGTCTTTGGCAAATCGGAACCCTCGAGCACAATAGGATCAAACGGACGCGAACAAAGGGCAATTATTAATCTGAACTAAAAGAAATACATGTTGTAAACCAGGAGAGGATCGGGAAAGATGCAATGATAGCTTCCACACATCAAAGCCATGTCATGTCAAAGTCAACTCTTTAAAGTATTAAACCATCGGCCGAACCGAAAGGAAAATACAGCATTGATCCGAATGACTTAGGCCAGAAGGCCATAAGGTACCCTTTGAAGTATTACGTCAATATTTTACTAACAATGCAATACTGGTATTACATGTATGTATCAGAAAGCGCATGCCAAAAGGCCATAAGGTATTATTTAAGTCTTGCAGGTGTATATGTCCGAATGATGCTTGCCGAAAGGTATAAAGGTATTCTTTAAGTATTACACCATCGGTCTTCAACCGATAATGCAATACTGGGGGGACATGTTGACGCATGTGTCCGAACGGCCTGTCTGGACCGGCCGTCCGGACGACACATAGCCGTCCGGACATACCGGAGGGCACACGACTCATCCGGCCAGTATCACTGTAAGTAGTAAGACAGGTGACGTTTACCTTTTGACAGATGGCAGCTGCAGACACCGCCGCCGCCACCCCAGGATTTACGGGATTATGTCGGGGACATGTCTCCTGAAAATCCGGCGCCGCCAGTCCAGGTATCGAGGCCGAGTACTATAAATACTCAGCTCATTTACTGCTCTCAACTAACGTTTTACCCGCATTTACTTCTCACTATAGTTGATAGCCCTTTCGGAATACCATATACTTACTTTCACGCCGGAGGTGGGTCCTGGGATAACACCCGTGGCGAGCCTAACGTGTGCTGTTGTGTGCAGATACCCGGAGGACCTCTAATAGCCGAAAGGATCAGCACCCAAGCCTCCCGGAAGAACCCTAGCTGAGTTCAACCGGCAGGCCCCCTTTATTTGTTTGAAGCGGTTGCAAGAAATTGCTTCAAACCTAAACCAAAATAACAAACAGACACTTTTTCACATGATTTCTTTACCACACGAAACTTTATTAACAGATTTTGTTCCGAATTTATATCCCACGAAACTTACAAATCACATACTAGTCGGTTTAATACAAATTAAAAAAAATAAATTTATGTTTGTCGACATACCCAATAGACGAAGAGAAAAAGAGATTAGGAGATGGTGGTGGCGCGGCTGTGGCGATTGATATAGAAATGACCCAAAATCGAGAAGAGGACTCCCAAATCTATACCCTAGCTTCGACCTTCTTGCGTTACTTGACCCAAATGGAGTGGTAGCAGTGGCGGAGTGACGGCGACGGTAGCTCAGAGAGATGGCGGCTGTGGTGGTGGTGGTGGTGATGGTGGTATCCGACTGTTGTGTTGATGGTGTCGGCAGATGGTGACCTGGTGGTGAACGACGGAAGTGAGAGTGAGGAGAGGGGAGGTTTGTGTGAGTGTGGCTAGGGTTTGAGTGAGAGTGGAAATGAAATAAAAAAACCCTGGTAACTATCTATTTATAATAAAATAAAAAATAAAAGGTTCAAAACAAAATGGCAAGTGTGGGATAGTTTAAGGGGGCGGATGAAAGTATTACCACAAGAACCATAAGTGTAATTTTAGTTATCTTTTGTGATTTTGAGGATCGGGACTCATTTAGGCTTGATAACGATCAACTTAAGACACGAAAACGATGTCATTGCGTTCAAAATAATTTTTTCACGAAAAACGAGTATTTACACGACTAGTTTCTCATAATTAATATAATAATCAAATTAAAACGTTTATTGAGTTACGGTTGTGCCGGTACGCGTTGTGTGTCGGTTTTTTCACGTTTCACGAGATAACCTCTCGTTTTCAAATCAAATGAGGTCCAAAGAGCTCGAAAATATATAATAGGTAATAATAACTGAAATTTATTATTAAAATAAGTTTGGAAAAATCATCGTTTGCCACAAATGGTTTCGAGTTTTATAAACAAGTATTGCCCTAAAATGCCGGTTACTACAGTACATCCCCGTTAAAGAAATTTTGTCCTCAAAATTCAGCTAGTGCTACTGCCAAAAAGTGTTGGTACTTAATTCTCACCTGGTCCTTACGTTCCCAAGTAACTCATGTCCGCGGTCTAAGCTCAAATAAATTTATAATTAGAATCTTGTCTCATCTAAATTGTTCAACTCCGGTTTCGGTTGGCTCTTCCACAACACGAAATAAATCATCAAACGGACACCTTATGGGGCGATAACTAGTTGGTCACCAGCTAAGCTTTCCTTATGGTTCCTTACATGTTAACCATTAAATTCCAGACCGTGTTTGTCGATCAAGACGACAAATCTTGCTTGTGAAACTGCTAGCCTGTTGCAAACGATCTAGCCACCAATATTAGAATCAACGATTCTGTCTACTCTTATTGAAATAGACTAGCGCATGTACGTAGAACCTAACGAAGGTCAAAGTTATTACAAGAGAACTAGAATTCGAATCAGGGCTCCAATGTTGCGGTCACAACTTATGTGACAAGGGTAGATACTACTAAAAGCTATAACCTACGACGGCTTAATCCAAATTCGTACTTTTGGGTGTAATGAGACAGGCAGTCTAGGGTAACTATTGGGTGGCTAAATTTGATGGAATAAGCTTTTCCGTCTTCGAGCAAAATCATTGAAACCTTAAACTAAGTAACAACTTGATTTTAGCTTAATCTCGTAACTCATCAAACAAGAACTGTCACGAGATTAGACTTACGTATCAAGTCGTTGAGAGAGAGGAATTTAACGTCTTCGATGATTTGGCTCAATTCAGGAATTGCTCAAAACAAACGAATGGGTACCTACGGCTAGGATTGACGAGATTAGCGAAGAAAATCGAGGGTAGTGTCGAGGTAAGTGAGTCACTTAGAGAGAAATTGGTAGAGGCGACAGGGAAGAAGTTTTGTCTACAAGATTACATAGGTAGGCCTGAAGGAGGTTTTCCTAATCTTGAAGAGACGAGCTGAATTAGGTGTATGTAAGGAATCTTCGTTGTGTTATGATGTCTTGCAGATCATCGAGTATCCATTGAGGAGGGGAGGATCAGTCGTTATCTATACGTTCTTCATCAGGACCCAAAACGGTTGTAAGATTTGTAGTTACAAAGGTTTCGTACAAGTAGTAGAGATCTCTAACGTCGTAACAATGAAAACAAGTCATTTGAAGTTAGACTTACTAGCGCGAAATGGTGTATGAGTATGGCCCGGCATAGATTTGGCACGAGCACTTGATACTAGTGTAGCCATCCAGGTCGCTTTATGTGAGGCTGCACCTACTTAGTTGAATTGTGAAGATTGTGGTCTCCGTGGACTCACAAGAGTTGATGTATTCTTCAAAGAAGTGAACTATGATATGAGTCGCTATCGGAAAAAAATCAACATGACAAGAAAATGGAGAATCTAAGGAAAAGGATGAGCTTTTAAAGCGATTGATGAGAAAGTAAGGATAGCACCGGGTGTTGTGTTTGGTATCTTCCTCGTCTATAACATACTTGCTTCCGTCCGACGTCTGGTGCCAAAAAGATGTTTTGCGATTTCTTCTTCATGTCGTCGCGTGAGTCGTGGATCGAAGAAATTAAATGGAGCGCTAGGAGAAAATTTGTAGATAGAAGAAAGATTTTATTACTGAAGAAATCATTGATGATATTCTCAGTAGTATTGATGGGGAGAAATTTGGTGGAATAGATTACGGTGTAGTTAGGTGTGGAACGCTTTTGTTTAATGTTCTTGAAGTTCAAACACTTGGGATATGAATCTTAGTAATGTGTTTGAGAGATATTTATGTATTGAATGTGTTTAGCATGCGGAATCTACTACAACACACTTTAAAAGAACACAAGGTGGTGAGTTTGAGTAAAATGAGTGAATGCAATGAACAAATAACACAACTTAGGTTAATACAAAACGATTCAATATTATTGATGAAATAATACGGATGATCTAAGTATCACCGGGATTACAAAGTAATCTTGAATCTATGATTTGTAGAAAGGATTTGTGATTTGAAGTAACTAAGTTACTTGAGAGATAGTTTGGTTTGTGGTTATTGTTGTGAAAGATGCATGCATGAAGAAGTGACTAAGATATCCTTTTATAAGATAAGGATATCTTATTACATGTTGTCAAGTAGATGAATATAATACTATACTTTGACTATATTGGCGCCTACAATTAAATACAACTACCCATGTACACTCTGATATATTCTTCTGTCACCACAGAAGACTATTCTACTTCTACATAACGTATAACAATGTACAAAGACTAATAATTCAACTAAATATCTATTACAAAATATCTAATCGACTTGACATAAGCTTGGCAGGCTCTTCATTAGCTAGCAGTACCTTCTACCCAGAAGGTACTGGTAGAACATCTTCGTACATAACAAAATCAACTAGCAGGCTCTTCATCGACTTGGCAGGCTCTTTGACTTTGATCATTTTATTCCCAACAATCCTCCCCTAAACTTGTTATTTCCATTAAAATACACAAGTTTCTGATGAATAAAATACATACCTTGAGGATTTGAGAACTCTTCCAAAAACCTTTACTTCCTATCCTTCCTTTTTCTTTCACATTGTTCAAATATGCTCCTTAGCAAACTTTGAACAATTTCTGAGTTTTCATCATCTTTGTCACACCTTAACCTCTTGGAGATCATAGTTGAGAGCACTTCATAACTAAGTGGATACTCTTTCTCAGCCAGCATAAAGAGTTCAATCCCACTTGATGTGTACAAATGATGAACACTGCAATGACTTAGGAATTCCCAGGTTGTAGATGGATCATAATATGGAAACTTCCAATAATCATATTTGGGATCAGGATCAAACATCCTATTGAATTCAACCCATAATTCCTGTTCCTTAACATCATTGCTAGAATTTGTGGCTAGCCTAATCTGCACTAGATTCCACAATTCTTCCAAATCTGCTCTATCAGATGCTCTAACTAAATTTTCAAAATTCTTGAAGATAGCAGACTGTCCCCCAACCCTTGATACTTTCCATGACTTACCAAATCTATCATGGTGTATTTCCCAATCAATTATAGGGTGTCTAGACCTAATTGGATCAGCATATATGATAGTAGGTAAAGTTATCAACATTTTACTTACTTGCTCTGTGTCCAATTTTGCTATTTCTTTCATCTGAGCATCTTCCTTCTTCTTTGAAGACCTTTCTTGTGTGTGTTCAGGAGGAGTGCAGTGGTTCTTCTTGTATGCTTCAATGTATAGATGCTGCAACTCTTCAAATGATTTTCTTTTGAGTTGATGATCCTTCCAATTTGCTGACCTTTTCAGATATAACTTGAAGAACTTCATCTGCTCTTTCTGATCATGTGGCAATTTAAACCCTTTCTCCTTATACTGCATGATCTGCTGAAATACATCATTTAAGGCTTCTTCTCTATACTTTTTGGTGATGAATTCTTCAAGCTTGGCTGTCTTTTCTTCTACACTGAGAGACTCATCATCCATATACACAGAGGCTTGACCTCTTACAATTGGATCAATAGAGATAATCCATTGTAGTTGTGCATCAAATATTTGTGCAGCTTGAGAATCAATAAGAGCTTGAGCAGCATCTTCAGCATCTTTCTGCTCTTTCATTACTTCAAGCATTCTTGAAGCTTCAAGTGCTTTTAGCTCTTCTTCATGAACCCTCTTGGCCTCTTCTTCTCCTAAAGCCATTTGAATTTGCTGAGTTCTTTTCAACTTCTTGGACTTTGGCTCATCTTCAATCAGAATACCTTTGCCCTTATCCTTTGGAGGTGAATCTTGTGATGGAGCAGAAGATTGCTCATCAGCAATTAAAACCCTCTTTCTCTTGTACACTCTCTCAGCAGACCCTTTATACCCCATAGCCAATAGCCTTTCTCTCCTAGCAGACTCTTCTTCTGGCCTAGCAGGCTCTTGCCCTGTTCCAACAGGCTCTTGCCCTGCTCCAACAGGCTCTTCATCATAAACTTGAGTTCCATCATGGAATTCAAATTGAGCCTGTTCCTCCTCTTCTTCCTCATCTTCAGACCTATCCTTCCTCCCCTTTTTGGAAGAGTGATCTATCCTATCAGCATCTGACTGTGAAGAACTAGATAAAACAACCTTTGCAGACTTTTTACCTTTTAACTTCTTCACTTCACCCTCCAATCTCTTAACCCTCTTGACCAATTTGATGTTGATCTGAGAAAACCTTTCATTTTGACTTTTAAGAGCATTCTCTAAGAACTTCACCTTGTCTTTCAACTCCTGCATTGTCTGAGGTGATTGGGTTTGTGATATATGATGTGGGGATGGTGGTGGTGTTGCTGATGGTACTGGAGATGGTGTTGGTGATTTTTGATGTGTTTGTGAAATGAAACCATGTGAAGAACTAGATGATGGTGTATCAGCAGATGGTGTGGGTTCTTCTGGATGTTGTGGTACCATTTCATCAAAAAGTGGAACTTCCTTTCCTCTAAAACCAATTCTCATATTTGAAAATACTTTGTGAGAAAGTTTTGGTGTTTCATAAACCGAGTCTGTGGGAAGCAACACATGTTGTAATTTTCCAATGATGCAACCAATAAATCTTGGATACATCAAAAACTTTGTTTTACTTTTCACATTGTTTATCAATCCTTCAAAAATATATTTAGAAAATTTGTATTTTCTGTTTGTTGCTAAGCAAATGAGAGCAGAGGCCATGTTGCCACTAAATTGCTCCCAAGAGGTTTTCTTTTGGCTCAAACAGTGAAGGATTGTGTGAATCAAAAATCTCCATTGTGGAGTAAGATGCTTTTTCAGAAAAGTGAGTTTGTTGGACTCAGCATGATACCCCATTCTTGTTAAATTTTCAAAAATTTCAGTATCTGGTAACTGACTAATACCATCAGAATCATCCAAATGAAGATGTCTTCTTATGGATGACTCAGTAAGAGTCAAATGTTTACCATCCACTTTGGCTTTTATTCTTTGTTCCCCATTTTCAGAAGTTTTAATTTTAGCAGATTGCCAAAATTGCAAAATTTGATTTTCATAAATAGTGGGATTGACTAGCAAAGCAAACCTGGTGTAAGAGTTGTTTAAAAAGTCCACTACTTGATGAAATGAGGCATTATCCTCTGACTTTTCCAAAAATGCTAACTGATTGTGACGTTGGACAAAATCTAGAACAACTGTGGAAGCCATAATGAAAATTTTGAATATGTTGGTGGGATTTGTTGGTAGTACTGGTAGAAGATGAAAGGTGTATGTGAATTATGATAGTGACTGATGAAAGAAGATATGAGAGAATTACTTTTAACCGACAATAAGAAAGATTAAAATAAGTAAATGAAAAGGCGGTTAAAAAGATCTTTTATATGTAAAATATAATATAATATAATCATCAGTGAATTACATAACTACCCCAACGGCTAATTTTATCTACCAGGCCTAATGGCTAAAACTTTTTCTGACAGGCTCAACGGCTATTTAGCAGTACCTTTTTATACTAGCAGTACCAATTTTGAACTACCAGTACCTTTGAAAGTTTTATAAAAATCCCTTATAGTTTTTAGCAAACTACCAGCTATCAACGGATTTGAGTTGTCTTTACCAAAAGCCGTTTGCTTAAGGACTAGCTAACTATTTACAATTAAGTATGGTTAGTTAACAACCATATAGTTTTTGGTAAACTATCAACCATCAACGGATTTGATTTGTCTTTACCAAAAGCCGTTTGCTTAAGGACTAGCCAACTCTTAAGTTTGTGAAAACTTGGTGAGATGAATACCAAAAGCCATGATGGCCCAAAAGATGGTGCAATTTCCTTGGATGGAGGAAATTTAAATCAGGCAATGATGCTGTGTATCTTGGATGATTTGCTCAACAAGTGAAATCATCTAATAGCATGCCTTTGAGTTGAAAATATTTCTTAGTTTGATCTAGATAGAACTTTCTCCTTGAGAAATGCTTCATCCCTTCTAGATATGTGATCTAACTCTCTCTTTTTCAACTCTGCATCATCTTGTATGCTCTTGTCTTTTCTTTCTTCCATTCTGGGCTATTAATTCCTCCCCTGAGATTGTTATTTTTCCTGAAATGAATATAACTTTTGTTGCCCCTTTTGTTTGAAAGAACTCTTGTTTTGTTATCAACCTGAAATATGTTAGTTGCAAACCAAAAGAACAAAGTGTAGAACACTTGATCTATATAATTGTAAACATTCAAGCATTTATATGAACAAAACATAGCAATTTTGTATCAGCAGGACCAATTATGAACTAACAGGACCTTTTGACTAACTAGCAGTACCATGTTAAAAATGCAATACCAGTTAATTTTATGAACAAAAACATATGATTTTCAAAGATTTATCATTCCAATACCTCCTACAAGATATTTGAATCTACCTAAATCAAAAGCTTTGGTGAGAAGGTCTGCATAATTCTTTTCAGAATCAATTTTAACTACTTGAATTAACCTCTTCTCATTGCAATCCCTTATGAAATGGTGTCTGATTTCAATATGTTTTGTTTTTGAGTGTTGAACTGGGTTTTTAATGATACAAATAGTACTGCTATTGTCAATATAAATAATGGTGTTAAGAAAATTGTACCCATAGTCAAGCAATTGATTTTGGATCCAAAGAACTTGCCCACAACAACTTGCACCAGCAACATATTCTGCTTCAGTTGTAGAATTGGCCACCATTGTTTGTTTCTTGCATTGCCAAGAGATTAGTCTGCAACCAAGAAATTGACATCCACCAGTTGTGGATTTTCTGTCTAGTGTTGCACCAGCATAGTCACTATCCGAATAAGCCATCAATTCAAAAGATGATTCCCTTGGATACCAAAGACCCAACCTAGGTTGACCTTTAAGATATCTAAAGATTCTTTTGACTGCTGTGAGATGAGAGATTTTGGGATGTATTTGAAACCTTGCACATACACATACTGAGAACATGATATCTGGTCTTGATGATGTAAGATACATCAAGGACCCAATCATAGATCTATAATTGTGCAAATCCATATCTTCTCCTTCAGCATCCTTGAGTAGCCCTTTGTCTGGATCCATTGGTGTACTTGCAACCTTAGAATCAGCAAAATTAAATTTCCTTAAGATCTCAGCTACATATTTATCTTGGCTGATAAATATGCCTTCTTTTGTTTGTTTCACTTGGAGACCTAAAAAGAAAGTAAGTTCCCCCATGGAACTCATTTCAAACTTACTGTGCATAAGTTTTTCAAATTCTACACACAAGTCTTGGTTTGTTGATCCAAAGATTATGTCATCAACATAAATCTGCACTAACAAGATGTCTTTCTTTGTCCTTTTGATGAACAAAGTTGGATCAATCCTGCCTCTTTGGAATCCACTTTCTAGTAGAAAACAAGCCAATGTTTCATACCATGCCCTTGGAGCTTGGTGTAGGCCATACAAAGCCTTGGTAACTTTGTAAACTTTATCTGGATACTCAGCATCAATGAAGCCTGGAGGTTGAGATACATATACTGGTTCTTCAATTTCACCATACAAAAATGCACTCTTAACATCCATTTGATAGACAGTGAAGCCTATGAATGAAGCATAGGCTAAGAAAAGCCTAATTGCTTCAAGTCTTGCAACTGGAGCAAACACTTCTTCATAATCTACCCCTTCCTCTTGAGTATATCCTTGTGCTACCAATCTAGCCTTGTTTCTGATCACTATACCCCTTTCATCTTTCTTGTTTCTGAACACCCATTTGGTTCCAATTGCCCTATGACCTCTTGGTAAATCAACCAATATCCAAACCTTCTGAATCTTGAATTGGAGAAGCTCTTCTTGCATAGCTTCCACCCAACTTGCATCATCTAAAGCTTTGTTTATGTTTTTGGGTTCAGCCTGAGATAGAAAACATGAAAACAGGCATATATTGGAATTATCATTATTCTTTTCTTCATACATAGAGGAGATCAACCCTTCTTCATTTGAGGATAAGACTTGAGATAAACCAACTTGAGATCTTGTTCTAACACCAGAAGTCATGCTACCAATCACATCATCAGTTGAGTGATCTTTGAGAATTCTAGTGTTTGGTGTTTTAGGAACTTCATATGTAGTTGGAAGATTGCTAATCCCAACTTCTTCTTGAAAAGAATCATCTATTTGAACATTCAATGGCTCAGCAGTACCAATACTTGTACTAGCAGGACCATCTGAAGAACTGGCAGTACCATTGTCATTAGCACCACTTTCTTGATTCTCTTGATTCTGAGTTCCTTGATCTTCTTCATTGCCTTCAATTGTTGTGTCTGAAGGTCCTTCTTCACTTGAAGATAGATCCATACTTTTCCAAATTGGCATCCAGATGTAATCTTGATTTTTAGGAGAGTCAACATTGTCTTCAGAACCTGCATTTTCATTAGCATTTGTACCTGTAACAGGCACATAATTCATAGATTCTGAAAGCCTATCAACATCAAACATCCAATCTGGTCCAACTCCTTTCACATTTGCTAGTTTCTCTTGAAACTCTATGTGAAGATTCTCTTCTACTAGCCTAGTGCAAGTGTTGAACACTCTATAGGCCTTACTCTGCAAGGAATACCCTATCAAAAAGCCAACATCTGCTTTTCCATCAAATTTGCCTAAATGATCTTTGGTATTGAGAATAGTGACTTGACAACCAAAAGGTCTCATAAAACTTAAAGATGGTTTTCTACCAAAGAAAAGTTCATAAGGTGTTTTTCTATGTGGTTTTGTCACAAGAACCCTGTTTTGTACATAACAAGCAGTACCAACTGCTTCAGCCCAAAATGAAATAGGCAACTTAGAGTCTACTAACATAGTTCTAGCAGCCTCTATAAGTGTTCTATTCTTTCTTTCTGCTACTCCATTTTGTTGAGGTGTTCTAGCTACACTAAACTCTCTTTTTATGCCTTTTTCCTTGCAAAAGTCATCCATAACTCTATTCTTGAACTCTGTCCCATTGTCACACCTGATGATTTTGACTTTCTTATCAGATTGGTTTTCTACCTCAGTGATATAGGTTTTAAGTATCTCACTAGTTTCATGTTTAGATCTTAAGAAGAAAACCCATGAAAATCTGCTATAGTCATCAGTAACAACCAGACAATATTTCTTTCCATTCAAGCTGCACACATTAGTAGGACCAAAGAGATCCATATGAAGCATATGTAAAGCCTGAGTAATAGAGTTTTGGGTCTTGGGCTTACAAGAAGCTCTATGTTGTTTGCCTTTTAGGCAGTCAACACAAGTTTGGTCGTTTTGGAAAATCTTTTTGGGTAAACCTCTTACTAAATCATATTTTGCAATAGTGTTGATTGTTTTAAAGTTTACATGACCAAGCCTTCTATGCCAAATCATAGATTCATCCAATGAGGCCTTTGCTACCAAACAAGTTAAACCTTCCTTGGGATCAATGTTCTTTAAATTGACAACATACATATTGTTCCTTTTTGGAATTTTAAGAAGGATCTGACTCTCATCAGGCATCTTAAAATCAGAAGAAAGAACCATACATCCATTGTCAGTAAATAGAACATTGTTCTTTTTGTCACACATTTGTGAGACACTAAGAAGATTAAACTGAAGTTCTTTCACAAAATACACATTTTCAAAATCTATTTTACTGGTTTTGATAGTACCTTTACCAGTGATCTTTCCTTTTATTCCACCCCCAAAGGTAACATATCCTCCATCAAATGTTTTGAAATCTGAGAGAAATGACATGTTGCCTGTCATGTGCCTTGAACACCCACTATCAACATATCCTTGATCTTCAAAATCAGTTGAATGTTCCTGCACAAAAAAAAAAACACATTAGTTTCCTTGGGGTACCCAAGCCATGACAGACTTGGGTTTGCCTCTTGCATCAATGAAGTCAAACCTTTTCAGGATTGTTGATGCACCTTTAGATTGGATTGGTTTCCAAATCCAACATGCTGAGGACTTAACAGCACTTTCCCTTTTAATCCATTGTGTGGTCTTTGGTCTATCAGTACCAATTTTGGCAATACCAACTTTGGCAGTACCATGTGGTCTAGCAGGACCTTTGGTTTTTGGACTCCAAACTTTTGTTTTGACCACATTTATCTTTTGAATAGGATTCTTCTCAACTTTTGGTACACTTTTGAAAGTGTTTCTTGTACCCTTTTCAGTTGGTTTTGTAATAACAGGCTTATGTTGTCTAACAGTATGTTTAACATTTGTGGTGTTAGACTTAACAAAACTTTTTCTGGGGTGAGTAACATTTGTTTTAGCTTTTGATTTACTCCCAGAAACCCATTTATTACAATAAGCATGAAGATGATTAAAGCTTCCACAATAATAACAAGCCTTATTAAACATAACAAAGTCATCACCTAGTTGTTGTGACTTTAGGTTGTTCCAATTTCTTTGGCTTCCCCTAGGTTTGTTATTACAATTTTTACAACTTTCAACTGTCTTCAAAACAGTTTTGGCCTTAGCTTTAACTTCTACTTTCTTAGGACTGGTTGGTCCTACTTTGATTCCTTTGATAGGAATAGTCTGATCTTCATCATCATCAGATACCCAATCCTCAATAATTAGGACATCTGGTCTCTTATCAGTGAGCACCTTAGAGAGTGGAACATTCTTAGCACTCTCAGAAGGTTCACTTATCACTACAGGTTTATCTAATGGTTTGTTAACAAATTCATGTAAACCTGATACAGCAAGATCACTACCCTGGGGACATGGAATTCCTCTATAAGGAGGTGGACATTCATTATATCCTATCCCTGATTTTATTTTCTTATTCAACTGATTCTCTACTATGTTCTTAGTACACTCAGAAGCATTTTCTAATTTAGTAACAGTCAGTTGAATATTGTCTCTGGCTAATGTCACTTTAGTGCATTCAGTCCTTAACATTTCTATTTCAGTATCTTTCAAATATATTTGTCTATTAAGAGCACCTTTAGCATCAGAAAATGTGAGTTCATTTTCTCTATAGTGAATGATTTTTTTTTCTAGCTTGGACATACCACACTGATGGTTAAATAAGGTTTGTTGGGTTTTTCTATGTTCTAATACTTCTGTATCATAAGCTTTACTTATGATTTCTAATTCTTTAAGAGATTCACAATTATTAGAACATTTGATAATTTGTACCTCAGGGGTGGAGAATGCCATCAAAGCCAATTCATCAGAAGTTGACTCATCTTCACCCATGAAACTCCAATCAAAACCCATGCCATCAATAGCAACCATTGCTTTTGGCTCTGCAACTTCAACAACCTTACTCTTGCTTTCAAAGCTTCCTTTCTTCTCAAAGCTTCCTTTATTTCTGTTGTCAAACCCTCTACCCTTGTCATCCTGCTTCTTAGGTCTTCTACACTCTCTAGAGTAGTGACCTTTCATGTGGCAGTTGTAACACTCCACCTTTGACTTATCATAGCCAGCAGGCTCATTTCCATCTATCAGAATCTTCTTGCCAGTCCTCATCATCAACTTCTTGGCTCTAATGCTTAAAAGTGAAAGTTGCCACTTTATGTCCATTTCTTCAAGATCATCAGGATGAATCTCTTGAAGGTCTTCAAATGATAATACAGACCCATTGTGCTGAGATGTAAGAAAAGCACACCCAATTGTTTCATCTAATATGGATTTGGTACTACCAGAAGTACTAGCAGTACCAAAGGTTGTATTAGCAGTACCTTCTTCTCTGCTACCTTGTTCTTCATTATCAACCTTTGACATGCTTGGGGATGAAACAAAAGCCATATTCCCTGAACTTGACCCAGTAGTCTTCTTTACTTCATGCTCTACTATTTTGAAATTGTTGTAGAGATCATTGAGACTCATCTGGTCAATATCTGACTTGTTCTTCCATACAATGACATGCATAGACCATTCTGAAGGTAAACTTCTAAGAAATTTAGAGTTTAGGTCTTCTTGAGTTATCATCACTTCATGGATGGCTAACTGACTTGCAAGCTTCTGAAGTCTATTGAACATACTGTCCAAAGACTCATTGGTTGTGGCTGTGAAGTTCTCAAATTGTTGTTTGAGAAGGGTTTTTCTGTGTTTTCTTGGTAGCATCATTACCACCAAACCTAGCCACAATTGCTTCAAAAAGGGTTTTGGCATCTTTGTATTTGTTGAAGATCAGAAGTTGATCATTTGGAATAGTCATCAGTAACATACTCCTTGCCTTTAGATCATTCCTCTTCTGAACTTTTTCATCTGCATTTGATGGTTGATCTTGTATTCTTGTTACAAGAGCATCATTTACTGTTGTAGTGGTGATTTGGGGTTTGAAGGAATTGCCTTGTTCAATGATCTCCCAAAGTGCATAGTCCTGCACTTGAAAGTATTGTTCAACCCTTAGTCTCCACATTTCAAACTCGTTTTGCTTGAGTAATGGAAGTTTAGCTGCAACATTGGTTTGAATATGTTCAACATCCATTTTTCTTTTAAATTAGTAAATATCAAGCCTAGCTCTGATACCACTTGTGGAACGCTTTTGTTTAATGTTCTTGAAGTTCAAACACTTGGGATATGAATCTTAGTAATGTGTTTGAGAGATATTTATGTATTGAATGTGTTTAGCATGCGGAATCTACTACAACACACTTTAAAAGAACACAAGGTGGTGAGTTTGAGTAAAATGAGTGAATGCAATGAACAAATAACACAACTTAGGTTAATACAAAACGATTCAATATTATTGATGAAATAATACGGATGATCTAAGTATCACCGGGATTACAAAGTAATCTTGAATCTATGATTGTAGAAAGGATTTGTGATTTGAAGTAACTAAGTTACTTGAGAGATAGTTTGGTTTGTGGTTATTGTTGTGAAAGATGCATGCATGAAGAAGTGACTAAGATATCCTTTTATAAGATAAGGATATCTTATTACATGTTGTCAAGTAGATGAATATAATACTATACTTTGACTATATTGGCGCCTACAATTAAATACAACTACCCATGTACACTCTGATATATTCTTCTGTCACCACAGAAGACTATTCTACTTCTACATAACGTATAACAATGTACAAAGACTAATAATTCAACTAAATATCTATTACAAAATATCTAATCGACTTGACATAAGCTTGGCAGGCTCTTCATTAGCTAGCAGTACCTTCTACCCAGAAGGTACTGGTAGAACATCTTCGTACATAACAAAATCAACTAGCAGGCTCTTCATCGACTTGGCAGGCTCTTTGACTTTGATCATTTTATTCCCAACATTAGGTGAATTGGTTGTGGCTATGGGGAGGGAGT
Source organism: Artemisia tridentata subsp. tridentata (assembly GCA_021014915.2). Lineage (NCBI taxonomy): Eukaryota > Viridiplantae > Streptophyta > Magnoliopsida > Asterales > Asteraceae > Artemisia > Artemisia tridentata. Next base: position 105,780,262 of record CP139502.1, on the reverse strand, counting down.
TGTTGACAAAATCGAGGGAAGAAAATCATAGGTGATAGAAACATTATTAAGGTTGCGTCTCCGAATGAAAGGACAATCGTCGTCTACGAAGATTGAAGGAGTAAAATGAAGGCTCCCTAATATGAAGAAGGTTGTTCTGAGGTAGTTGAAAGAACTGAGGAGGAATATCCAACTCGCGGCACGGAGTTGGCAGTCGTAGTTTTGAAGTAATATCGTGGAGGAAAATTTTGTTGACGTAATCATCTGGAAGGAATGAGTAGAATCCAATAGAGTTCGATTTAATGATGATAGAGATCATTAATAGCTTCACAGCGAATAAAAGGCTTTTAAGGGAAAAGACCTTGTTGTGAAAACATCAGGGAAGATCGTGTCGTCAGGTATGCACGAATAGTTGAAGACGATGGCCTATGAATCAAAAGGTCTATGGGCAGGACCTGTTGTCAATGATCTGGAACGTTCGAAGTTCATTATTAGGCAAAACTCTTACGTCTAAGTGCTCAATTTCTCTAGGCAGGACTAGGATATATAATGACTCAAAATTGTTGCCAAGTGAATATTACATCGAGAGATCTGGTTACAAGTGAAAGCCAAAGGTCTTATGGTCTGGTGCAACTTCTCAATATCCATATGTAAGAGCGAAGTCATGTTCCAATATGACTAAGTCGTCTAGGTCTCCGAAAAGCCACGTTGTCTCTTAAGTGACACCGATTGTTTAATACAACGCGCTTCAATCAACACGAGAGTCTTATCTTCTGGGGTGAGTGGGAAGGTTGCACTTCGAAAGAATAGCGTCAAAGCACGACACACTGCTACTGACAGTCTCGGACATAGGTGTTCGATTCACTTCTAAGGTCGCTTAGTATGTAGGCATTGTGATTGTTCTCGTGGTTTGTCCATGAATGGTGCATGTTCCCTCTTGGAGGCATGGTTTTTGAAATTTATTAAAATTTGACCATAAGTGTATTTTGAAGCAACATTGTTTGAAGTTTTCAACAACTATAGTCATGTGAAAAGATATGACTATCAAAATGTTTGTATATTGAAAAAGTTTTTATTTTATTTTATTTATTTATTTTTATTTTTTTGAAAAATTACGTTTGAGCAAATATTTAAGACGATTTTTATACCAAAACGGTCCAACCCTTTTGAAAATCATCAAATTATTCCAAGTATTTTAAGGCAATTTTGACTATCAACAAAATTTGGTTTTGAAGAAACATTAAATCACGGTCCAATTAATGAGGATTACCAGTTCATCATACTTTATAAAGTTCGCAAGAAATCTTTCATTTGTACAAAAATTTTGACCAACAGTATTCAAATTATCTAAGTAGTACCAACTCCGGAACACGAACACTAGGACGAACATCGCCATCATGGTCAACACCAACAACTCAACTAACAAGCATAAGGTCACTATTTTCTCATGAGTTCTATTATCCCACTTGTAGTCTCCAAGGTCCTAATTGTACGACTAAACCATTAATGTGTCCATTTTTATTGGTGGGTTGCTTCCTAAGGCAACTAATGAAGTCATCCGACTCATCGGCTTATAATGTGGTGTATTTCGGCTTTCTCACAAATTGAGGGGTAGGGGAGCAAGACATGTGGCGTAATGGCATAGGGCAACACTAGGGTAGTCGTGTATCCAAAATAGTTTTCAAACAGTATTCCAAAATACTGTTTCCAAAATAGTATGTCCCAAAATAGTTATCAAAATAACATATCAATATACTACATTTTCAAAGTAGCGAAACCAATGTTGACCATCCAAAATAGTATTCAAAATTGTATAGTGTATCCAAAATTAAGTATCCAAAATAGTCTACCCAAAATAACATATCGCTATATATATTTAGCAAACTATATAGTATGAGTTTTGTTTGCGTATAAGGATAACTAATATCAAGCGCACGAGTATGGGGAATGGTACTGGAAATACTCTAACTCAAACCAAATCAAACCATATCATATCAACTCAACTCAAAACACATCATAACATATCGGATCGAATCACACAATATCAAATCAAATCAAAGCACTTAATCATGCAGTTGCAAGCCCACATATTGTCCTAGAAGCTAAAAGCTTTAGCACACAGAAGGCAAAGCAGCATAACAACAGATACACATAACACGTAAGGCAAATGCACACATATAGACCAATGCATTTTCAGGTGATCTATACTCCGACTCCAACCAAACATGATCTAAGGTAACTACCCCCATTATCCCATGATCGCTCCTGAATTAATGATTGCGTGGTTTTGTAACCTTACAACAGGTTTTACCTCTCGAGGGATCTCAAGAGGCTTACAACCCCACCAGGCAGTGTACCTGACCGATGTAGTATAGTGTAGTGGTAAGTACGGGGGATTGATCGTTCTCCACAGGGAATAGTGTTCGTTAGGTATGAAAGGCTACTCTAATTAGGTCTAAGGGTTGAGGAAGATTCTTTTTTATGTTTTTATAGTTTTTATGAAAGCAAGTAAAATCTCGGGTTTGAAGGAGTGGGCGGAATTAGTTGCTAGTCAACTAACCCAAAATTACTACGGATGCAAATAAAATAAAATAACAAAAATGAAATGTGGTGAGAAACTTATGTGTAGAGAAATGTGTTTACTTAGATTTCCTTACTCCCTAACTATCTTTTACCGGTTAATTAGTGTGTATTAGTCGCGTGGATGACGGGTGTATTCCTTAATACCATTCGTGGGGTGGCGTACTTACTTCCCCAACTCTACAAGCTCCTACTTCACTCCTATGTCGAGCCGGCTAGGAAGCTCCTAACATGGGATCACTAGAATTCGCTTGTGCATTAAATACAACCATAAAAACCTTTAGTACGCGTTTGGTTCATGTTTCTTAAGACGTTCAAGCAAGTTACCGAATAGGAAGTTAGCCAGTTTTCTTAAGCCTAACATAGATAAACAATCATCCAATACAACTAACAACACACTAACAACCAATAATCAATAGCTAAGTTTCATTAGATCTAAGCAAACACAAGATAAAATTAGCCTAACATGTTAAACAAAAGACAAGAATAAGATAGAATCAAACAACACATAGACATATTGAATGATTAATTGATAACTTATCTTTCAATGAAACATGGAAGATCTCAAGGCAAAAAGCCCTGAAAAAGATGCTAAAATCGTCTTAGGGTTTTCTCCCAAAATTCCACACACTAAGCTCTCTTTAATGACAAAAGATTAGAAAACTATATATAGATTTTTGGATCTGACGGCGTCACCTTATGGAGTGTGACGCCGTCACCTCGCCGCTTCTAGGGTTCCCGGATGACCTTCTTGACGCCGTCCCTCTTTAGCTCTTCAAAAATCCATTCTGGCTTATCAAGGCTTGACGCCGTCGAACCATGAACGTGACGCCGTCCCCTTATGATTTAAGCCGTGACGCCCTCGATCAAGTTAAAGCGTGACGCCGTCAGAATTCACATGCTATTTTCACTGGCTTATCATGAGTAAATTTCACGTCCAACTTTTCTTGCCAAAGCATGACGCCGTCTAGAGTAAATCTTGACGCCGTCAAGAGTAACTTTTAGCCGATTTTTGAGACTTTGCCGTTTTCTTCACTTTAATGCTCCAAAAACGTCCAAAATGCCTCCTTTTCCAGATTTCTCCTCAAAAGTACCTAAAATGACAAAAGGAACGATTTAGGGCAATATTTGATCAAATAAATACGATTTAGGGCTTAAATGACCCCTTAAAAGCGGTACACTTTTCGCTTCATCAAATACCCTTACACTTGAGATTTGCTTGTCCTCAAGCAAATGCGCTTTTATTCTAATCAAAATACAAGTTAGGGGTCATTTAATGCAAACATAAAAGTAATTACAACAAATAATCGTTCCACTTCAATCATAATAAGCACGGAGATTACATACTAGCACCTCACAAGTAGTGTTTAGATACTCACATCTCTCAAGTGTCATCAAAATAAATCTCATAAATGAAAACGGATAATATCTCTCACTATCTGTCATAGCAAATAGATTACCATAGGCTTGGGAAAGGATCGAAAACCTCCTCCACTAGGCGTAAGCACCAAAGATAAACTATCAAAGAGGGCTTTTAAATGGGTTATAAAGTAAGGTGTAGGGAAAAGGAAAACACGGTTTTGTTGGATAAAGGATATTTTACTGGTGGCGAGTTAAAAATCTTGATCAATTACATGTACTATACAATGTTGCTAAGCCAAGACTAGACTCGATCTTAAGCTAATGATAAAATAACAAAAACATAAAATAAACATAAAATAAAACGGGATGGTAGTCCGTATTTTTTTTCTATTTTTCATTTTCTCATTTTTTTGTATTTTTCTTGATTTTTTCGATTTTTTTTTTTTTTTTTTTTTTTTTTTTTTTTTTTTTTTTTTTTTTGCATACACTTTTGCCCTACCATCCAAAATAATACATCATAGGGGCATTGCATCCCCCTTACACTTGAACTTTTACATAACTTTACAAATAACTATTCTAATGACTCGAATTAAGATAATTGAAAAACTTGGAGTACTTTTAAAATATTTAGCACATATGGGGGTAATAATGTTGTTCTTCCCCATTACTCCATTACACTAGTACTTTACCCATGAGTCCCAATCGTCCCAAAACAATATGTACAAGGATATGACTCGACTTAGCAACCATGTAATCAATTAGATAATTAACTTGGGGTTTAAACAAATGTTGTCACAATAATGCACTAAAGATGAGTGCATACAAGGTAGGCTAAGGCGATTTGGGTGTACATTTAAGTGGGGTGTAACAAATTCTTCCTTTAAGTAAAATGCTTAAAGGTCGAAACGAAAAGATAGGCTCTGAGGGGTGTACTAGGGGTATCGTGTACTAAAAATGAGTACAACGCAAAGGGTGTGGGAGAATTACTTGACCAATGTAGCCAACGTAATTATAACAAAAACACGGGTGTAAAACAATGGGTTAATCCTAATGCCTCTTATCATGTAGTAAATCTAACTACACGAATGTAGTCTCACTTGTGGCCTTGGAATGGTCCTAACGCAAGTTCTAGAATCTAAGTGCTACCGGTACACACATCATAGCATAAATGCTTTTCCTACCAATTCTAGGGGCGAACCTCACATATTTGGGGTGGAAAATTTTTTAGTGGTACGGTTTTTGTGCTAGTCATATATCTCCTATCCGTGAGACGCTCATTAAGATCAAAGTTTCACTCCTATATGTTGTAAAAAATTTTAAATTTGGCACTAAAATTACCTTAACAAGTATTTCTCTCAGTTTTATTACACATCTATTATTAAACAAACAAAAATCAAGCGTAATTGTATTCTCTAAAATCGTACTTTTACCCTCCCCTTACACTTAAGATGAACATTGTCCCCAATGTTCAAATAATAAGATGTAAAAGCAAAAAGTAAAAGAATGAAATCAAATACTCCCCTGATTCGCTCGGTGGATAATGAAATTACACGGTTAAATCTTCCTCCAAAGAGAATGTTGAAGCTCCATGACTAATGCATCGCCACAAGCTTGATCCAAAAACATTTCCTTGTCCAAAATAACCTGTTAAACCTGAGAAAACAAACACGAAAACCTGCATAACATCGGCGGGATAAAATCTATATATAAGGATATAATGCTTGTGGAATGAAAATTTTGCAGATTCCTGGAGATTATAAGTTGGAGATTTTAATAAAAACTTTTTATGAAAACAAAACTTTCAAAAATTTCTGAAAATTAAATCTGACGCCGTCAGGTTATAAACCTTGACGCCGTCAGAAATGACCTGACAAAAATTCTCATTTTAAGTTTCCGGAAAATTTCTAGAAAAACCTTTACCTTACTTCCTGGAAATCCTGCAAAACATCATTATGACTCGATACAAGCATTTGACTCAAACAAATACGAATATGTATGTTAATTTAATATTATTACGATTCATGTTCATTTGTGTTCTAATAAACCAATTTAGATTTCCCTTACACTTATCTTTTGCAAAATACCTTTATATGTAGTTAAGACGAAGTTAAAAACAACATAAAGCATTTTCACAAATTACTTTTGAATATGAATCAATAAGAATAAAAATTAAACACACATACGGAAACAAATAAAATCAAACAATCAAATAAATAAACACACAAAGCAAATAAAACTAATAACGCTTGGGTTGCCTCCCAAGAAGCGCTTGTTTTTGTTCGAGTCATGAGCCTGACTCTACCCTTATTTAATGGATAAAGGAGAGGTTTTCCCTACACTTAGGATTAAGTGCGGGTGATAGTAGCGATACACACCAGCTCGGTAGGAGTATGCCACGTGAGGAAAGAGTGGTGGATGAATTATATGCTCAAAGGGGTGTGCTCCTTTCATCATAACCTTGCCTAGTTCACTTTGGTCAATGGGTGATTTTGAGTTTCCTCCTAAAAAGGGATCATCTTCTATCAACTTCGAGAGACTCCTAGTTGGGAATCCATCTTGACCTAATAAACCCGGTTTAAACCCATAATGTTTCTTGTGATCAATCATGAATGGGTGATGTAAGTATGTAAGGTCATGTTTCACTCCTATATTGGCTTCCTCTCTACAAGGCTTAGAGTCTACTACCTCCAACGTAAAACTACCCGGACTATATGTTTTGATGGGTGGATCGGGACCTAATTCAATTCCTAAATTTTCATCCAAGGATGGAAGATTAGGTAACGGTTTTGGTTGAGGCTCCGGCTCATCAAAACTAGGAACTTCCATAGGACTAAAAGAAAGGTTGTGATCACTAAAAGCATTCAAACCTATTTCTTCTAGTTGTGTTTGGTCCAAGGGCTCTACCTCTATTGGGGTTCCTATAGTCTCCTCAACTTCTTCTGGGTAAGTCACGGGCGGTGTGTGTGCCTCAAATGATGGTAGGACTTGTGGGGTACTTGGTGGGCTTATGTTACTTACCTCATCATTCCTTGTGTCAAGACCACCTATATTCTCATCATGTGTTTTAGTAGAATCTAACCCTAACATTTTCCCTAGTATCTCAAGTGCTTCTCTAGGCATCTCAACTTCTATGTCCAAATCATAAGGATCATCCTCAATATTCTGACTGCTATATACAAATTGCCTAAAAGATTCATCATGTGTTTCTTGAGATTCAACGTCATCAATCATAAAACCTAGGTCTTTTTGATCAATGTGATCATGTTCGGCTAAATCCTCCATCACATCAAGGTCACCTATGTGTTTGTTTTGTACTATGGCATTACATGACATCCACTTAGGTATCTCAACACTAACATATTCATCCCCAAACAAACTTGTTTCATGATCCTCGAAATTTGTGGTCAATTGACTTGTACTAACGTTTGTTGGGTTGTCTACTATATAATAATATTGGGCACACTCTTCAATAGCTTCCCATGCTTTCTCGGCACTTAATTCCCTAATATCCCTGCCGGCAATATGGTAAATGTCCCTTTGGGCATGTCGGTCGACATGATTGTAAAAGATTTGAGTTAGGGACCAAAAATCGAAGTTATGATGAGGGACTTTTTGGAGTAAATATTTAAAACGAGTCCATGCATCATAGAGAGGTTCATCTTTATGTTGTTTAAACATCAAGATGTCATATGGAGTGGGTGAATTACGTGGTTGGTAGTATGGTGGATTCGCGTTCTCCATAATGGTGAACGGAAGAGTCAATGGAAATTACGAACAAACACACAAAGAAAAATAGATAGACTAAAGAAAACCTAGAAAAATAAAATAAAAATCTCACTAGAAAGGAATCTAGTGAGTAGACCTATAAAATAAAAATTCAACCTAAACAATAACTATTCCCCGACAGCGGCGCCAAAAACTTGATTGCGTGGTTTTGTAACCTTACAACAGGTTTTACCTCTCGAGGGATCTCAAGAGGCTTACAACCCCACCAGGCAGTGTACCTGACCGATGTAGTATAGTGTAGTGGTAAGTACGGGGGATTGATCGTTCTCCACAGGGAATAGTGTTCGTTAGGTATGAAAGGCTACTCTAATTAGGTCTAAGGGTTGAGGAAGATTCTTTTTTATGTTTTTATAGTTTTTATGAAAGCAAGTAAAATCTCGGGTTTGAAGGAGTGGGCGGAATTAGTTGCTAGTCAACTAACCCAAAATTACTACGGATGCAAATAAAATAAAATAACAAAAATGAAATGTGGTGAGAAACTTATGTGTAGAGAAATGTGTTTACTTAGATTTCCTTACTCCCTAACTATCTTTTACCGGTTAATTAGTGTGTATTAGTCGCGTGGATGACGGGTGTATTCCTTAATACCATTCGTGGGGTGGCGTACTTACTTCCCCAACTCTACAAGCTCCTACTTCACTCCTATGTCGAGCCGGCTAGGAAGCTCCTAACATGGGATCACTAGAATTCGCTTGTGCATTAAATACAACCATAAAAACCTTTAGTACGCGTTTGGTTCATGTTTCTTAAGACGTTCAAGCAAGTTACCGAATAGGAAGTTAGCCAGTTTTCTTAAGCCTAACATAGATAAACAATCATCCAATACAACTAACAACACACTAACAACCAATAATCAATAGCTAAGTTTCATTAGATCTAAGCAAACACAAGATAAAATTAGCCTAACATGTTAAACAAAAGACAAGAATAAGATAGAATCAAACAACACATAGACATATTGAATGATTAATTGATAACTTATCTTTCAATGAAACATGGAAGATCTCAAGGCAAAAAGCCCTGAAAAAGATGCTAAAATCGTCTTAGGGTTTTCTCCCAAAATTCCACACACTAAGCTCTCTTTAATGACAAAAGATTAGAAAACTATATATAGATTTTTGGATCTGACGGCGTCACCTTATGGAGTGTGACGCCGTCACCTCGCCGCTTCTAGGGTTCCCGGATGACCTTCTTGACGCCGTCCCTCTTTAGCTCTTCAAAAATCCATTCTGGCTTATCAAGGCTTGACGCCGTCGAACCATGAACGTGACGCCGTCCCCTTATGATTTAAGCCGTGACGCCCTCGATCAAGTTAAAGCGTGACGCCGTCAGAATTCACATGCTATTTTCACTGGCTTATCATGAGTAAATTTCACGTCCAACTTTTCTTGCCAAAGCATGACGCCGTCTAGAGTAAATCTTGACGCCGTCAAGAGTAACTTTTAGCCGATTTTTGAGACTTTGCCGTTTTCTTCACTTTAATGCTCAAAAAACGTCCAAAATGCCTCCTTTTCCAGATTTCTCCTCAAAAGTACCTAAAATGACAAAAGGAACGATTTAGGGCAATATTTGATCAAATAAATACGATTTAGGGCTTAAATGACCCCTTAAAAGCGGTACACTTTTCGCTTCATCAATTAAGCATAGTTGATCAGGCTATGCGTAATTTAGGAAAAATAATAAAATGCTCAGGCTAATCGACTCGTACCATGTTTGGGGTTTTAATAAAAAACTTTAGTCCGGTTATAGTAGAGGTTTTTATTTTTGAAAAACCGGTATTCTCTATAACCTTAGGCTCTGATACCATTCTGTCACACCCTGTCAATAGCAGAAACACGAGATGTAACGAAGAAGGCACATTACATAACATTATAGTTCACACCATGCATTTACTTCAATAATAGTTTACATCATTACAAAACATTCTTGTATAACTTTTGAAAGTAGAAGTGTCTCCTTTTGAAATCTTATTTTCTTCAAAACGTGATAGCATGGTACCAAATAGTCTGACTCCAATAAACGTGCCCTCAAATACTTTAACAACGATCACCTGAAAATGGTACTAGAAAACGTCAACATAATGTTGGTAAGCTCGTAGGTTTGAAAGTAAAACCACGGAGCTGTGAATAATATAATGTAGAGTAGGACAAAAATGAGTATGATATACACATGTAAGCACCTTAATGATATACACGAAACAGCGACAACTAAATCTCAAGATGGCATATACGTATAGCTTGCGCGGATAGTATTCACCCGTCAAGAGGGTGTGGGTGTCAACCCAAGTATTTCTACCAATACATCCTAACCTCGTAACTTGCGCAGAGTGTATTCACCTTTTATGAAGGTGTGGGTGTCAACCCAAGTATTTCTACCAATACAATCCTGACCTCTTGTATTCGCCAAATGAATCCACACAAAGATAAATCACATAGTCAGGCACACATTGCAATCAACGCACATATATGTCCAAAATCATGTAAAACAGTAATTCACAGCATAAAAACATTTGAAAAAGCATTTAGTACCATTTCCACCCCAAGGTAAAACATAATAAAAGTGGGGCTACGAGAACTCACCTCAGCAGATGATGAACAAGGTAACACTAACAATATCAATAGCAGGGCACAACGGTATAGGCTTGGTACCACCTAAATATATAATTTATCTCAGAAAATGTCCCGTAAAAATATTATAACGCATATGAGTTTTCAAAAGACAAAGTGTTTTAGTTTTCGTGGAATATTCGTATCAATGTTTATAAAAATCCAGTATCAAAGTCGTAAGAAAGTTAAGTATAAATGTTTCGTATGATGGTATGAAACACATACTCGATATACAACTCACGCCAAAGAAGAATAAATCAAAGAATAAACAAAGGAATTTGACCAAAGAAAAATGAATAAGGAAGAATGAGTAGGAAGAATAAGAAAAGAACAAGTCAATGGTAAGTTTCAGTGTTTACCCAATAATCCCCAATAGTTTAGAAAAGTCAGTTAATGTTTTATAAGAAAACCGTAGTTAATAATATAACTTAACAAACATACATTTAAATTATTGTCGGGTTTTATAAGAATAAAAGGTTTTGAAATAAAAATATTAGTTTAGAAGGTCTTATAAATTTTGGCATAACGCGTCCATTTATACTACGTTCCCGAGTTATCGTGATCTTAAATAATCCAACTTTGTAATTACAATGTTTATAGGTTTTATGTTTCATTATCATTCGCGTAATTATTAGTTTTGGGTTTATTGGATATTTTTTGTCCGTTCCGTGTCTAATATATTAAATTCATTTCGAGTTTAACATATTATACCGTCTCAAGTCCCAAAATTTCCAATAAGTCCAATGTCTAATATCGTAAATCTGATAACGATCCAAATGTCCAAATAGTATCAAGTCTGATATATATTTAGTCCGTATTGTTTGTGTATCCCGTCTCAAATTTAATAAACCCATTGTATCCGAAACCTTCCAAGTGAGCACAATGTCAAAACAATCAAACAAGTTAGTCCGACAACTCAAAATTTGCAAATAACCAAATATATATAACACTTTACGCCAAAATTTACTAAAACCAAAAATATTAAACATATTAGTCCTACCTATATAGGACTTAGCCAAACTCAAAACAAGATTTAAGAAAAAAAACCAATTGCACTCTATGTGGGCTCGACCCCAAACAGCCCAAAAGCACCCTAAATTTATCCATGACTGCTGCCCAAAATCAAACACAATGTTGCAAAAAATGCTAGGCGCTAGTCGGGCGGTCGACCACCGCCTAGCGCCTAGGCGGATTGAACTTTTCTATATAAAAATATAAAAATTATATGTATTTAGTACAAAATATGCATACTTTAAATATTTTTAATAATTTTATTAATGTTTTTATTATTCTTAATTATATGTTGCAAAATTTACATTATATATGATTTTGATTAAGTTTTGAGCTTAAAATCCACTAATTTATTTATTGGGCCTATTCTATAAGTTTTTAATGGGCCAAAAAAAATCAATGTACTATATTAGGTTACACCAAATTAGGGTTTTATATCACAGCCCCATTGCTTAAATTAAAACAAAATCAACAAAAATTGAAACCCCAAAAATGTGTTACAATTCGTGCTAATTTGAAGGTGTGTGAAAAGAGGCATGGATATGAAGAATAAAAAACCAGATCTGAAGATAAACCGACGTTGACCGGCGTTGACCGACCCACCGCCTAGGCCGATTTGCCCCGCCTAGGAGGTTCGTTGACTGCCTTTTGACCAAAACGCCTAATTTGGCCGATTTGCTGCAAATCGCGGCGGTGTGGGGCCGACTAGCACCTAGGCGGCCGCCTAGACCGCTTTTTACAACACTGATCAAACATACCCTTTTTGTTACCTTATTTTACCGAAACCAAGGCTATTCCCTTACGGGTTTGACTCTCGTGAACCGAAACAACACATACAAACCACCCTTGTGGCTGTGTCAACTGATAGCAAACAACGCCTTTATGTTTTCTAGTCGGTCAAAAACAAAAAAAACACTCCCTCTCGGGTTTCATGTTGAAACGAACGAAAAACCAACCAACCAACCAACCAACTAAATTAAGCAAACCATGACCCTCAAAAATCAAAATAAGCAAATAAAATGAGGAAGAATAAGCACTATCAATCAAATAACATCAAACTAAGAAATCCTCAACTAAACTGTGACCCTCACGGGTCTCGACCAAACCCATACGGGTCTTTACTTCAAACCGATTTTATTTCGATTTTAGATCCCACGAAACTTACAAATCACATACTAGTCAGTTTAATACAAATTAACGAAAATAAATTTATGTTTGTCGACATACCCAATAGACGACGAGAAAAAGAGATTGGGAGATGGTGGTGGCGCGGCTGTGGCGACTTGATACAGAAACGACCCAAAATCGCGAAGAGGACTCCCAAATCTATACCCTGGCTTCGACCTTCTTGCGTTACTTGACCCAAACGGAGTGGTAGCAGTGGCGGAGTGACGGCGGCGGCAGCTCAGAGAGATGGCGGCTGTGGTGGTGGTGATGGGGGTATCCGACTGTGGTGTTGATGGCGGCGGCAGATGGTGACCTGGGTGGTGAACGGCGAAAGTGAGAGTGAGGAGAGGGGAGGGTTGTGTGAGTGTGGCTAGGGTTTGAGTGAGAGTGGAAATGAAATAAAAAAACCGGTAACTATCTATTTATATATATTATATATACTAGACTATAGACCCGCGGGTTTCGCGGGTGGCAATAAAAAAAATTGTACTGTAAGTAAAACAAAGTCATATTAAAAAACAACTAAACTATCTTGTTTTGACAAGCAAAATGCAGCAACCAAACTGCCATTTTGACAGCACAACAGAAACAAAAAATCCCCACTTTTGACAAATAAAATGGCAACCAAACAACCCTGTTATGACATTAAAAACAACAAACAAACACCTATAGTCCAATAGATAAAAGAAAATGGAGTACCACTGTGTTAAATTTTATACTTAGACAGTTCCGGAAAACTGAAACATGTTTTTGGGTATCATGTTAAGATGACCTGTCTGTCCATCATTATCGATCCGTATATACTAATGATACAAAACTGAGTCTACATGACAATCTTGTTTTAAATAGATTAAAGTGTAATTTTATATTACTCAATTTGTCAAGACTTTGTTAAGTTATGAGTTGAATGAAAATTGCATTTTTAACAGATAGTGCAGAACAAAAGTAATGACCGATGCTTCACCTTTTGAACCACGCCAACAGCTGCCTGTAGGGGGGTCAAGTACTCGTAAGGAAGCTGGACAAAAAATGTACGTAAAATTAAATAAATTTCTGTGTATAACACATATAATCCAATGAATCATTCAAAGTAAAAAATATACCTTTCCGGTTAGTAACTCCCATAATACTACCCCAAAACTGAAAACATCCGCTTTGTGATCATAGGGCTTGTGTTCAATAACCTTCATCACAAAAGAAATATCATTAGGGATAAATAACGACAGACATGCAAGCATTGGTTATAACCGGACCTTATAATAGAATCATTTGGTTAAAGGTTGGTCAAAGTATTACTGGTCAGACTATGTGCTTATCATATAAATTAATCATATAAACAGTTTCTTGCTTTGACTGACTTAGTGCTAGACTTGAACATTTCATATTTTCATTCACTAAAACTTGTTTAATATTTCCTTTTGTTCCCCTCATCATTTTCTTTTTGTCCAAACTGCGATCTTGAAAAATACAGCCTTTATGGGTCTATTTTAGTTAACATGAAAATATACCCTATGTATCATATTAGCATACACAGACCCACTACTATTATATATATGCCAGCATATCAAGGCTCGAGAAGCATATGGATTTCAGCACTCAGTGGTAAAATATCATAAATTAGAAATACACAGGAGATGTGGCATCTAAAAGCTACCTCTGGAGCCATCCATCGGTATGTCCCCGTTTCTGCTGTCATGACACCAGTCTGAGCCTTCACTCTCGCAACACCAAAATCAGCTACCTTAACTACCTGAAACCAAAGTATCTAATAAGTTCCAACTCAGAATCATGGTAAAGAATCTGAACAATCCTATTCACGTGGTAAAACCTAAATATTGCATTCATTCATTAAAAATGAAAAACCAAATAAGTGAATTTCATTAGAACCAGTATAAAGATGTCAACATTGAAAATAGAAAAGAAAAAAAGTGATTACTATCAGTTAACCCAACAACACATATGTCTGATGATACAAAAAATTTATTAGTCTCGATATTTACCTGTACATTGGCTCCGTTCCCATTGCTAGTCACTGTGTTGTCACGGTTTGACTTGCGGGCCTCAAGCAATTCTTTGAGCCTCTTGGTCGCCATTGCAGCCTCTTCTGTCTTTCTTTGAAGAACCTAAAAGAAAATTTCAATATACAGATCAGTCATTGAAACTTTATGAGGTTACATAACAGTAAATACTAAATATTTACAAGTTCAGGCAAAAGAATCGAACCATTTTCTGGCGTTGATTAAGAGCTTGCAGTTTATGTCTTTCATATTCATTCTTTCGTCCTTCTTTCTTTAACTGAATAAACAAAAATAGAAGGAAAAAAACAACCATCATATATCTGTGGACTTCAAACAGTTTTAGCAATATAAGAATGAACATGACAATAATAAATACATGCCTGTAGCAATTCTTTTTCACAAGATGCTTTCCATTGTCGAAATTGTTCAGCTTCTTGTTTTATCTTGTGTTGCAGTTGAACCTACAGTCTCATATAAATTAGCACCAAATTTTATTCATATTAACAGATACAACATACAGAAAATTACTATAAAAAAATAAAATAAAATAACCTTTTGTGCTTTGATAAATTGTATCTCATCTTGCAATTTCTTTGCTTCTTCGTCACTCTTTTGTTTTTGCTTCATAATCTGAACTTGACTATCCTTTTTCTTTTTGAGATCCTGAATCTGTGACTCGAGTGATTTTAACTTGTGTGAGTGCAGGTCTTGTAATTTTTGTGTTTGTCCATCTGAAGTAGCTGAAAGATTTTGAGTTTCAGCTTGCAATCTATCCCTCTCTTTCTGCATCAGTAAACAAATACCTAAATTAAATGAAACAAAAATTGAAAAAGATGAAAAAAAATTTGATATGCTTATATTTACCTGCACAGCCCGTTTTTCGTCCTCAAGTTCCATTATTTTCTTCCAAAAATGTTGCTTAAGTGTCATTGTATCAAATTCGCCAAAAAGTTTCATCTTCGACTGCATTAAAATAATTTTACAAAATACGATTTAGATGTAAATCAAACAAATTTAAATAGAAAATATAAGAAAGTTGACCTACCTTCTTTTGCTCTAAACGTTTATTCAACTTGTGCAGTTCTTTGTCCATGGAATCTTGGAGAAGAGTATGCTCCCACTCTTTTGCTGCTTCTTCATCTATAACCCCAGAATCACCTAATAATATTCATGTTATAAAAAATTTACTATTAGTTTAGGGATGTGGTTAAATTAGCTAAAGTTGGAGCAAGAGAAAGGCGCGCAGTACCACCTTCACTCATTTGATAATCAGATGAATCGATACTCCTTTTCAGCACATCAGGTTCCTCACAAAACGAATCATCAACCTGTAACATTTGCGCCAATTAGAATACAGTCCTACAAGCAATATCTAATAAATATTAAAAAGAAAACTTGATGAATTAGTATATACTTTAGTATACATTTCAAAGTGATCAATGGCAATGCCTCTGCTGCGGTAAACATGAAGTTCCCTACAAAGATCCTAATTTGTAGCTTCAAGCCAAGCTATCTTTTCCCTTAATACCTAAATCAGGTTCATATAAACACAAGATTATAACAGAGATATATATATATATATATATATATATATATATATATATATATATATATATATATATATATATATATATATATATATATATATATATATATATATATTTTTTTTTTAATTTCAATATATTTTTAATTTAGCAATTTATACCTGTAATTCAACCGGGGAACCACCACCACGAGCACAAAGTTCTGCTTGCAAGCACTCTAATTGTTGGCGCATCTTTAACATCTCACTGGACATTGGATCCCTATTCACGTGTTGAATGGTATAAAAATGTAGCATTATTAGACAATGCCTTGAGAGAATTAAAATGTGAAAAGAATAAATGTATACTTACCACAGGCTTATTCTGAATGTTTCGAGCACGATTAGCATACTTCAACGTGTTCAATGTTTCCTCAGCGTTTATATCAGCAGGACTAACACAAGCTGGAAAACATATAATAATAAGTTCATGTGACATTTACTACTTTATCATTTATGACAAAAAAATTTATAAGTAAATAGTATAACTAAGATATAAAAGTTACCAATCATAACATTTCTGCTGTTTCCGCCAAGTGAATCCTGCCATTGTATATAGTACAGATTAAGCATAAACGAGTTTTAATTGTCCTGTTCCAAAGAAAAAAAAAGTGAATTTATTTATTTTGTTAAACCGTATAGTACACGATGAAATATTAAACATTAATAAGTGCATTTTCGGCTGCAAACGGACATCAAGTCATATCCAATCAATCTAAGTAACGTTATTAGCAATCACTACTACCATATATAACTCTAGAGTCAAATGCTCTGTATCATAACTACGACAACAGGTATCATCTGCTAAACGACTTGCAATAGTGTTACTACTAAAAATTAATCACACAAAAAGGACTTAACTGAAATCGAAACAGATACATTTCAATCGATTACCACAGTCCCTATCTTAACATACAAAAAGAGCTCTAAATCATCAAAATATGAAGTAACAGAATTAGGCGCGATAATGACGCCATACAGTAACAAAAATCAGTAAACTTATGAAAATCAAGACGATAGTAGCGATAATGCACAATTCACAAAAGCTTTTTAGTATGAAATTTAACAGAGCATCAGCAAATAGGTTTAGAGAAAAATAAAGATGACAAGCGACTTCTCATAAGATTATCAACTGCAAGATACTACATACCTCGCACCAGAATGTCAGTTACCTGTTTCGGCTTATTTAGAAGGATATATCACAAGTCTCCAAATTACACATTTCCACAAATTTACAACTTAGCTTATATCACGCACTCTAAAACATGACCAACAAAGATTGTAAACCACTTTTACATACAAAAACTTAGAATGTGGGCTGTTCTTCAACCAAGATTAAACAAAACGACTCACACGAAGGCAACCATTCACGTCAATCTCTCCATAGGCAAAAGAAACCACAACAAAAGCCTGACCACACCAATCAATGCACCTGAGGTCCTTATAACCAACCAAACTAAACACAAACACAGATGAAAAATTCAACACCCCTTGTGGTGTTGTTGCTAACCGAGCCGTGACACCCTACGTGGGTGGTGGTCGAACCCAAGCAACTCCAACTCTTACATAACCTCACGCAAAAAAAAAAAAAAAACCCAACACACCCTATGTGGGTGCGTTTGTATTGAATCGAAAACAACAACCAGCCCACTCTTGTGGTACCTGGATATCAATAGCAAAACAACTAAACATGTTTTATCAACCACACAATCTAAGAAAATTTAGCAATAAAACAAACAACTAAAATTACCTCCCACTGTCATCCTGAAACAGTGGGTTTCGACCCGTATATTAAACCAAACGCAGCCTACACTTATTAAAATAAGCTGATCGAAATAACCAAAACAAAATAAAAAGATTACCAACCAACACAAATACAATAATCACTTCCAATCCATTGAGTCAATCAAATCCTAACTACTAAACACATAATTAAAAATTTTAATCTAATAAATCGGATGTATAATAAACTAAAAACCATATCCCCTAACCTAAAATCTAAAAACATAAAAACCTAACCGTATATAAAGATACATATCAGTTACTTAATCACGTTATGAGAATGAATAACATTAAAAGAAAAAAAAAAAAAAAAAAAAAAAAAAAAAAAAAAAAAAAAAGAAAAAAAAAAAAAAAAAACCCTACCGGAAAATATAAAACGGCGCTAATTGATGATCGGCACACCAGATTTATGAGATTAAAGGGATGGTTGATAACTTGATTTATGAGAGAAGCAAGGAGATAGTTAGAAAAACTCGGTGTTGAAAGGTAAATGGTATCAGAAGGTGACGCGTGTGTTTATGACATCATATTATGACGTCAGAATAGGAGCTAGTGGCATTCAAAAATGTTTTCATTTATTATATATATATATATATATATATATATATATATATATATATATATATATATATATATATAAAGGTTCAAAACAAAATGGCAAGTGTAGGATAGTTTAAGGGGGCGGATGAAAGTATTACCACAGGGTCCATAAGTGTAATTTTAGTTATCTTTTGTGATTTTGAGGATCGGGACTCATTTAGGCTTGATAACGATCAACTTAAGACACGAAAACAACGTCATTGCGTTCAAAATAATTTTTCCACGAAAAACGAGTATTTACACGACTAGTTTGTCATAATTAATATAATAATCAAATTAAAACGTTTATTGAGTTACGGTTGTGCCGGTACGCGTTGTGTGTCGGTTTTTTCACGTTTCACGAGATAACCTCTCGTTTTCAAATCAAATGAGGTCCAAAGAGCTCGAAAATATATAATAGGTAATAATAACTGAAATTTATTATTAAAATAAGTTTGGAAAAATCATCGTTTGCCAACTCGCGGCACGGAGTTGGCAGTCGTAGTTTTGAAGTAATATCGTGGAGGAAAATTTTGTTGACGTAATCATCTGGAAGGAATGAGTGGAATCCAATAGAGTTCGATTTAATGATGATAGAGATCATTAATAGCTTCACAGCGAATAAAAGGCTTTTAAGGGAAAAGACCTTGTTGTGAAAACATCAGGGAAGATCGTGTCGTCAGGTATGCACGAATAGTTGAAGACGATGGCCTATGAATCAAAAGGTCTATGGGCAGGACCTGTTGTCAATGATCTGGAACGTTCGAAGATCATTATTAGGCAAAACTCTTACGTCTAAGTGCTCAATTTCTCTAGGCAGGACTAGGATATATAATGACTCAAAATTGTTGCCAAGTGAATATTACATCGAGAGATCTGGTTACAAGTGAAAGCCAAAGGTCTTATGGTCTGGTGCAACTTCTCAATATCCATATGTAAGAGCGAAGTCATGTTCCAATATGACTAAGTCGTCTAGGTCTCCGAAAAGCCACGTTGTCTCTTAAGTGACACCGATTGTTTAATACAACGCGCTTCAATCAACACGAGAGTCTTATCTTCTGGGGTGAGTGGGAAGGTTGCACTTCGAAAGAATAGCGTCAAAGCACGACACACTGCTACTGACAGTCTCGGACATAGGTGTTCGATTCACTTCTAAGGTCGCTTAGTATGTAGGCATTGTGATTGTTCTCGTGGTTTGTCCATGAATGGTGCATGTTCCCTCTTGGAGGCATGGTTTTTGAAATTTATTAAAATTTGACCATAAGTGTATTTTGAAGCAACATTGTTTGAAGTTTTCAACAACTATAGTCATGTGAAAAGATATGACTATCAAAATGTTTGTATATTGAAAAAGTTTTTATTTTATTTTATTTATTTATTTTTATTTTTTTGAAAAATTACGTTTGAGCAAATATTTAAGACGATTTTTATACCAAAACGGTCCAACCCTTTTGAAAATCATCAAATTATTCCAAGTATTTTAAGGCAATTTTGACTATCAACAAAATTTGGTTTTGAAGAAACATTAAATCACGGTCCAATTAATGAGGATTACCAACTCATCATACTTTATAAAGTTCGCAAGAAATCTTTCATTTGTACAAAAATTTTTACCAACAGTATTCAAATTATCTAAGTAGTACCAACTCCGGAACACGAACACTAGGACGAACATCGCCATCATGGTCAACACCAACAACTCAACTAACAAGCATAAGGTCACTATTTTCTCATGAGTTCTATTATCCCACTTGTAGTCTCCAAGGTCCTAATTGTACGACTAAACCATTAATGTGTCCATTTTTATTGGTGGGTTGCTTCCTAAGGCAACTAATGAAGTCATCCGACTCATCGGCTTATAATGTGGTGTATTTCGGCTTTCTCACAAATTGAGGGGTAGGGGAGCAAGACATGTGGCGTAATGGCATAGGGCAACACTAGGGTAGTCGTGTATCCAAAATAGTTTTCAAACAGTATTCCAAAATACTGTTTCCAAAATAGTATGTCCCAAAATAGTTATCAAAATAACATAGCAATATAATACATTTTCAAAGTAGCGAAACCAATGTTGACCGTCCAAAATAGTATTCAAAATTATATAGTGTATCCAAAATTAAGTATCCAAAATAGTCTACCCAAAATAACATATCGCTATATATATTTAGCAAACTATATAGTATGAGTTTTGTTTGCGTATAAGGATAACTAATATCAAGCGCACGAGTATGGGGAATGGTACTGGAAATACTCTAACTCAAACCAACTCAAACCATATCAAATCAACTCAACTCAAAACACATCATAACATATCGGATCGAATCACACAATATCAAATCAAATCAAAGCACTTAATCACGCAATTGCAAGCTCACATATTGTCCTAGAAGCTAAAACCTTTAGCACACAGAAGACAAAGCAGCATAACCACAGATACACATAACACGTAAGGCAAATGCACACACAAAGACCAATGCATTTTCATGTGATCTATACTCCGACTCCAACCAAACATGATCTAAGGTAACTACCCCCATTATCCCATGATCGCTCCTGAATTAAGCATAGTTGATCAGGCTATGCGTAATTTAGGAAAAATAATGAAATGCTCTGGCTAATCGACTCGTACCATGTTTGGGGTTTTAATAAAAACTTTAGTCTGGTTATAGTTGAGGGTTTTTTTTTTTTTTAAAAAACCAGCATTCTCTATAACCTTAGGCTCTGATACCATTCTGTCACACCCTGTCAATGGCAGAAACACGAGATGTAACGAAGAAGGCACATTGCATAACATTATAGTTCACACCATACATTTACTTCAATAATAGTTTACATCATTACAAAACATTCTTGCATAACTTTTGAAAGTAGAAGTGTCACCTTTTGAAATCTTATTTTCTTGAAAACGTGATAGCATGGTACCAAATAGTTTGACTTCAATAAACGCGCCCTCAAATACTTTAACAACGATCACTTGAAAATGGTACTAGAAAACGTCAACATAATGTTGGTGAGCTCGTAAGTTTGAAAGTAAAACCACAGAGCTGTGAATAATTTAATGCAGAGTAGGACAAAAGTGAGTAACTGAGTATGATATACACATGTAAGTACCTTAATGATATACACGAACCAGAGACAACTAAATCTCAAGATGGCATATACGTATAGCTTGCACAGATAGTATTCACCCGTCAAGAGGGTGTGGGTGTCAACCCAAGTATTTCTACCAATACATCCTAACCTCGTAACTTGCGCAGAGTGTATTCACCCTTTATGAAGGTGTGAGTGTCAACCCAAGTATTTCTACCAATACAATCCTGACCTCTTGTATTCGCCAAATGAATCCACACAAAGATATATCACATAGTCAGGCACACATTTCAATCAACGCACATATATGTTCAAAATCATGTAAAACAGTAATTCACAGCATAAAAACATTTGAAAAAGCATTTAGTACCATTTCCACCCCAAGGTAAAACATAATAAAAGTGGGGCTACGAGAACTCACCTCAGCAGATGATGAACAAGGTAACACTAACAATATCAATAGCAGGGCACAACGGTATAGGCTTGGCACAACCTAAATATATAGTTTATCTCAGAAAATGTCCCGTAAAAATATTATAACGCATATGAGTTTTCAAAAGACAAAGTGTTTTAGTTTTCGTGGAATATTCGTATCAGTGTTTGTAAAAATCCAGTATCAAATTCGTAAGAAAGTTTAGTATAAATGTTTCGTATGATGGTATGAAACACAGACTCGATATACAACTCACGCCAAAGAAGAATAAATCAAAGAATAAACAAAGGACTTTGACCAAAGAAAAATGAATAAGGAAGAATGAGTAGGAAGAATAAGAAAAGAACAAGTCAATGGTAAGTTTCAGTGTTTTCCCAATAATCCCCAATAGTTTAGAAAAGTCAGTTAATGTTTTATAAGAAAACCGTAGTTAATAATATAACTTAACAAACATGAATTTAAATTATTGTCGGGTTTTATAAGAATAAAAGGTTTTGAAATAAAAATATTAGTTTAGAAGGTCTTATAAATTTTGGCATAACGCGTCCATTTATACTACGTTCCCGAGTTATCGTGATCTTAAATAATCCAACTTTGTAATTACAATGTTTATAGGTTTTATGTTTCGTTATCATTCGCGTAATTATTAGTTTTGGGTTTATTGAATATTTTGTGTCCGTTCCGTGTCTAATATATTAAATTCATTTCGAGTTTAACATATTATACCGTCTCAAGTCCCAAAATTTCCAATAAGTCCAATGTCTAATATCGTAAATCCGATAACGATCCAATTGTCCAAATAGTATCAAGTCTGATATATATTTAGTCCGTATTGTTTGTGTATCCCGTCTCAAATTTAATAAACCCAATGTATCCGAAACCTTCCAAGTGAGCACACATGTCAAAACAATCAAACAAGTTAGTCCGACAACTCAAAATTTGCAAATAACCAAATATATATAACACTTTACGCCAAAATTTACTAAAACCAAAAATATTAAACATATTAGTCCTACCTATATATGACTTAACCAAACTCAAAACAAGATTAAAAAAAAAAAAATAAAAAAAAATTGCACTCTATGTGGGCTCGACCCCAAACAGCCCAAAAGTACCCTAAATTTATCCATGACTGCTGCCCAAAATCAAACATACCCTTTTTGGTACCTTATTTTACCGAAACCAAGGCTATACCCTTACGGGTTTGACTATCATGAACCGAAACAACACACACAAACCACCCTTGTGGCTGTGTCAACTGATATCAAACAACACCTTTGTGTTTTCTAGTCGGTCAAAACCAAAACAAACATTCCCTCTCGGGTTTCATGTTGAAACGAACGAACAACCAACCAACCAAATTAAGCAAACCATGACCCTCAAAAATCAAAATAAGCAAATAAAATGAGGAAGAATAAGCACTATCAATCAAATAACATCAAACTAAGAAATCCTCAACTAAACTGTGACCCTCACGGGTGTCGACCAAACCCATACGGGTCTTTACTTCAAACCGATTTTATTTCGATTTTCGATCCCACGAAACTTACAAATCACATACTAGTCAGTTTAATACAAATTAACGAAAATAAATTTATGTTTGTCGACATACCCAATAGACGACGAGAAAAAGAGATTGGGAGATGGTGGTGGCGCGGCTGTGGCGACTTGATACAGAAACGACCCAAAATCGCGAAGAGGACTCCCAAATCTATACCCTAGCTTCGACCTTCTTGCGTTACTTGACCCAAACGGAGTGGCAGTAGTGGCGGAGTGACGGCGGCGGCAGCTCAGAGAGATGGCGGCTGTGGTGGTGGTGATGGGGGTATCCGACTGTGGTGTTGATGGCGGCGGCAGATGGTGACCTGGGTGGTGAACGACGAAAGTGAGAGTGAGGAGAAGGGAGGGTTGTGTGAGTGTGGATAGGGTTTGAGTGAGAGTGGAAATGAAATAAAAAGAAACTAGTAACTATCTATTTATTAAAAAAAAAAAAAAAGGTTCAAAACAAAATGACAAGTGTGGGATAGTTTAAGGGGGCGGATGAAAGTATTACCACAGGGACCATAAGTGTAATTTTAGTTATCTTTTGTGATTTTGAAGATCGGGACTCATTTTGGCTTGATAACGATCAACTTAAGACATGTAGGATACTCAAACAATAAACTCGTGTGTTTCTTGTGTGATTCAGCCGATTCTTAGAAGAGTTAGAGAGAGAAAGTGGAACCTTTAGATAGAGAAATAAGATGATATTAGATTAAGTGTGTGAAAAGGTCCAACCCTCTCCCTTGGTGGGAGACGGGTATTTATACTTACCTATTAGTTGCCCCGTGTGGGCTGTGGAACCTTTAGAGAGAGAAAAAAGATGATATTTTATTAAGTGTGTGAAAAGGTTCGACCCACTCCACGAATACTTAAATAACTTAACTAATAATAATAATACTAATAATCCTACGAGCTAGTCAATGCTAACAGATACTCGGGGTGAACGAGTCTTCAAATGAATATTTATATTCCTAACAATCTCCCCCTAAGGGAGGTCACCCCGGAAATAATATGTTGAATTCTAGCATTCTATCATGTGTGCTTGACTTCTTAGCTCGTAGTTCTTGATTCTTCAAAGTCATTGATCTTTGTGCGTTCAGCAGCGAGCTTTTGATGACTGATCTTTTGACTTGGATGATCTTCGAGTATTCTTTGAGGTTATCATCCAACATATGTCTTCAAGTCATCTTGCAGCATCGTCTCCATGTGAAGTTGTGATCTTTGAGTCGACATGCTCACACTATTCTGGGTCATGATTTTCGGCATCAGAGTTTGCAGAAGCAGTGTTGAAGGTCTTTTAGTTTATCATGACTTCTTTGAATATGATGATGGTGTAGTGTGAGCATGGGGTGATGGACCGGCATCTTTCTAGCAATCAGCTACAACCGCCAGGATTTCTTGCATACGACGGTTAGCAATAAAACGTCCGGTACTTACAGGTTCGGACTTCGAGATTGTTAACAGCATAGTGTGAAAACTCTCTTAATCCTTACCAAGACCGTTCCTAAATCAAAAACCCACAGAGGGCTTACAAGATCTACCGTAGTAAATCAACGATTAGGTGAGTCACTGGAGTTCACTCCACGACTGTAGACCGTTTGAAACCGCCGCGACCACTAAGCATAATCTACAAGGAATTACCGAAGTGACCTGCTTTCAGGGCTGTTTGATGTTGACCCTGGCAGGAATTTCCATTCAATCACTGAGAATTACATTTTTAAATTCCCTCATAAATGTTCTGGCAGATTGCTAAGATCTGCGTAGGACTCATAAGTTTACAACTGGTGTCCTTAATGTTGAACAACCAGTGTAGAAGTAACACATGTTCCTATGAGATCTTATGATGCATCTCGTGGCTCTAGACTCGATAAGTGCAATTTTGGTAGTCGGAGACTGGAGCGATGTCTCCTGTTTCAATATCAACATAACTCGTAATGAGCGGTCGATAGATTATGCAGGGTTCCCCGTGAGAATGAAACAAGTCCTTTTAAGAGAACTTGAGTGGTTTAGAAGGTTTAGTGCAGTGCGTCACTGGGTCCATGACGTCTTGTCTTCAATACCGGTGTTACCTTAGTAACCACCAGTAGCATATGAATTGAACCCGATTTCTGCCCTAAGGTTGAATAACTGGAGGGCTATTTCTTTTCACCCTTTCTCATTTCATTTCTTTTTAATTCTTCAACCCCTTCTTTCTCCTTTTCTCATATTACTCCTTTTTTCATGATCATACCTAAGGACTTTCTAATACTAATTATTCGGTATTGTCCCTAGGTAGATCCCTCTGGCTCTGGTGGATCATAGGACGGTTTTCCTAACCTTAGCCACCTTATAACTTCATGACTATCCTATGTTGCCATTTACCAAATCCTTGAAAAATCTCTCAAAGTGTTCATGATTATGAAACACATTTTGCTAACACTTTGAGAGTTTTATATTTTTCAAATTCTCCCCCTTAACATGTGCTCAGATGATTTTATTATAAATTTGCACATGTTGGGTGGAGATCGCACTTTTTGAATTGATCCACTTTCAGTGAACATGACCGATTCGAGACACGCTTACATCACTAGTTAGACTAGCTTGAAATTATTACCTGGCCTGGTCAAGTCCACAGAAAGTTTCTCGAAACGGTACACTCTACTCAGATACGTCCTCTTTGAGACACGCTTACATCACTGGTTAGACCAGCTTGAAATTATTACCCGGCCAGGACGCATCCTTTCGATCAATTACAGTTTATGTTTCATCAATTCATTGGTGCAGTCTGAGTCGTGCTCACATTAAGATGCCACATCCATTTTGCTATTACACACCATTTGCTCCCCCTCAATATGTGCATCGATATGCGAAAGAGTTTAGCACATATGGGAGAGCTTACATTTAAGTCCAAAGAATCACATTTTCATCAGGTTTCATATTTAAATCACATTCTCTCCCCCGATCAAAAATTTCAAACCTTTTGAGATTTGTGATCCCAATTGATTTAAATAAGTTAGAAATTGTGGGAGAAAATGTGGTCAGATTTAATATATTCTGATGATGGACCACTGCTCCCCCTCAATTTATGAGGGAGATCCACTACTTATCATGTACAAAGATAACTGTTATGACACAGATGATGTTGACCTTTACGCACAGACAGTGTGATCATTCGCTTCTCTGAGGGAGTCAGTAGTCAACATCAATTTTCCATCCACCAACAAAACTTCCCAAGTATTGTAGATCCCCACTCAGCGAGACCAGAATTAGTAATGCTTTGTTGAAGTGAAGGTGGTGGTGGTGATGACAGTGTTGTTGTTGTTGTTGCTGAAGTTGTTGTTGTGGTGAATTCAGAGCCAGTCAATAGAGTTTGAACATCTGATCAAATGGTTAGAGCGGGAGAAGGCACATTCATATCGGCCATGGAATCTGCATAAGAATATCAACACAGATATACATACATACAGATTCACACTTCATTAATAGCTACCACGTAGCAGCTTGCCAACTCATAATACCATATTCATCTCATAATCAAACCACAGTCAGGAAATACATCAAACCGCTATCTAGTATGAAGAGCAATCAGCAATCATGAACCTGGCAATTCACTCATATTTCAACATTCAACTCAGGATCTTAGGGATATGATTCTAACACGATAGCTACATACCTAAGCATAATCTGAGAGCACAAGCAATATGTCAACAATAATTAAACAACTATCGACTAACAAAAGTCAATCAACATCCGAAACTCATTCAATTAGATCATACAAATGCCTGTGGAGTATTCAAGAACATCAAACACAATGGGTTTTCTAACTTCTTTTAGATTTTGAGTTATAAAGTATTTAGGGTATTAAACGAGGATTCCAAAGTGACACAAATGGACCATATAGTTACATAAAGCTAGGAAACTATAAGCAAATTGCACATAATATCCTAATCTTTCTAACAACTAACACATTTGCCCATTTGAGATAAAGTTTAGTAAGATCCTCTTCAACTAATACCCCATTAACTACAAAACCTTTTCTAACAATTATGAGATAACCAAGAAACCCGTTTGATGATATAAAATTTGAAATCACTCTCCCCCTCAATCAATGACCCGTATTCTAGTTAAAGAGCTGTAGTCATTGATTGAGTGACAAATTTTATGCACAATCCAAGTCTGAAGGAATTTCAACCAATATGTTACCACCATGTGTCTCACAAATAATTTTCAGAAGAATCATAGAAGGAAAATTATTTGCATACAAAGAAGACTTCTCTTCTTAATCAGGAAATAATGCACTGAAGCGTGCACTAAATCGGGGATGCACGGATATGAAGTAATCCATGCCCGGGTGAACATCACCCAGTGGGAGGAACAACCGTCTTTTTGGCGACGTGCTTTCCCCATTTTGAAACGCGGGTTGCTATCTAAAGTAATAGCAAGCCATTTAGGCATGTTTTGAAAAACTTTTTGAACTTCTGTTCGAACTTCATTTAAAGACCCGTGTCATTATTGAATGAAATTTCTAGGACCGTAAATGTTATCGATGCCAGAAGACATGCCTAAAAAAACTATTTTTTTTTGGTATTTTCAATTTTTCTGATTTTTTTTAATGGTTTTTTTCTATTTACAATTTGGTTTAAAATATGTACAAAAATATATTATTCAGTTTAAGAAGATGTTGACATGAGTACCGAAATAAGGATATCGTTCTTGGACTTTGCAGAAGTCAGTAGTCAACATTACTTAAACTTTCACCACTAAAGCTTTCGAGGCTCCTGAAAAATCGTCTGAACTTGAGCCTTCTCAATTGTGAAGCTTTGATAGCTTCCCCCCAAACCGACAATCTTCTTTTTGAGCAGATTCAAAGCTCTCTTTCAAGCTTACATAAGGTAAGTGTACAGCGGAAACCGTAGCAAACCACATCAAAAATTTCTGCTCCTTTTAAGAATAACCATCGTGATTCTCCGATCGGGGGATCCTCAAATAGATCAGCAGTGTATCATCTCACACTTGAATAATTCTTCTCACATTTCTACCCGCTGAAGCCTGAAGCAATGCATACCAAAAGTATCCAGAACCCACTTCCCCCAAGTAGTTGAAGTGATGCAATCAGTCTCATTGTATGAAGCTCAAAAACCCGAAGTACACACTCAATCCCATTAATGAAGTCGAAAACATAATCATCAAGATCAATTAAGACTCGAAAATGCACTTTTCTCCCTTCAGGAAATTGCAGATGAGAATTGTTACACCAAAGTCAACTAAGTCCCGAGTGTAAGCAATTTATCCCGTATGTAGTCGAAATGATAACACCAAGACAGTACCACAAAAGCAACTGAGTACCGGATGTAGTCGAAATGATAACACCAAAACAGTACCCTAAAATTCAAGTAAGTCCTGGATGAACACCTTTCCTTCTGTAGGATACCGATTAACCATAGGAATCATCATACATTTGTGTACCTCTTTAATCATCAGAAACTGTTTCTTACATCTCTTCCTCCATGTAGTTGGAATGATACACCATAAAGAACAAGTTAAAACACTGATTTTCTCTGCGGTTATGACATTTGTCTTCCTGGAATAACTTCAATTCAGAAGAAGTATAACGTTCATCACGTGTACTTGTTGTGCGTTCAGATGTATGTCTCCTTCCCCCTTGCTGGTTTTGATACCTCAGAATCAGCAACACATTTTACACACATATACTTGAGATCTTGTGAGAAGACGAAAATTGGCTCAAATGTATCAAGTGAGAATCAACCGCTACCGAAACACACTCTGACTATCTTTACCAACCCTTAAGTAGGCTATTTGACGAGATGACTGATGGAACAAACCCGATATACCAAACTTGACACTGAAGTAGAATTCCCCGTTCTCGTGACTTGAACTTGCACTAATGTTGGAAGAACGGTGTATAGAATTAGTGCTCCAAGCAAATCTCTAAGTACTCAATACACAACCAAAGTATGAGACATTAACACCTCTTGCGATTATCCACAACGTCATCGGCGTGTGACACTGAGTACTACAACGTAACTCCTTTAAGTGATAGTTAACCAGGTCGTCAAACATTTACCCCAACTGCTGGTAACTAGATAACCTAAGTCTTCAACTTAAATCTTAAGCACGAGCAAGTTATCATTGAAAGTCATGCATCCAACCAACCCCGACTTCAAGATAGAATAAGATCACGCCTTTGAGAAAGTCAACTTCAACCTCAAATAAGTGATACCTGATCAACTCCGCAGTCACAATTAGATGCCCAACAAGTGAGTGAACAAACAATCAAATGTACGTCGATCCACTTGTTCACACTTCTCCCCCTAAAAAATTGCATATGAGGATGCCATTTTTGATTGAACAAGTGTATATGAGGTTGATCCACTGTTCACACTTCTCCCCCTCAAAAATTGCATTTGAAGTTGCCATTTTTGTTCGAGTGAATAAACGTCCAATCTGATGGAAGTAGATCCACTTGATGTCTGAACGAGCATGGAGCAAGTATGAAGCTTTTTGATGAGAATAGTCAGAAACAAGAAGATTTCTCTTCTTCCGAAGATAAAGCGCACTCAAGCGTACGCCTTTCTTTTCTTTGATGAACGGGGCCTGAGGAGTTGTCAGCAGACACCATTATGTTGACATTGAGGCCCGAGGCTTGAACTGCAGTGTTTAAACGTCATTGTCGATGAAGGACGAGGCTTGAACTGATGTGTTCAAACGTCATAGTTGATGAAGAACGAGGCCTGAACTGATGTGAACAGACGTCATTATGCATGTACATCACTGTTGAGTTTCCTGAACCCCCAAGTTAGGAGATTTCAGTCCTTTTGGTCGCCACACTCTGAGTTTTTCTTTGAAGGAAATGGTAGATGTACCTGCACTTAAATAAGGATTCCCTGCACTAACATGACGATTTTGCATGCTTTTATATGGGTTAGTGACATTGGTATCCAGATTTTTTGGAGTTTCGCAGTCAATCTTTGAAATGCCATCTGTACTAGTAGGTATC
Organism: Artemisia tridentata subsp. tridentata; assembly: GCA_021014915.2. NCBI lineage: Eukaryota > Viridiplantae > Streptophyta > Magnoliopsida > Asterales > Asteraceae > Artemisia > Artemisia tridentata. Next base: position 105,749,751 of record CP139502.1, on the reverse strand, counting down.
CATCTAAGACCAACCATCTTAAAGATTCTACCCATCGGTAACCACTTAAGGCAAGATCTAGAAGTGTTAGATTTCTCAAACACAGTAGAATGGTTGTTGGGAGAATTTCTTAGTCCTACAGCAATCTGCCCACTAGGTTTCTGAGCATGGCTCTTTGGTCCCACGGGCCTGTTGTGGTTTCTAGTCTTAGAGGATCGAACCTTAGCATGAGCATTTACATCCTTAGCCTTAGACTTATGAGATTGAGCCTTAGAATGTCAATAAAATGTCTGATCATTTGGTTTGAATTGTGAAGTGACTGGTTTTGACAAAACCTGTTTCACATCAACTTGGGTTGCACACCTCGGGTTAGACGATATTGGTCGTTCAGATCTAAACGCATTTGGTTGTCTAACAACTGTTCAGTTTCTAAGAGGTTGTGAATCAGGCGTTCCCAAGATTGATGGTTTTGTAAACTTAGTATTCACACTATTTCTAGTTAATTTCCTCAACTCGCTCTTAAGGGCAGTGATTGTGAAACATTTCTCTTGAATCTGAGCTTTGATTTCATCATTTGTGGCAATCAAAGAGGTATTCTGTTCTATAATCTTAGATTTCGTTTCTTTGATTGAATCACACAGGTTTTTACATTGCCTTTTCAAAGTCTCATTTTCAGTAAGTAATTCAGCCACTTTAGTGTCATGCTTAGTCTTAACGTCATTGCACATGTCACGCATCTCAGTCAAACTGTTTTTCAGGTTTTTGATCGTAAGGTTTTTGGCTTCTAGCTGAGCTTTCAAATCATTTATTGCAAAGAATTCACGGAAGTCAGGGAGTTCCGAATTTTTACATGGTGCATTAGTTTGAAAACTTTCTTTCATTTGTTGCATTACAATTTCAAGTGAAATACAATGTTTTTCAAGCTGTAAGAATCTTTTTGAAAGTTCGTTGTAAACCTTCTTTTCAACCATATCATGTGATTTGGAAAACTCAGCCGTAATCAAAGACCTTGACGCATTATTATGTTCAGCATCTTGATCAATTTCTCCCCCCTTATGATTCATATTTGTTGAATCAGAGATGATATTGCTATCAGTCTTTTTCATCAGATATGTGTCATAAGTAGGTTTAGATTGATCAATATGATGTTGTTCATTAGAAGGAACATTATGCTGATCAGACAGATGTACCTCAGTAGATAGTTTGAGATCTGCATCCACACTAATTGTGATATCAGTTCCTGAGCTGTTGTTATCATCATGCATATCTGACTCTGTCTCGTTTCCCATATGTTGTGCCCTTTCATTAATGAACCCATTGACATTACTCATAAGTTGGAGTAATGTAGCTCTGAACACATCAACCTCGGTTCCAGTGTAATTAGCGAAGCACTTTTTCATCATTTCACTGTCATAATCATAAACCTCAGTGAATTGTGAGTCACTGAATACTTGGAGTTGGTTGCTGATCATATAAAAAGCAGCCATGGATCTATCTTCAGAAAATTCTCCTTTGTCAAGTTGTCGTTCAAGTTGATCTAAGTACAGAATCATTTTGACTGTGAACTCCTCAACATCTTGACTAAAGAGTGTTGCGAAAGCCCGTGTGTATCCTCCCAAGTATCCAGGTTTTTCAAAGAGAACCTTGAGATGTGAGTGAAGTAACTGAAAACATTCGATGCGACTTTCCTTTACATTAGTCAACCTTATTGGCAGATGACATTCATTCTCTTGAGGATTCAAGCATGACACTTCCATACTAGCATTATCAGAATCACACACGTTTGTTTGTTGTACGGGATTGGAAGTTACATGTTTATCATTCGCGTCGTACAACTTGAGTACCTCAGATATGAAAGGATCTGAATTGTAAGACATTGTGTAAACGTGCACGGGATTTTACAAATCTATGATTTAAACCGAGAAATCGTTTCTTTCGCGGAGTTTTACAAAATCAAGAGGAAACCGTGAGATAATGATAAATTGGATGTGTAATGATAAAAGTATGGTAGACTTGGTGATCTGTTGTATAGTTGTGATTTGTTTTGGTTGATGCAAGTTGTTACGGTGAAATTATGGTCTGAAAACTTAAAACCTCGATAACTTCATTTTGGAGCGTTTTCAGGCTTCGAAAGTTGGGTTGAATGAATAAATTTTTTCAACGTGTCCTTCTCCTCGGTCACACGGTCGTTTTGACAGGTATTTCGCTGAAAACGGAGTTACGGTTCAAAAGTTATGGTCGTTTGAAGTTTTGACGTAAAAAGTCAACTTTGATCAAACCGCAACTGATCAAATCGCAACAAGTCAAGTCACAATTAACCAAATCGCAATAAGTCCAAAAGACAGTAAAAGTCTACACCACCAAACCAACACAAGTCAGGTATATAGCCAGGTAGCCAATAATATACTTAACCCGATTCGGCCAAAACCCTAGAGCCTAATTATGGCTGAACAGATACTCCATCCCAAGAAGAAATCCAAACAAGAAAGTGAGCTTTGATACAATGAACTCTAGCCAATGTGCCCTAATAAACTTCAGGTCAAGATTCCCCATGAAGTCACTGCGCTGAATATGGCCAAAGATCCTCTATAAACGCAACTAGCCAAGCTGCATGACTAAAGAACAAGCAGTTTTGCCTGAAACAAAAAAAAAACATACTTTTAAAAGCAAAAATAATTGAATAAAAACATTAAATTACACACATGTCGCCCTAAAGGGTAAAAAATAAAAATCTATTTTACTTTACCTATACATGTTTTGTTGAGCTGAATCACCGACAACAACACCCGAATCCATATGTAGATTGGTCCTAAACTTTACGAAATCAGTTAACATTTATGTAAGGAAAAATTATGTTTTCATAACAAACATCACAATAATCACATTGTAACACGTATCATTTATTCATATCAGACATTTAACTAACTTCAAAACAATAATTCCACTCAGTTTTAAGTGGTATGACTTATGATGATTAGATGTCATTCTGATGATGACAAAGTCTTTATTACTTCATAATTCAACATCTCAAAATGGAAGTCAGTGTGGATTTACTATGGAGATTGTTTTTTTTAGATTCAAGAAAATCTGCAGTTAACCGTTTTAACCAGTCTCTCTTCTCTTCATTTGAAAACTGAAGTTTGAGACCTTAGTTCATTACAACAGATGGCCTTGTATCTTGAATAATGGAAACCTTGATGTGTTGATTAATCATGCTAAAGCTTAAAAGGTCTTGGTTAAGATAATTGTTGATTTAGTTGTTATTCAATGTATCGTGTGTGGACAGTCTTTTCATAAGGTAGATTTCCTGTTGTGAAAGGTAAATGAACTGGTAGGGTAGTGTAAGTGGCTAAGAATAGAGAGTCGTGAAAAATAAGAATTTTTGGTCCTATCCTTGCATTGCCATGAGAGGATGGAAGAAAAATCATATTGATGTAAGCTCTAATGGGATGATGCCTACTGTAGTGTTTTTTTGTTGTAGTGTGTCTTAGGAGGGGATATAAGATTTGGCTATATGCTTATTCATAATAATGGGAAATGCAGTCTCCTCTATAGTTTATTCAATAATGATGTATGGATCATTTGCCTTATATGATGCCTGCTTTTTTGTGCTGCTGTATTTGCTTAAATAGGAGGTGGTTGTTGCATTAATGCAAGTATAGTTTGCAGAAATCAATGGAAAATGTAGTCTAAGGTAGAATGAGTTGGTGAATATTAGATGTTGATAGCTTGTATTTCTGAAGTTTGTATTCATTGATTGTATGTCCTTTTGTAATTTGTGTTCCTACTTGTCTGATAGATTTTGGGGCATGTCCATAATTTGCAGCTTGCAGTATGATTTGTAAAGTGTTGATGTTGATAATATATTTTCGCCTTTCAAAAAAAAAAAAAAAAAAAAAAAAATTGTAACAAGGCGCGCCTGACTGACTGAAGTGTTTGGTTGGTTGGGGTATATTGGGAGGATTTCTTGAGCAAATGAACTCCTATATCTTTTCAGCGGTGTTAGCTTAATTTTAAACATCCTGTTAAAGGAGAAAAGAATTACGAGAATATACTTGGGTGCGTTTGTTTGGGATATATTGGGAGGATTTCATGTCATTTGCATTTTAAATTCATCTAAATATTGTGTTTGGTATGCCAAATGAAAGAATTTAAAATTATATAAATTGGCAAAATGAGGAGAATTAGAATGCCTACAAAAAGTAATGAATTTTAATTTACTTGGAAACACTTTTTTTATAAATGACCAAATTGGACCAAAATATTATTTTTACTTTTTTTTCTTGTTGTTTTTGTTATATATATATATATATATTTTGTTTGTTGTTGTTGTTTTTTTGTGTGTGAGCTTTTTTTTTTTTTTTTAGAATCAAAGTAAATCCGCCGCCTATAAAAAAATTACAACAAGAAAATATTTTAAAATACTACGAATTTATGTCAACCAAACAGTTATCTTAAATTTGGTCATTATCACTTATCTTCCCTTGCAAGAGCTACCACTAATATTCCAAAGTTGTTAACCACTTTATATGTTTTGTTCCAAAATGATTGCTCGTCCTTCAAATAATTTACTAGTATTCCCATATTACTATTAATTAAGAGTTATTTCTTAAATTAAGTAGTTTAAAGACATATCTATTTTAAACTCTTAATTAAAAAAGAAGTTTTTGTGAACCTCTTATAATAAAAGGAAACAAAAGTTTGGACTCACTCATTAAGTAAAAAAGAAACACCCCTAATTACCCATATCAAGGCTGTCAAGATGCGAGTAAACTCGTAAGATCATATGATCTTACGTGTTCACTAGCTAAAATCGTGTAGGATCGTCATAGGATCGTGAGTAAGATCGTGGGATCGAATGTAAACTCGTAAGATCGCTAGTCGATCTGAGTTTACCTAAGCCCATATCTTTTTTATTTTTGTTTGACTTTTAGCCCATTCATTTGTGCTTAAGCCCAAAAATAAAAGTGATAAGTAATTAAAGAACCCATTTCGGTACTAAGGGTAGGTAATGTAAGTGGCTAAGAATAGAGAGTCGTGAAAAATAAGACTTTTTGGACATATCCTTGCATTGCCATGAGAGGATGGAAGAAAAATCATATTGATGTAAGCTCTAATGGGATGATGCTTACCGTAGTGTTTTTTTTGTTGTAGTGTGTCTTAGGAGGGGATATAAGATTTGCCTATATGCTTATTCATAATAATGGGAAATGTAGTCTCCTCTATAGTTGACCAGATCTAAACACACGCCTTGTGTTAGATAGATACTTTGAGTAATATTAACTAGCACGCGGAATTTACTAGTTAACACTTAGAAGATTATTTGTATGTATGATCAATGAATGGAACAGTGTTTATGTATATGAACAAGAGGCAATTGTTTAACCAAAATGATTCAATATTATTATATCAATAATACGAGTACTCTTGCTAGTACTAGGGTTTACAACCTTGAATCTTTACAAAAACTCATAAACTCGTACATCTAAACCTTAACCTATGATATCCTTTTATAGACCAAGGATTCCTGTACAAGATAACTATAATATATATCAATAAGGATATCTACAAAATCCTTTCTATAATTATCTATTACACGTTTACAAAAATATAAGCAGTACTAACTTCTTGTGTGAGCAGTACTAACTAACTTAGTACTGTCAGTGTTTTCTTCAGTAATTCTTCATCAGTACTAACTTATAACCACTAGTACTAACTGTTTGGTTTAATTCCTAACAATCCTCCCCTAAACTTATGATTTCTTTCCAAATCACTAAGTTTCTTCCGAATTAAACTTCATCTCCATGATGTGGGGATTCTTCCAAACACCTACCATGTCAATCTCTTAGTCAGAGCTTTTCTCTGTTCTGCAAGATCAAAAATCCTTCTGACCAACACATCTGCCATTTCTGATTCAACTTCAATCTCCAATTTTGAACATACTAGAGTCAATAAAGTTGCTGTTTTGAGTGGATAGTCTTTTTCAACCAACATATATATTTCTATCCCATCCTAGGTAGAAATTCTATGTACACCACACGTATCAAAAATCTTCCATGAAACATCTTTAATTGGAGCTTGAAACCTCCATATAGCTTCACCACCATTTGGATCATAAATTCTCTTTAACTGTACCCATAGCTCTTTATCTTTATCTTCAAGTAGATCTGCAACTTTGAATCTTTGTTGTACTAAATTCCACAACTGATTGAGATCTTCCCTATCAAATCCTCTGAGCATATCTTCAAAAAGCTTATACTCCTCAGTTATTCCACCAACTCTGATAACTTTCCATCCTTTCATTCTTCCTTCAGTAAATACTTCCCAATCAATAATAGGATGTTTTGCTTGTAGAGGTTTGATGTTTGTGGATTCAGGAACTACCACAATCATGTTTTTCAGTTGTTCATCAGTTAACCCTTCAGTATCAGTCTTTTGTTTCTTTGATGTGTCAGACTCTAAAACTTTTGCTTTTCTTTTCTCTTCTTTTCCATGTCTAGTATCAATCACAAAATCTGTTGCACTTGACTTGTTGATTTTTACATAAGCCTCATAGTAAGCTTGTTCAATTTCAGCATCAGATCTTCCTTTAAAGTAACTCTGCTTCCACAATGCTTGATTTTTCAAATAACTCTTCATGAAGTTGATCTGTTCTTTATAAGTAGGCATCTTCTTTTTATAACCTCTACTTTGTCTTTCTCTTATCCTCTGCATAAGATTGCTCCAAGCAACTTCTTTATTCTTCTTCAAAATGAATTCAGTAAGCTTTGCTAACTTTTCTTCTGAGCTCAAACTCTCATCTTTAAGAAGCTGCACTCCTTGTGCTCTCACAATTGGATCTGAGTCTAATAAGTATTGAAGTTGTTCATCAAAGGTTTCTTGAGTAATCTGCTCATCTGAAGCTATCTTTTCTAACCTTCTTTCTTCCATAAAATTAATCACTTCTGCTTTAGACATTTTCTTTGCTAACTCTGCATCAAGATTTATTTGCATCTGTTCATTTGCTTCTTCATCCATTTGAAGTTTCTTTGCTACTTCTGAATCATAGTCTATCAGCATTTGAGTTCTTGACTTGACCTTTTTCTTCTGTGGCTCACTTTCTTCAATAAGAATTTCTTTACCCTTATCCTTAGCAGTTTGTACTGCTTCTTGTTCTGTCTCTGCAGTTTGTACTGCTTGTTCTTCAACATCAGCAGTTTCTTGATTTTGATCTTGTTCACCCATATCTGTATCATCATTTCCACTAGCAGTACCTTCCTCATACAATCCACTAGTACCTTCTTCATGCCTCCCCTGAGTTCCAGATCTCTTATCCCCTTGTTCTTTCCCAGATTTCCTCCCCTGTTTGGGAGAATCACCACCATCATCATCTGAGTCACTATCTGAAGAATCATCATCTATCACCACTCTTGATCTTTTCCTCTTTAGCTGATCTTCCAACTTCTTTACTGTAAAACCCTAAAATCTGAAAACGTGTAAAATGACCAAATTACCCCTGTAAGTTTAAAAATTTAATTAAAAGCTTATAAAGTACCGAATCGATTTCAAACTTCTAGCAATGCACAAGTTATGATCCCAAATAATTTGAAGAACTTCATTTAACATTTATACAAGTGGCAAAATTACCAAATTACCCCCGTAACATCTATAAATGAATAAAAGTATTATAAAGTCCCGAATTCATCCCGAACCTCTGGAAACGAGCTACAAATCAAGTGAAATAATTATGAAACATGTCCCTAATATTTTTTTTACAAGTCCAAAAGTGTATTATTTACACAAATTATTATAATGGTCGATTTATTTAAAAACAATACATAATTAAGGTATTTAAATTACATTTTAATGTATAAGATAATTATAAATTAAATCCTAAATTTGGTAAACAATAATCCCAGCTAATTTGACCGAAATTTCTGCCCATTATCATCCTAAAGGCTCGGCAATTTACCTATTATAACTATCCCTATTATTTTCTTTGATTTACCCTATTATTCACATAGCCGACATTCACAAAAACTCTCCCAAAATTCACTCGACATCTCCCATAGCCAAGAACAAATTTTCTGGAGTTCATTGCATCCCTAAGAAGCTTGGAAAAATAGCAAGTCGATTTTTAAAAGCCTAGATCAAAAGTTATCGAATTTTCTTCCTTATTTCATTCGAAAGGTATTTAAATCCCAAATAATTAATTCGATCATGTTAAAATTAGTTTCTTAATTTTCCTAGAGTTCTTACAATATGTATGATCTGTGAAAAATATGCACAAGGTGGTTTGGTCCCGTTTGAAGTCGTGGAGATTTCTTCTTGTTGAAAATTCTAGCCGAGAATCCATAAATTGTGCAACACTCTTCCACTCGTTCTAAAAATTTCCTGGTATTTTTCTCAGCCTCTATTAATCATATCTAACGTGGGAAAAATAATAAAAATGACCCATGCATCATATATAATCCGTATAGAAATTATTGTGTTTTATAACCTTAAATCGAATTAAATCTAAATACCATGCATTCGAATTTTTCCTGACCAGACCAATAATTTTCGTGGTCTCTATGATCATCAAAAAACACTATAAAAATGCTCCTTTGATTTATTGAAGCTTAAAACTATTTTTGGTGGAATTATGTATAATCGGCTAAAAGGAAAATAAGGACCAAAAATACCTAACGAGCCATCTAGGGTTTAAAACTCATAATATCTGATCTTAAATGAACAATAATGATGTGGTAATGATGGCATAATTATTTGGGTCGATTAGGGTTTGTTTTGATATATTATTGTACTTAACGAATTGAAATTAAATATAAAAGGGGGTGTTTTGTCAATAATAAAATTCATGGGATATTTTTGTCATGTTCTATAAATCATGTGTGACCTGTAAAAATTGTTAAATGGAGGGTCTAAATGTAAAATATGTGAGATAAGGAATTAATTTGTAATTGTTAATTCGATTTGGAAATTAAATAAATACAAGGACTAAACATGTAATTTCTGAAAAGTTGAGGTCGATTTGTGTTATGAATGATATTCAGGGGCTAATGTGAAAATTTGGATATTTATTGGACTAATATGTAATTATTATTAATTAATGATTTAAATGTAAACTTTAAGGACTAAATATGTAACTTTAATAAATGGAGGGACTTAATGTGTAAATATTGAATAATTGAAGGTCTGGTCGTATAACTCAATAAAATAAGTGCTCATTGTGTAAATTTGATAAACCAAGGGTTTAATGTGTAATTATGCATGTTTGAAGGTTTAAAATGTAATTTTGGAAGTTCAGGGGTGTAAAATGTAAATTGTGAAAACCTGAGGACCAAAGGTGTAAATATGATAAAGATACTTTATTTTCAGCAAGCATTGATCTAATTAAGCTATGTACTAAATATTTCTAAAAGTGGAAACCTTCTAATTATGGAAACTTTCTAAAAGTGGAAACCTTCTAATTATGGAAACTTTCTAAAAGTGGAAACTTACTAAAAAGGGAAAGTTCTTAAAATGAAAGATAATTAAAGATGGTAATCTGAACTTGAACCCCCCCTTAGTAATTTGTCTTCTACTTTCTCTAGGTGTAAAGAGGGAGAGGTCCTGATCTGTCTCAGTACTTTCTGCTTTTGTTTCTTTGTGCTTGCATTTGAATAAGGTACAGATACTCTGCCCTTTCTCAGTAAGGGCGTCTTAATCCCTTGATATGATTTTCTGACTTCTGAATTGTTGTGAACCTTTGATATGATTCGTTGCTTTGCAAACCTTGATCTGTTAGACTCTGATTTGGCCTTTGGCATATTACATCTGATACATCTGATATGAACTGTCTGTTATGAACTATCTATTTTGAACCTTTGGATATGACCTTCTGATATGATATGATTTGTGACTCTTAGTTTGATACCCGAGCCAAAATTTGTGACCCTAGCCATGAAGGTAACATGGCCGTGTCTGTGATGCACCACTGGCATGACTAGTGTGTAGCCCTAGTGATTTGGTTACACCGTCCCTTTGATTTGGTCTGCATATGATTGGGTAGGGGCGTATGGATGCATCCTAGATCTGTTTCTGTTTAGTGGATTTGACTGTATATGATATGATATGATTTGTCTGGTGATTGGTACTGTGTGCTATACATGCCCTTCACATTTCTGAGAGGTCGCTCCTCTATGGTTACTGTATGGGATATGTTCTGATATGTTTCTGGGCTCGTGGTGGATTACTATCCTATATTATTCTGTTTCCCTTTATTTGACTGTACCTTATGACACTTTCCTTTGCACCATATATTATATCTGTTTCGTTATCATTTAACCTTGCCATGATTTGTTCTTCATTATTTCTGCTTATTATGTGTATCTGTTCACTGAGCTTTTTTAAGCTCAGCCGCACGTCTTTTCTTTTCGTGTGCGGCAGGTATCTAAGCTAGGAGCTGGGGCTTTGCTTGGGATGAGAGTTAGAGTTTCATTGGAGCTGTTACCTTAGATGACCACCCTTATATTATGACATTTGTTTCGGGATTCTGTTTCTTTTGTTTATTCCATTGGTTTATCTTTATCCTTTGAACTCATGTAATTTTGATTTAAGCCGTGTTGGCTTGACTTTCTTATTGATTTTGGTTTATGGCTTCCGCTGTGTATTATGTATGCTCTGATATGTCACCGTGATGTGATACCTTTACCCTTGTCGGGTTGGGGTGTTACAATTATGGTATCAGAGCCAGGTTGCGACCTGTAGTACATAAGCCATGACCTGTGGATCATGTGGACCTTAGGATTTGACCCTTAAGATTTGAGTCTTGACTGGTGAGGATTTGGGTAGACATAGGTTTCGGTTTCGTCTTTCCTTTCGTGCTTATTCTTCCTATGTTTTGCTAATCATTTTCGTGATCGTTCAGATGGTGAATACCCGCTTTACTCAGTACTCCAATGGGGAGGATGGCCCCAATTTTGAACAGATGATAGCCGCCGCTGTGGCTGCTGCTATTCCGCAAGTGGTGACTCAGGTCACCAATAACATCAGGGACGGTGCAGGTTCTTCTGGTGGTGGTGGTGGTGGTGGTGATGCTCCACCCCCTACTCCACCCACTGCTCCTCCCGCTGCTCCTCCTGTTGGCATTCATGTGTGGATCGAGAGGTTTAACAAGCTTAAGCCTCTCTCTTTCAGGTCCGCTGCTACTCCCCATGAAGCGGAGGACTGGATCACACACGTCGAGAAGTTGTTTCGTGTTCTGGGATGTGCTGATGAGTTTAAAACTCGGTTGGCCACATTCAAATTTGAAGGTGATGCTCAAAATTGGTGGACTGCTCTTATTCAGGCGAAAGGGGATGATTTTGCTGAGACTTGTTCGTGGGCGGAGTTCATCGAGGTGTTTTATAAACAGTATATTCCTATGTCGGAGCAGCTAAGGTATGAAAGGGAATACGGGTCGATTCGTCAGGGTGATCAGGAGTCGTCAGGAGAGTTTATGCAACGGTTTCTGCGTCTGGCCAGTTTCGTTGGGCCAGAAGTCACTGGTGATGCTATGCGGCAGGCTCGTCATTTCAAATGGGCTTTAAAGGGGTGGGTGTTAGACCGGATTGTTAACACTCCGTTCGAAGATGTGGCTGGAGTTCAGGACGCCGCGCGTAACATCGAGTTGTTACATGCAGACAGGGATTCTAACAAGCGGGATAGGGACGGTAATCGGGTAAACTCCAGGGAGCAGGGCCGTCAGGGCCAGAGTCGGGAGTATAAGAGTTATGAGGAACGAGATCGGGCGGACCGTGGTCGTGATCAGCGAGGTCGGGAGTCGAAGTCAGTTTCTAGGAGGGATGGTGATCGTCACGAGCAGAGGAGGACTACTGAGGCCTTACCTCCTCCACCCCTATGTGCTACTTGCGGGAAGGCGCACCCGGGTACATGCTTTAGGATTACCGGCGGTTGTTTCTCATGCGGCTCTACTCATCATCGGGTGAAGGACTGTCCCAGGAAGAACCATACTGTACCGACGGAACCGGCTAAGCCAGCACCCACTTTGGGACGAGTTTATGCTTACACTCGTGATCATGCGGAGGACTCATCAGGTACTATTACCGGCTCTCTTTTCATTTGAGATCGTTTTGTCTTTGCATCATTTCGTTATATCTGATCCGTTTGCCAAGAAGCTTAATCTGAAACCAACATCATTAGCTAATCGTATCCTTATCTCTGCGACTATGAAATCATAATCGGAGCTATTTTAGTTATCCGCATTTCCGTGTTCTGATCTGGTATGTCTTTGTGTTGTTTTCCGTTCTGTATCGTTTCCGGTTCTTCGCAAATTTCGAGGACGAAATTTTTTTTAGAGGGGAAGAAGTTGTAAAACCCTAAAATCTGAAAACGTGTAAAATGACCAAATTACCCCTGTAAGTTTAAAAATTTAATTAAAAGCTTATAAAGTACCGAATCGATTTCAAACTTCTAGCAATGCACAAGTTATGATCCCAAATAATTTGAAGAACTTCATTTAACATTTATACAAGTGGCAAAATTACCAAATTACCCCCGTAACATCTATAAATGAATAAAAGTATTATAAAGTCCCGAATTCATCCCGAACCTCTGGAAACGAGCTACAAATCAAGTGAAATAATTATGAAACATGTCCCTAATATTTTTTTTACAAGTCCAAAAGTGTATTATTTACACAAATTATTATAATGGTCGATTTATTTAAAAACAATACATAATTAAGGTATTTAAATTACATTTTAATGTATAAGATAATTATAAATTAAATCCTAAATTTGGTAAACAATAATCCCAGCTAATTTGACCGAAATTTCTGCCCATTATCATCCTAAAGGCTCGGCAATTTACCTATTATAACTATCCCTATTATTTTCTTTGATTTACCCTATTATTCACATAGCCGACATTCACAAAAACTCTCCCAAAATTCACTCGACATCTCCCATAGCCAAGAACAAATTTTCTGGAGTTCATTGCATCCCTAAGAAGCTTGGAAAAATAGCAAGTCGATTTTTAAAAGCCTAGATCAAAAGTTATCGAATTTTCTTCCTTATTTCATTCGAAAGGTATTTAAATCCCAAATAATTAATTCGATCATGTTAAAATTAGTTTCTTAATTTTCCTAGAGTTCTTACAATATGTATGATCTGTGAAAAATATGCACAAGGTGGTTTGGTCCCGTTTGAAGTCGTGGAGATTTCTTCTTGTCGAAAATTCTAGCCGAGAATCCATAAATTGTGCAACACTCTTCCACTCGTTCTAAAAATTTACTGGTATTTTTCTCAGCCTCTATTAATCATATCTAACGTGGGAAAAATAATAAAAACGACCCATGCATCATATATAATCCGTATAGAAATTATTGTGTTTTATAACCTTAAATCGAATTAAATCTAAATACCATGCATTCGAATTTTTCCTGACCAGACCAATAATTTTCGTGGTCTCTATGATCATCAAACAACACTATAAAAATGCTCCTTTGATTTATTGAAGCTTAAAACTATTTTTGGTGGAATTATGTATAATCGGCTAAAAGGAAAATAAGGACCAAAAATACCTAACGAGCCATCTAGGGTTTAAAACTCATAATATCTGATCTTAAATGAACAATAATGATGTGGTAATGATGGCATAATTATTTGGGTCGATTAGGGTTTGTTTTGATATATTATTGTACTTAACGAATTGAAATTAAATATAAAAGGGGGTGTTTTGTCAATAATAAAATTCATGGGATATTTTTGTCATGTTCTATAAATCATGTGTGACCTGTAAAAATTGTTAAATGGAGGGTCTAAATGTAAAATATGTGAGATAAGGAATTAATTTGTAATTGTTAATTCGATTTGGAAATTAAATAAATACAAGGACTAAACATGTAATTTCTGAAAAGTTGAGGTCGATTTGTGTTATGAATGATATTCAGGGGCTAATGTGAAAATTTGGATATTTATTGGACTAATATGTAATTATTATTAATTAATGATTTAAATGTAAACTTTAAGGACTAAATATGTAACTTTAATAAATGGAGGGACTTAATGTGTAAATATTGAATAATTGAAGGTCTGGTCGTATAACTCAATAAAATAAGTGCTCATTGTGTAAATTTGATAAACCAAGGGTTTAATGTGTAATTATGCATGTTTGAAGGTTTAAAATGTAATTTTGGAAGTTCAGGGGTGTAAAATGTAAATTGTGAAAACCTGAGGACCAAAGGTGTAAATATGATAAAGATACTTTATTTTCAGCAAGCATTGATCTAATTAAGCTATGTACTAAATATTTCTAAAAGTGGAAACCTTCTAATTATGGAAACTTTCTAAAAGTGGAAACCTTCTAATTATGGAAACTTTCTAAAAGTGGAAACTTACTAAAAAGGGAAAGTTCTTAAAATGAAAGATAATTAAAGATGGTAATCTGAACTTGAACCCCCCCTTAGTAATTTGTCTTCTACTTTCTCTAGGTGTAAAGAGGGAGAGGTCCTGATCTGTCTCAGTACTTTCTGCTTTTGTTCTTTGTGCTTGCATTTGAATAAGGTACAGATACTCTGCCCTTTCTCAGTAAGGGCGTCTTAATCCCTTGATATGATTTTCTGACTTCTGAATTGTTGTGAACCTTTGATATGATTCGTTGCTTTGCAAACCTTGATCTGTTAGACTCTGATTTGGCCTTTGGCATATTACATCTGATACATCTGATATGAACTGTCTGTTATGAACTATCTATTTTGAACCTTTGGATATGACCTTCTGATATGATATGATTTGTGACTCTTAGTTTGATACCCGAGCCAAAATTTGTGACCCTAGCCATGAAGGTAACATGGCCGTGTCTGTGATGCACCACTGGCATGACTAGTGTGTAGCCCTAGTGATTTGGTTACACCGTCCCTTTGATTTGGTCTGCATATGATTGGGTAGGGGCGTATGGATGCATCCTAGATCTGTTTCTGTTTAGTGGATTTGACTGTATATGATATGATATGATTTGTCTGGTGATTGGTACTGTGTGCTATACATGCCCTTCACATTTCTGAGAGGTCGCTCCTCTATGGTTACTGTATGGGATATGTTCTGATATGTTTCTGGGCTCGTGGTGGATTACTATCCTATATTATTCTGTTTCCCTTTATTTGACTGTACCTTATGACACTTTCCTTTGCACCATATATTATATCTGTTTCGTTATCATTTAACCTTGCCATGATTTGTTCTTCATTATTTCTGCTTATTATGTGTATCTGTTCACTGAGCTTTTTTAAGCTCAGCCGCACGTCTTTTCTTTTCGTGTGCGGCAGGTATCTAAGCTAGGAGCTGGGGCTTTGCTTGGGATGAGAGTTAGAGTTTCATTGGAGCTGTTACCTTAGATGACCACCCTTATATTATGACATTTGTTTCGGGATTCTGTTTCTTTTGTTTATTCCATTGGTTTATCTTTATCCTTTGAACTCATGTAATTTTGATTTAAGCCGTGTTGGCTTGACTTTCTTATTGATTTTGGTTTATGGCTTCCGCTGTGTATTATGTATGCTCTGATATGTCACCGTGATGTGATACCTTTACCCTTGTCGGGTTGGGGTGTTACATTTACCCTGAGAGTCAATTTGGTATACACCTTGGCAAAGTTGTTCTTGTGGTTTTTCAGATCATCCTCCAGAGATTTTACTTGTGCAGATAACTTGGTACAAAGATCCGTAAATTCATCAAGTTTAGTTCTGCCCTCAACACTTCTAGCTGTGTTACCTGCTAGGAGAGGTGAGTCATTGGGCAAGGGTCCAGTTTCCACTCTAGTTAGACTAGGTGTAGACCTTCTCCTATAGGTTGTGATAATTGGGGGTGGTTGGGTTATTTTTGGAACTGGACTGGGTGTTGGTTGGGGATCAGTTGGGTTTACTGACCCTTCACCCTGATCAACTTGAATCATCTCTGGAAATAGAGGTATTTCTACCCCATTAAACAATCTAATAGCCATAGCCATATTTTGAAAAACTTTTGATTGTAGGCTAGGAGTAGGAAAAATGTCTTTATGTTGCCTAAGCAAATTCTTTTTCTTATTCAAAAAGCTTTGAACAAATCTTGGATACATAAGAAATTTCGTTTTACTTTTCACATTGGCAACCATACTCTCAAATATAAATTTTGAAAAATTGAAAACCTTGTTTGTTGACAGACATATGAGGGCAATAGAAATATTGCTACTGAATTGCTCCCATGATGTTCTTTTGGGACTTAAACAATGTAAGAGAGTATGTATTAGAAATCTCCATTGTGGGGAGAAACATCCCTTTTGAAAAGTGATTTTTTGATTGGATGTATCATATCCCATTCTGGCAATTTCTTGCCAAATTTCAGTGTTTAGCATATTGTTGATACCATCTAAATCTTGCAACTTAAGATGTCTCCTAAGTGTAGATTCGGTAACAACAAAAGATATGCCATCCACTTTGGAGTGAATTTCTATGTCTTCCTCTTCACTAATTTTGACAATGGCAGTTTGCCAAAATTGTGTGATATGAGAGACAATAAGAGTAGGGGAAACTGTTAAAGCATACCTAATATGAGACGCGTTCAAGAAGTCCACAATCTCATAAAATTTTGGTCCATCCCCTTCCTCTGTTTTCTCCAAATAAGCAACCTGGTTGTGCGTCTTGATAAATTCCAAATTAACCATAATATTCTCAGTAAAAATTTGATTTGACTGTGGTGAATAGTGAAAATTTAGGTTAGAAAGTAGAAGATGAAAGTGAGATGAGATATTATTGAGAGAATTAGGGTTTGTATTTGACCGACTTAAAGAATAAGTTAACTTTTATTTTAGGATAAGATTATAATAGAATAAAAGTTAAAATATCTAGAAGATGATCCCTTAAAAACCATAATTTAATCAGTAAAAATCGCAACAAACTTCCAACGGCTAGTTTTTACACCAAAATAAATTACTGACACAACAATACCAACGACTAGTTGAGCAGTACAAACTTTGCACTAGCAGTACAAACCATTATTAAAGATTTTCAAAGAACAATATTAACTTATATGAATTTGAAGCATTATAACTCACATATAGTTTTTAGCAAACTATCAGCTATCAACGGATTTGATATGTCTTTACCAATAGCCGTTTGCTTTGGACTAGCCAACTCTTCACAGTTAGATATGGTGAGTTGATAACCATACAATTTTTGGTAAATTGTCAACCATAAACGGATTTGATTAGTCTTTACCAGAAACCGTTTGCTCTGGACTAGTTGGTTCTTATGTGGGTTAGACATGGTGAACCAATAACCATTTGTTGTGTGCACAGATCACACACTAAACTCCAAAACACCATTCAGTCCAAAACATAAAGCACTTGTAATTCCTTTGTGCTCATCATCCATACCTGCAATTGTTAGTCAAAAAACAAGGAAACAAGGTGCAAAGCACTTGTCTCACAACAATATAAGCATATGACTAACATTGCACCCAAACAAGGAATTAATTTCCTTGTGGAACCCAAGCCATCACAGACTTAGGTTTGCCTCTAGCATCAACATAATTCATTCTCTTTAAAACAATTGAAGTACCATTAGGTTTGATAGGTCTCCAAACCCATGATGCTGATGCATTAACACCATTGCCCATATTTCCCTTAGTAGTATGATTAAGATGACCAGTACTAACTATTGGGTGGATGATGAGCATAAAGGAATTACAAGTGCTTTATGTTTTGGACTGAATGATGTTTTGGAGTTTAGTGTGTGATCTGTGCACACAAAAAATGGTTATTGGTTCACCATGTCTAACCCACATAAGAACCAACTAGTCCAGAGCAAAGCACTTGTCTCACAACAATATAAGCATATGACTAACATTGCACCCAAACAAGGAATTAATTTCCTTGTGGAACCCAAGCCATCACAGACTTAGGTTTGCCTCTAGCATCAACATAATTCATTCTCTTTAAAACAATTGAAGTACCATTAGGTTTGATAGGTCTCCAAACCCATGATGCTGATGCATTAACACCATTGCCCATATTTCCCTTAGCAGTATGATTAAGATGACCAGTATGATTAAGATGACCAGTACTAACTATTGGGCTAGCAGTATGAACTGCTGGCTTTGTCGTATGTACTCTTGGTTTCCAAACTTGTTTGTTTAACACTGCTTTGTTATTAAAGGGCCTCTTAACAGTTGTTAGTGCTGATTTAAAAGTTTTTTTTGCACCTTGAACTGTTGATCTTGGGTAAACAGGTCTAAATGGCCTAGCAGTATGAATTTCTGGTCTAGCAGTATGAACTGCTCTTGGTCCAGACCTTAAAAGAACTGATCTAGGTATCATTCTAGCATTTGTAGGGTGAATGGGAGGTCTTACTGAGTTCACCCTAGGACTTGAACACCTAGTTACCCTATTGTTGCAATAAGCAGCAAGATGGTCAAAGCTACCACATGTAAAACAAGCTTTCCTATAGCAAACAAAGTCATCACCTAGTTGGTGAGACTTGAGGTTGTTCCAATTTTTTGGTTACCTCTGGGCTTGTTTGTGGTTCTATACATTTCAGCATACCTAACTGTTGGCCTAAATGGTTTAGCATTGGTTTTAGGCCTAACAGTCTTAGTTTTGACCACCTTAGGAACCCTTGTTCCTCCTATCTTAGCATTATCAGGTTTAGCCTTAACCTGATCACTTTCATCATCATCAGAAGTCCAATCCTCTATGGTTGGAGCATCTGATTCCCTACTTGAGGACCTATCAGAGGGCACTTTATCCTCAGAGAGTGATTTATCACTTGCACTCTCAAAACTTACTTCTATAGGCTTATCTACTACCACATTCTCCTTAGGTTTTGGACCATATTCCATTTTGGGTAGTTGAAATTCCTCTAAACCTGTGTGTTCTAGGTCAATACCTGGGGGTGTGGGAATTCCTCTATAAGGAGGTGGAACTAACTTATACCCTAGGCCTGACTTAGCTTTGTTGAGGATTTGACATTCAATTATCTTACTGACACCCTTAGATGCATACTCTAATGTGTTTACACTCATTTGAATGTTTTCTTTAGCTTGTTTCAACTTTTCCAACTCATGTTTTAACACACTAATTTTATTATCTCTAAACATTAAGTCTCTCTTAAGTATAATCATATAATCAGCAAACTTAGACTCATTACCTTTATAATGAACAATTTGTTCTTCTAACACAGCTAAAGCCCTTTTATGATTTGCTAAATTAAAACTGGTCTGGGTTAGCTCTATTCTTTGTTCATCATATCTTTTCTTAAGAGTTTCTAGATCTTTTAATGCATCACAAGATTTAGAACACTTAGAAACTTGTACCTCAGAATCTGAAAATGCCATGAGAGCCATCTCTGTAGATGCTTCTGCTTCCTCCTCTGCAATGTAGCTCCAGTCAAATCCTAAGCCATCAATGGCAACCATAGCTTTTGAGCTTGAGTCTGTAACTTCCACAACTCTGGTCTTGCTTCCAAAGCCTTTGTTCTTGCCATCTTGTTGTCTTGACATTCTGCACTCTCTTGAATAATGACCCTTCTTATGGCAATTATAGCACTAAACTTTTGACTTGTCATACCCAGCAACATCATTGTTGTTAATGATTATCTTCTTGCCAGTCTTCTTCAAGAATCTCTTAGCCCTCATGCTAAGAAGAGAAAGCTGCCACTTGATGTCCATCTCTTCAAGATCATCTTTATCAATCTCTTGAAGGTCTCCATGAGTCAACATACTTCCATTGTGCTGAGTAGTCAGGAAAGCACAATAAGTATTTTCATCCAAAAGTCCATTAGTACTGCTTGAAGTACTAGCAGTACCAATATTTGGACTAGCAGTACCAACTGCTCCAGCAACTTGAACTTTTTCCTCTGAACTTGAGGTACTGGGAGTTGATACAAAAGCCAAATTCCCTGAGCTTGAACTTGTTCCGGCAACCTTCTTCACATCTTGCTCCACTATTTTGAAGTTGCTATATAGATCCATTAGGCTCATGGAATCTATATCAGGCTTGTTCTTCCATACAACCACATGCATAACCCATTCTGATGGTAGACTCCTCAGAAATTTGGAGTTGAGATCTTCCTGAGGTATCTCAATACCAAGAATAGCAAGCTGACTCGCTAGTTTTTGTAGCCTCTTGAACATATGATCTAGTGATTCATTGCTTGTAGCTGAGAAGTTCTCAAATTGTTCCTTGAGTAATGTCTTCTGAGTTTTCTTGGTGGCTTCATTCCCACCATATCTGGAAACAATAGCTTCAAACAAAGTCTTGGCACACTTGAACTTACTGAAGTTCAATAATTGATCATTAGGAATGGTCATAAGCAACATGCTTCTTGCCTTAACATCATTCTTGTGTTGGGCCTTCTCTTCAGTAGTCATAGGCTTTGTCTGCACTTTTATTTCAGTCCTACCTTCAACTACAGTTGTAGTTGTTGTAGGCTTGAATGTGTTCCCATCTTCTATGATCTCCCAGAGTGCATAGTCTTGCACCTGGAAGAATTGCTCTATTCTCAGCCTCCACATATCGAATTCATTAGGTTTGAGAATTGGCAATTTTGCAGCAACATTGGTTTGGGTTGTTGTCTCCATGTCCATCTTCCTTATAGATAAAGTTCGTCTTGGATCTTCTAATTCAAAGTACCAGAACCTGGCTCTGATACCACTTGACCGGATCTAAACACACGCCTTGTGTTAGATAGATACTTTGAGTAATATTAACTAGCACGCGGAATTTACTAGTTAACACTTAGAAGATTATTTGTATGTATGATCAATGAATGGAACAGTGTTTATGTATATGAACAAGAGACAATTGTTTAACCAAAACGATTCAATATTATTATATCAATAATACGAGTACTCTTGCTAGTACTTAGGGTTTACAACCTTGAATCTTCACAAAAACTCATAAACTCGTACATCTAAACCTTAACCTATGATATCCTTTTATAGACTAAGGATTCCTGTACAAGATAACTATAATCTATATCAATAAGGATATCTACAAAATCCTTTCTATAATTATCTATTACACGTTTACAAAAATATAAGCAGTACTAACTTCTTGTGTGAGCAGTACTAACTGACTTAGTACTATCAGTGTTGTCTTCAGTAATTCTTCATCAGTACTAACTTATAACCACCAGTACTAACTATTAGGTTTAATTCCTAACAATAGTTTATTCAATAATGATGTATGGATCATTTGCCTTATATGATGCCTGCTTTTTTGTGCTTCTATATTTACTTAAATAGGAGGTGGCTGTTGCATTAATGCAAGTATAGTTTGCAGAAATCAATGGAAAATGTAGTCTAAGGTAGAATGAGTTGGTGAATATTAGATGTTGATAGCTTGTATTTCTGAAGTTGTATTCATTGATTGTACGTCCTTTTGTAATTTGTGTTCCTGCTTGTCTGATAGATTTTGGGGCATGTCCAAAATTTGCAGCTTGCAGTTTGATTTGTAAAGTGTTGATGTTGATAATATATTTTCGCCTTTCAAAAAAAAAAAAAAAAAAAAAAAAAAAAAAAAAAAAACGTAACAAGGCTCGCCTGACTAACTGAACTGTTTTGTTGGTTGGGGTATATTGGGAGGATTTCTTGAGCAAATGAACTCCTATATCTTTTCAATATCTTTTCAGCGGTGTTAGCTTAATTTTAAACATCCTGTTAAAGGAGAAAAGAATTACGAGAATATACTTGGGTGCGTTTGTTTGGGATATATTGGGAGGATTTCATGTCATTTGCATTTTAAATTCATCTAAATATTGTGTTTGGTATGCCAAATGAAAGAATTTAAAATTATATAAATTGGCAAAATGAGGAGAATTAGAATGCCTACAAAAAGTAATGAATTTTAATTTAATTGGAAACACTTTTTTTATAAATGACCAAATTGGACCAAAATATTATTTTTACATTTTTTTCTTGTTGTTTTGGTTATATTTCTTTGCTTTTTTGCTTATTATTATTATTATTATTATTATTATTATTATTATTATTATTATTATTATTATTATTTTTATTTTATATTATATTTTTAATTTTTTAGAATCAAAGTAAATCCGCCGCCTATAAAAAAATTACAATAAGAAAATATTTTAAAATACTACGAATTTATGTCAACCAAACAGTTATCTTAAATTTGGTCATTATCACTTATTTTCCCTTGCAAGAGCTACCACTAATATTCCAAAGTTGTTAACCACTTTATATGTTTTGTTCCAAAATGATTGCTCGTCCTTCAAATAATTTACTAATATTCCCATATTACTATTAATTAAAGAGTTATTTCTTAAATTAAATGGTTTAAAGTCATATCTATTTTAAACTCTTAATTAAAAGAGAAGTTTTTGTGAACCTCTTATAATAAAAGGAAACAAAAGTTTGGACTCACTCATTAAGTAAAAAAGAAACACCCCTAATTACCCATATCAAGACTGTCAAGATGCGAGTAAACTTGTAAGATCATATGATCTTACGTGTTCACTAGCTAAAATCGTGGAGGATCGTCATAGGATCGTGAGTAAGATCGTGGGATCGAACGTAAACTCGTAAGATCGCTAGTCGATCTGAGTTTACCTAAGCCCATATCTTTTTTATTTTTGTCTGACTTTTAGCCCATCCATTTGTGCTTAAGCCCAAAAATAAAAGTGATAAGTAATTAAAGAACCCATTTCAGTACTAAGGGTAGGTTGATAACCCACAACAGATGATTGATTTTCTTATTAAATTATATACATTTATACACTTTTGCCCTAAATCAGAATTCCAATAAATAAAATATTGAAATCTTCTCCGTCACTCGAATCAAACATCTTGGAGCAGGTAATTGATTTTTGTTCTTGATAATTTTAATGTATACATTTTGTATTTGTTATAGTTTAGACTTACCACTTATTTGATTTTTATTCTTAATATGAACTTGTTTTTTATTTCTAGATTATTGGTTACTACTTAAGTTGTTACCTACATGGAACTTTAGGACTATAATTTATAGTTGTTAACTTTTGTGATTACTAATCAAACAATTATAGTTGTTAACTTTTAGATTATAGCTAGCATACTTGTATACATGAGAATGTTATGTTTTATAGTTGTTAACTTTTGTGATTACTAATCAAACAATTATAGTTGTTAACTTTTAGATTATAGCTAGCATACTTATATACATGAGAATGTTATGTTTGAATCTTTTGGTATTATGGCTTGTATGTTTTGAGACGTTTATGACTCATATTATGTAATCTTACCGCTAAATCATCAATGTCACAATTAAAACTTGATTTTCTTTTTGTTTTACTATTACTTTTGTGTTTGAAATTTGAACTTTGACATTTTCAGGAGAATATTATATGAATTTATCTTTGATGTTGATTAGAAATGTAAAACAATTCGACTCCTTTATCATTTGTTTACAAAACATGACAATACGATCTCGATCTTGCAAAGACAAAAACGATCTCAGGTGGGATCTCGACAGCCTTGACCCAGATCGTTAGATTTTACAAGTTTTACCGGTCAACATATACCATTAACCAACATATTATCAACTCCAGCATGATTTTCCTGTGCATTACAGATATTAATCATCAAATAAATGTTGGTTGCATAGACGCCATTTCAATTTAATTAGTAGAAGCACCCAGTTCCCACATTGTGATGCTCAGCTGCTTAAAATCGTATTTGCCTAAACAATGGAGTAGCATTTGGTTCCTTTTTTCTTACACAAATATCCATCATAGACCAAACATTGTAATCGAGTATGCATGAATATACACACTATTCATGGCTTTCGGTAGCCGGAGAGTAAGAGCCATGTATTGCCTGAAAGGGTGAATTGCCATTGAGCCTAAACATATTTGATTGTGTATTCTATATAGAAAACACCACTTCGTGAAGCTGGTTGTTGAAATTAGCTTGCAATGATCGAGGTGACAGCTGATCTGGTTGCTCAAGAACTTCAATGGTTCGGCTTACCGCAAGGTTCACCTGTATGTATAACAACATTACAAGTTAAAATTTTGTTTATAATTGCATTATAAAATCAAGCATACTGCTAGACTACGTTAAATACTAAATATCCTATACCCTAAACCCTGAAATTTAAATATGCTACATATTCAACCAATTAGACTTTTTGGCAACCATCTTATTGTATTAGTGCAGTCAATCAGGTTCATCAGTTCATGTGATACCTTACATTTGTGACTTTAATGCGCCTCTCGTATTCTAAGGCACCTCAAGCAAAGGTTATATTTTGTTCAGGGCATTGCAGAGTTTAAACTTTAAAGCATTCACTAAAGACAGACTAAACACGAAAGTTAATTGATTATTGATAGGGTGTAGGCCACAATACGCAGATACCTTAATTCTTGATAATACCTTACTAAACTTGAAAATGTAATAATCCAACACGATAAAGTTATATGTTTTCTCAGACTGTTGGCAGCGACCATTATCATCACATAGATGTCTTAAATATATTTCGGATACTGATAAAATTGAGGCCATGTCTGTTTAAGAGTTAGAATAATGAGGTTCTCGTGTTTAGTTGCCATCACTGAGTTTGGAACCCTGAACAGACTGCCGGATCACAACAAAGAATTCACAACACTGTGGGGTACATAAAGATATGCAAAAAAGCAGGAACGAAATAAACTAAAAGAAAGTAAGACATCATGAAAACTTTCTTATGTGCAATTAAGTAGACAAAAAATCTCAGGTGTCCTTTAGCCTTACTTATTTCTGTGTCCTACGATCAAGCTTTGTAAATCAATGAAATTTGAGCCCTACATAGTGATCTTTAAATAAATATTAACAATCGAAAAGTTTGTGGTAAACTCCACATTCATGCCTTCATCGCAACTTTAGCCACTAAGATGACTTTAAATTACACGTTCACTAAACTACACGAAACATATAACTTTCAACACAAGCAAGGAACAAACATGCCTTCATGGGACTGTGTTTTTTTCAAACTCATTTTGTTCAATAAGGAACAGCTAGAAAGTCTAACTTAGAAGCTAAAAGTACAAATTACCTTGAATTCGATAAAAGCAAAAGGGACTACACATACATATATATACAAGGACAACAGATCATACCGAATCGGAGACCATCGTAAACAAAGCTTTCCCAAGAGGCACTATACAGAACCTTCAATGAAGAACAGAAAACTTAATTTCAGCATATATCATGATAATTTAATAATACTCCATAATTTAAAGGGTGTGTGGAGAAAGGCTGTTTTCAGAAAGCTTGCTTAGAGGGTGTTTGGGATTGCATATTTTTCGGCTTATCACAGTTTAGAGTGTTTGGGTGTTACAAATTGCTTCTGTTAATTTGTGGTAAAATAAGCAGTTTTCATTAGCAAGGTTGGGACCTGCTTATTTCCAAGTGCTTATGACCCATATCCTAAAACCCTTAGTATTTCTTGAAGTGCTTATCTACTTGTGCTATAATAAGCATAAAAAATAAGCAATCCCCTCAACCAAAATTTACAGTTCCAAAAACCCATCAATAAAAACTGAAACTTTATAAAAAATAACAAAAAACCAAATAATTAAATTGTAAAAAAAAAAAAAAAAAAAAAAAAAAAAAAAAAAAAAAAAGGAGTTACATTCCACGGCCATAAGCAAGTGCAACTTCAGAGGGCTGTCTCCATTCATCATATCTGCAAATTTTAGCAATTCAAAATAAGATATTTATTATAATAACAATTGTAGAATTAAAGAATTGATTGAAGGGATAGAGAGTTACACATATCCGTATCGTCTGTCGAATAAAAATCGTTTCTTTGATGGTTTTTTAGAGGTCGATTGAGTGTTCATGGTTGAATCCTGTTTGGGTTTCTGTTTCTATCTGGGTACTATGTTTATTTTACTTGAGAGGATGTTTGGCTATATTACCCTCTCTTTTTTTTCTTTTTATTCTTTTTTTTTTACTTATGAATTTATCTGTTTTTCGACTTATGTTTCGTAAGCTATTTTTTTTTGTTTATTTACGGGCTTATATATGTTTATTATGAGATAACAAACTTATATACGCGCACAACTTTCAAAATAAGCTGAAAAATTGAAGTCATGAAATATCACGTCGAAAACAAATAAGCTCATCAGCCAAAAAAAAAGTTTAAACAATCACCTCTTAAGTTTAGCATTCAAAAAATATATAGTCTGTCTGGTAAAAAGCTTTTAATATTAATATGGGAGTACTAAAGATACTAAAAGAAGTATTGATAGTGAAAGGGATTTCATATTTGACATGAGAGTAAATTGGCATTTTTGCCACTTTTATTTGGCTACTTGTTTATATAACTTTTTGTTTTGTTTAGAATATGTAGAAACAATTTAGATTATCCAAGCACTCGAATTTCTCAATAATCCTCTTAAGTCGAGGTATAAGTGAATGGGAAAGAAAAGTTGCTCAATGCTTACTAAAATGTTAGTCGTTTTAACTAAAACTTCATGATGACTATACAAAATAACGACGCCAATAAATTTTACTTGTTTTTTTTAAAAAGTTGTCGATGACGGTATTACTAGTTTGAGATTTTTTTTTTTTTTTTTTTTTTAGAAGGGGTGTAGAGGCCAAAGGGATGGGGTAATGTGTGTGTGGCGCACTTTATTAGAGATCAGATTTAGTTTTTGAGAGATGTTCATAAACTAAAACCGAAATTCTTATGACCTTTATTAAAGTGAACTTAAATGAGTTAATGATGCTTTATGAGGTTGTTATGGATCTCTAATCTTGCTCCAAGCAAACTGTCATCGTGGAATTCATGGATTCAGCATCCACATGCAGTGACTTAATTTAGTTTTGTTATCTTTGTTCCTTGTATTTAGATAAAAACAAAATTGGGCTCGTGCTTTGAGCCCGTTGGTTTGTTGGTTTGGATGTTATTTTTTGATCTCTTCTTTTGCTTGGTGGCCAATAATATCATTGCTTTTTCAAAAAAATAAATAAATAAATAAATAAATAAATAAAATAAAAAAAATCCAATTAAGTCAAAATCTATACTACTTAAATATTGAATGGCTTAATTTAATGTGGAAGAGGATTTGTGCACAAAGAAAAGTACGGTACAACATAGTTGAAACCACATAAAAGCTATGTAATATACTTAATCTTTTAGTCTAACCATTAATATAAGAAAACCAAAAGATTATAAACCCTCCATCTCTTTGCCTCCCATGAGTTATTACAACTTATAAGCAAACAATACTAAACCATTATATAAAGGGTTGTGTGGGAATGTGTAATTAGTTGGCCAAAAGCCCACACCATGATTTGCAAAAAAAAAATATATAAAAAAAAAGAAAAAAAACGTATACGGTAGTCTGATGGATGGAGTGAAGGAGGTCTCTACGTTGAAGTAAGATCATCTATCTTGAAACTTTGGTTGCCATTAGTATTAACTGTATTGGTGTCACTTTGTTTTTTCTACTGAATGCATAAGTTTATTCCAAATCTTGGGCCCACGTATCCACCTTCACCATTCACATTTCTAACACATGGAAAGTTAAAACTTCAATTTGGAATACTAATATACGATTAGGGCAATAGTCGCAGCCATCGGGTTTTGCTTCAAACCTTATAACCATGAGGAGCTGTTATAAATCTGGCATCAAATATTTCAGTTGTAATAGCACATGTGCTTGGTTTATTGATCCAGTTATATTACATGATCATATCATGCATGCTACATATATTATTATTAGGGGCAATTTTGAGACTAGCTCAGTCGCTCAAAGTGTTGGGCTTTTGAGGACTCACTTTAGCGACTTTCTTGAAATAGCCCGAACGACTTGCGACTTAATATGGAGGTGACATGTGGCACCCAAAATAGTCGCGCCCAATCATTAAAGTGGTATTTGTGTCATAGCCCGCTATGTGTACTTTCTAAGCGATTTTTTTACAGCGACTTTTCATACCTTAAGCGACCTTCTATTTTGTCTTTTTCCACCAAAAAAGTCAAACTTCGAAAAATTTTATTTTATTCTTTTTGCCCCTTCCTAATGTTGAGCAACCTAAGCGATTGACGGCTTGGTACTTTGAGCGACTTTTTTTTACTTTTCACCTTTTTGTACTTTTCACCTTTTAGAATTATTTTTTAAATACTTTTTAAAATACTTTATAAACACTTTTTTATTTCAAAATCTTGAGCGACGTAAAAAAAGATTTAAGCGACTATAGTTTCTTTAAGCGACTTTTTTTAAAAACACCCCCACATTAACCCCCACACACACGCTCAAATTCCCCCAAAACACATATACTCAGTGTCACAATTTGAGTGTTTCACAATTTTTATCACAATAACACACACAAAAATCGCTATAGCCTCACAAACCTGAAAAGAACCCTAATAATGTTTCGTATTCGGGTATGTATACTCTTATTGTCACTATTCTAC
The DNA here is from genome assembly GCA_021014915.2 of Artemisia tridentata subsp. tridentata. Lineage (NCBI taxonomy): Eukaryota > Viridiplantae > Streptophyta > Magnoliopsida > Asterales > Asteraceae > Artemisia > Artemisia tridentata. The sequence goes on along the minus strand of CP139502.1, from coordinate 105,721,374 downwards.
TACAAATTTTGTAAATTATATTTGTATTTGTACATTAAATATAATAAATGGTAGTTTTATGTGATGTTATTAAATATTAATGTTTTGTTTTATATTCTATTCATGTTTGTTTAGCATGAAAGCGTTTCATATGCTATTCATGTTCATTAGCATGTTTGTTTAGCATAGTTTAGTTTGTAACCATATCGTGTTTCATCAGTTCCATAAGATTACTCAAACTTTGGCTCTTTAAGATAGATCGATTTTTTGTTGGAATTATCATGCTAAATAGATTATTCAGTGTATGTGTGCAATAGAGAGACTGAAATGTATGTGTGAATTGTAAGTGATAAATGAAGTTACATGTGGTAGTTATTAGAAAACTGTGCTATGCTATCAATGTATCATTAAACTCTAAGAGACATTGATTGTCAAGTATCTTCATGTTTGCGCTAATAGCAGCCTTCTATATACTTTTGTGTTTGATTAGCTTTTGTTTTTGTTCATGTAGGAATATAAAGCCAAAGCCATCATTAGAAGTAAACCGAATTACTTTTCTTTAATAAAATCCAAATTGGATAAAAAACGTAGGAAGTTGTTTCGGGCTACTTGTTTTGGTAAATGGTCGGACCTTTCTTATTTTGACCACGAACCACATATGATAGATTATATCTTACAAAAACAATGTTGTCCGAGTAATGCTCATTATGATATGCCCATTGTATATTACGTTGAAGAACGTCCTCTACATTTCGGCCGACCAGAATTTTGTCTTATCACTGGTTTTCGTTTTGGAAATGTAAGTTTTAGCTCATATAAGTCGGGACACCTCAATTTTAGGAACAGGGTTTTTCCACGCCATGTAGGTCAAAAAGTCACCAATTTAGATATTCTTGGTCTAATTGAAGATGAGCAGGCATTTGGTATTATGTTGGACGAAGATGCAGTACGTCTTTGTCTATTGTTAGCATTGGAGGTTATCTTTATGGGCAGATTATTGGTTGAAGAAGTTGATGATACACTCTTCTGATTGATTGAAAACCTTGATGACTGGGATGCTTTTCCATGGGGGAGCATATTTGGAGACATTTGTATGATCAAATTTTGGACGTGGCGGATAAACACAAGTATAAATTCCTTCAAGGTATTAACAAAGACCACAAGTTTGTTCCAACATATACGTTTTTAGGCTTTGTTTGAGCTTTCAAGGTTAGTATTTTTTTTTTATCAATATAGACAGTGTATGCTACTTATGTTATGTTTCTTTCACTGAATTTGAAGCATTTGTTAACATTTTATAGATATGGATAATGGAATCATTTGAAAGAAGCATTCTTTGGTGGAATAAAGTGCCAGAAATGATACCAAGAGGAGTATCGTGGTCAAAGAACGCAACATTTAAAAGATCAGATTATAAGTATCTTTTTGAAAAGGTAAAACTCTTCATCAAATTTGTCATATTAATGCTTGCTGTTATTATAAATTAATTTTTTTTTTCAATTTTGTGTGTGTGTGTGTGTATGTGTGTGTTTGTGTGTGTGTGTGTGTAAGCAATCGAATGTTGTTCAAGATCTTAGACCGACATTAGCTGAGAGAAAATCTGATTGGTATATACAGTTTATGGATTTTTTTCATCATTACATACCTAGAACTCCCTCAGTCAAAACCACACATCTTGCTGATGAGTATTTCAAGAAGTTGGCCGTAGCACGCAAACGTGGGAAGATAGAACGGAAACATTTACCTATTATACGCAAAAGTGAGAGCAGTATAGTAGAGATCAACATAATTCAGGATGCTGTTATTACAGAGTTGAATGCCCGTTTGTTCAAACTCGAGGGAATTATTCAGATTCTTGCTCGAGAAAGAAATGGGGTAATATATCCTGTTGACTTGTTTTCTTACATTGACATGCCTTTTTTGTTATTGATTTTGTTTTTTAACCACTATTGTTCATTCGCAGGAGAAATTGGTGTGATAACGCTCAAATTGTGCATGTTTTTAGTAGCATTATTCGTGCTTTTGTATATATTATTTGATTATATTTATATGCTTTTGTTACTTAATCGCACCAAAGTATGTTTGCAAAGTATATGTAGCCAAGTACAGGAAAAAGGAGGAAAAAGTGAAAGATTGATGAAGGAACCAAGCATTTACGATCGTACAAAGATTCTCATGTCATGATCCACTCCGAAAAGGCATTTCAAATAAGGATGATTCAAGTATTCATTATTCCAAGTTCCAAGACAAAGAATAGATCAAGTTTGGACAAAGAACCAAGAGCTATGAGCAAGAAACAAGCCAAACACCAAAAGACCAAGAAAAGCCTACAGCAGTCCTCCATCCGATCGGATGCAACCCGTATCCGATTCGGATGGAGGTGGTATTGAAGACCAGCCGATCGGCTGGATGAACCTGTGTTACCCAAACTTCATCACTAAGGATCCCTTCTTCATACAAACGATTCTAGGCCCTTCCATTGAGTATTCTAGGCCATTCCACTCTGCTTGTTGGCTAAGTTGAAGCATTAAACACCCTAGGCCTTGAGATGAGTATAAATAGAGCCTTTGGAAATCATTTGAGAGATCATCATACCATACAACAACTCTCTCTAATCATAAACCATTCTCAAAAGCTCTCAAATTCGTCCTTAGAAGTCCAGGAAACTTTAGAAGTCCAAGAAGTCAACATTTGAAAGTCAAACCTTCAAGAAGTCAACACCAATACTTTGGGTATCATTACCTAATCATTTGTAATCTCATTCCAATCATTGTAAGACTTTTAATCATGATTTCTAATGTTCAAAATTCTGAGTTTATGTTCATGTTTGCTATGAGTGGCTAGTGCCTTTGTGCACTTGCTTAGATGTTGTATATTACTTAATGATTTGCGTA